>CM056052.1:228955397-229670397 GCA_029574335.1 Rana kukunoris
TTAATATCAAAGCCGAATATTTTTGGAAGTAGTTTTTATTTTGTTTTTAGTGTTAGCTATTTTAGGGGGATATCTGTGTGTGCAGGTGAGTACTATTACTGTGCTGAATTATTAGGCAACTTAACCAAAAAAAAAAATATATACCCATTTTAATTATTTATTTTTAACAGTGAAACCAATATAACATCTCAACATTCACAAATATACATTTCTGACATTCAAAAACAAAACAAAACAAAAACAAATCAGTGACCAATATAGCCACCTTTCTTTGCAAGGACACTCAAAAGCCTAAATATCCATGGATTCTGTCAGTGTTTTGATCTGTTCACCATCAACATTGCGTGCAGCAGCAACCGCAGACTCCAAGACAATGTTCAGAGAGGTGTACTCTTTTCCCTCCTTGTAAATCTCACATTTGATGATGGACCACAGGTTCTTCTCAATGGGGTTCAGATCAGGTGAACAAGGAGGCCATGTCATTAGTTTTTTTTCTTTAATACACTTTCTTGACAGCCACGCTTTGGAGTACTTGGACGCGTGTGCTGGAGCATTGTCCTGCATGAAAATCATGGTTTTCTTGAGGGATGCAGACTTCTTCCTGTACCACTGCTTGAAGAAGGGGTCTTCCAGAAACTGGCAGTAGGACTGGGAGTTGAGCTTCACTCCATCCTCAACCCGAAAATGCCCCACAAGCTCATCTTTGATGATACCAGCCCAAACCAGTACTCCACCTCCACCTTGCTGGCGTCTGAGTCGGACTGGAGCTCTCTGCCCTTTACCAATCCAGCCACTGGCCCATCCATCTGGCCCATCAAGACTCACTCTCATTTCATCAGTCCATAAAACCTTAGAAAAATCATTCTTGAGATATTTCTTGGCCCAGTCTTGACGTTTCAGCTTCTGTGTCTTGTTCAGTGGTGGTCGTCTTTCAGCCTTTCTTACCTTGGCCATGTCTCTGAGTATTGCACACCTTGTGCTTTTGGGCACTCCAGTGATGTTGCAGCTCTGAAATATGGCCAAACTGGTGGCAAGTGGCATCTTGGCAGCTGCACGCTTGACTTTCCTCAGTTCATGGGCAGTTATTTTGCGCCTTGGTATTTCCACACGCTTCTTGCGACCCTGTTGACTATTTTGGATGAAATGCTTGATTGTTCGCTGATCACGCTTCAGAAGCTTTTCAATTTTAAGAGTTCTGCATCCCTCTGCTAGATACCTCTCTATTTTTAACTTTTCAGAGACTGTCAAGTCCTTCTTTTGACCCATTTTGCCAAAGGAAAGGAAGTTGACTAATAATTATGCACACCTGATATAGAGTGTTGATGTCATTAGACCACACACCTTCTCATTACAGAGTTGTACATTACCTAATATGCCTAATTGGTAGTAGGCTCTCGAGCCTATACAGCTTGGAGTAAGACAACATGCATAAAGAGGATGATGTGGTCCAATTACTCATATTCCTAATAATTCTGCACTCCCGGTCTGTGCTAGACACATAACAAGTGTATAGACATGATAATGATTGATTAATAAGCAACAGAAATATTTTATGTATTTGTTAAGGGTCTTTGAAAACCAATTTTTTTTTTGTCTTATATCCTAACAGCTGCAAAAGACATCATGCTGCTCCAAGCAGCTGTGAAAAAAACTGCGGAAAAATTGAGGGCGAATCAAAGAAAAGTTGGCTACCTTCTCAGGCAGAATGAGCAGTTGGAGGAGGAACTGATGAGATTGTGCATACAAATTGAGAAAAAGCAGAAGAGCCTGAACACTTTCCTTGGAATTTGAGATGCTTAATAAAAAGTTTTATTTTTTTGAAATGTTTCCTTTCTTTTTGAGATAGATTTTTAGGTTTTTCAACACATCTAACTTCACATCTAACACATCAACATCAACATCAACACATCTAACTTCATAATAAGCAAAATCATTTTATACTATTATTTTATTTAACACAAAACTAGGACAAACTAAAGTACACAGACACAGTCACTACGAACACAAACTAAACTGTTGAAAAATGAACATAACAAAAGCAACAATAGATATATATAGAGAGAGAGAGCAAGAAAGAGAGAGAGAGTGCAGATTTGCTCTTGCATACAGGCTAATGGTTGCAGTATAATGGTTGCAGTATAAAGGCCGCAAATCAGGGTTTAACATAAAGTTCATTGTTTTAGTTACACTTGCTGTTACGATCCGGTCTGGTAGCTTGTAGCGGAGGCTGTTGGTGGATCCGCTGTGCAGAGAGGTCATGAAGCATTACTCAGCATGGAGGCAGCAGCAGTAGTATTAAAATGTAATGTGACTAGAAAAGATACAATTTCAGGGTAAATTGTGCGGCGTGGTCTTGCCTCCACCAATACTACTGACTGGAGACGGTGCCCCTGGAGATGTAAATGTGATCCAACCGTGTGTCAATCCAGTTCGGTCCATTGCCACATCAAAAACTGCTCCATCAAAAACTAGCCCATCAAAACTGCACCATAAAAACTAGGGCTGCGCATCTTCACCCGTCTCACGATTCGATGCAATTTCGATTATCAAGTCCACGATTCGATTCGATTCCGCGATGCATCACGATTGCAGTGCAAGTGCGCATGGCTCTCCCCCCTAAATACTAAAGGAGATGGTCAGAGACTGCAGACACAGTACAGCAGATGGTCAGAGACTGCAGACATAGTACATGAGATGGTCAGACTGCAGACATAGTACAGGAGATGGTCAGAGACTGCAGACACAGTACAGGAGATTGTCAGAGACTGCAGACATAGTACAGCAGATGGTCAGAGACTGCAGACATAGTACATGAGATGGTCAGACTGCAGACATAGTACATGAGATGGTCAGACTGCAGACATAGTACAGGAGATGGTCAGAGACTGCAGACACAGTACAGGAGATTGTCAGAGACTGCAGACATAGTACAGGAGATGGACAGAGACTGCAGACACAGTACAGGAGATGGACAGAGACTGCAGACACAGTACAGGAGATTGTCAGAGACTGCAGACACAGTACAGGAGATTGTCAGAGACTGCAGACATAGTACAGGAGATGGTCAGAGACTGCAGACATAGTACAGGAGATGGTCAGAGACTGCAGACACAGTACAGGAGATTGTCAGAGACTGCAGACATAGTACAGCAGATGGTCAGAGACTGCAGACATAGTACATGAGATGGTCAGACTGCAGACATAGTACATGAGATGGTCAGACTGCAGACATAGTACAGGTGATGGTCAGAGACTGCAGACACAGTACAGGAGATTGTCAGAGACTGCAGACATAGTAGAGGAGATGGTCAGAGACTGCAGACATAGTACAGGAGATGGTCAGAGACTGCAGAAATAGTACATGAGATGGTCAGACTGCAGACATAGTACATGAGATGGTCAGACTGCAGACATAGTACATGAGATGGTCAGACTGCAGACATAGTACAGGAGATTGTCATAGACTGCAGACATAGTACATGAGATGGTCAGACTGCAGACATAGTACAGGAGATTGTCAGAGACTGCAGACATAGTACAGGAGATTGTCAGAGACTGCAGACATAGTACAGGAGATTGTCAGAGACTGCAGACATAGTACAGGAGATGGTCAGACTGCAGACATAGTACATGAGATGGTCAGACTGCAGACATAGTACAGGAGATTGTCATAGACTGCAGACATAGTACATGAGATGGTCAGACTGCAGACATAGTACAGGAGATTGTCAGAGACTGCAGACATAGTACAGGAGATTGTCAGAGACTGCAGACATAGTACAGGAGATGGTCAGAGACTGCAGACTTAGTACATGAGATGGTCAGACTGCAGACATAGTACATGAGATGGTCAGACTACAGACATAGTACAGGAGATGGTCAGAGACTGCAGACACAGTACAGGAGATTGTCAGAGACTGCAGACATAGTACAGGAGATGGTCAGACTGCAGACATAGTACAGGAGATTGTCATAGACTGCAGACATAGTACAGGAGATTGTCAGAGACTGCAGACATAGTACAGGAGATTGCCAGAGACTGCAGACATAGTACAGGAGATAGTCAGAGACTGCAGACACAGTACATGAGATGGTCAGACTGCAGACATAGTACAGGAGATGGTCAGAGACTGCAGACACAGTACAGGAGATTGTCATAGACTGCAGACATAGTACAGGAGATTGTCAGAGACTGCAGACATAGTACATGAGATGGTCAGACTGCAGACATAGTACATGAGATGGTCAGACTGCAGACATAGTACAGGAGATTGTCATAGACTGCAGACATAGTACAGGAGATTGTCAGAGACTGCAGACATAGTACAGGAGATTGTCAGAGACTGCAGACATAGTACAGGAGATTGTCAGAGACTGCAGACATAGTACAGGAGATGGTCAGAGACTGCAGACATAGTACATGAGATGGTCAGACTGCAGACATAGTACATGAGATGGTCAGACTGCAGACATAGTACATGAGATGGTCAGACTGCAGACATAGTACATGAGATGGTCAGACTGCAGACATAGTACAGGAGATTGTCATAGACTGCAGACATAGTACAGGAGATGGTCAGACTGCAGACATAGTACATGAGATGGTCAGACTGCAGACATAGTACAGGAGATTGTCATAGACTGCAGACATAGTACATGAGATGGTCAGACTGCAGACATAGTACAGGAGATTGTCAGAGACTGCAGACATAGTACAGGAGATTGTCAGAGACTGCAGACATAGTACAGGAGATTGTCAGAGACTGCAGACATAGTACAGGAGATGGTCAGACTGCAGACATAGTACATGAGATGGTCAGACTGCAGACATAGTACAGGAGATTGTCATAGACTGCAGACATAGTACATGAGATGGTCAGACTGCAGACATAGTACAGGAGATTGTCAGAGACTGCAGACATAGTACAGGAGATTGTCAGAGACTGCAGACATAGTACAGGAGATGGTCAGAGACTGCAGACATAGTACATGAGATGGTCAGACTGCAGACATAGTACAGGAGATGGTCAGAGACTGCAGACACAGTACAGGAGATTGTCAGAGACTGCAGACATAGTACATGAGATGGTCAGACTGCAGACATAGTACAGGAGATTGTCATAGACTGCAGACATAGTACAGGAGATTGTCAGAGACTGCAGACATAGTACAGGAGATTGCCAGAGACTGCAGACATAGTACAGGAGATGGTCAGAGACTGCAGACACAGTACATGAGATGGTCAGACTGCAGACATAGTACAGGAGATGGTCAGAGACTGCAGACACAGTACAGGAGATTGTCATAGACTGCAGACATAGTACAGGAGATTGTCAGAGACTGCAGACATAGTACATGAGATGGTCAGACTGCAGACATAGTACATGAGATGGTCAGACTGCAGACATAGTACAGGAGATTGTCATAGACTGCAGACATAGTACAGGAGATTGTCAGAGACTGCAGACATAGTACAGGAGATTGTCAGAGACTGCAGACATAGTACAGGAGATTGTCAGAGACTGCAGACATAGTACAGGAGATGGTCAGAGACTGCAGACATAGTACATGAGATGGTCAGACTGCAGACATAGTACATGAGATGGTCAGACTGCAGACATAGTACATGAGATGGTCAGACTGCAGACATAGTACATGAGATGGTCAGACTGCAGACATAGTACAGGAGATTGTCATAGACTGCAGACATAGTACAGGAGATTGTCATAGACTGCAGACATAGTACAGGAGATTGTCAGAGACTGCAGACATAGTACATGAGATGGTCAGACTGCAGACATAGTACATGAGATGGTCAGACTGCAGACATAGTACATGAGATGGTCAGAGACTGCAGACACAGTACAGGAGATTGTCAGAGACTGCAGACATAGTACAAGAGATGGTCAGAGACTGCAGACATAGTACATGAGATGGTCAGACTGCAGACATAGTACATGAGATGGTCAGACTGCAGACATAGTACAGGAGATTGTCATAGACTGCAGACATAGTACATGAGATGGTCAGACTGCAGACATAGTATATGAGATGGTCAGACTGCAGACATAGTACAGGAGATTGTCAGAGACTGCAGACATAGTACAGGAGATTGTCAGAGACTGCAGACATAGTACAGCAGATGGTCAGAGACTACAGACATAGTACAGCAGATGGTCAGAGACTACAGACATAGTACATGAGATGGTGAGACTGCAGACATAGTACAGGAGATGGTCAGAGACTGCAGACACAGTACAGGAGATTGTCAGAGACTGCAGACATAGTACAGCAGATGGTCAGAGACTGCAGACATAGTACATGAGATGGTCAGACTGCAGACATAGTACAGGAGATGGTCAGAGACTGCAGACACAGTACAGCAGATTGTCAGAGACTGCAGACATAGTACATGAGATGGTCAGACTGCAGACATAGTACAGGAGATGGTCAGAGACTGCAGACATAGTACATCTAAACACGTGGGCAGGACTTTACAGCGTCAGTAGTGACCATAGTAGTCCATAGTGTCAAATAACTAGTGACATAGGTGTCGTGAGCAGCAGCAGTATTAGTAGCAGTAGACAATATAGTGTGAAATGACTCGGGAAAGAGCTGCCATGAACAGCAGCAGCAGCAGCAGTGGTAATAGTAGTATAGAGTGGCAAATAACTTGTGACATAGGTGTCTTCACTGATCCAGAGGACTGATGGGAGAAAGTCATGTGGTCAGATGAGACCATAATATAACTTTTTGGTCATAATTCCACTAACCGTGTTTGGAGGAAGAAGAATGATGAGTACCATGCCAAGAACGCCATCCCTACTGTGAAGCATGGGGGTGGTAGCATCATGCTTTGGGGGTGTTTTTCTGCACATGGGACAGGGTTACTGCACTATATTAAGGAGAGGATGTCCGGGGCCATGTATTGCGAGATTTTGGGCAACAACCTCCTTCCCTCAGTTAGAGCTTTGAAGATGGGTCGAGGCTGGGTCTTCCAACATGACAATGACCCAAAGCACACAGCCAGGATAACCAAGGAGTGGCTCTGTAAGGAGCATATCAAGGTTCTGGCGTGGCCTAGCCAGTCTCCAGACCTAAACCCAATAGAGAATTTTTGGAGGGAGCTCAAACTCCGGTTTTCTCAGCGATTGCCCAGAAACCTGACTCATGTAGATTAGATCTGTGTGGAGGAGTGGGTCAAATATCCCTCCTACAGTGTGTGCAAAGCTGGTGAAAAACTACAAGAAAGGTTTGACCGCTGTAATTGCAAACACAGCCTACTCTACCAAATATTTACATTGATTTACTCAGGTGTTCAAATAATTTTTTTCAGCACTGTAAATAGATCAGGGAATGCATGACAAGGGACCCTTCAGCGCCCTGAACCGACGGCGGGTGCCAGAAAGTCACCGCCGATCCAGGACTCATTCATCTTTATGAATGTGAGTCTGTCCACGGAGTCTGTGGACAGACGGGTCTTCTTGTCCGTGACCACCCCACCTGCCGCGCTGAATGTCCGCTCAGATAGTACGCTGGAGGGGGGGCAAGACAATAGCTGCAGCGCATACTGAGCGAGCTCGCGGCAGGTGTCCAATCTGGCAACCCAGTACTCCATGGGGTCGTCGGTATTCATACTCTCCGAAGCACCGGCGGACGCCATGTAATCTGCCACCATGTGGGCCAGCCGCTGGTGGTGACTGCTTCTGCTGCTGCTGGTACTGGGTTGATCCGATTGGAAGAACATCCTCATCTCTTCCATTAGGTCCCCTGCTCGGCTGCTGCTGGGTGCAGACACCTGCTGGGTGAGAAGAGGGGTGACAACTGGAGGCCGGGGAGTTGCCTGCTCCAACCGGCTGACATTGCCTGCCTGCAGTTCCTCCATCCGGCGCTGCCTCCGGCTGGCTGGGATGAACTGCTCCACTTTCCCCTTGCACCTGGGATCCAAAAGGGTGGCCATCCAATAATCATCCCTGCCCTTGATGGTCTTAACCCGGGGGTCCCTCCTGAGGCATCTCAGCATGTGGGCAGCCATGGGGAAGAGCGCAGCCCGCTGTGACTCCTCACTGCTGCCCAGGTCAATGAGGTCAGACTCTTCAGCCCTGAGGCGCTGCTGATCACGCTCAGAGATGCCCAACCCCCGGACTATCGCTGCCCCCAACACCGGCTCTCCCTCCTGACCAGGCCCTGACTCCAGGACGACACCAGCAACCTCCTCCTCATCATCATCATCCTCCTCCTCCTCGTCCTGGCCCTGGTCTCGGTGGAGCAGTGCTGCCTCCTCCTGCTCCACCAAGGCACTCTCCCCAGCTTCGAGCAGGCAATCTAGTGTCCTCTCCAGCACGAACACTATAGGGAGCACGTCATTAAGGCCGACATGCTCCCTGCTGACCATCTTGGTCGCCTGCTCAAAAGAGCCCAACACCTGGCAGACCTGGTGTATCTGCCCCCACTCCGCACAGGTGATGTACGGGAGTGTTGGTGCTGGGCCGGCAGTGGGTTGCTCCAGCAGGTACTGCCTCACCGCCCTTCGCTGCTCCCACAACCTCTCCAGCATTTGGAGGGTGGAGTTCCACCGCGTCACACTGTCCACAATCAGCCTGTGAGGGGGCAGCCTGTTGACCCGCTGCCACTTGGACAGGGACGCGGTAGCGGTTGGGGAGCGCCTGAAGTGGCTGGCAATCCTACGCACCCATAGCACAATGTCACTCAACCCAGGATAGGTGCGCATGAACTTCTGCACCACTAGGTTGAGGACATGTGCCAGACAGGGCACGTGAGTCAGACTGCCAGCCTGAAGGGCGGAGAGTAGGTTGCTGCCGTTATCACAGACAACCATACCTGCCTGGAGCCTTCGGGGTGTCAGCCACTTCTGGACCTGAGCCTGAAGTGCGGTCAGCACTTCTTGTCCAGTGTGTCTTCGGTCCCCTAAGCTAACAAGCTGGAGCACGGCCTGACAGCGCACGTGCACCACACCTGAGTAGCTACGGGGGCGCTTGCTGGGAGGCTCAGCAGCTGCGGAGACAGAGGCTTGACGGAGACCAGCAGTTCTCCCCTGGACACCCCGGGGCGGCACCACAAAATCTGTTGCCACCGATCCCTCCCCGGCGCCTTGGAGGGAAACCCAATGGGCAGTAAAGCTTATGTAGCGCCCCTGCCCATGCCTGCTGGTCCAGCCATCCATTGTCAGATGCACCCTGTCGCTGACAGCGTGATCCAGCGACAGGGTTACATTCTTCACAATGTGCTGGTGTAGGGCAGGGACACCAGTCCTGGCAAAGAAATGGCGGCTGGGGACACGCCATTGGGGTTGGGCCTGCTCCAACATCTGTCTGAAGGGGTTGCTGTCCACGATATTGAAGGGCAGAAGATGTTGGGCAATAACCCTTGCCAGGAGCCCATTGAGGGAACGCACACGTCGGTCTCTGGTGAGGAAGGGAGTGTTGCATTCAAAGGCGTCTGAAATAGTCGCCTGGCGCCGGACGGCAGTGCGGGACACAGACACGGAGGGTGCTGTCAAAGTAGAGGTCTGGTTGCCGGTACCAGTACCACTACTAGAGGGAGCGGGGGGGCATGACCTGCTGGGAAGAGATGAAGCTGTGGCAGGGGCTGCTGTACCCTGCTCACTTGTGGTGGTGGCGCTGCTACCACCACCACGCTTCATCTCGTCATGCACCCGCCAGTGATTTATCCTCAGGTGCTGGTTCAGGGCTGTGGTACCCACCCGAGCCAAATGCTTCCCTCTCTTCACCCTGACTGAACAGATCCGGCAGATGGCCACTAGAGGGTTGTCTGCCACCAGGGTGAAGTAGGCCCAGACAGGTGACTTCAGCGCCTCCCTCCCGTCAGATGGGGTGACGCTGACTTGCACCTGCTGGGATTCGGTACGCACAGGTGGAGCTGCCTGCTGCTGCTGCTGCTGCTGCTGACACCTCCTGCTGCCATGTCCAGTGGAGACCCTGACGCTGGTCTCCCTGGTGGTGACCTGGCGCACAGTTTCCGCAGGGTGCCTACCTTCCCCGTCGTCACTGACGCAGTGAGCCGACGAGCCAGATGGAAACCATGATGGGTCACCCTCCTCATCGCCCCCAGAGATGTCAGACCAAGGGCTGAGATGTTGTGGTCTGAGAGAACCAGCTGACATGGAGCCGATAGCCTGGCTCCGCTGTCCACTCACCCACGCCTGGGTCTGACTAGGTGCTGCTGTTTCCTGCACCAAAACAGCAGCACCACTTTGAAGGGATGTCTCTGGGATAATGACAGCAGGTATCCCATCCTCCTCGTCCATCCCTTCAAAAAGGTCCTGACCATCAGGACAGAGCTGGAGCTCTGCCCGATGCATGGCCTCCACCAAGACATCCCTCTCACTGTCGCTGTCGAACAGTAAGATGCTGGACTCTTGGGGGCTGGGGGGGGGTACTACAGGCAACGGTGTAATGGTGGAACTACTGGGAGTCGGGACCGACGACTCAGTGGCACTGCTGTGCCCCATGTAGTCCACCACTACTTGAGCCTGAGATGGCAATATCGGGCGGCTGCCAGATGTAAAAAATTCACGCATGAGGCGGACTCCCCTTCCACCCGATCCTCTACCAATAGTAGGGGAACGAGAGGTACCCCGTGCTGGCAGCGACCCAGCACTGGGAGTAACTCCCCTACCCCTGCTGCCACGGCCACGGATGCCGCTCATGATTGCTGATGTGTGTGGGGGGGGGGGGGGTAAACTTTATTGGGGGGGGGGGGAAATGTGTGTAAAATGTTTTTTGGTGTTTTTTTAAAAGACAGGCACGCAGACAAAGACGTACACAGACAGCTACTAAACTATAATAAAACTAGTACACCAAAGACAAGAACTACAAAAAATAAAAAGAAATGCACTAAACAAACACTAACTGCTTACACAAACGTATATGACTATAAACTAAAGCTAATTTTTTTTTTTTTTTTTAAAACACTAACTGACAAGGACTACAACTACAAAAAAAAATTACCTAAAGAAACACTAACTAATAACTTTTTTTTTTTTTTTTTAAACACAGAACACAGACACTAAACACACACTAAAGTAAGCTAGCTGCAATAAATGTACACCAACAGTATGTACACTTACTATACAGAAATCTAACTAAAATGAACAACACAAAAATTAGCTTTTAAAAAAGCTCTTGGGCCTTTCAGGAATCAGGAAATCTGCACTTAAATCAATAAGAAGCAGTCAATAGCTAAGCTGCAACTTACTACACTAGCACAAGTTGAACAACACAGCAGAAAACAAAAATTAGCTTTTAAAAAAGCTCTTGGGCCTTTCAGGAATCAGGAAATCTGCACTTAAATCAATAAGAAGCAGTCAATAGCTAAGCTGCAACTTACTACACTAGCACAAGTTGAACAACACAGCAGAAAACAAAAATTAGCTTTTAAAAAAGCTCTTGGGCCTTTCAGGAATCAGGAAATCTGCACTTAAATCAATAAGAAGCAGTCAATAGCTAAGCTGCAACTTACTACACTAGCACAAGTTGAACAACACAGCAGAAAACAAAAATTAGCTTTTAAAAAAGCTCTTGGGCCTTTCAGGAATCAGGAAATCTGCACTTAAATCAATAAGAAGCAGTCAATAGCTAAGCTGCAACTTACTACACTAGCACAAAACAAAAATTAGCTTTTAAAAAAGCTCTTGGGTGTATTGCTTTGAAAAAAGCAGTTTATGATTATGAACTGGAAATTATCCACTGGAATCAGTAAGTAGAAAATAGCAACGATGAAGCACAATGCTGATGATGCAAGATGCAAAATACCAGCAACACAGACACAGTCTCCACACTCTCTAGCCAACTTCTGGATCTGCAATGAAATGCTGCTGGGAGTGACCTTATATAATGCCCATACAGGCAGGTTCCTATTGGTTGCTAACCTATGACGAGTGTGGAAGGAGAACTCTGATTGGCTCTGATGCAGAAGGGCGGAGTAAATAATCGCGCAATATTCCGATTGCCGAATATTCGCATTGCGAATATTCGGCAATATAAAAAGATCGCTTCAGCTACTCGAACCAAGGTCTCTAATCATAACAGCAATGCTTTTAGACGTCGAAGGAGATCACTAGGATGTGATCTGTTTTAAAAATGAAAGTGAAATAATCGCTCTGTGGCGGCAGATAGGGCGAAGAAGATAATCGCGCGATATCGCTATTGCCGAATAATCGCATTGCGAATATTCGGCAATATAAAAGGATCGCTGCAGCTACTCGGCCCAAGGTCTCTAATCATACCAGCAATGCTTTTACACGTCGACGGAAATGTCTAGGATGTGATCTGTTCTAAAAAAAAAAATGAAAAAATACGAATATTCGAAATAGCGAATATTCACCGTGAAATTCGGAATATATCGCGAATACTCGAATATGCCATATTCGAGCCGAATATTCGCAATACGAATATTCGTGAGCAACACTATTAGACATTTTACTTTAATTGCTATAACAATAAATGCAGGCAATAAATTACTTTCACTTTAAATGCAATAGCAAATGATGCAGGCAATGAATTACTTTCACTTTAAATGCAATAGCAAAAGACGCAGACAATAAATGACTTTCACTTTAAATACTTTAGAGTCCGTATACTACAAACTGTCCTTCGTTTTACTTTACAGTCTTTTATTCCTGAACACGAAAATGTCTCTTTATGCCAAAGCCTATGTGCAATGATAAGTAATAAAAGGAAAGCTCTGACCTTATTTCTGAAGTGCAGGATACTGTGATCTGTGGGCTGCTGGAACAAATGTCAGTCTTAGAGGAGACTTGTCTTTTCTTGATGCAAAGCTTGTGCTGACTTGCAATGCTTTACGATGCTCTGCGATGCGCTGCGATGCGCTGCAATGTGCTGCGATGCGCTGCGATGACTTGCGATGCTCTGCGGTGACTTGCAATGCACTGCGATGAGCTGCGATGCTCTGCGATGACTTGCGATGCACTGCTGCAGGCTTTGGGCCTAGTGGCGGGAAACTAGCTGGCTGCAGTACGTGGCCTCTTCGTGGATGGCGGTGCAGGAACTCTAGGTCTGGACTTTGGTCTCCCACCATGCGTCTTTTTCTCTCTTTGGGGGTCGCAGGAGGGTTGGTGCTTTTTGCCTTTGCCGTTCTGTCACTTTAAGAGTCGGCTGCAGTTTGAGTAAACACGCTTCTATAGCCTCTATGGTAGCTCCGCTGAGGTGTCTTTACTTGTTCACTCAGGGATCGGTTGCTGTGCGGCGGTATATGCTGGCGCTCCGCTGCTCAAATGCGCTCTTTACTGTGCAAGTTGAGGAGCGCTATCGCTTTTCCCTCAAAGGGAAAAATAGTTCCACTGTGGCAGGCGCAGCACTATGAAGTGCCTCATGCATTGTGGCATTAGAAGAATTGTGATTTCTCTGACTTTTCAGTCCAACAAGACTGTCTATTACTCTGAAAATTCCTCTAGCGCCGTTCTATGGAAGTAGTAGGTTTAAAGAGCACACCAAATGCTTAAAATAACTTCTTTATTAACTTCACTTTTCTTCATATATAATGCTGCTGCTTTGCAGCAGACAGTCCATGTACAAAAAACACGTGATGAATAAAGTATAACAAAATGGTGGTTCAAATATTCAATCTTGTCATGTAACATAAGATGGTGGATATATTTCTTTCTTCAGTATTTACTCTCTCTCTCTCTCTCTCTCTCTCTCTCTCTCTCTCTCTCTCTCTCTCTCGTTGCAAGTTATCAAAGCATTCTCTGATTTCTCTGAAATGTATAACTGTGGTTTGCAACTTGGTTTGCAGGGTTGCTTTTGCAGGGTTACCTTAGTTTGGTTTGGTTTAAAGGTATGATATGGTATGGTTCGGTTTGGTTTAAAGGTATGATATGGTATGGTTCGGTTTGGTTTGAAGGTATGGTATGGTTTGGTTTGAAGGTATGGTATGGTATGGTATGGTTCGGTTTGGTTTGAAGGTATGGTGGAACTACAAGTGAACACACAACTAGATCAGTATACAGTTCTAACCACACTATTTACAATAAGAACATATATATAACTGTGTCACATACCTATTTTTAGCCCCTGGCTTCCATAAAACACAACTTTGGCCTCGTGTCTGCTCTGCTCTCTGTCTCCATGTGGCTCTCTGTCTCTGTGGTGGAATAATCTAGCAGCACATGGAGTATTAGGAACCTCCCAGACAGAGTGTTTGTAAAGCTGGCTGTGACTGGTCAAGACTTTGCTCAATGTGAGATTAGCTGTGATTGGGCCAGGGCTTCTGATGAGTCACAAAAGCTTAACTCTATGCTTTCTGGCATGAATTTAACTGTGAATAACTTTGCTTTTGTCTCTCACATATAAACATGTGCACCACACTAGGTTCCGAACAGGCTTAGCTGTATATACATGGTTCTAGCTGGCCAGCTACATGGGGAACATCGTACCCCTACCCATTCACCTGCAAGCAAAGTGTTAAAAAAAAACACCACACCGGGTATTAAAATATTTTATTAGTCTGCTCAGGGGCCCCCCTCTCTTCTTTAGCTCTTTCACGAGGGGGGGCTTGCTTCTTTGACGTCTTCAGGTGGGGGGGTGTGTGCCGCTCTTCTTCCCGCCATCTGGTTCTCTTCCGCCACCGGGGGGGGGGTCGCTTTTATAAAAGCGCACCCCCCCCTTGCGGGCTTCCTCCAAAGTCTTCGGCGGGGGGTGGGTGCCGCTCTTCTTCGCCACCGTCTGGTTCTCTTCCGCCGCCGGGGGGAGGGTCGTTTCCCCTCAGAATTCATACCAAACGCTGCATGTAGAATTGGCGGGAATCCAAGTCGGATCCCCGTTGCTTCTATGACGCGCTCGCTGGAATGTGCATTTACTATTCCAGCGAGTGCGAGATGTCGGCACCCTGTCGCCGAGAATCAGCGTGATGCTGTCGTGCTAAAAACACAGTCTCGGCGGCAGGTACTGTAGGTATATGTATCCATCCACATGTTATACTATGTTGTATGATTTGTATTATTATTGATTTTGTTTCACTTATTCACTGTCATTTGGATTATTTTTATTCGCTGCTATTTGGATTGGTCAATGGCTATTTGAGGCCATTTTTATGTTCACATATTCAGTGTATCAATTTTCCCCCTTCTTTTCATGTTCTCCATCCCTTTGACACACAGCACAGACACTATCACCTTTTTCATAACCATTTAAAGCTCCACCTGACCTTTCTTTTTAGTTAAAGTAGCCATGGTGGTCTGGTGAGTAGGAATTTCTACCTCATTCACCTGGTGATTACTTGTTAGCTGTTGGC
Organism: Rana kukunoris; assembly: GCA_029574335.1. Classification (NCBI taxonomy): domain Eukaryota; kingdom Metazoa; phylum Chordata; class Amphibia; order Anura; family Ranidae; genus Rana; species Rana kukunoris. Next base: position 228,970,692 of record CM056052.1, read on the forward strand.
TATGGTGATGGTGTAAGCCCTGAGTAGTCTCACAACTAGACCTTATGGACTTTCTCAAACTGATCACACTTGTTTCTGATTTTGTAAAAGTTGTCTATTGTTAATTTTGCACTTTGTTTATTGATTAACTATCTTTGAACACTGTAATGTTCATGTAACAAACAATATTTACTGAGCCCTAATGCACTTTATTTGTTTAGTTATGCAACCCATGTAATTGTATGCAATTTAGTTTATTGATCTAGCACCCCCCCCTCCCCCCAACCAATACACACCCCACACAAAATGTAGTAAGACAAATGGGCAGAATAACCAGATATAGTACAGAGAACATCAATTTCCAGAACCTGTGTGCACACCAAAATAAACTTGTGCATGGATGACCACACTTTACTTACCAATGGAACAATTTTTTTTTGGCAATGCTGGAAGGTATTTTTTTTAATTGTGACATGATCAAGTCTCAAAGGGGTTGTAAAGGTAAAAAAAAATGTCCCTAAATATCTTCCTTTACCTTAGTGCAGTTCTCCTTCACTTACCTCATCCTTCGATTTTGCTTTTAAATGTATTTTTTTCTTCTGAGAAATGCTCACTTCCTGTTCTCCTGTCTGCAACTCCACACAGTAATGTGAGGCTTTCTCCCTGGTGTGGAGAAAGCCTCTTGAGGGGGCGAGTAGGAGGGTCAGGAGGCTCTTTACTTTGCAGATAGAGAAAGGAGCTGTGTGTTAGTGGGTGTCCTGACACTCCTGCTCGCCCCCCTCCACCCTCAAGAGGCTTTCTCCATACCAGGGAGAAAGCCTTGCATTACTGTGTGGAGTTACAGACAGAAGAACAGGAAGTGAGGATTTCTCATAACAAATAAGGACATTTAAAAGCAAAATCCAAGGATGAGGTTAGTGAAGGAGGACTGCACTAAGGTAAAGGAAGCTATTTAGGGATTTTTTTTACCTTTACAACCCCTTTAAGGTTATGTAACTGTGCCCCCCTGGGGTCGCTCCATGTTTCAGCATCCACACATTACCCTGCTGGCCAGACATCCATTTTAGGCACACTTTCTCCAGTCAATGAACAATCTGTTGCTTGTTGTTGTTGTTTTTATTAGGGGATTAAACTTGCATGGGGAAAATGGACATGGGATGCCCAAATGATAAATATTTCCTAGTGGAATAAAGATAGTTGAATCCAAATTGACAGTCTTTTCTACTTCACATCTCCTCCAGCACACTACTTGAGATCTCTTCCTTTCCACTACTATCCAATTCTAGAGTCCTGTCACCAAGAGTACATAGCTAGGCCTCTCTCAGATTAGGTGCAAACATTTTCCTAGTAGCCATTTTAGATGAAGAAGATAATTGTGCTGATCCTTGGTGGACTACTGATCCCAGCACATCCAATGCAAATCCTGCCAACCTCCCTGGATGCAGCAACTCAATTTTAACAACACCACAGTCTCTTCCTCTGGTTCCACATCCAATCCTGGCATGTCTCTCCCAGAGCTTCTCACTGTGCTTCTCACTCACCCACCCCGACATTGATCCCTCCTAAATGGCTTTCCTGGCCGTGCTCCCTGTTGTCTTCCTCCTGCTCCAGGACACCTCTCAATGACTGCATAAAGATAGGCTCCCTCCCAGTTTCCGAGCTCCAGGCCCAAGGTCCCCCCAGAAAGGAGGCTCCTTAAGGGCCACAACAGCCTAACACGCTATCATTCAGTTCTTCCACCCGACAACTCCTCCCCCAGCAGGCTGACCATGGGTATATATATATATATATATATATATATATATATATATGAGGCCTGCCCCCTGCCAATCCTAGTTGGGGATTGGTCAGGGATCCCAAATACACCCCATGTCACTCCAGCACTCTGCCCTGCCACTTTCCCGGAACCTTCTCACTGGAAACAAAGGAGGCGCCCAAGAACCGAGGCACATGTCAGTCACCTACTGCTACACTAAACCACTCCCCTGCCCCAGATCAAAAACAAACGGGCCTAGCTGCTAGGCCTGTCTAAATTACGTGCACTGGCAGTAAAAACACAAACAGTACTATAGCAGAGTGCTACAGTTAGAATATCAATTATAAGGTTAGATTACAAGAGAGGAATCAACAATGTTCTATAAAGTACAATAAAGAGCAATCATAATATGCAAACGGAAGAAACTCACAACTACCGACCAGAAATCATCTGTAGGAATTTGCTGCCTTTTACTGTTAACTGCTAATATCATTGCTATGTATAACTAATGGCCCGTACACACGATCCGAATATCGTACGACGGATCGTACGACTTTTTTCGCTTAATAGTCGCAAGTAAAATGAAATAGGTTATTAAAGTCACGAAAATTCTTGTTCGACAGAAAAAAAAAAAAAATCGGAAGTGATGTCATGTGTTGTAATGTATTTGTATTGTATTGTCGGACGACAACTGTACTGACTAAACGAAAATCGTATGATCTGACATCGTACGAGGAAAATTTTCGCGCTTGTCCGATCGAATAATATCGGATGAACGGTCGTGATCGGCTCTCGAAAGTAGTGTACACATGATCCGAAAATCGTACGATCCATCATCGTACGATGGTTTTCGTCCGATATTCGGATCGTGTGTATGGGCCATTAGTATTAGAACTTCCTAGATCTGAGAGACTGGCTTTGAAACCCCAGGAGGAGGAAGTGGAGACAGACAGAGAACTTCTGAAACCACAGGTTTTGTTCATGGAAAAGTTGCTAAGTCCAGACCAGAAGAGAGTAATTGGCAAGTGCTCCTATTGCTTGATAGTTTATTATTGTTGCCCATAGTTGGACACATATACATATATATATATATATATATATATATATATATACACACATTACAAAAAGTATTGAAGTGTCTGCCTTTACACGCACACAAACTTTAATGGCTTCCCAGTCTTAGTCGGTAAGGTTCAATATTGAGTTGGTCCACCTTTTGCAGCTATAACAGCTTCAGCTCTTCTGGTAAGGCTGTCCACATCATCTAGGGGTGTGTCCATAGGAATGTTTGACCATTCTTCCAAAGGTGTTCTATTGGGTTGAGGTCATGACTTTGTGCAGGCTAATTAAGTTCCTCCACCCCAATTTTACTGGATAGCTATAAAGGGTGGGATAACTCAATATCGAACCCTACAGACCAAGACTGGGATGTAATTAAAGTTAATGTGCGTGTAAAGTCGGGCATCTCAATACTTTCGGTAATATAGTGTATATGCCATAGCTTCTGGGTGTATACTGTATATATTAGAGAGAGAGAGACTAGTGACAGACGAGTCTCTGTCCTATTGTTATTATCCCACATGCCGTGCTAGATCTGTGTTACTGTATGTATGTAGTGGTCACCTTCCACTATTTTAGTAGATGATGAACCTGTATATTGCAATAGACTTTATATACAGCGCTTGTTATATTTGTTAAATTGTCCCTTCTTGTGTGGGATTCCATAGCTAGTTTTAGCTCAAGGCTCAAAAATCAGCATAGGCTAGAGCCTGGTTGAGCATCCAAAGGCCACTTATGGTAGTTAGAGGTCAGGTTGCATGAAAGATTAGAAACTACTAAGGATGAAGTGGCAGAGTAGATAGGCGAGACTCTGACTTCCAGTGCCACACCACAGTTTCTGCTGGTGAGAACCTGCGTTCCAGGCTGGTTGGTCAAAGGTGGAAGGGTCTTCGCCACCAAAACAAACTCCTTTTAATTATCGGGGGCCCCTGCTACTGGAATTCGTTGCAATATTCATCCGGAGGGATCTCTATTAATAACTATACATACCTGGGCATATGTGCACCTTTCACAGGACTTTTTTCTTACATAAAGCTTGTATTCTTTTTATACTATGTGCATCTGCAACCCCAATTGCAAAAAAATTGGGACGCTGTGTAAAATCTTCATAAAAAAAAAAAAAAAGGATGCAATGGTTTGCAAATCTCATAAACCCATATTTTAATTCACAATAGAAAATAGAAAACAAAATTTAAATGTTTAAACTGAGAAAATGTACTGTGTTAGGGGGGAACATTTTTATATTTAAACTGATAGCAGCAAAAGGTCTCAAAAAATTTGGAATTAGTACCAAAGTAAGTACCAACGTTAGTACCTAAGTAAGTGGTACTAACAAGAAAGAGGTGATAGAACATTTTTCAACTAATTAGGTTAATTGGAACAGGTCAGTGTCATCATTGTGTAAAAAAGGGCATCTTAGAAAGTCAGGGTGTTTCAGAAGTAAAGATAGGCAGAGGTACACCAATCTATGAAAAATTGTTGAATTATTTCAGAATTATGTAAAATTGCAAAGACTTTAAAAGTATTATCATCTGCAGTATATCATATCAAAAGATTCTGAGAATCTGGAGAAATCTTTGTTTGCAAGTGGCAAGGCCAAAATGCAATATGGGATGCCCATGATCTTCGGGCCCTCAGACAGCACTGCATTAAAAACAGCCATGACTCTGATGGACATCACTGCATGGGCTCAGGAATACTTTCAAAACTCACTGTCTGAAAACACATTTTGCCGTGCCATCCAAATGTAGCAATATGGACCATGATTGCAACAAACCACTATTCCCTGCCCTATCTAAATATCATATTATCCCTCTTATACCCGGTATTATTAAACTGGCATCATATTTATGAGCCCAACCAAGGGGATTGTGGGATCTTAGTTCCATCAGGGTGAAGTTCCCTTGCATGACTATACGCTCGGACTACCTATCCCAGGAATATTTGTTACCATAAGGGAGATTGCTGAGAAGAGCTATAAAAGAAACCAGAGACACGCCCCAGGCTCTCTTCTTCCCGGGCCTCGTGTGCGACGGATCTCTACACGCAGGGAGAGTGAGATCACGGCCAACCACATGGGTGTACATCATTCTTACCCAACCGAGAAGGGTAGGTGCTGCTCATCGGACACCTGAGCAGCACCAACTCGACCGTACAGTAACCCACGCTCTGTATTTTGCAATCAGGGGATCATCACAAGCTAGTTCACAGCCGGGGATCACTGTCTGCAAGGCATTGAATTGGCCTGCTCATTGGTTAGAGGGCAATTGCCCACCTTTGCAAGGCTTTCCTTGGTTGTTATACTGGGACACCGTTTACAGACAGCTTTACCTTGGGAACACTTCACTGCATTTCTATTCAAACATTGTACATAGGTATATTTAGCTACAGTCATAAGTTATACTACTATACTGTTACTAATACTTATTGGAAATAGTTAATGAGCTCAGACTGCCAGTGAAGACCATCAGATCTGCAACGGGGACATTCTGTAATTTCTGCTTAAATGGCCCTTATGACAGCAATGTTTAGCTTCATCTCTCATTAGGATAAAATGTTGAACAGGCCAGCCTGGTTTCCTCTCTAGAAGTATTTTCAGAATTGATGCTTAACCTTTGCTTCTCCTTTCAGGTTATGTCCAAGTGGTGCCCTATTGTACATATAATACTCTGTTTGCCAACTATCTTGACTAGAATTTTTGGAGGAATCATTCTACTGAGTTAGTGCTTTTATTCAAAGCTCAGTTGAACCATTACCTCCCTTGTACAATAATACCTTATCTGAAGTATTCGTGTAAACATTAATAGAACATAAACGCATTGAGTGTTGTGTTGTTACTTAAACTATGTCTGAATCCAGAGTTTCAGGTGGGTTGGAATATTTACAGGGTCATGGGGATGCAGATGAGCAGGTAAATCCAAGCAGGCCCTAAGGGGGCCGTGCATTTAAATCTCTATCATGCAAAAAAGAAGGCATTTATGAACATGATCCTGAAACGCAGCCGTCTTCTGTGGGCAAAAGCTTTATTAAAGCGGTTGTATACCCTCATAACTTTTTTTTTTACACCTGCAAGGCACCGCATATTAGCTCATTATGAAATACTTACCTTAAAACGAGGTGAGAGGAACTTACCTGGTCCACGCCGAGCGAGATGTCAACTGGCTCCGGCGTGTCTTCTGGGTATCACCACTCCAGCGATATGATTGGCTGAAGCGGCGAGAGATTTCAATTCGGCAAGGTACGGCGGCTGCCAGTCCTTTCGCCGTGAATCCCCCCCTGCGCATGCGCCGCTGCAATCAGCGGCGCTTTGTAAGGGGAATATCTCATAAACCATACAGGTTTAGGAGATATTATTTATACTTACAGGTAAGCCTTATTATAGGCTTACCTGTACGTGAAAGTGGCAGTATAGAGTATACTAGCACTTTAGGGCCCTGTTTACACTGACATTAAAAGAAGGCATTTGGAGGTGTGTTTTTAACACTCCTAAAACACCTAGTAAAGGAGTCTGCAATTTATAGACAGCACACAGTTTTGGCCACATTATCAAAACATGAAGAGTTTGCGTTGCGTCACTGCGCTTCAAAAATGAAGCTACTTGTTGAGTTTGGAAGAAGTTAAAGCTACAACTCCTTTCATTCTAGTTTATAGCATACCTCCCAACTTTTTGAGATGGGAATGGGGGACACCTATCAGCAAAAGTATGCAGGCATAGGACACACCCCCTGCCATGCCCCCTTAAAGGAGAATTGTACAAAAAGAAGATTGGTTAAACCCACACATGCTTTATTACCACTACTGTGCCTGTATATTGGCTTTTGGAATTTACAAATGCAGCAATTTAGAAATTAGATGAAAGGTTTAGAACTGAGAAACACTTTTTGATAAATAAAATAGTTTATATACATCTATATAGATCAGACCAAAATGAGGGACAAATGAGGAGGAATGAGAGACATTGCTCCAAATAAGGGACATTTGGGAGCTATGTTATATCAACATGCCATAATTAGGCTGCTACATGTTTGCAGCCTGTTAGGCCTTGTTTACACGTAAAAAAAAGTGTCTGGGGTGCATTAACACGCCTTTATCTCATGTCAAATGTACATAGGGCATTTAAACAACGCGCAATAATGTTATAGGTGCATTTGTTCAGCATTTTGAGCAAGTGTTAACAAGACCTTAAAATGGTCTGTTGCAGAGTGGTCAGACAAATTGAAATGTAATATTCTTTAACCACTTAAGACCCGGACCAATACGCTGGTAAATGACCCAAGGTGTTTTTGCGATTCGGCACTGCGTCGATTTAACAGACAATTGCGCGGTCGTGCGACGTGGCTCCCAAACAAAATTTGCGTCCTTTTCTTCCCACAAATAGAGCTTTCTTTTGGTGGTATTTGATCACCTCTGCGATTTTTATTTTTTGCGCTATATACAAAAATAGAGCGACATTTTTGAAAAAAAAAACCACTATTTTTTACTTTTTGTTAAAAAAAAAATCAAACTAAATTTTAGTCAAACATTTAGGCCAAAATGTATTTAGCCACATGTCTTTAGTAAAAAAAAAAAAAAAAAAATCGCAATAAAAAAAAATAGCTACCTAGCGGGAACAGCGACACTAATACAGCGATCAGAAAAATGATCGCTTAGTGACGCTGGCAATAGGGAGTGAAAGGGTTAACTAGGGTGGTGATCAGGGGGTTAAAACTTTATTAGGGGGGGTGGGGGGGCTATCCTGAACCTAACACTAACTGTTTTTTACACTGCCTGTCACACTGACACTAAATGCAGTGATTAGATCATTGCATTCAGTGACACTGTGACAGGGGGGTGGGGGGGGCGATCACAAGGGGTTAATATGCCTATGTGTGTGTGTGTCAGTGTTGTGTTGGTGCACACTTACTTGTGATGTCTTCTCTCATCAACAGCGCTGCGATGAGAGGTGACATCATTTCCTCCTTCCTGTGTAAACACAGGAGGAGGAACTGACAGGATGGGAGCGCGCTCCCATTGGCTGGGAGCGATCGCGGGGGGGCGGGTAAGCGCCGACATCCGCCCGCTGATCCCGGATCGCTCCCGGAGCCAGGGGGACCCCCGCACGCCGCGGAGGGGGTCCTGATGGGACCCCCGAACCGCAATTAGGCGGGGACGTAAATTTACGCCCTTGTGCCTGTACGTGCCATTCTGTGGCCGTATATGTGCGTGCGGGGGTCCTTAAGTGGTTAATGGCAAAAATGGCCGCCGAATCCTGCAGACAAAATAGGAGCTTTGGGCTTGTTCTCAACACTCACAGTTCAAAAGCCTGCATCTCTAATTGTATGGGGGTGCTTTTTGTTGCCCTGTCCCAACATTTGAGAAGTATTACCGCCATAAAAATTTTCATAATGACCTTTATTTTCTAAAAATGTAATATTTTCTAAGTTTGATATGTTCTCTATTTTGAACAAAATTTGGGTTTATAAGATTTACAAATCTGCATATATGATTTTACACAGCATCCAAAGGGGTTGTATATACTTATGTAGCGGATGGTTGCTACTAGTTACTAACATCCACACATCACTCTTCCAAGGACAATGAACAGTCATTTGCTTTTTTGTTTTTGGGGGATAGAACTTGGTTGGGGAAATGGGTATGGGATGCCCATAGAACAGGTCACTTTGCCATCATTGTTAAATAATTGTTGAATCAATAGCACAGTGAGCAAATGGACGCTAACATTTATAATCTCTCCTCTGCACCAACTCCTGCAGACTGTTAATCCCAGGACTCTTCCCCCGCCTGCACAAACTTTACTATAACCCATTAGTATCTCTGCCCCATCATCTTTACACTGCACCAGGGACCACTCTGAATAATCCCAGGTGGTTATCTGACTTGCTGAACGCTAATAAGGCAGGGGCCTGAAGTACCCCTTCTTGGAGGCCTAGTTGTTTAGCAGCTTGAGTTAGTTGGTGGACTACTGATCCCAGCTAGCAGACTTGCAAACCTTGTGCCTGCAGGCCAGAGATTTGGCCTTGCATCCAGCTCCCCTGGCATGCCTCCTCCAGATGATATCTACTGTTTCTCACTCACTGAAATTCTCCTGCCCTGGGTCCTTGGTGAAGAATTTACCCGGACATGCGTACCAACTGCTTCTCCAGCTCCTCTGTTCCAGATCACCTTCTCCATGATAGTGTAAGGAGAGAGTCCCCCTTCCAGCTCCTGTGCTCCTCCGCCGAGGCCTGCACCCCCCAGATGGGGGATGGGCCTCCTGCAGCAGTCCAACACTCCATTCTTTACTTCACCCAGCCGACAACTCTCCTCCAGTGGGCTGGACCCGAGTTTAATTAGGAGGCCTACCCCTTGCCAATTCCAGTTGGGGATTGGTCAGGACTCCTCACATGAGCTCCCTGTCACTCCAATTCCCAGCCCCTGCCCCTCTCCCAGGACATTATACCTGGAAGCAGGGGAGGCGTCCAAGAACTGAAGCACATGTGGTCATACCCACTGCTGCATTAACCACTCCCTGTCCCCAGACAAAAAAAAAGCAGGCCTACTTAAATTTACCTGCCTGGTAGCCATCACAAAAATTCTCACCTACCTATGGTAGAGGGCACTACACTTATGATTAAAGGGGTTGTAGAGGCTGGACATTTTTTACTTTAATGTATTCCCTGCATTAAAGGGGTTGTAAAGACAAAAATATTTTCCTCTTAAATTAAAGTCTGACAGGAGCTGATAAAGTAAAAAGTAATGTTTTGCATTATAACTAGTTTGATACCTGTTGAAATCAAGCTGTTTTATTCACCTCTGTCACTCCTGAATCGTTATTCTCACTGACTTCCTGGTTTGTGGTGCGCATTCATTCTTGCTACATCACGGCCTAATGGGAACTACAGTTCCCATTAGGCTTAGCCTCCATGCCTGTGAGGGATAAGAGAGCATCTTCACACAGGGCTGTAGTCATAGGGAGGGGGTGAGCACATTCTGCTTTCCACCATGCCAAACAGCTCAGGTGCTGGTGGAAAGCAAGAAGAGGAGAGACAGGAAATGGCATTTTCAAACCTGGATTACTGTATTTTGGAGGTCAAAAGGAAAAACGAGGTAAGTGATATTTACATGCTCTAGCTTACAGCAATCAATTGATCTAATAAAAAACAAACCTTTAGTGTTCCTTTAAAGTGTTCCTAAACCCACAACACTAAATCAGTCTGCATATGCAGTAAAGCATGCTTGTTATACTCACTGTGGAACCCAAGGGGCTAAGTGTGCGCAGTGTTTAAAAGGCTGTTTGATCCTGTGTATTTGAAAGGGTGCATGTGAGCTGCAGAGGGCCAATCTGTTCAGACAGAGGGTCAGGGGTCATGCAGCCTCATAGGACACTTAGCGTAGAATGAAAACTCCTCCTACAAGCTTTAGGCAGATACTGATAAAAGTAACAAGACTGCTATATACTGCAGATGAGAAAGGGTATTTAGCAGTTTATATTTACTAAAATAATTGCATTTCATGTTCTGTGTACTGTGGGAGACCAGATGATGAATGCAGAGTCATGGTTTAGTAACACTTAAGGTAAAAATGTATAATATATATATTAGCCCTGTATCTATATCACCCCCCCCCCCCCCTCATTCTTACACACAAGCCCAATCAAGTACAGTGCCTGTCTGCAGAGGATTTCCCCCACACTTTGCTTGCAGAGGCAGCAGCAGGAGCGCTCCTGCTGCTGTCAATTAAATTCTGTATGCAGCAGCATGATTGTGTCGATGGATCTAGGCAGTGCAGCTTAGGATTGAGTCTACAGGTATGCCTCCATAGTAAGCAGCTTTCTATGGGGGCATACCAAGAAGAGGACGGCGAGTCAGGGGACCCAAGAGGAGATTTACATATTGCTTTTTTTTTTTTATTTAAGCTTTATAAATCACTTTACTATATACTGGATGCAATAATTTGTCTCTGCTTCCAATTACTTTGTTTAGAGCACTGGTTTTTCGCAGGGAGGAAATCCCCTTTGTTTAAAGAGGCCTCATCCTGGGTTGAGACACTGGAAACTATTATAAAACCCACTTACTCTTCCATTTAGCAAAGTTTCTGGTTATCTTATTTACCTACAGGTTTAACACACTACTAAACAATTTGCGGAGGGTCATTTTTTTGTCAATTCAGCTAGATGAAACTATTTGTGCTGTTGATTAGTAGAGATGCGAAAAGTAATTTCCACACAATTCTGATATCACTTTTAGTTGAAATTTGCCATGTCAGAAAGTCTTGGTTTTGCTGCTCACTGAGCTGCTCAGGTGAAAAATGCTTGAAAATAAAATGACTTATTTTTGCCCAGACAAAATTGTAGCTTCCGGCACTGCGTCGCTTTAACTGACAATTGCGCGGTCGTGCGACGCGGCTCTCAAACAAAATTGACGTCCTTTTTTCCCCACAAATAGAGCTTTCTTTTGGTGGTATTTGATCGCCCGTGCGTTTTATTTTTTGGGCTATAAACAAATGTATGTATGTATGTATGTATGTATGTATGTATGTATGTATGCATGCATGTATGCATGTATGTTAAATATCCCATTTAAAAAATATCCCATTTAAAAAAAATGTATCTCAAGTTTAGGCCGATATGTATTCTTCTACATATTTTTGGTAAAAAAAAAAACATGCAATAACCGTATAGTGACTGGTTTGCGCAAAAGTTATATTGCCTACAAAATAGAGGACATTTTATTTTTTATTTTTTTACTAGGAATGGCAGCGATCTGCGATTTTTTTTTTCCACGATTGCGACACTATAGCGGACACATTTTTGGGACCACATTTATACAGTGAACAATGCTAGAAATATGCATGGATTACTGTATAAATGTGACTGGCAGGGAAGGGGTTAACCACTAGGGGGCGGGGAAGGGGTTAACTGTGTGTCCTAAGTTATCTAACTGTAGGGGGAGGGGAGTGACCGATTGTGTCCCCAAGGGACACAGATCGGTCTCCTCTCTCCCTGACAGGACGTGGAGCTCTGTGTTTACACACAGAGCTCCACGTCCCAGATTAGTTACTGGGCAATCGTGGGTGCAATAGAGCATTCCGCCTGTTAAGTGGTTAAAGAGCGTCATATTTTTAGGGGGATGAAGGTATATTTGGGTTACTTTAACCACTTATCCCCCGGACCATATTGCTGGTCAAAGACCAGAGCACTTTTTGTGATTCGCCACTGCGTTGCTTTAACCGACAATTGCGCGGTCGTGCGACATGGCTCCCAAACAAAATGTATTTTGCGTTTATTGATTAGTTTGCGCAAAAGTTATAGCGTTTACAAAATAGGGGTAGTTTTATGGCATTTTTATTATTATTATTTTTTTACTAGTAATGGCGGCGATCAGCGTTTTTTTTTTTCGGTACTGCGATATTATGGCGGACACTTGACAAATTTTTGGGACCATTGGCATTTTTATAGCAATCATGCATTGGATTACTATAAAAATGCCATTGGCAGTGAAGGTGTTAAGTGTGTTCCTGGGTGTGTTCTAACTGTATGGGGGGGGATGGACTCACTAGGGGAAATCACTGGGGATGGACTCACTAGGGGAAATCACTGATCTTCTGTTCATACATTGTATGAACAGAAGATCAGCGTTTCCCCGCTGACAGGAACGGGAGCTTTGTGTTTACACACATAGCTCCCGCTCTGTACCCCTAGTGGCCTTTAAAGTGCCGATGTAGAGCTACGGGCTCTCGCCCAGGCGTGCCGACCTGCCGAAGTAATATGACGGCGGCTGGTCGGCAAGCAGTTAAAAGGGGTTGTAAAGGTACAATTTTTTTTTCCTAAATCGCTTCCTTTACCTTAGTGCAGTCCACCTTCTCGTACCTCATCCTTCGATTTTGCTTTTAAATGTCCTTATTTCTTCTGAGAAATCCTCATTTCCTGTTCTTCTGTCTGCAACTCACCACAGTAATGCAAGGCTTTCTCCCTGGTGTGGAGTGTCGTGCTCGCCCCCTCCCTTGGACTACAGGCGAGTCAGGGCGCTCTCTAAGTCGCAGATAGAGAAAGGAGCTGTGTGTTAGGGGGCTTCCTGACACATTATGAGCTGCTGCATATACATTTAAATTTTTTATTTTGTATCATCCCGTGTTTAGTAGCGCAGTATATTCCAATTCCACGCACTGTAAAATATGAACACTTATCTTTGGAATGAAATAAGCATTTTATTGTTAAAAAAAAAAATTATATATTATACAAAATATCCTCACAACAATTGTTGCATGTGTGACTGAAAAAAAAAAGTCAACTTCGAAAAATTAGAAAACTGCCAACTATGGCTTTCTGTTGTCAATACCAAAACAGCTCCCAACCTTCAACCTGAAGCATGTTTACTTATGGGGAGAGGCAGATGTTAACTGTGTACAGTCTTTATAGGGCTCCAGACAGGCCGCATAGGCCATCACATGGGCAATGTAGTGCTGCTCGTGGATGCCATGGAACAAATGAGAAAAGGGGCCTTTAGCCATGATGGCCACATCCTCTCCTCCGTGCGTTTCTGAAGGGAGTGGGACAGCCGCCTGTTGTCTGTAATTGGAGCCTTCTGTTGAGAGAAAAAAAAAAAAAATTAAAACAAATGAGTTACATCATGTAAACATATTTTAAAGCCCTAATAAATGCTAAAGTGAATGAATTAATGAATGAATGAATGAATGAATTAATGAATGAAAACTTGTATAGCGCGACACATGCGAACTGAATCGCCTCTGGGCGCTTGTTGTTCCTGTCTCCTTTGATATCAAAAGTCTTAAACTTTTTTCTAGGCTGGACCAGAGGACAGCACAGGAGGGGGGACGGGGGACTGGAGAACAGCACAGGCTGGACCAGAGGACAAAAAATAATAATCATCACATTCTTTCCATATAGGGGCAGCCACTGAGGCTGCTAGGTGGGTATTGGATAATGCGGTGGTCAAGCGCCTTGGCCGGTGGGAATCAGACAGGTTCAAACTTTATGTCCCCCATTTGGTTTAATACAGGTGGTCAGGAGGGGGGCGTTTGTTCTATGGCGTGTGCAATTTTCTAAAACATTATAGGCGATTGTTGTGCTACTGTTCTGTGTGTGTGCCAAGTTTCAATTTTTTTTCAGATCATGCTTACCTCGTATGGATTCTTGGCCATTCTTTTGTATATTGGGGGCTAGGAGGGCTGACGTATGGCCTAATGGCTGCCAGCTGGGCTTTCCCAGGTCAGAGGTCAGTGTCAGGTGGATAGGTGTTCCTGGGGTTCTCTGGAGCAGTGTGGTCCTGGAGGTTAACAGGGCTACTAGATGGGATAGGCCCCCTGATGTTATATTCGTACATGCTGGTGGTAATGACCTTGGGGTTCGGTCCAGCAGACACCCGATAAGGGACATTAAATTTTGAAGCGTTAGGATTAGATGCTGCATTTCCGCATACGGTGGTGGTGTGGTCAGGCATATTCGCTCGCACCACCTGGCGTCTTGCCAGGTTGGTGGCAAAGAGTGAAGGCCAGAGTGAAGGCTAACAAAGAGGATGGGAGGTTTGTGGCAAGAAACGGGGGTTTTGTAATCAGACAGACATCGGGAGCTAGAGGGCGAGACATGGGAGGTATCTACGAGAGGATGGGGTCCATCTAAATGCGGTGGGCACAGATCTGTGGATTCTGGGTCTGCAAGATGGAATACAGCAAGCAGTGCTTTTTTGGCAGGGCACAAATGTGTGAGGCTTCACAATTTGTGCTGTGGTGGTTGGGTCTTTGGAGGTGGTAAATAGTGGAAAATTGATGGGGGACACATCCAAGATATGGGTCCCCGGTGAATGCCAGTTATGTGGAGTAACTGGTTATGGAATGGTGTATCTACTGAAAGTGTTCGCCCGAGTCGGTGCAATGCAGCATGAACCATAAGAGTTTTAAGCAGATACAAGTTAAAGATTTTGATGTTAGTGCCTCCAAGAATCGGCAACCCTAAAAAGATTATGCCTTTTGTTTTATAAGGGTTAAATTTGTTAATTTAATAAAGGGGCCGTAAAACAACCAGTTTATCCCAAACATGTTGTCCGGCTAAGTTTTTGATAAGTTTAGCAAGGGGTCATAAGATGGGGGGGGGGGGGGGTTTGTTAACAGGGGCCATACCTTTTCATGAATTTTAAGAATAACTTGGCAAAATTGTGCCAGTGAGAGGGGCTTTAAGAGCCATGGTTAAATAAAACTTGAGTCTACTTACTGTATACACAGCACACATATGCCTTAGTACTGTACTTACATTCTCAGGAGTGCAAAATCCTCACAGAGCACGGCTCAGGGGGTGTGTAACTTATAGGCCTACCCCTCAGGGACAGATCCCCCTCAGCACACACTAATACAGTCCCCCCTCCCTAACCTTTCAGTATAGACCCCTCCCCCCAGTACAGACCCTTCAATTCAAATCCCACCAGTACAGACACCCCCTTCCAGGCCAATTCAGTATGATCTAGATTGCACCCACCCGCATTAAGCATGTATGCTACTGATACTACCATTTCACCATTATTGGTCATGACAGATCTATTTTAACCTACCAGAAAAAAAAAGTTAACATTTTTAAAAACATAGTTAGTATTAGGCAGGGGTCCCACTTTATTCTGTCCTTTTATAGTTCTCAATAGGGATGAGCCGAACACCCCTGGGTTCGGTTCGCACCAGAACCTGCGAACAGACCAAAAGTTTGTTTGAACTTTCGAACCCTGTTAAAGTCTATGGGACTCGAACGTTTGAAATCTAAAGTACTAATTTTAAAGGCCAATATGCAAGTTATTGTCCTAAAAAGTGTTTGGGGACCCGGGTCCTGCCCCAGGGGACATGTATAAATGCAAAAAAAGTTTAAATAAAAAAAAAAAAAAAAAACTGTCGTTTTTTCAGGAGCAGTGGTTTTAATAATGCTTAAAGTGAAACAATAAAATTAAATTTAAGGGGAACTCCACCCCAAATAAAAAAAAAAAAAAAAGAAAAAGCCGTGGACCCCCACACATTTTTTTTTTACAAATGACTTTTCTCTGTATTGCCGGGAGCCGACAATTCATTATAGCCGCAAGTGATTTTAAATTACTTTTTTTCCCCTTCAGAAATTACACTTTGTGCAGGGACAGTTTTAAGCATGGGAAACAAGCTCTACTTTACAGGCATACTATACACCCCCCTCTAGGTACGAAATTTAAAGGAATATTTCACTTTTATTGTTTCATTTAAAGGAATTAAAATCACTGCTGCCAAAAAAAAAACTGCAGTTTTGCATTGATACATGTCCCCTGGGGCAGGATCCAGGTCCCCAAACACTTTTTAGGACAATAGCTTTCATATTAGCCTTTAAAATTAGCACTTTAGATTTCAAACGTTCGAGTCCCATAGACTTTAACAGGGTTCTAAAGTTCACACGAACTTGCCGAATACCCCAAATAGTCAGTTGTAAGGGCGAACAGGCAATGTTCGAGTCGAACATGAGTTTGACTCGAAGCTCATCCCTAGTTCTCAATCCCCCACCTCAATTTGCAGGGTCGAAATCATGGGTAGTGATGTCATGAACATAACATTTTCCGTTTGAAGGGCGAACGCGAATTACCGCAAATGTCCGCAAACCGGGCGAACCTCCATAGACTTCAATAGGCAGAATTTTGAAACCCACAGGGACCCTTTCTGGCCACAATAGTGATGGAAAAGTTGTTTCAAGGGGACCAACACCTGGACTGTGGCATGCCGGAGGGGGATCCATGGCAAAACTCCCATGGAAAAAATTACGTAGTTATCGTAGAGTCGGGTTTAATCCATAAATCACCTAACATTCCCAATTGTTGAAACAATGCGCTTTAAAACATAAGGTCCCCTGGGACGGCTGCTGTGGTTGGTCTTCCACCTCCTCAAAGCCACCTTCCTCCTCTGACTCTTCTTCAGACTCTTCTCTCTGCGTTGCCGCAGGTCAAGCAAATCGACAAGGCTGCTTCTGGTGGTGATAGTGACCACAACTCTTCCTGCTCATCTACGGCCTGATCCAGCACTCTTCGCAGGGCACGCTCCAGGAAGAAAACAAATAGGATGATGCCTTCAGTGTGACCGTCTAGGTTTTTCACCTCCTCAAAAGGATGCATGAGCCTACAGGCATTGCGCACGAGCGTCTAGTAACGTGGCAAAAAATAAATAAAAATGTCAACCTCCGCAGAAGCTGTCCTAGCACCCCGGTCATACAAATACTTGAAGGCTTTTTCTTGTTGGAGCAGGCGGTCGAACATTAGGAGTGTTGAATTCCAACGCGTCGGGCTGTCGCAAATCAATCGCCTCACTGGCATGTTGTTTCGCCGCTGGATATCTGAAAAGTGCGTCATGACCGTGTAGGAATGCCTGAAATGGCCACACACCTTCCTGGCCTGCTTGAGGACGTCCTGTAAGTCTGGGTACTCATGCACAAAGCGTTGTACAAATCAGATTCAAGACATGTGCCATGCACAGCACATGTGTCAACTTGCCCAAATTCAGTGCCGCCAACAAATTGCTTCCGTTGTCACACACCACTTTGCCGATCTCTAGTTGGTGCGGAGTCAGCCACTGATCCACCTGTGCGTTCAGGGCGGACATGGAGTCCTGGTCCGGTGTGACTCTCTGCTCAATGGTGACGAATAGGGGGCGGACTGAACATCGCATATGTTCGCCCGCCGCGGCGAACAAGCAATGTTCGCCGGGAAATAGAGCAGCAAACCACACACATCCTTGTAGGCGCAGACTTATTTTCCGTTGGTGGAATGTGGTCCATAAAAGTGAAGACCAGTCAGGCGTTCCAGGTTTACAACGCCAGCAGCAAGACGTCCAGATCCATATACAGTCATTGGTGTTTGGAAGATTGCCGAACTTCTATTTCTAAAGCACCAAACAGTCTGCATGAACCATAGGCTTGTCACTTTTCAGCAGAACGAAGGCATTCCACAGGCACTGTTCAAGAAGATGCCTGAAAATGTTATTGTAATTTTTTTGTCGTTTCCTCATCGCTGGATAAAATGTCATGGCCTGGTCATTCTGTCCACACGTCCCATGGTGGTGTTGTAATCCATCACGACTTGTGGTTTCATTACATATTTCCACCTTCTGTGTATACCATAACAGTAGAGGTGTTGTGAATGGTACTTGTTAGGCACACATCTTTTTTGTTGCGCCATCTCGGTGCCATAATTTTTCCGTTCTGCCAGAAAACCATTTCTCATGCCTTGAGCTTTCTATTGCCAAAGGCTGGTGGCATGTCACGCCAGTTAGCCCCAACGGTCCCATATGCATCAGTCTTGTTGTATAGAAGAAAATCAGTTCTTGAGACATGTAAAAAAATTGTCTGTGATTCAGCAATGGCTCAAAGTAAGAACCAAAGTGGTTGCCTTTCCATAATTGCTGAATCGTTTGCTGAATTTGGTTCCTTTCCTGGTGTATAGGACCGAATTCCATATGTAACCAGTGCTGGATTCACATAGCATGAATGATTTTATGCCAAATCGTACTCTGAGACGCAATATACTGTCTCCATATGGCCGCGTACACACGATCGAATTTATCTGCTGGAAACGGTCCGACGGACTGTTTCAGCAGACAAATTTTAAAGCATGCTTTAAAATCTGTCTGCTGGGAACCCGTCCGTCCGACATGTCTGCTGGTAAGTACACTAACCAGCGGACATATCTGCCCGCACATGCGTCGAATCCATGCGACGCATGTGCGGAAGTTTTTTAATTTCTTGGTGCGGTGACGTGGCGGCGTCAACATCACCGCGCTGTCTGCCGGCGGGGGATTTTGGTTTGATCGTGTGTACACGATCAAACCAATATATCCCAGCAGACAAATCCGATCAAATGTCAGACCGATTTGATCGGATTTATTTAGTCGTGTGTACGCGGCCTCAGTCTTCCTTTGTAGGCCATTAGACTTTCGTCAATACTTTGATAATCCCTCCCAATTTTTTTGAGTTTTGGAGCTGGATGAGAACTCTCAAATTCTTCATCAATTTGCAAAGTGCAAATATTTCATTATGAGAGAATATTTGTACTCCGACATGACCGTTCCAAAAAAAAAAAAGTGACTAGTAACTCGTTGGTTGTCCAATACCACTTCTGCAGGGGTTTCCTCACCACTTCCTGAAAAATTATTAGGTCCAGAAACTTCCAGATGTCCTCTTTGGTCACTGGTTCCCTCTTTCTGCGCCTTGAAAACCTCTGATGGGTAGCAGCGTGTTGCTCCTGGTAGCCAAATGTCTCCGTAACAATTTTTGCAATAAACTCATCGTCAAAAAGAGTTGGAGGTATGCCAAGGGGTTGTCATCCTCAACATCCACTTTGATACCAGGTGCTCCTGTAAACAGGAATCTTGGGGGCACTACGTGCTCCGTACATCGCTGGGCAGTCGCAGAATCATCGCTGAAATTGCTTTCTGCATCTGATGACGAACTTCCCCACAAGTCACCATTACTCAATTCTGCATCACTGTCAGTTTTCCAGAAGGTCATATACCGCTTTGAGGTGAAGGCGTGCTTTTTGATGCAGTGGTCGTTCTGCAGTTTACAGACACAGTACAGTAAAACTGCAGGCAAGGGCACTGGGGTGCAATCTGAGGTCAATATATTTTATTTAGTAATGTAATCCAATAGGATTACATTGTATCAGTGTAAGAAAAAGGTGGAAGTGGCTGGTGTGTCCTCTATTAGATCTGGCACCTAGCATTGGAGCCGTGCAGGCGCATTGGCTAGTTGTACAGTCGCTCCCTGTCTGCGACGTCACACGCCGACCGACTGGGGGACCATTAAGTTTGCCATCGCTAGCCTGTGTGTGCTGGCTTGCCTTGGGGGCGCTGAATTCTTTGTCTTAGATGATTGAAGGTAATTGACTTCTTAGATCCTACTCTGGTGGTGTTCTTTTATCAATTAGGTTGCATTGGATTTATGTGTGTTTTTTTGCCCCCCGGACATCCTGTTCGACCTGACCTCTGGACAATGCGGTAGGTACGGATGCATTATACAGTGATTTTTTTTGTTAACAGAGGCTATCCTTATAGCAGGACCTTGTTTGGGCTTCTAGCACTCTTTACCCTGTTTTGTCGTGTTTATTATGTTTTGCAATGTACAAACTTAATTATGTATTATTCATTTCTGTCTCTTCTTTATAGACTGCAATACTACACTGAATATTTATTAATACCCCTGAAGATGCCTTGGTGAAACATGTTGGGAGAATTTGTTATAAAATCTAATTCAGTGTATTATGTATTGATCAATATGAGCATTATATCAACTTGTACAGAATACATTTTGTCTTTAATTTAATTAAATCCTTGTGTTTTGACTTGATAGGCACCTCCATAATCCCTCTATTCCCCTTCCTTTCTTTGTTACCCATTGTAACAGTGCGTTTGTGTTTTATACTTTTCTGAATTTGCCGCCGGTTCCACCTCCACACGACGCAACGCTCGCAGGGAACGGAAGCCAGGGCACAGTGCATCAGGCAGAAGTTCCGGCCTGATGCACTGCGGAAATACATTGTGGGATGCCGGGGACAAGGCAAGTAAACCTCTTCCAGGATCCAGTGATGCAATCCAGGGTTGCCGCTAATGGCACCAAAATTCCACCCCGAGCCACACTCGGGAATACCGCCAGGCAGGTTAAAACCTTTAAGCTGTCAGCAGATTGGCCTCTAAATTTTTGGCATAGTTCTAAAAAATAAAGAGCAACTGAGCATGTGCAGAGCAAGGTGAACCAGTGTGCTACTGGACTTTATAAAGAATAGGCACTTATTTTTAATATTTTACATAGCTTTACCTGCAAAAGGTGCCTGTCTGACGTGATCCAACAAGACCTTATTTTCTGACTAAAGTTCCACTTTAAGCTCCATAGACAGCAGATGGGGGTGTTCACATACCACAGTCATTATCCTTTACTTTGCACCCATGGCAAAAAAATAAAATTTAAAAATTATCCGGTCACATTTCCCAGGCTATACCATCACCAACATGACCCATTCAAGCAAATAGGAAAGCACCACTAAACATAGCCTGTAAGTGTATTTCAACTGTTTAGTTAGCTGCTTGCCTGGAATTCAGTCTAGCCACTTGCTTACTGGGCACATAAACCCCCTTCGTTCCCAGGCGAAATTTCAGCTTCCGGCACTGCGTCGCTTTAACTGACATTTGCGCGGTCGTGCGACGTGGCTCCCAAACAAAATCGGCGGCCTTTTTTGTCCACAAATAGAGCTTTATTTTGGTGGTATTTTATCACCCCTGTGGTTTTTATTTTTTGCGCTATAAACAAAAAAAGAGCGACAATTTAAAAAATATATATTTTTTTTTTACTTGTTGCTATAATAAATATCCCATTTTTTTACAAAAAAAAATTAATTTTTTTTCACAGTTAAGGCCGATACGCATTTTTCGACGTATTTTTGTAAAAATCGCAACAAGCGACTGGTTTGCGCAAAAGTTATAGCGACTACAAAATGGGGAACAGAATTATGATTTTTTTTATTATTATTTTTTTTACTAGTAATGGTGGCGATCTGCGATTTTTATTGCGACTGCGATATTGCAGCGGACATATCGGACACTTTTGACACAAATTTGGGACCATTCACATTTATAGAGCGATCAGTGCTATAAAAATGCACCAATTACTGTATAAATGTGACTGGCAGGGAAGGGGTTAACACTAGGGGGTGAGGAAGGGGTTAAGTGTGTATCCTGGGTGTGTTCTGACTGTGTGGGGGGAGGGGGGTGACTGGGGGGAGTTGACTGATGCTGTGTCCCTATGTACAAGGGACACAGATCGCTCTCCTCTCCACTGACAGCACGTGGAGCTCTGTGTTTACACACAGAGCTCCACGTCCCTGCTGTCAGCTGTTCGTTTTCCTGCCGATCGCGTGCACCCGACGGACATCGTGGCCGCCGGGTACACGCATCGACATCCCAGCGATGCGCCGGGACAGTGTTTACCCGCCGCGCGCCACCCAGTGGCGCGCGCGGGTAATGCAGTTGAAACACGTCCAAAGACGTCCACTTGGCGCCTCAGATCTGCGCTGTTGATGTATTCTGTCAATAGCGCAGGTCTGAAGTGGCTAGAGTAAGTTAATGCTACCATCAATATCTGCAGCTTTTACTATGATTTGTAGTCTATATGGAGAGACACTATTAAAGAACATGTTGCCATTTTTACATCTTACAATTAACTTTACCCTATTATGAACATTTAAAAAAACAAATTCAAAAGTGCACCGTCTTGGCAGCATTAGTAAGTAACAAATTATAGAAATATAACTAAGCATTGTTTCGTTGAATGGAAATCTATAGTTATGAAATTGTGATAACAGCAGAAAAGGAAGGCCTTTCATCATAAGCAGTAAGTTGATTCATACCAGTATCAATGAAAGTAATGTCTTCTCGTTGTCCATTAGTGAGCTTGAATCCAGGACCATTCCCATACAGCAAGGTGGTAAATGGTTTGAGGTCAATGGCTTTGTTTGGTGCCAAGCCTATTAAATACAAGGTAAACTAAAGCTTCAATTATTCTTGGTAGCCATGTTATTTAATAAATAATGATTAAAAGCTGACCATTTAGAAGTGATTACTGCTGAATAGAGTATACTAAAATTTCTCTGAAAAGTAAAAAAATAAGGGCAGAAATGTTTGAGAAAATTGTCTTGGAGGGACCCATTAGTTACTGCATTGCAAAACAACAACCTAAAAGAAATCTCAGTTAACAGCGAAAAACCTTATATAGAATCTATGACAAAGTGCATGAGATATATGATGTAAATATGAAGAACTATGTTTAAGAAGCATGATAAAAATCAAATACATGAAAGTATAAAATCGGTAGAGAAGATCTTCACAATTATGTTAACATTTTCAAAGGGTTTACACAGCATTCTACAGTAAGTACCTACCAGTCATTGCACTATAGTCTGCCTACTACCGTACCTACCAGTCATTGCACTATAGTCTGCCTACTACAGTACCTACCAGTCAGTGCACTAGAGTCTTTAGCAACATGCTCGCTATAGTCACTACCAGGCAGTCTGTTACAGTCTGCTGCCAGTATACCTGCTGTGGTCCACTACTAGCCAATCTAGCAACAGTAAGCTAACAGTAGTTCACCACTATACATTCTACCACATTATGCTTCAAGTCCACCTGTTACAGTGTGCCACCAGTCTGCCTGCTACCTTTCACAAACAAGCCAGTCCACTGCAGTCTACCTACTACACTCACTACCAGTCAGTCCGCTACATTCACTACCAGCCAGTCTGCTACAAGTCTGTCTGCTACAGTCAATGCTCGTTAGTGCACAATAGTCTGCTAGCAGAGTCCAACTGCTATAGTCCCTACCAGCAAGTCTGCAACAGTTCTCTACCAATCTGCTGTGTCAGCACTAGTCAGCCAGAGTGCAGCAGTCTGTATGCTACAGTCAGTCTGCTTGTTACAGACACCAGCAGCCAGTCTGCCACCAGGGTGCCTTCTACAGTCACAATCAGCCGGTCTACATTAGTCCCTACCAACCAGCCTACTACAGTTCACTACTAGCAATGCAGCTATGGTTAGTAATCTACCAGCTTCAGTCATTACTGGTCGGTCTATCAAAATGCAGTTACTACCAGTCAGTTTGCCACTCTACTTGCTACAGTCCCTAGCAGTCAGTCTGCCACATTCTGCCTACTACAGTCACTGCCAGTCAGTCAGTTTGCTACAGTCACTACCAGCTAGCCCTGCTACAGTCTGCTGGCAGTAGTCCTGCTATGGTCCACTATTAGCTAATCAAGCTATGGTTAGCTACAAGTAGTCCTGCTACAGTTTGCTACCAGTCAGTCCTGTTATATGCGGTCACCTATCCACCTCTGCGTCTGCGAGTACCTATTGGGTGACCTAGGGATAGCTTGGAGCCAAGCCCAAAACTCTTGACCGGTCCTTGGTTGAGTACCAATTGTCCCTTTAGACGCCACCCTCAGGGAAAGCAGTCACATCCAGTAACACCAACACTTGGTATAGCAGGTCAGTACTTGCAACTCTGACATCTAGTACTATGAGCCTCCTGCAACAAATCATGGCCCAGGACAGATCACAGAAAAGGGGAAGCTCTTCAAGGCCCTCTGGTCATGTAGGCATTAAACGAGCACCCGCTGCCTCCTAACAATTTTATCACATTGAATAATAAACTGATTATTAATTTGTGTTCGACAATAGTGAAAATGCATACATTTCTCTCGCTCTAATATATAGGCACTCTGCTATTGTAGTGGAGAGAGGGAGAGGTCCTGCAGTAATCAGATAATCTTCCTGAAAACTTTTTGGATTTTTTGAATGTTATTACAATGTCCTGGAGGAATCTATGCTCCGCAAAAGTCAGTAATTAAACACTGCATGAACCTTTGTCCTCCACATTATATAAGAACATAAAAATACACCAACACCAAAATCAAGCATCTTATAAAGAACACTGTATACAGAAAGCATAAAATAGCCACAAAGGAGAATTACAAATTGCACCAAGATGCAAGTCCATTTTAGGTGGCTGCTTTTCACCACCTGCTCTCAAAACGGCTGCATTGTAATAAACAAAAAAAACTTTGGGAGTAGAAAATACTTACCTTGCCCTCAGGCTTCCAGGGGGCTCATCCAATCTATTTTATGCCAGTGGGTCTTCTTGGGGGATCCTGAAAAAGTTGGGGATCCCAAATCAGGTGAGAACATGCTTCTTTACAGTGCTGTAGCATCCTTTTGCAAGATATGGGTCCTGAACTTTCCCAAGATCCCTTTGTGTGGTCCAGTCCTGCCAGTGACTAGGTGAGTATTTTTAATCCCTCTTTAAACAAGTGTTTTTCCTTTTTAATTTCAGTAATGCAATGTTTTGTCAACAGGTGGTGGTAGCCACATATACAGACCTTGCATTGTAGTGCAAGGTTCACTTTAATAAAATGCCTTACCAAAAATACTGTTACCACGATCTGTGTACCCTCCAAAGGTAAAGACATGAGAATGGTCAGCAGTCACAACAGTCAGTGTGTCAGATTCTGAAGTCATCTGCCCAGCTGTGCGAATGGCTTTGTCAAACTCAACAGCCTCAGTCAAGGAATTCCTAGCATTGCCATCATGATGACCATGGTCAATTCTGCCACGTACAATAAATGCAAGAACATTAAGCTGTAGCAAAGATTATATCATGGAGTACCATCATGTAGTATTTTGTACACCAAAACCAAAGAATAACTTAACAGATGACGACTATATAAAAAGTCCTAATGTCATTTATTACAAATATAAAAATAGGATTTAACAGCTTACCTGTAAAAATCATTTTCTTCTAGTACATCACGGGACACAGCTGCATAGTAATAAATATGTGGGTTATAGGCCACCTTCAGGTCAAAGGGACTAAGGGAATATGGCGCAAGGGATCAAAAGGCTGTTTTTGCAATACCAAATTCAAGTTCCAAGGGCACAAGGGTGATCTAACTGGCGGATTAATACGTGCTACCCCTTGCATAAAGGCCCAGACCAAAGAATGTGCAGCAGTCGGCCATTGAAACAATAATAAGGCCGAGACCTGACCCTTAATAATACTCAAGGCCAGCTTGATGTCTACCTATGACATATTTCCGAGGATGCCAACCCTTGGATTAACACCAACATACATATGCTTTCCAGACTAATATGAGCCTGGAAGCCAGTTTCCTTGCATTAACCAGAATAGATACCACCGACCCTGAAAGCCCCCCCAATTCTTTAGAATGTGGTTTTCAACAGCCAAACCGTTAGATTTAGTAAGGAAGGGTGGAACACTGGTCCCTGCAAGTGCAGGTCTGGATGTGGTGGCAGGGTCCATGAGTCCTCTACTGCCATCTTTACGATCGCTGCATACCAGGATCTTCTGGGCCATCTTGGGGCGCCAAGAACCACCAGCTTCCCTTCCTCCTTGATCCTGCGAAGGAGCCATTGTAGCAGCTGAACGGGAGGGGGGGGGGGGGAACTGATCCCCTTGGGTTACCGACACATCCGTCCCATATGCGAGTGGATCCTTGTCCTCGACACAAAGTTCTATAATTTCTTGTTGAACCTGGATGCCAATAGATCAGGTATGTTTTAACACCCTCTAGAGGCGATCTTTAGGCATGACAACATCTGCTCAAAGAAGATCCATACGTGAACCAAGTTCCTTAGGAGTCTTTACTTACCTCTCCTGCCGCAGGATTCTGCTGGTAACCAGACAAACCCAATCTTCACCCATCAGGGCGGGTAGAGTCATAAGACCTTCAATACCGGGTCCCTTTTTAATAGGGTTCCACTCCCCTGGACCTGTATAGCACCCTGCCAGAAAAAATCCATCTAATGGAAAAACAAAGAACTGAGTCCCAGGGTGTAGCCCTCCAAGGAGAGGCATTACAGCCAAAACCTCTGTCTTATTTTCCGAGACCTGGGTACCATCCACTCTGGACTCAATGGCACTTTGAATGGATCCGGTTGCATAGCTAGCTTGATCCAACAAGGATCCTCCAGCAGAGCTCTTCATAGCATTTCTTTACCTGTGACCAACACCTGATAAAACTGAGGGACTCCCGGTATGGGAGGGGTTTTATAGGAGAGGGGGACTTCCCGTCTTGGGCTTGCCAGTATCCCATCACCTGAAGGTGGCCTATAACCCACATAGTTATTGCTATGCAGCCCTGTGTCCCGTGATGTATGAAAATGAAAAGACCATACACACTTTGTACTTGATGATTTATAAATATATAAAAACGGTCTTTCACCTTCAAATGTAGTATGGTGGTCAGTGTAGTGGACAGTATAGTATGGTGGTCAGTGTAGTGGACAGTATAGTTTGGTGGGCAAGTGTAGTGTGTAATGGTCAGCACTATTGTATTGTATGAAGGGATTCTGGGAGTGTCCAAGTCTGCAGGTTGGGGGGTGCAAATTACTTGCCTTGCCGCGGGTGCTGAAAACCCACGCTATGCCACTGTGTGCATGTACAAACCTTTATTAATAAGCAGCACTTTTATTTTACGTATGAAGGCCATTTTCAACTACCAATAATGGTTTATAAATAATTTTATTACCGTATTTAAAGTTTTTCCTGTTTTGGTGCCCAGCTTGATATGGGCTTGTTGTGGTTTCGATTTAAATATATTAATACAATACTGAGACTCCCTGGGATTAAGTATTCTTTGTATGGCTAGTCATTATGCAGAATACTTTCTGCTGCTCAAAACAAAATGCAATTTTGGTCCTGGAACTGTGAGTCATTGAATTATACTAAGTGGGAATTAAAAAATGATCTCAAGGCTGAATTTGAATCGCAGAGGAACCCCCCCCCCCCCACACACACACACACACACACACACACACACACAAAAATAGTACCAAATGGCGATGAAACGAACATCTACTCAACAGCCTTTGAACCCAGCATATGCCTATTTCTTGTCTTGTACTACAATATGTGTCATGCCATTTATGCTTATCTTCTACAAAAAGAAAAAATCCTTTGGGATTCTTGCTCAGGATCTTGATGGCCTTCTCAGTCATCTCTGCTAGGGATGGGTCCATGGAAGGATCACGACTTAGCTCATATTGCATGTCTTTTGGTTCAAATAGCCCTAAAAAAGTTGGAAAAAAACAAGTTTAATGCATTTATGGTTCTATGCAACTGAAATAAACCGTCAAAGGGTTCAGGTTATTACGGAAACCTTCCCAGAGTGAAATATGCTACTGAAAAACGCATTTTCAAAAACGTTAATTGATTTGCAGCCCTTTTTTTTTTTAAAGGAGCTCCACATGTAGTTCCATATATGTAAATTGTAATTTATACAGCACTAACGGGAATATTAGATGACATTTTACTTGCTGGCCCTCATATATAAAACGTAATCTCTGGAATTCATAAACGGTGCAGTAAACACTCTTCAGGATTCTATGTGACCTCCGCACCACAATTGTTGGCGCTTTGGGAAAGATTCATGTACCTGGCAGAAACTGGTACATTAATCCGTCGCACTGAGGATGGCAGTGGTCAGAGTGTCCATACCATACACTCTGTTCTCAGTGCAACTTATAATACTCTGCCTGGTAACTACATCTGTCACATTTGACAGGCTAAGGGGTTTTGTTATAGGATGGGGCCTGATGGGAAACTGACAGAATAGTTCCCATCAGGTCTGCCATCCTTCCTAAATTGAGCACTGAAAATTTTAAATAGACCAGCATAGTGTCACAAACGCTTTAAGGAGAAATTTGCTGGCTGTCCCGCATTGACGCCAAGACTGAGAACTGAGCAATCACATGACAGCTGATAATTAAGGTCTCAGTCATCTTGGAGCAGAGATCAGCGATTGTCAGTCACTGCTCTCCATTCTGTTCCTCCAGGACTCACTGAAGCACTGGCCTAAAGAGGGTGTCGGGCACAGCTGGCTTTCGCTCCCAGTAGCACACAGTGAGCCCGAGCCAGCTCAGTTTATCTCAAAAATATGGTCAGGATCTTTCTAGAACTTCGATCAGCTCTATGATGTTAGCTGACTGCAGGCAATAGCCCACTATAAGCTGGCTGGGGGGTCAAAGGAGCACAAAAGTAAGTATAGTCACATGACAAAAAAAAATAAAAAAAATGAAGTCATACTTCTCTTTAAAATTATCCCCCCCCCCCCCCATCTGTGCTGCGAAACAGAACATTTGCACTAAAATGATACTCTACCCATTAAGTAATCTGTTGTGGTTTCATTCACAGCATCAAAGCCTCGTTTATTCCACACATACTTGGACCTCTGTTAAGAAAAAAAAAAATGAAAATTACATATATTAGTTGTCAGAGACTTGACCATTTTGCTCAGCGAACAAACCTGGATTTTGTTTTTCCAGTAAAGAGAAACCTGAAGGTTATCAAGAGGACTGGTAAATGCAGCTCACCCTCATCTCTCTTCAGGTGTACACTGCTCCTCCCTAGGCTCACAATTTCTCTTTATGCAAACGTTTTCAATTTTACAACACTCAAACATGCATCAAGCTTAAAACACCAATATATCAGAATATATATTTATAAGTTATTTTTTCAAACAATCCCTAATATCTTTAATATAACTATTAATAACTACACAAAAACAAAATCAAAACAAAAAAATAAAAAGGAGGGAGAGAAATAATTTGGGGGGGGGGGGGGTGGGAACCCTCCTCCCTCCCTATAGAACCTTCCATACAGGGGCCGACCAACCGAGGGCCCGACGTCAGGGGGGCCCCCCCATGAGCGGCTCAGTCTACAGCGGGCAGTGGCCAGTCTGCTGGAGCATGGCGCTGGTGATCTACGAGAAAGCCGCTACACGGCCGAGCCGTTAGGCTTAAGAAGAGTCGGGGAGGCTCTGTCAGCAGGGAGGGGCAGGCAGGGAGCTAAACTTACGCTCTGATCCAGCCCTGCCTTGCCCCGCCCAATGCAGTCCGACTGTATGAGATCGCCTCTTAGACTTAAAAAATCCCTGCCTCTACCGCCAATAGCCCCGCCTCCTACCACCAAAAGCCCTTCCCCCAGACCTCTAAAAGCGGGAGGTGAGCCTGGCTGGCAAGGTAGGTCTTTTTCATCATAATTCAGTGGCAATTGATGGGCACAGTGGCTGCTGTTGCACAAATCACTTTATTCATGATATTGATGGCTATGCATATTTATTGAATCCATATTGAGCACTGGATTTGATTGGCCGTTTGCTTCCGCTTAGTCCTGGCACACACGCACATGATGATGACATCATCATGTGTGATTATACGTGTGTGCCAAGCACAAGCAGCCAATCAAATAGTGCTTAATATGGATTCAATAAATAGATATCATAAAGTGCAATAAAGGGATTTGTCCAACAAGGTCATTAGAAAATTGGAGAATAAAGCCAAACCTGGAGTTGTTAACCAGGGACCCCATAACTTAACATATCTGGTGTACCCCTATTATGATAGATATACCTGTTCCATTAATATTACCTCATTTACTTGGGAACGCCATTCCTCAAATACTGGTGCACTAGAGGACATCAATTTTCTAGCCATTAGCCTACGGGCTATAAATAATAATCTACCAATTGGAATTGACATTTCTCTTGGATAAAGCTCTTCCTCAAGATACCCCAGTAAACAAGTTTTTGGTTCCATTTCTATCTGGGTATTAATGCCTCATTAATTGTGAGCACTACCTCTCGCCAATATCTACTCAGTTTAGGACATTCACAACATGTGAAGCAAGTCAGCCTGAGATTGCTCACACCATGGACAGTCTGAAGTTTCCACTCTTCCTCCACTTAGGTAAAATTTCTATGAGTCCTATATAATAAACAGTTGTGATAGACATTGTGTAGATGATACCAACGGGGGCCTTTTCAGAATGCTTTGCCATGCCTCCTCCAGTGTAACCCCCAGGTCCATCCCCAATCCCCTTCTAACTGGAATGTCCATAATATCCTGATAGTTGCCATAAGTTGTCTACATAGTAACAAGAATAAACCTTTTTTTTTCTCTCCACTAGGGATGAGCCAAACACCCCTGCGTTCGGTTCGCACCAGAACCGAACGTTTGCGTGAACATTTAGAACCCCATTGAAGTCTATGGGACTCGAACGTTCGAATTCAAAAGTGCTCATTTTAAAGCCTAATATGCAAGTCAGGACTCCTGAAAAGGACAGTTTTTAAAACTTTTTTTCCATTGATACATGTTCCCTTGGACAAGACCCGGGTTCTCAAAGATGTTTTCACAGGCAAACTATAGACACCCAGCAGGTACAATATTTAAAGGAATTTTTCTCTCTTTTTTAAATTTAAAGCATCATCATTAAAATCACTGCTCCAGGAGCAGCGATTTAAAAAAAAAAAAATTCCTTTAAAAATATTTTACCTGCTGGGTGTCTATACCTGTGATAACGTCTTTAAACAGCACAATCACCTGCCTGCCAGTAAATTAGAAAGAACTGATCTAGCCAAGCTATACAGTGTATAAATATATGTACAACTCCTGGGATGTATATATATCCTCTACACACTGTAAATGTAACCAAACTGACTACTCTGCCTGCTCTATCTAGTAATAAAGACACTGTCTCTCTCTCTCTCTCTATATATAGGACTGATCTCTTTAACAATGCCGCAACACACTACACAAGGCCGCTTCACAGGCAGCCTTTTATAGTGTGGGGCGTGTACTAAACCCCCTGAGCCAGAATTGGCCAATTATGTCTGTTTTTTGCGCGCTGTGATTGGCCAAGCATGCAGGTCATAGTGCATGCTTGGCCAATCATCAGCGCGCAATGCCGCAGTGAATTATGGGCCGTGACGCGTCACTCGAATTTGGCGCGAACGACCCATTTTGTTCTAATTTCGACGAACGTATGAACAGACGATGTTCGAGTCGAACATATGTTCGAATCGAAAGCGGAGCTCATCCCTACTCTCCACCCCTGCTAATAAGGTTACAAATGGCATTGGTCTTATATTTATCCCACCACCTTTAAACTGAGAGTTAACCGTGTGTCGTAGTTGCAAATATTTATAAAAAATATTATGCAGCAGTTTATATACCTCCTGTATCTCCTAAAAGAACCGTATGACATTTTGGGCAAAAAGCTGCAGAATATATTGTATTCCTTTAGAACGCCAGTGCTCAAACCCTTCCAATTTACATAATTCCTTGTAGTGCCTATTCCCCCATATTGGTGAAAAATCTGACGCCCTTGGAATTTCATTGTTTGTCTCATTTCCTGCCAAACTTTATTCATTAAGTATCCTTGTTGGGCTAGTTTGGGTCTATGCAAATAATCCTGATTCCAGTTGAGCCATAAAAGACTGCATCACGAGCATTGGCTCGGTAACACAGCTTGTATTGGGTCCATCGTTCCCCATCCCCCAAAAGACTGCAATTGGGAAGCTATAAAGTAGGTTCTTGGCTATGGCGCTGTGGCACTGCTACCCCCCCCCCTCCCTCTTTGGCTCTCTGAAGTGTAGACAAACTAATCCGAGCTCTTGCCTTTCCAGAATAGCTCGCAAAACAAAAAATCTATTTTTTAAACCATTTTAACGGGATCCATATAGGCGAGTAATGCAACATAAAAGTAACTGAGGGGCCCAGATCATTTTTATTAGATTTGCTTGGCCCACCACTGACAAGGGCAATTTAGACAAAGTTGAGCTCTTTTTTTTTTTTATTTATCCAGAATGGGAATTAAATTATACTGCAAATAATCTTTGATCTTTGGGTATATCCATATTCCTAGATATTTTAAGAAGTGTGTTTTTTTTTTTTACTTTAATTTGTTGGGCCTCTGCCGGTATTTTCAGGCTATCATCCAATGGTGGAACTCTCGGATGGATAGGGTGGAAGCAAATGGATGGCTCCAAGCACCATATAGAGAGGGGAAAATAAATAAAACGCAACCCAAATGGTGCAGATAAATGAGGTAACGGTTTTATTTTAATAAAACCAATGATATAAAAGTGATCACAAATAAAATGAAAGCAATGCGGGAAAGGGTAATAAACCAATCCCTACGCATTTCGTCCTAGAGGGACTTCGATGCCCCAGTTGAAGTCCCTCTAGGACGAAACGCGTAGGGCTTGGTTTATTACCCTTTCCCGCATTGCTTTCATTTTATTTGTGATCACTTTTATATCATTGGTTTTATTAAAATAAAACCGTTACCTCATTTATCTGCACCATTTGGGTTGCGTTTTATTTCTTTTCCCCTCTCTATATGGTGCTTGGAGCCATCCATTTGCTTCCACCCTATCTATCCGAGAGTTCCACCATTGCCATCACTTTCCTTCCAAGAACTCCACCAAGACATCGTGCACGTCTGGCCTTCCATTGAGAATTTGAATCGCTTCCACTGTGTTCGAATGAGCCCAGCTGACTGTGCCATAGGAGTTCTCAGGCTGTACCGATCTGCTGTTCATGACAGACAGGTCCTAATGTTCCCGGTAAGAGCATACCATATTCGTTTTTCAAGTGTCATCCTATCCGAGGATCAATGAAGTATAGTGATTTTACATCTATTGATTCCCCACTTGTGGATGGACTTTCACATATGTTTTCTTTGTGTTATCATTGATACACTCCAACATTTTCCTACCAGGACTTTTTCCACTCACGTGGTTTGTTGGGACTACACCATTCTTATAAACTAATGCCGCGTACACACGATAATTTTTTGTGATGAAAAAAAAATGACGTTTTCTGTGAAGTAAAAAACGACATTTTTGAAACGTCACTTTTCAAAGACGATGTTGCATACACACCATCGTTTTTTTCACAATGCTCTAGCAAAGCGAGGTTACGTTCACCACTCTTTTCCATTGAAGCTCTCTTCATAACTAGCTTCTGGGCATGCGCGGGTTGAAAAACGTCGTTTTAAACTACGTTTTTGCTACACACAGTGACTTTTTGTGAAACAAAAAACAACGTTTTGAAAACGACACAAAAAATTTAAGCATGTTGGAATTTTTTTTTGGTCGTTTTTTTAAGACAAAAAACAACGTTTTGCCCACACACGATCAATTTAAATGACGTTTTAAAAAACTAAGTTTTTTTTCATCGCAAAAAACGACCGTGTGTACGCGGCATTATGTGTGTTATTTTTATTTATTTTTTTATCAGTAAATTTTTATTTGGTTTTCCATAAAGAACATACATAAATGCAGGCGTTAAGCCTGTGATGCACTACAGAAAATTATACGGTAAATAAGAAGTATGGATAGCACAGTATAAGGCTTGGAACAAGGCTTAATCTCTTATCCAGCATTCAACAGTAAGACAGGATAAACGTTGATACATGTACATGTGTTATTATTTTCATGTTTCACAGCACTACATTTATTTCCACATTTCCATTCAATTTTTGTCAAATTGTAGTGTAGCTGGTTTAGTTTATTTTTTAGTTTCCTTTTCACCTTGGTTAGCGCAATATTTTTCTTTATTTGTATCATCCAATGGGAAAATAACAGATTTATCCTAATTAATAATAAAGCCTGAAAATTAGGTCATTAGGGAAATCAATGACTTTTCGGGATCTCAGAGAAACAAGATTATGTCATCCGCATACAATGAAAATCTTTTCATTCATGGTCCCTCCAACAAACCCACCGATATCCTCTGACTGTTGAATCGCTTACGCTAGCGGTTCCACCGCAAACAAAGGGGCACCCCTGGCAAGTGCCTCTGAATAATGAAAAGAACTGTCGCGAGCCATCGATTTGCATACTTGGAGCAGAGTATAATAGCTTTACCCATTGTGTAAAGTTATGTCCCAGGTCAAACCTGTCCAACACCTCCCACAATATGTCGACTCGACGCTGTAGAATGCTTTCGCAGCGTTGAATGACAAAATAGCCCTCTTCCCGGGGTTGTCTACCGATAACTGCATATTTAAAAAAAAAGGAGTCTCCTTAAATTAATTGCTGTAGACCTTGTATGTATAAAGCCAGATTGATCTGGATGGATCAGTCCCTGCATGACTCTACCCAGTCTTGCTGCCAGGATCCTTGCCAGATTCTCAGCGTCCAAGTTTAAAAGGGATAACGGGTGGTAAGATTCCGGCATCAAAGTATCCTTACCTGGCTTTGGCAGCACTATAATACAGGCTTCATTCATAGAATCCGGGAGTTTAAATGTTTCCCAGGCCTGGTTAAGTACTCACATTAGTTCCGGTAGCAGAACGTCCCCATAATGTTTGTACACTTCTGCCGGTAACCCGTCTAAACCTGGGGCCTTACCATTTGGGTATTCCGACACTGCCTGTTCTACCACCTCCATAGTCAGAGGGGCATCAAGTTCCTCTTGCCCCATTGAAGAGAGAATGCAGTTTTATAGGGTCTAGGAATTCAAAGTTTCATGGGATACTCAACATTGCTCTGATACAAATCACTATAAAAAAGGATAAGAAATAATCCAAAGTCATTTTGATCCTGTGCAATCTCCCCCCCCCCCCTATTTAAGTATAGCAAAGATAAAATTGGTTTTCTCTTGGGATGTCGCTACAACCGCCAAAATATGACCTGGTCTCTCGCTTTCCTCCCAACCACAACATCTGGAGAGAAAGCAAGGCCCATCAGCCTTCTCCAATACCATTTGTCTATATAAATTGTTGTGTATCCCTCCAGGCACAGCGGTTACGAGTGGTAGGGTCCTGTATATACTGGGCTTCCCTTTGCCGATCCTCTGCTCCCAATAACGATTCCCGTTCCAAGTACAATTTTTTATGGACACTTATTGCCTTTAATAGAACGCCCCTCAAAAATGCCTTCACAGTGTCCCAAACCACCTGAAGTGAAGCAGAGTTCTCATTAAATAAAAGAAAAATTCCCTTATAGCGCGACTCATTGAGTCTTCCCGAGACTATTCCTTTAGCCAGAATGCTGGGACTTGCCAATTGGGCTTCATCTTAGGTTCTAGTTTTTCTAAAGAAAGTAAAATTGGGGAGCAATGTGATAAACCCCTAAGCAGATATTGTATATTAGACACCCATGGGAAAACTATGTTAAATCTATTCTGGATAGAGTCTTGTACGTACTAGAACAACAAGAGTACATATAGGATGATGGCTTTTTAAGTCGCCATATATCGTGTAGATCCAGTTCTCTGCAATATCTATATAAAAACAGTTCCAGCTGGATATCCATCTTTTCTAGGATTACAAATGCCATTAAAATCTCCCACAATCAAAAGAGGCATCCCTGGATTATCTATCAGGAATAAACCTACTGTATCTGACGAATTACCTCACTATTGTATGGTGGAAAAATATATACTGTTCCCAGTATAAATTTTATTGCAAACAGTTTACACACTAACAAAAATATATCTACCCTGTGGATCCAGGATCACTTGCCTACAAAAAAAAAAAAAAAAAAAAATTGTACTTTGGAAGAAATTAATATGCTTGTACTTCTTGCATACGTAGAGTATACCGCATGAAACTGAGTAGGGTACATTATATTTTGCAACAAATCCACTGCATCTCAGGTCAAATGTGTTTCCTGCAGGCAAACCATCAATGGTGAATATTGCCCCACCATGTCAAACATATCCATCCTCTTAGTACAATCTTTTATACCGCCAATGTTCCATGACAATATCGAGATTTCACATATATATATATATATATAATATGTGTGTGTGTGTGTGTGTGTGTGTGTGTGTATATATATACACATACAACACACTTAAAAAAATAAAAAGGGTTAAAGGGGCTGTAAAGGTTTGTTTTTTATTTTTTAAATAGGTTCCTTTAAGCTAGTACATTGTTGGTTCACTTACCCTTTTCCTTCGATTTCCCTTCTAATTGTTTTTTTTCTTTGTTTTCTTTGTCTGAATTTCTCACTTCCTGTTCCTCCTCAGCAAGGTGCTCAGTAAGCTGTTCTAAATTACTTTCCACCACTCGGATGATGGTGGAAAGCTTACTGAGGAGAAACAGGAAGTGAGAAATTCAAACCAAGAAAAAAAAAAAAAAAGGAAAAAAAGGTAAGTGAAACAATACAAGCTTAAAAGGAACCCATTTAGAAAATAAAAAGACGAGCCTTTACAACCCCTTTAACTCATTACATAAATTTCATTTTTTCCAGTCCTCAAACCCTCAAGCTAAATTCTTATTAGATACAGGGGGCGAAAAAAAATAAAAATGTCTATCCAGCCAACTATTGGTCAAAAAAAAAAAAAAAAAAAAGTTTCTCCCTAAGGGCTCTTTCACACGTCCGTTCAGTTCGTCCGTTTTTTGGACGTCCGTTAACGGACCTCAATGCTTCCCTATGGGTTAGCGTCCGTTAGCGGATGAGCATCCGCTAACGTCCGTTAACATCCGTCTGCGGTAAGCTCTGTTTTTTTGGACGGAAGAAAACCCTATTTTTCTTCCGTCAAATAAACGGAACGGATGAAAAACGGACGTTAGCGGATGATCCGTTTACCATCCGATCCGCTAACGTCAGTTTTTCATCAAAATATGTAAAAAAAAAAAGTTCTAAAAATAACGGATGAAAAAAACTGATGAAAAAACGGACGGAAAACGGAACGGAAACGGATGTAAACGGACGGAAAACGGACGAAAAACGGATGAAAAAACGGAACAACTGAAGGGGGAAAAAACTGATCTAAAAAACTGAACGGACGTGTGAAAGAGCCCTTAGCCACAACCCAGAGTTTAGCAGTGTAAAGCATTGTATATTGAATTTGAAAAGGTGCAAAGGCGTCTTTAATGTCCATAAATTTTTGAACAGTCACGGAAAAATCTGGAACGAACGATACTCTCAAACCATTAACCTTTTTATTTCCTTTAATACGAGCTAGAGCGAGGATTTTGTCTTTCTATAATGGAGCATTTTTAATATAATTGGTCAGGGAAGATTGCCCGAATGTGGTGGTCTAGCAGGAACGCAATGTGCCCCTTCCACTGCAAAAAGACGGTAAAAATTTTGTTTTTCAAAACAACCACCTCAATAAAATCTGCAGCATTCCCACCTTCCATACATTCTGGAATTCCAATGATTTGTACATTATTCCTTCTTAGTCTATTTTCAATTTCATCAATACGGTTATCATGGAATTTAGATTGAAACCCGACTGCTTTACGTTCTTGTTTAATACATCCCAAATCTTTCTCTATTATAGTAACCTTGTTCTCCAACACTGTCATACATTCACGCACTTTCTGCATATCTGAATGCATAATGGTAACATCCTCCCTTAGGCAGTGAAACTGAGTAGATTTAATGTATGATTGCAGTTCTGTATATCATGGAATACGTCCAAGTGTAGGCTCTCCCTTTAGAGCAGATGGACTGGATAGGCTAGATTTGGCAATAGCCTCTGAGTCCTCTAAGTCTTCAGAGACAGAAGCAGAAACACCTAATATATCGCACTCCCCTCTCTCAAATCACAGCCAACTCCATGCTGTCCTCATCTTGTTACCGGTAAGCCCAACTCTGGTTTTCCCCTTTTGTCTTCCAGGACAGCCTTGAGATAAGCAAGAAACTTGTCAGGGTGATATCACCACCTGGAGGACCATTCGGCCAAATGTCTGATCCCTCTCAGACATCAAATCCAGGCGATAGTGCTTGGCGAAAGTAGTATAACTTGACCACGTTGCCGCCTTGCAAATCTCCTCCGTTGAGGCACCAGCCCTCTCTGCCCACGAACTCGAGACCGCTCTAGTTGAGTGTGCTTTAACAAACGGGGCTTGAAGACCCTCTAACTCATAGGCTTTCCCAATTGCCATCCTAATCCATCTGGCAATGGACGATTTAGATGCTTTCTGTCCCTTTCTAACCCCCGAAAAAGTGAAAAAAAGAGTCGGATTTCCTGAATCCCTTGGTTACGTCTAAGTAAATTAAAATACATCTGACATCTAGCAAGTTCAGAGTTGCTACCTATGACTCTGAGGTGGAACAAAAAGTAGGCAGGACAATGTCCTGTGAAAAAGAGGACGCCACTTGGGGAGAAAACTGGGGTCTGTTTTCAAAACTACCCTATCCTCAAAAATTAACAAAAATGGGTCCCTTATAGAAAGGGCCTGCAGTCCACTCACCCGTCTAGCTGAAGTGACAAGCCACCAAAAAATAATCTTAAGTGTTATCCACTTCAAGATGGATTCCTCCAGAGGTTCAAATGGGACTACCTATTAGAGCTGCCAAGAAGGTGAGATGCCAAGAAGGACAGATCAACAACCTCATTGGCCTAGACCTTGAAAAAATTCTTAATGAACCGATTCTGCTGTAGAGAACACTGAAAGAAAACACTAAGTGCAGCTACATGTACTTTAAAAGGTACTGGGGGAGAGACCAAGATCCACACCTGCCTGTAAGAAATCTAGAATAGCTGGTATCCCCGGCTGACTTAGCCCCTGCTCTCTCAACCAGGAACCGAATCTTCTCCATACTTTAGAATAGATTGCCCTAGTTACTGGCTTCCTACACTGTAGGAGAGTTTTTATTATCCTCTCTGAGAAACCCTGAGACCTCAATAACTGTTCCTCAGATACCTAGCAGTCAGGCACAACCTGTCTGAGGATGAAGGATGGGACCCTCAGAGATCAGATCCTTCCTGAAGGGCAGACAAAATGGTGGGAGAATGGTCAACTTTTTCAAAATGGCAAACCAGGGTCTTTTCGGCCAAAAGGGTGCGATCAAAATCAAGTCCGTACCCTCTGACCGGAATTTTTGAAGGACTGCCGCAATCATCCTCACTGGAGGGAAGGTGTAGCAGATGCTGGAATTCCAAGGACTGGTGAAAGCATCTATCCTCTTGGCCCGGGCCCCTGGATGGATCGAAAAGAACTGGGCTACCTTCCTGTTCCTTTCGGAAGCAAAAAGATCCACTTCTGGTAGACCCCATTTTTGTACTATCTGAGCGAACACCTCCGTGTTGAGAGCCCACTTGTCGTGTCTCACCTGTTGGCGACTCAGGTAATCTGCTAGTGAGTTTTGTGTGCCCTTTAGATGTACCGCTGTCAACAAGGACAAGTTCGCCTCCGCCCAGGATAGAATTTTGTTGGATATGTCTTGTAAAGCAGGGCTTCTTGTCCCTCCCTGCTTGTTCAAGTACGCGACGGCTGCCGCCTTGTCTGTGCGAACTTGCAGGTGCCGTCCTACTAACCTTTCTTGGAATGTCTCGATCGTCCTCAGAATTGCCAAGAGCTCTCTTTGATTTGAGGAGCGACTTGCCTCCACTGGAGACCACGCCCCCTGGGCCACTGCTTCCTCCAGATGGGCTCCCCACCCCCAGACACTGGCGTCCGTAGTCATTACCATGTCTACAGGTAAGGTCCAGTCTAGACCCTTGTCCATGTTGTGGCAAGCTCGCCACCACCACAAAGTCCTTTTGACCTTGGACGATATTGGCATCTGAAACACTAGATCTTGTCTTCGGCCGCTCCAGTAACGGAGCATACGAGCCTGCAGAGGATGCTGGTGGAATCTCGCCCAGGGTACTGCTGGGAAACAGGCTGTCATCAATCCCAGGACCCTCATTACCTCTCTGACTGAGGCTACCTGGTTGGTCTGTAACTGGGCTACTGCTTGGTCTACTTTTGAAATCTTTTCTTCGGGGAGAGAGATCCTCCTCTACTGAAGAGACCTTGTATCCCAAGTACAAGACGTCCTGGGATGGGGTCAGCTGAGAGAAAGCTCTGTGCTTCCCGTAAATCTTTTTCCAGCTGCTTAGCCGATTTGGCCACAAACAGGAGGTCGTCCAAGTATGGGATTACTGTAATAGCCCCGATTCTTAACGGGGCTAGAGCTTCTGCCAGAACCTTCGTAAAGATTCTTGGTGATGAGGACAGACCAAAAGGGAAGGGCTCGGAATTGAAGTGCCGAATCTCCGAATTCACCCTCACTGCCACCCTGAGTAATTTTTAAAATTCTTGGTGAATAGGGATGTGTAAATAGGCATCCCTGAGATCTAGGGTAGCCATGTGGCACCCTGGGAACAGGAACCTTGAGACCGTAAAGATCGACTCCATCCTGAATCTTTTGGATTTCACAAATTTGTTCAGGGGGTCGAAGATTCAGGATCAACCTGAATTTCCCTGGTGGTTTCTTCACCATGAAGACATGGGAGTACATTCCCTGTCCCTCTAGGGCAGGGGTCTCAAACTGGTGGCCCTCCAGCTGTTGCGAAACTACAAGTCCCATCATGCCTCTGCCTGCGTGAGTCATGCTTGTAACTGAAAGCCTTGCAATGCCTCATGGGACTTGTAGTTCTGCAACAGCTGGAGGGCCATCAGTTTGAGACCTCTGCTCTAGGGGTACCTGAATCAGAACCTTCTAATCCACCAATTCCCCCAGTGACAGACATAGAGCTTCTGCTGTCTCTCTGTCCCTGGGTAGTTGCGTGACCAGGAAATTTAAAGGGGGCATTGCTTTGAACTCCAATTTGTACCCGTTCCTTATTATATCCAATATGAACAGGCTTGAAGTTGCCGCGGTCCATTGTGGGAGAAACTGCCCTAATCTTCCTCCCACTGGGACAAAGGCGTCACTGAGTCTTTGGGGTGGTTTGAGGAGGATTGAATAAGATGCCTACCCTTCCCTGTCCCTTGTGACCTGCCCAATGCTTCTTGTGCTGACCCTCTTTTTGCTGGTTCCAGCCACCTGCCCCTTGTCTATAGCCACGAAGAAAAAAAAAACGCTTCCCTTCCGTCTTTTTTCTTAGGAAATGCTTTCCTTCTGTCCCGAGTCCGTTCCAGTGCCTCCTGGAGGCCTGGTCCGAGCAAGTGGTCCCCTGAAAAGGGCAGCCCACACAGCTTCAACTTGGAGGCCATATCATAAATGTGAGTATAAATAAAATTAGTCCGTGACAATAAAACAATAGTCCATAAAGATTGATCCAAAAAATCTTCAGAGGTTCTTCCACCACACCAAAAAGTGAACAGTGCTTCCACCACCCATCAGAATGGTCACTCACCAGAACTAATTGCCTCAGCACTCGCGTACCTAGGCAGATAAGCTTATAATCACCATAAGGGATCTTCCAAAGATACTGTGGGATCCTATGTTGTGCTCCAAATAATTTCAACGTGTAGGGAAAAGAAAAAAATGTACAATAGTGTGATACCGTCAAGCAGTTTTAATAGCACACCAAAAGACAAATCCAAAGGTTAAACTCACAAACAAACTCAAAATATGAGCAATGTATCACAGCAGTCACGGTCTTCCTACAGATGATTATGTAAGGTATAGCACTTGGCCACGGCTGACCCACGATCAAAACAAAACGATCTCACCACTTGGCAGCTTGATTTTGCTGAAGACTGACTCTCCTAGTTGGTAAATGGCTCTCAACACTGCACAGCACAGCAAGCACAGCAGTCACTCAATCACTGACTATGTAGCCACGCCCCGACATGTTTCATCATTGATGATTTCCTCATGGGGTTGGCCACATAGTAAATACCCCTCCCTTTTAAAGTCAGTGTGTCAATTAACTACCCCGCCTCCCCTACTAGCCGGCGCGTGCGCAAACCCCTATTGCTGAGCGATGGAGAAAGGGGATTTCTTACTACTCGTTGCCCATAACAGTAGGCGATACGCCTCCGTCCCGATGACGTCATACGTCACGCTTAGGCTGCCCCACCTCCCATACCTTACGGTGCGTGTGCGCTCCAAGCTGGAAGATAGAGAGTCAGCCAGCGTTCCAGAAGCAACTCCTCCTACGGTCATGTGACGTAAAACGTCACACATAGGGAGCAGGGCGGAAGTTCAAGCTCCACTGTCGGGTGCTCGTCGCCATTACTGAGGGCGGAAGTAAATAGAAACATTGCGGTAGCGTTACTAAGGGTTGTACAGCTGTATATCTAAAACTGATCGGGTGTCCCCGTGGCCAAAGACTACCCAAATCACAATTTAAAAGTTATTATATGTTTCACATAGGGCACATACATTATGTCACTCATTAACATACTCAGAAAGTAATTTAAAAGACTGGATATATTTTAAAGAGAGTGTGCACCAAATAGACATATAAGCATAAGTAAAATAAATAGGTCTATTGTGTAGATAATATTAATTAATGGATGAATGAAGATGTTATTTGCATAATGTCTAATAAATGTCTAGATTCACTAAATGAGTGCCCTTAAAAGTGAGCTACTCAAATAAACAGTTAAGTTGATAAAATATGAGATCTACTCTTCAATAGAATGTGATTGTAACAAAGAACATCTCCATCCCCATAGGGGATACAAGGTCTTATTTTATTTTCCCCATTCTGTACATGCAGTTAAAACTGATTAACGTGCTGCCAAGCATAAGTACAGGACAAGGTGAAAAAATATATATATATATATAAATAAAATATATTACTGAAACTGTAAATTTAAAGCTTAAAATAAAATAAAATTAGAGGGTAATAACGACAATGATCATCTCCCCAGTAGGTACAAAAAAATGGATAAAGTTTATAGGAATTATTGATAAAACAATTGACGTCTACTTCTATATTGAGTCCCCTGGGCCATAAACATTTAAGCAAAAAAATCCATTGAGTTTCGCTTTGGGATAGATCCCTCACTCTATTGGATCCCCTCCAAGAGGGGTAAACACATTCAATCCCACAGAATTGTGCTAAAGATGGATCACTGTTGTGTTCCTTTTTAAAGTGCAGGGAGACACTATGATCAGTATACTCTTTTTTAATGTTAGCCAAGTGTTCAGCTATCCGCACTCGCAGCAGTCTTTTAGTTCTACCCACATAAAGTAGCCCACATGGGCACCAGAGCAAGTATACAATGTGAGAGGAATTGCACGTACTGAATTCTTTAATAGCAAATACTTTCCCATCAGAGCTTGTAACTTCACTTTTTCCTTTATTGTGGACCTTCACGGTTCGACAACATATGCATTTTCTACAAGGGAAGAAGCCTTTAAGGTCAATTTTAAGGCGTTGATCTGGTGGGTCTAGAATTTTACGTACCACTTGATCACCAAAATTGGGGGCTCGACGGTAAATGAATCTAGGTTCATTTGATAATACCTCCCCCAAATGTCTATCTCTAGCCAAAATATGCCAATGATTCCTAAAGATGGTCTATTTTGGCTAGAGATAGACATTTGGGGGAGGTATTATCAAATGAACCTAGATTCATTTACCGTCGAGCCCCCAATTTTGGTGATCAAGTGGTACGTAAAATTCTAGACCCACCAGATCAACGCCTCAAAATTGACCTTAAAGGCTTCTTCCCTTGTAGAAAATGCATATGTTGTCGAACCGTGAAGGTCCACAATAAAGGAAAAAGTGAAGTTACAAGCTCTGATGGGAAAGTATTTGCTATTAAAGAATTCAGTACGTGCAATTCCTCTCACATTGTATACTTGCTCTGGTGCCCATTTGGGCTACTTTATGTGGGTAGAACTAAAAGACTGCTGCGAGTGCGGATAGCTAACATTAAAAAAGAGTATACTGATCATAGTGTCTCCCTGCACTTTAAAAAGGAACACAACAGTGATCCATCTTTAGCACAATTCTGTGGGATTGAATGTGTTTACCCCTCTTGGAGGGGATCCAATAGAGTGAGGGATCTATCCAAAGCGAAACTCAATGGATTTTTTTGCTTAAATGTTTATGGCCCAGGGGACTCAATATAGAAGTAGACGTCAATTGTTTTATCAATAATTCCTAGAAACTTTATCCATTTTTGTGTACCTACTGGGGAGATGATCATTGTCGTTATTACCCTCTAATTGTATTTTATTTTAAGCTTTAAATTTACAGTTTCAGTAATATATTTATTTTATTTTTATATATATATATATATATATATATATATATATATATATATATATATATATATATATATATATATATATATTTTTTTTTTCACCTTGTCCTGTACTTATGCTTGGCAGCACGTTAATCAGTTTTAACTGCATGTACAGAATGGGGAA
This sequence comes from Rana kukunoris, assembly GCA_029574335.1. NCBI lineage: Eukaryota > Metazoa > Chordata > Amphibia > Anura > Ranidae > Rana > Rana kukunoris. The sequence goes on from CM056052.1 coordinate 229,014,879, forward strand.
AATAAAATAAGACCTTGTATCCCCTATGGGGATGGAGATGTTCTTTGTTACAAACACACATTCTATTGAAGAGTAGATCTCATATTTTATCAACTTAACTGTTTATTTGAGTAGCTCACTTTTAAGGGCACTCATTTAGTGAATCTAGACATTTATTAGACATTATGCAAATAACGTCTTCATTCATCCATTAATTAATATTATCTACACAATAGACCTATTTATTTTACTTATGCTTATATGTCTATTTGGTGCACACTCTCTTTAAAATATATCCAGTCTTTTAAATTACTTTCTGAGTATGTTAATGAGTGACATAATGTATGTGCCCTATGTGAAACATATAATAACTTTTAAATTGTGATTTGGGTAGTCTTTGGCCACGGGGACACCCGATCAGTTTTAGATATACAGCTGTACAACCCTTAGTAACGCTACCGCAATGTTTCTATTTACTTCCGCCCTCAGTAATGGCGACGAGCACCCGACAGTGGAGCTTGAGCTTCCGCCCTGCTCCCTATGTGTGACGTTTTACGTCACATGACCGTAGGAGGAGTTGCTTCTGGAACGCTGGCTGATTCTCTATCTTCCAGCTTGGAGCGCACACGCACCGTAAGGTATGGGAGGTGGGGCAGCCTAAGCGTGACGTATGACGTCATCGGGACGGAGGCGTATCGCCTACTGTTATGGGCAACGAGTAGTAAGAAATCCCCTTTCTCCATCACTCAGCAATAGGGGTTTGCGCACGCGCCGGCTAGTAGGGGAGGCGGGGTAGTTAATTGACACACTGACTTTAAAAAGGGAGGGGTATTTACTATGTGGCCAACCCCATGAGGAAATCATCAATGATGAAACATGTCGGGGCGTGGCTACATAGTCAGTGATTGAGTGACTGCTGTGCTTGCTGTGCTGTGCAGTGTTGAGAGCCATTTACCAACTAGGAGAGTCAGTCTTCAGCAAAATCAAGCTGCCAAGTGGTGAGATCGTTTTGTTTTGATCGTGGGTCAGCCGTGGCCAAGTGCTATACCTTACATAATCATCTGTAGGAAGACAGTGACTGCTGTGATACATTGCTCATATTTTGAGTTTGTTTGTGAGTTTAACCTTTGGATTTGTCTTTTGGTGTGCTATTAAAACTGCTTGACGGTATCACACCATTGTACATTTTTTTCTTTTCCCTACACGTTGAAATTATTTGGAGCACAACATAGGATCCCACAGTATCTTTGGAAGATCCCTTATGGTGATTATAAGCTTATCTGCCTAGGTACGCGAGTGCTGAGGCAATTAGTTCTGGTGAGTGACCATTCTGATGGGTGGTGGAAGCACTGTTCACTTTTTGGTGTGGTGGAAGAACCTCTGAAGATTTTTTGGATCACTCTTTATGGACTATTGTTTTATTGTCACGGACTAATTTTATTTATACTCACATTTATATTATCAGTTTTATTCACTGTGAGTTGTTTTGAAACACCTTAGGAGAATTTCACTAATTTTCACAGCGCTGTTTAATGGATTCACACATTATATGTTTATAGTGTTTGTTTTTTCTGTTTATTTTTACATTTCTGCAATTTTGAAACAGCAGCTAGGTTCTATACTTATTCATCTCTTTGTGCGCAGCGGTGAGTGATTAGATAGGGAGCGCATTGTTTAGATCACTCATTTCCTTTTGGAGGCCATATCGCCCGACCATGTCTTTAGCCACACTGACCTTCTAGCGGCATTAATAAGAGCCGTAGACCTGGCTGCTAATTTCACAGATTCTTCTGAAGTGTCTGCCAGAAATCCTACTGCCTTAAACATAATAGGAAATGACTTCAAAAGCTCCTGTCAGAGTACCCGCCGAGATGTGTGCTTGTAATTGGGTGAGCCAACACTCCAAATTTCTGGCCACACACGTCGCAGTGAGAGCAGGTTTCAGGCTTATGGAAGAGGAATCCCAAGCTCTCTTTAACAATAGGTCCCCTCTCTTATCCATCGGATCTCTAAGAGATCCCAGATCATCGAAGGCTAGGTCTGTCTTCTTTGAGACTTTTGCCAAGGGAGCATCCAATTTAGGAACCTTGTTCCACGGGTGAGACTCATCCGATTCAAACGGGAATCTACGTTTGAGGTTTCCCGAAAAAAAAAAAACGGTCTTCTTTCAGGTTGTTCCCATTCCCGCAGAATCGCATCAAAGACTTATGAACGGGAAAAACCCTGGTCTTGCTTGCACTCGAACCCTGGTACATTAGGTCGTGTTTTGAAACCTGGACCTGTCCCTCCTTGATCTCAAGCGTATCATAGATAGCTTTCAGGACATCCCCCACATCGTCCAAAGACAACTTATATCTGGAAACTCTGGAGGAATCCCCTTCTCCCTCAGGCACAGAAGCTGATCCTGCCTGAGAGGATGCGACTGACCTGGGAGTCTGCTCCATATCTTCTTCCTCTCCCTGAGGTTGAGCTAGGGAAGACATACTAGATGCCCTGGGTAGGGCCACACCCTGCATCCTATCCATAAAACCTCTAAAGGACTGAAAAGTGGATGCAATCTCATCCTTTACAGATGACAACATTTGGCGACAAGCAGTCACTGAATCCTCTTTCACTAAACTGCTGACACACTCTGGGCATAGCGGCTTATCCCAACTGGAGCCTAATTTCTTCCCACATACGGCACTCTTCTTTCTAGGTGGCTGTGTCAGAGTTCTATCATGGGATTTAACCTGTATCAACAAAACAGAAACAAAAATAAGCCAGTTACTCCACAGCCCTAGCCTACCACCACTGTGCATGGCTGCCTAGAAAGTGCCTTAACCCAACACCGAATAGCTCTCCACTTAGGGCGAGTCTTTGGGCCTAAAGTACCCTAAACAAGAAAACCCCCCAGAGTAAGCCTAGGTCTGCCACCCAGCTTACCTGAGAGGCACCGGAGCCTGTTGAACCTGGATCTGTGTGTGCCTCTGCACTGTCCATCATTCCTGGCGTATACTCAGTCCCCCTGAGCGTTTTAACACCGGCTCCGACAGTCACCGCCGCGCCCGGAAACAGGCTTCTCGGCACCCCCTGATGACGCGGTTCCGTCGGGTAGTTAAATCACTTCCCGCCTGTGGAAAGCAGAAGCTCCACCCTGCCGCGTCACACACCCGGAAGGCGATCCTATGGCCGTTCTGCGTCTGTCGCATGAACCAGCCGCCGTATACAGGATGCTGACCGGCGAACAAACGGAGCTCCGCCGACACCAGGGATCCCGCTCTCGCTGAGCGCAAATGGCAGCGGTAACCATAGCACGCCTTTCTTCCCCACCGTAAGAGGAGTGCTGACAGGGAAAGGTAGGTCACCAGGGGGCTCTTCCAGGACAATCCTGAACATGGAGCCGTTCCCCATCGTTCCAGTATGTGCTCCTTCCCGTCTGGCAGGAAACACAAAAAAACTGAGGAGGCCTGGAGGACTGCCCTTTATAATTTGGGTGAATGTGTTTCCTGTCCCGGAGGGAGAAGCCATACATCTCAAGGCTGTCCTGGAAGACGAAAGGGGAAATGCTCTCTTATTACACAATGCCAAAGCAGGCTTGTGACCTAGATCTTCTGTATCATAGGTGGCCTCTCCCTTCAATCTCAATAAGGATATTATTACCCACCTCCCTCTGTCCTTCGCCATATAATGCCAAAGACATTTTTCTACACGGTTTGGATTTTGTCAGGGCTACTTGGAAGCCATATCTTCTGTTCACAAAACCGAGTACCTTTTTGTCTTACCTACAGGCAGGGCCGCCATGAGGGGCGTACAGGCATTACACCTGTAAGGGGCCCGGATGGCAACCCCCCCGGTTCTCTGCTATTAGGGGCCCATAATTCCTGATGGCAGCCGTGCCTACAGGCCCTTGAAAGAGGACATCCTGCCTCTGGCTCCACTGCCAAAATTGACCAGACAATGTATTTCCAGGGCCTACATCCTTCAGAAAAGCATTCCTCCTTTCACTGTCAGCGCTCACTACACCAACATTTTCAGCATCAAGCATAGGTTTCCCAGATTAACAAGGCCACCACATGCTCCTCTGTTCACATGTTCTGCAAGCTCTACCAGATGGATGTTCAGGCTTTGCCTGATGTAAGCTTCAACCTCACGGTGCTTTAAGCTTTCATTGGCTAGCTTTCGGGTTCCTTTTTAATGTTTGTGTGGGGCTGCTCGCTGTTCCGTTTGCCATGTTTTTAACCTCAGTTTACTGCTTGGGGACATCCCTTAGTCAATACAATCCTCCGCTGTACAATATAGTAGGAACATCTGACTTGTAAATGTTGGAGTACAGCATTGCTTGCATAAAACTAGAGTGGGTGGGGTTATGAAAGCTTTCAGTAGGGGTGGTCCTAGGAAAGTTTTTGTCCATTCACCTGAAGGTAACTTCCGTATAACCTATGGTCTATGAATAGAAGTGCTGTGCCCTGAACAGTACACCAAGATATGGAATGTACAAGTCAAAAAGTACCAGTTACACTTGCAGGTAATGGTGTTTCTGGTAAGTCTTACAGGACAGCACAATGAGAGATGACTGGCTCCACCCAACAGGAAACACAATCAAACAGAGGTTAAAAACCCCGCCCCCTCCCCGTGCTCCTCAGTTTATGGTAAAGTATAGACCCACACCAGTACACGGGAGTACAAAACATACCACCAAAATACAAACCAATAATCGTATCTAGAGGGTGGGAAGTAGGCCTGCCGTCCTGTAAAACTTCCCAGAAACACAGTTACCGGTAAGTGTAACTGGTACTTTCTCAAGTCGTCTTCCAGGACGGCACAATGAGAGCGAAGCAAGTAGCTTCAGGCCTACCTTAGGGCGGGACCACTGCTTGCAGGACCTTTCTACCAAATGCCAAGTCCTGAAGTGACAGCAGCCCCACTCTATAGTGTCTTTTGTAAAAGGAAAAAAACAATTTTTGCTAAAAATGACTGTTTACAGGGTATAGAGACATAATAGTTAACGGATTCCTTTTAAAAACGATTAAAAATAGATAAAAATCAATCATATAATGTAGCTGCAGTTTCAGTTTAGTTTTTGCATGCTGTTCCTGTCTCTCTGATGTACAGAGCCAATACAGGGCAGTGATGGTTTGGAAAACGAAAGCGATTGGTGCTGAGGGGTTTTAGACACACAGTAATCACACCTCCTTGATTAGTGACCACAGAGAGAAAGCTGCCAGTACTGTGGTGATCAGAGAAGGATTACAGCAACAACGAACAATGAGGACATGAAAACCGCACTGCATTAAAAGGGGTTGTAAAAGTTTTTTTTATCTTAATGCATCCTATGCATTAAGGTAAAAATACATCTGACAGCACCGCCCCCCCCCCCCCCCCCCGAGCCCCCGTTTTACTTACCTGACCGTTCGAAATCGCCGGGCGCGTCCACGTCTTTCTGTTCCATTCCCAGCCTGGCTGTTGATTGGCTTGGCTGGGCAGATTGATAGCAGCGCAGCCATTGGCTGGCGCTGCTGTCAATCACAGTGGATGACGCGGCACGCCGGGGACGAGTGATACAGTTGGCAGCAATGGCCGCCGCTGTATCACGGGAGCACGCTTGCAAAAGCTTTCCACGTGCGAGCCTGATGGGGTTGGTTCAACTCCACAAAAGACCCATCTGCAAGTTCTGGGGAAGAAGCCACCACCTCAGAGAGTCTTACTGCATTTGGGATGCCGACCCTGTCTAATGACTGTGTTGGAGGGGCCTGGAGTGGAGCGGAGTCCACGGAACAGCTGGAATACAAGAGGTCATTAGACCCAGCAGCCTCATGATGTCCCTGAAAGAGGACTCCTCTTCCTCCAACGCAGATCTGACCGCTGTCATGAGACCCTGGACCTTGTCCCAGGGTAAAATAAGTTTCTTCTCTAGTGAATCTACCAGGAACCCTAGGTAAACCTTCCTCTGTTCCGGTACTAGCGAGGACTTTTCCCTGTTGATAATTCACCCCAGGAATTCCAAGGTATTTATGAGCATGGCCAGGTCCGCTAGGAGGAGATCTCGATGATCTGCTGCTTTACAACCAGAATCCAGATATGGGACTATCGCTATCCCCTGCAGGTGCAGGAAGGCGATCACCCCTGCCAGGACCTTAGTGAAAACACTTGGACTGGAAGCCAGTCCAAAGGGGAGGGCAGAAAACTGTCAATGTTGAATCCCCTGGGCAGAGGCGATTGCAAACCTAAGAAATTTCTGGTGCCCTGGGAAGATCGGGACGTGGAGATAGGCGTCTTTCAAAGTCAATCGTTATCATGAATACTTCCCTCAGAAGAAGCTTCCTGAGGGTGTGAACACTCTATATGAAATTTCTTGTGGCGGAGAAAAGTATTCAGGGGCTTCAGGTTGATTATAGGCCGGAACTTCCCTGATGGGCTTTGGAACCACAAAGATATGGGAGTAAACTCCCAGACCCTGTTGGTCCACAGGTACTGGAACTAGGACATCCTGCTGTGCAAGCTCTGTGACGGTCCGTAGAAGACCTGCCGCCTTGAGGGGTCTCTGGGCACATGTGTCAGAAGAAACTTTGGGGAAGGAAAAAAACTCCAGCTTGCAGCCCTCCCTTATAATCCGGAGGATATGGGGACTCTGAGTTATACTTTCCAAGTCTTAAGCCACACTGCTCTTCTGGCAGAGTTAACAAGAGCTCCAGTCTTTGCGGTGGTACCCACAGTCTCCACCGCAGCGTCGGCTAGGAAAGTCACTGCACTACCTATGATCTGTAACGAATCTAGTATTTCTTTGGACTTAGGAACGCAGGAAACATGGTCCATCAACCTGGAAATCCAAGTGTCCGCATTCCTAGCTATGCATGCTGAGGCCAATGCGGGGCTCATTGCTGCCACATTGGCCTCCCAAGCCTTACGCAAGGTAGTCTCGGCACACCGATCCATCAAATCCTTTAGGTTACCTAGGTATCCTCAAAAGAGGTCAGACTGCTTGGACACCTGATCTAGGGATGTGTCCAGTCTAGGCACCTTAAAGAATTTGTCCTCGACCTCCTTGTTAAAGGACAGACGCTTCCAGGTCTTATACCTTAGAAGCCTCCTCTCGGGTTCCATCCATTCCCTAAGGATTATATCCTTAAGACTGATGTACCGGAAAGACTTTGGGATGGGGTTTCACCAAGCCCAGGTACATTCTATCCTGTGCGGGTACCTGTTCAGCCGGCTGCTGAATCTCCTCAGAGGCATAAACTGCGCTGAGGAGGGCCTCCATGTCGTCCTATGAAAAGATGTACTTTCCTGCCCTGGAATCTCCATCCTCCTCCTCCTCTGCCTGACTATCCACCAGACCCTCATCAGAAGGGTCCTGATCGGGGGCCTCAGTCCTGTGATAACAGGGAACCCAGAGATTCCTGGCGAACTCTACCAAGTCGGGAAGAAGAGGAAGGCCCCCCCGCGGTGTGGGACTCAGGCTCTCTAGCTCCAAGAGAGGTCTGAAACTCTGAGAGTGGCGAGCATCTGGGTCTGGACAGAGAGGAAGTCCTTCATAACCTGAGAAGTTTCCTTTCCTGCCAACTTCTGGATACATTTAAAACAGAAGGGCTTGAAATAATCTGAGGACAGTTTCCCATTACAATAATCGCATTTTTTTTTAAACGGGCAGGGTCCTTAGAAGAACGGCTAGCTTCCACCTGGGCAGCGACGTCTTCTCCTGCAATACAGAAACACACACACACACACAGTAAAAACAAGGGGAAGCCGTAGAAGGCCGGTTCTCATGCTCCATAGTGATCCCGAATCGGGACGCTGGCGCTATGCAAGGACCAGTCTGGCACCTCTCTCCCAGGCTGTGGTGTGCCTCCGGTGCCGAGAGCAGTCTCCGCGAGATCTCTCTCCCTGGCTGGGGATAAAAAAAAATGGCTGACGCCATCTTGCCAGAGCTAACGAGAGCCGTGCGATGTCATCCCCCAGCGCCAGAGAGCATCGTACAGACACCGGGATGATTGACGCCGATAGCCAGCAGAGAGGAGCTTCCCCCAACTTCAACCCGAGATGCGCCTGGAAGCACCCATCCCCGGACCTCCACAGGTGGGGGGAGGGTAGAGAGAGGAGAAGTTGGCCCCTGGAGTTCTAGGGTAGGATTTTAACCTAGGGTCCTCCAGTACTCAGAGGGGTTCTTCTCACGCCCCCCTGAGTGGCTAGGAAACCCCCCCCCCCCCCCCCCCCCCCAGGAAGGATCTTAGTCCTACTAGGCCCAGAGGCTTCCCAAGCATGCAGCCCAGCTCCCAGGGGGGAGAGACCACCAGCCCCAGGTCAAAAGGAAAAATCAACAAACAGTTTCGTTGTGGGGAAACACAATAAAAAAAAAAAACTGAGGAGCACGGGGGAGGGGCGGGGTTTTTAACCCGATTTTGTTTCCTGTCAGGTGGAGCCAGTCATCTCATTGTGCTGTCCTAGAAGACGACTTGAGAAATTCTGATTTTAATTGTCGGCACATGCTGCAAAAATATTGAGTTGGTAACCATGACCTTATGAAACCTTTTTTTTTCTTATCCGTTTAGACATAAGGAGAAAGAGACATAAGGAGAAAGAGAAAGACATAAGGAGAAGGAGAAAAAGAGAAAGAGAGAGAGAGAAAGATTATAAGCAAACAAAAAACATAGTCCTTAGAACAATCCAGTAGCTGCCTGAACTATTCTACAGAATGTTTTATAGTTTGAGAAATAGAAGCTCACACCTACCGGCCTTTTTTTCAGCCATATATCAGTCAGATTAAGACCATCTATGCGAACAGCTCGACTTGATGAACTGCTTGGGTATTCTGGGTCCGGTGTCCCCTTGGCATTCATATAGACTCGTCCGCCTCCCAGAATTACCTGCCGATAACAGAAATACTCTAAGAGGTTGGAAAAGTTGAACAACCCATCCACCTTAACTAAATGTCCTGTTTATAATTACATCAATGTCTGTGTTGTGCACAAGCTGGTATGCAATATCCTTGCAGCCATTATTAACCATATTTGAAGTCATCTCATTGTCCGAGTACCAATCCCGATTGGCACTGTGAGCATAGGATGCAGCTGGAGAGGCATGCTGGACACGCGTGGTTGTCACAATACCCACCGACTTACCTGCAAAACATTGTAATAAGAAACACATATTTCAAAATGTTCTGGGACTCTATCTGAATTATAAATATTCTACAGGTTTCACTTTAACATTTGTTGTAGGTTTACACTTTGTGATAAAATAGCATAACATGTATGTTTAAAACTCACCTGCTAATTTAGCTCTATGAAGGATAGAGGTCACCTCATTTCCATTGGCAGTAGTGCAGACTCCATATTCAGCAGCTGCGCTCACTCCCAGAGTCCCAGAATTGGCTTTAACTCCACATAAGTAGGCAGTTCCTGTGCCAGCACTGTCTGGAACCTGTGCATCTACATTGTACACCTACATAGCAATGAAGACATATTGATCAGTACCGGATGTATGAAACTCCTACAAGGAGAAAGTCTTTGAATGAAATTGCCTTTAAAAAAAAAAAAAAAAAAAAAAGAAGAATACAGACAGTTTAGGTAGGAGAAAAGGGATGGTAGGAAACCATGGAAAAATACAATAAAATGTACTGTGAAAATAAAATGCTAATGACTGATTTTAAAAGGAGCCATCAACCTCAGGGCTGTGTGAGCAGGGACAGCCAAGTGAGGAGCTCTTTTATGCAACTGACTGTCCCTATGTGCAATCACACTGCGGGGCATGGTGTGAGACTGAGTGCAACTGTGTTTCTATTACACATAGTTTGTTCCCAGTTCATTTATTTGCGCAAAGAGTTGTCACTCTTATCTTTTTGAGCAACACGGGTATGTAAAATGGGTTGAATGTAATGAAGGCTTAAAAAAAAAAATCCACCACATCATTGGAGACTCCAATCCTGATCATCTGGATATCTTTGTCCTCCTGATTTCTATTTTCACCAAGGAGTGGTGTCTGACTTCTTTTTTTTTTTATTATTAAGTATTAATAGATATTTGGAAAGCAATTTCATTTATTTATTTTCTGAACCACTTTACTTATTTATTTTAGTGGAGGTTCACTGGATATTAATATAATTGTTTAAAATATTGGATCACTATAACTGTCTACATATTAAATCACTGTGCAATATTTAAGGTTGATAGCGCTTTATTAACCCTTACTTCTATTACATACTGTTGACTTCTGAATTCTGTGTTGTGTATAACCATTCTCTGGACCTTTAGATGGAGCTACAGATGCTCAAGTTCAGTGACTTTGGGACCTTGATTCTCCAAACAGTAACTTGCTTGCACTGAAACCCAGGCCCATATGCATTAATATCATTGGTGAGGGTGGGTAATCCACTAGAAGTCTTGGAGTGAGCTAGTAAGGGGCAAGACTAGAGCCTCCTCTACTAATTCAGGGAAATCCACAAGGCAGGTTTTTAGTCTTTGTAAGCCTAAGTAGCAGTGGGTACGCAATAGACCTAGACCAGGGGTAGGCCACCTTGGCTCTCCAGCTGTGGTGAAACTACAAATCCCATCATGCCTCTGCGAGTCATGCCTGCGATTGTCAGGGTCTTGCAATGTCTCATGGGACTTGTAGTTGCAAAACAGCTGGAGAGCCAAGGTTCCCTACCCCTGACCTAGACTCTAAAGTGAACCTTGCTGGCATTCATGGTGCCCTAGCCCAGTGTTTTTCAAGCTTCTTTTCAGTCAAGGCACCCTTTAAAATTATGAACAAAAGCGCACCCTCCAAAATTGTCAGTCTTGAGGCGCCCCATTCTAAAATGTAAGAACGTTTCTAATTGTTTTACATAATGCAGCAACATCAATACACAGACCCCACATAAAAGGGGCGATATATTCTTCCAATGCTAATACACTTTTGCAAACTGGTACCGACTAGTAGTCCAGCGTTACTCTTCTCCCTCAGGTTTTTCTCCATTAGCCAATGAGACCCCAAAGCTGATGGAGAGGCAAGGGAGGGTCAAACAAGGATGATATGCGAGCAATTGACATCCTCCTTATCAACTGATGTCATTGGGCGATAGGAGGTTGGCAGCTAGAAGGTTGGAATGGTGTACAATGAAAACCAGTGGCTTTGTGTAACTAAAAGGAAGGTTTTAGCCACACACACGGCTTGTTTACAATTTTAAATTTTGCCGAGACACCCCAGGGTGCCTTATCAACCTGGTTGAAAAAGGCTGCCCTAGTCTATGGCTTATATGGTCTAGTTCTAAATCTAGACCTGTTCACACTCACCTTGGAGAGAGCCACATGTGGGAACTTTTCCATCTCCAAAACATTCTCTTCTCCAGGTTGCCCAGACAGCTGTGCCTGGTATATACGAGCTGCTGTAATTGTGGCCACGCCCATTCCTAAAAATAAAGAACAGAAGTCCCCAGTGCTGTATTACTGTTCCTCTATCCATTTTGAGATGTTAAGTATTTGTAAACACCAAACAATAACTGGAGCTCAGTTGCTTATTTCCATTTGACCCTCTTCAATGAAAAGGGTTTTCTAGCATTAACGACCCATTTGCGCTGATCCGAAATGTAAAACACTGCACTTCTTCACACCCATGGGGCTCTGTCACAATGAGAACAGGGCACATATAAAAAAAAGGTCTAGCACAGAAAAACAATTAGACTTGAGCTCTGTGGCTGGCTGTAATGCAAAGACAATGGTGAACAGTACACATTGAGATTATGGAGGCTTTATGCACTGCCTGACCAGTGGGTAGGCCAAAGGTCTGCATCTGGAATCTGTTAATGTATTTGGGAATTTAAGAGAAGTGCAAAGGGGGGGGGGGTCACATATGCAGGAGGTGAATTTAAATTTCAGTTATCCTTTATAGATATTGTGATAAACAGTCCCTTTGGGTCTAGGGCGTTGCCATGGATAGTTCACTAGACCATGGCGTTTTATGAGCCAAGGCAGATTTGTAGTAGTATGCAGGGTGTTAGACACTGGCCACACCATTTTCCCACCTGGGGCATAGTTTAGGTCTTCCCAAGGATGAGCAGTGTTTTGTGTATCAAATAGAGACACTGCTTGAAGGCTGTGCTGGTACAGTCTGCAGGTCTAAGCAAACCAAAATTATCTCACAGCTAATCAAGAGGCAGAATATTTTGTTTATTGGACTGTGCTGACAAAGACCCTCTACAAGGGAATCTTTGTTTTGCGTTTGATGCAATATACCTTAGGACGTTCCAGTCTACCTCTCTTGCAAGCTACATGTTTATATCCTCCATTAATTGTGGGGGTCAGCTTCACTTTTAATAGTTATTTTTTTTAAATTATTATTGAAATGTCAGCAAAGGCATTGTAAAAAAGGTACAGGTAAAACAGTCTCATTACAGCAGGTCTAGAAATAAACAACATGACACAATGCATATAGAAGATAAGGTCTTATGTACCTTCAATGGGCCTTCTATGACATTTAGCAGCTCCTGAGGGAGAAGAGGACGCCTCACTCCCAACACTCCTCAAGGGATCTAGCTGTGTTGGGAAGCGAGGGGTAGCTCCTCTCGGACAGAGGCTGCTGGGGTCAGCTTTAAAAGGGCAAAAGTGGAACTCACTCTGCTGAATAGCGAGTTTTTTTATGAGCCTGTGCCCACTCCTAACACACCTCACTCCCAGTAACAAAATGGTGTCCCACCCAGCACATAGCGCAGACCCTAATGCATGCTTTTTAACTCCTTCACTTCCCGTACCTCATGACCAGGACATAGATTTCTGACGCAGGTTCAGATCCAATTTCTATTGGATACCAACCACTGACCCCCTCGCTGGTGGAGGACCTTACCAGGTATCATGCCCAATGACTGGTTACTTGGCGTCTTGAACAGCTAATTGAGCTTTACTGGAGAGATTTTGACATTACTCTCCAATATGAACAATGTCCAATTCCTAACCCCAACTACAGTTGTGTATCTTCCCAGGCATACAGTAAGGGGGAAAAAAAAATAAACAATAATAATAATTTATTCCCCGATTGATTTTGTAGATTTGACCTTGTAGATTTGACCAATAAATGATAAGCCTATATATTTAATGGTAGGTTTATTTTAACAGGAAGAGACAGAACAACAAACAAAAAATCCCCAAAAACACATTTCAAAAAGTGATTTGCATTTGAATGAGTGAAATAAGTATGACCCCTTAGCAAAACATGACCCAGTACTTGGTGGCAAGACTCTTGTTGGCAATCACAGAGGTCAGACGTTTCTTGTAATTGGCCACCAGGTTTGCACACATCTCAGGAGGGATTTTGTCCCACTTCTCTTTGCAGATCCTCTCCAAGTCGTTAAGGTTGAGGCTGATGTTTTGGTAACTCGAACCTTCAGCTCCCTCCACATATTTTTCATGGGATTAAGTTTAGGCCTCTCCAGGACCTTAATGTGCTCTTTCGAGACACTCCTTTGTTGCCTTGGCCATGTGTTTTGGGTCATTATGCTGCAATATTCCTCCACGACCCATTTTTAATGTCCTGGCTGAGGGAAGGAGGTTCTCACCCAAGATTTAAGAGTACATGGCCCTGTCCATCATCCCTTTGACGCAGTGAAGTGGTCTTGTCCCCTCAGAAGAACCCCCCCAAAGCATAATGTTTACGCCTCCTTGTTTGAGGGTGGGGGATGATGTTCTTGGGATCATAGGCAGCATTCCTCCTCCAAACACGGCGAGTTGGGTTGATGCCAAAGAACTAAATTTTGGTCTCATCTGACCACAACACTTTCACCCAGTTCCCTTCTGAATCATTCAGATGTTCATTAGCAAACTTCAGACGGGCCTGTACATGTGCTTTCTTGAGCAGGGGGACCTTGCAGGAGCTGCAGGATTTCAGTCCTTCACGGCGTAGTGTTACCAATTGTTTTCTTGGCGACTATGGTCCCAGCTGCCTTGAGATCATGGACAAGATTCTCCGTGTAGTTCTGGGCTGGTTCCTCACCAGTCTCATGGTCATTGAAACTCCACGAGGCAAGATCTTTCATCGAGCCCCACACCGAGGGAGATTGACAGTTATTTTGTGTTTCTTCCATTTACAAATATTCGTCTTGTAGCCCATTCCAGCATTGCGCAAGTCTATAATCTTGTCCCCGATATCCTTGTACAGCTCTTTGGTTTTGGCCATGGTGGAGAGATTGGAATCTGATTGGTTGCTTCTGTGGACAGGTGTCTTTTATACAGGTAACAAGCTGAGATTAGGAGCATTCTCTTAAAGGGAGTGCTCCTAATCTTAGCTCGTTACCTATATAGAAGATACCTGGGGCCAGAAAGCTTGCCGATTGATAGGAGATCAAATACTCATTCCACTCATTAAAATGCAAATCGATTTATAACTTTTTTTTAAATGCATTTTTCTGGATATTTTTGTTGCTATTCTGTCTCTCATTATTACAATAAACCTACTATTAAAATGGAGTAAACATACAAAATCAGCAGGGGATCAAATATTTGTTTCCCCCTTACTGTACCTCCATGATATGATAGTCCAGGCTGGTATTCTTCATGGCTTAAATGTCCTCTGGAAACCCTGGTACATTTAGCAGACTTCAAGGCACAGCACTCCCAGTACCAAGAGCGGAACTGACCAAGAGCCTTGGACCTCAGCCTTCCCCCTTTTTTTATTTTTTTATTTCACAGGTGGGCTGGCTGGGACCCAAAAGCCCAGGAACTAAGCACACATAGCGTAAACCTTTTGCCCAGTCTGGGCCAGCTGCAAACTCACTGAACCAGTATAGACAACCTGATTACATGCGTGCATGCTAGACCAGGAAGCCTGGTCACCTGGGTCCATACTCGGGCTCATGGAACCTAAACAATTGAACCAGCACAGGAAGGGTATTTTTTACACTGCGACTACATGAAGTGCCCCGCAAGCTGTATCTCAATCCATAAAATGTAAAGTGTTACTAACCCCAGCATCCTGCATTCACTATATCATACCAAACTGAGCATGTGCAAAGTGCCTCCTGGGGCTCTGGTCTATCAGAAGATGGATTTAGTAAAATAAGGGGGGGGGGGGGCAGAGAAGACAGCTTTTTTTACACAATGCAGAGGATTAACCCCTTAGGCTCCACAGTTAGTATGATAAGCATGCTTTACTGCATATACAGACTGATTTTACTGTTGTGGGTTTAGTAGCACTAAGTTGTCACTGGGATGAACAGTGTGTGGTTTGTTAGAGAAACTGCATGCCGGCTCTGCTGTAACCAACACTTCCTTGTGTATTGAGCTACTGGGTCTTAATGGTACCTCTTGTTGACTTTAAAATCAATACTGTGGCCTGCAATGACAGGGGTTAGAAGGAGGAAGCAGTGAGCTGCAGGGAAACCAGAAGATCAACATTGAAAAAAGTAAATACTTTACCTGCTGCCTTTCACAGGTAACATGGCTTTCACTAATAATTTATTTTAGAACGGGGTCACTTTAAGATAAGATATTAGCCACAAAAGGAGTGAGTTTTCTATTTAGCCAACTCTTAACCTGCATACACACGATAATTTTTCATGTCATGGGAAAAACGTGTACTCAACACAATTCTTTTCAAGCCTGCCTTGCATACACATGATCGTAAAAAACATTTGGCACTATAAAAGGCGAAGTTCCATTTCGATGGCGCCACCCTTTGGGCTGCTTTTGCCCATTTCGTGTTAGTAAAAGTTTGGCGAGAGACGATTTGTGCTTTTCAGTCTGTTACAGCGTGACGAATGTGCCATCTCCATTACAAATGCTAGTTTTACCAGAACGGAGTGCTCCCGTCTCATAGCTTGCTTCTGAGCATGCGCGTTTTTTTGCAACGTTAAAGCCTACACACGACCGTTTTTTTCACGACGTGAAGAGCATGTTCTAAATTTGTATTGCCCATTTTTTTACTTCAAGAAAAATGCTCTGGAGCCTACACAAACAAACGTTTTTAATGACCAATTTAAAAAATTGCAATTTCACGTCATGAAAAAACGGTGTACGCGGCAATATACTTACATTGTAAGAAAATTGGTAAGACCATTTACATCATTGTGATTACATTTATATCTAAAAATTAGCTTAAAAGATTCTACATTTGCTTTTAAATGTTAGCCATGTTGGCTTGTCTCTTACCATCTCCCAAGAACATAATGAGATTCTTGGCTTTGTTGACATTTGGATTTAGATTCAGAGCCGCCATCAATGTCTCTCTGGCATTGTCATTCCAAAACGTTGGGTTCTTCTCAGCTTATAAAATACAAAATAAAAATTGAAATTAAGAATCTGGCTTTTAACTATCAAAGTTTTCATTTTGGTGCTAATATTTACCCAGCATTAAAAAAAAAAAAATTTGGATAAAAAAAAAAAAAAAAGCGAACAACATTTTATGCATTTAGGTAGGTAACCTGAGTGCTGCTCTTCACCCCCAGCCCCTCCTTATACTTACCCGAGACCCATCTTGAAACAGCGATGTGTAGTGGCTCTCCTGGTCCCTCTCCTGTCAATCACAGCCAGCCAATGAGGTGAGAGTGGACAATGCCCTTTCAGAGTACAAACTTGGGACCAAGCCTGTTTCAGTGCCCCCATAACAAGAGGCTTGATTTTGGGGGCACTTGCCGCCCCCTCAAGACCACCGGTGAGGATCGGGGCTGCTTTGTTCAAAAACCAATGCACAGAGCAGGCAAGAATAACATGCCTTATTTAATAAAAAATAAAACACACTCACACACACACACGCGCCTTTAGTATGGATGCTGTCAGAAACTTATAAAGACATACTGGGACCTAAGGTAGCAGTTTGAGTTGCCTCACCTCATCCTTTCCCTTCAAGTGACATGGAGGCTCGGTTCACACTGGACACCGATGTGGCTCCCAGCAGGGGTCCTGTGCGTTCTGGTTCACCGTTTCAGGTCTGATTTCAGGCTAAATTCAGACCAAAAGACGCACAAGGCTCCTGTGCAAATTCGCATCGGAGATATGTGAACCAGCTCCATAGAGAGCTGGTCAAAATCTCCCGCTATTGCAAATTGGATGTGGGGAACACGCAGCACAGAAGGTTTTTCCCCCTTAATGCAAACCTTAAAGCTTTTCAACCACTTTAATGCAGCTCCTGCCTTTTGTCTAGTGCGGCTGTGCCTGCCACTCTGTTCATTGCTATCCTGTTTCACGCTTTTCCTTGATGGAGCGATACCCCCTCAGGAGCCGCTGATTGATTTGGGGTTGGCGTATTATGTTACCTCTGTATGTTGTCTAGGGGTGGTTGTAGAGAGCAGAGCAATAAGAGAATGTCCAAACCTGCCGCTGGAGTTTTTTCGAATGCTTTATTTCCTGGTCCAACATCAACATGAGGTAGAGAGGAAAGGTTGATGAAAGGAAAGGTTGATGAAAGATGATAACGTTGCGGTATCAGGCTTTGGACTAAAAGAGCAGTCCGGCTTTCCGTAGTAGAACAATTCGTCGCCACTCTAGCCAGAGTGGGTGAAGTGCCTCCGGGCAGACTTTTGCCACAAGCCTGGCAGCCAGAACGTCACTTAAGGTTGCTGGGAGGAACAAGTCTCTCTCACTGACTTGGCTCTAATAGAATTTTGTTTCAAAAGTTTTATTGAAAGGAATGTTTACAGAACAGGAAATACAATGCATTGTTCAATAAAATGCATATTCACGGACGCAGCCGCTGTGTAACGAAAACCGTAAGAACAGTACAATCAACAACAGTATAAACAATCAGGAAAGCACAGCATGTCAAAGTCTTTCATCAGCAAACATGCGCATGTCAAGGGGCACGATATAGAGAAAATTAACCCAGAGGAAGCGACCCAGTGGTCGTTAGCGACGGTCATCCAGCGTCAAGGGTCGAAGTGAAAAACGAGGAGATAGGTTTATCAATACAATACAAGTAGGATAAGGTAACCAAGAAAGTAAGTTGGATGTGAGGGGTAGTATAGGAGAATGCAAGGGAAGAGCACAGGATAAGGAGTGTGGTAGGATGTTTGGGGAAGGTGTCATTTGTGTATGCGTAGTGGGTTGATCCCTGGAAGAGAGGGGCCAGGATGGGAAAAGGAGCAGTAAAGAAACGTCCAGAAGGGGTTGAGAAAGGACACAGGAGTAGGGACTGTTCGGTGTCTCACCACAGCTCTCGGAAAATGCCTAAGCGGCTGCTTTATATTCGTCTGTTGTAGTAAAATGAAGCCAGCAGGACCAGATTTTGGTGTATTTAGATGGTGTGTAATGCGCCTGATGTATCAGCTCTTCCATGTCTGCCGTCTTATGTATACGTTTGAACCAATTGGATAGGGTGTCTGGAGATTTCCATTTTGCTGGGATACAAAGCTTCGCTGCATTGACCAGGTGCATAGCCAGGGATCGCATGTAGGTCCTTGTAGGAATGTTGGAGTGGTGAAGCAGAAACTGTGCTGACGAAAAAATCAAGCTTGGAAGTGGCGATATGGTGAATAAGTCGTTGGACCTCCTTCCAAAAAGGCTGCAGTTTAGAACATGACCACCAGATGTGTAGGAGCGAGCCAATCTCAGCTTCACATCTCCAACATTGTGGGGAGACAGAGAGAAGATGTTATGCAACCTAAGGGTGGTCCTGTACTATTGTGAAAATGTTTTAAAAGCGTTTTCTTGCACATGGACATTCACCCTTCCCTTATGCATACAGGAGTATATGGCTTCCCAGTCTCGGTCCGTAAGGTCAATGGAAAGCTCCCGTCTCCCTATTTATGGCTAGCCCAGTTAAGTTTCGGACGCTGGTCTAGGAATAGCAATACATATATAGAAAAGATCGAGTTAGGAGGTGTCGCGCTTAGGCAAAGTGCCTCGAAGGGGGTGTGTTGTCGGGACCAGTTTTGGTTGGATCTGTCGAAAAAATTTCGAATTTGGACATAGGTCCAAAAGGGAAATGATCCATTCACCATTTTGGCCACTAGTGTCCCATGGGAAATAAGTTGGTTTTTGTTAAAAAAAGTGTTCTGCACTGACATGCGTATGGGACCAGATATCTAACAGAAAGGAGGTAGACAACCCTGGAACAAAGTCAGGATTGTGCCTGAGTGGGGGTCAATGGGCCCAGAATAGAAGAGATTTGATATTTAATACAGGTCTCATGGAAGGAGGCCAGCGTAGGACAGATAGTAGGGCGAGTTTGGCAGGGTGGGGGGGCATGGTTCGATTTAATCCAGGGGGTTTGGGAGAGTGGGATAGGTGAAAAAGAGTGTTCTAGGCGTACCCACGCTTTAGTGACGAAATGTACGTTCCAGTCCACGATCCTAGCCAAATGACAGGCTTGTTGGCGCTACTAGAATTTAGCATTTCAAGATGAAGACCTCTGCTACAGGCCCAATGTTGGACTGTAGAGCGAATCCTCCCAGAAAGTTATTTTAGTAGGGGTCACCAGCTGACAGTATATGGTTATCTGTCAGTTCCTGGCAACCAAATCCCCGATGGTTCGTTCAAGCCCTTTTGGATCACCTGCCTCCAGGTTCTCCTCAAGCCGATCCCCCACCGAACAGCATACAGCTTAGGATCCCTTCAGTAGAAGTGGAGACCTAGCAAGTCGCTAGGGCCCCCTTCAGCATCAGCAGGGAACTTCGCGTAGTGTGCGACCCCTGGCCTGGTAGGCCATATCGCCAGGGTACGTTGGGTGCGCACACCCTGAAGGTGGGTGCCACACCTGGAACCTGCGAAGAACCCAGAGAAATGGCGTCTGCCACAGATATACCCTCCCCCAGCATGCTCCGCGAGGGAAAACTCCTCCAATTGGCTGCTGGGGAAAACTGTCTCTGCCTGAATCCCTCTGGCGCCACCCAGAGATGGAACTACAATCGCTGGAGCACAGAATGACCCACAGGATAATTCAGGGCTGACAGCAGCCAAATTTAGCAAAATTAAGAATAGGAGCACCATAACTCTCCCACTAACTTTAGCGTGGCGCCTTTTCTGAAAGAAAGGGGGCGCTACATTGAGAATGACAGCTGCAGAAGCCGGGGGAAGGAAGCTGTGTGAACCTGGGTATGGATGCGACAGTGGCTTGGTCTAGATCAGGGATCCTCAAACTACGGCCCTCCAGCTGTTGCGGAACTACACATCCCATGAGGCATTGTAGAACTCTGACATTCACAGATATGACTAGGCATTATGGGAATTGTAGTTCCTGAACAACTGGAGGGCCGCAGTTTGAAGACCCATGGTCTAGATCCTGACAGAAATACATTTATTTATGCCTTCTCTATATAGCCATGTTTGCTACACTGGTTTGAATTTTGGTTTTCTTTCTATACAGTATTGTATTATAAATGTTCACAATAAATATTCTTGTTTTTCCACTTTAAAGCAGTAGTGTGTGGTTTCTATGTGAAGTTGCATATCTGGCAACAGGAGACCACATACTCATTTGTATATTGAAAGGCAGGTGCACAGCCTTGGCCATCTGCGCTATCCCAACATTTAGCGCTCTAGCATGAAGGTTGTAGCTGGGACACCTGGAAATCCACCAGCCCCTAAGCCCCTGCCTTGTTGATAATCCAGGTCTAAGGCTGGGTTCACACCGCATTCAATTCGCATAACATGTGAATGGCTTTCAATGGAGCCGGTTCACACATGTCTGGGGCAGCTGTGGTATGATTTGAAAAAGAGCCCTGTGCGTTTTTTGGGTCCGGTTCAGGTGCAAATTTAGGAAAAAAAATTGCCCCTGAATCACACCAAAGTCCAGACTGCAAACTGCAGCTGGGCACGTGTGAACCCATCCTTAATGTTGTCATTGGGACCCTGGATTTATTATAGTTACTTGGATAAGCAATAAATACAGAAGAGTTATTACAACACTAGCCCTGGAATTCAAAGACATGTGCAGACAGTTTTTCCAAAGGTGTCTAAATGCAGACACCATAAGTCGCACAGCATATGCAAAGTTCATGTGCCCATTTAGAACCTGTACTTTGATTTGGTACACACTGCTCCACTTTGAGAACACACGCAAGACACTTTAGCAAAATCTCTGTGTCAGGGTCTCTTTCTGTGCACCAAAAAAAAAAAAAAAAAAAAGAAGAGTTGGTCATAATAAGTTACAAACGGTCAATGTTTCATTTTGAATTTGGAACATTCATTGCTCCACAATGTAAAAGTGGCCCATTTTAAAAATACCCGATTTTGGCGCAGGAGCTGCTGTCAGAAACAAAAGTGTTGCAGATGCTTTGTGAATTTGACACAATTAACACAAGGCAAGGGATTAACTGCAGAAAAGTGGTGCAGCAGCTTTATTGAATCCCCCTTAGGTGTTTGTCACTTACAGAAAAAATATAAATAAATATGTTGATCATCTTATTTGACAACTTTCTAAGGGAAAATTATCAGTTACTTACCGGTAGCTGGATTTCTACGAAGTCTTACAGGACGGCACCCTGAGAGGACTGGCTCCACCTGACAGGAAACACAATCAAAAAAGAGGTTAAGAACCCCGCCCCCTCCCGTGCTCCTCAGTTTGAGATAAGTATTACCCATCCGTGCATGGAAAAAACACCACAGACAAATACAACCAACAATGTATCACCTGGGTGGGAAGTAGGCCTGCCGTCCTGTAAGACTTCATAGAAATCCAGCTACCGGTAAGTTACTGATAATTTCTCCCTCGTCTTCCAGGGCGGCACCCTGAGAGAGAAGCAAGTAGCTTCAGGCCTACCTTAGGGCGGGACCACTGCCTGAAGAACTTTTCTACCAAACGACAAGTCCTGTGGTGACAGAAGTTCCACTCTGTAGTGTCTTAAAAACGTGTTCTGGCTTGACCACGTCGCCACTCTGCAAATCTGCTCCACCGAAGCTCCTGCCCTTTCTGCCCAGGAGGTTGCCAGTGACCAAGTGGAGTGAGCTGTAACTTTAGGAGCGGCTTTACCAGCCTTTACATAAGCTAAGGAGATGGTCTGTCTAACCCACTTAGAGATGGAGGCCCTAGAGGCCTGTTGAGCTTTTTTCTGACCAGAAAAATTAATTAACAAATGAGTAGAGCGTCTAAATTCCTTGACTCTCTCTAAATAAACTAATAGACTACGTCTAACATCCAGACAGTGAAAGGAAGCCTCCCTTTCATTCTGGGGGGTTTGAACAAAAAGAGGGGAGAATCATCTCCTGTGACCTGTGAAATTTGGTCACTACCTTGGGGAGGTACAGGGGGTCTGGACTTAGGACCACCCTGTCCTCAAATAAATGAAAAACGGCTCTTTGATTGAGAGCGCCTGCATATCACCTATCCTTTTGGCAATTGCCAAAAGGAAGGCAAACTTAAAGGTGAGTAACCTAATAGGGATACTGTCAATCAGTTCAAACGGAGTATTAGTTAGCTGGTCTAACACGATTGACAGATCCCGGGGACAACCTGTTTCTACTTCATAGAGCTTATTACACACCAAAGAGGTTATATAAAAGTTTGGAAGAAAGGCAGACGACAAATGCCCCAGATGTCAAATTACAGGAGATCTCATACACATGGTGTGGAAATGCCCGAAGTTACATAGATACTGGGTTAAAGTTTTAGAGATCATAATCGCCACCTTAGGGATCAAGTTGGCACTGGAGGCCAGGGTCTGTCTATTGGGGTGTATAGAGGAGAGGTTTGAGCAAAGAGGCAGAAAGGAAGCAGCTATAAGGTGCCTGTTCCTAGCCAGGAAATTGGAAGCACAAAAGTGGCAGGCAGAGAAACCCCCCACAGTAACAGAATGGGTAAACGTGATAAACGCCACAGTATGGAAGGAGAAAGTAACTAACCAGACAAGGCAACTTTAATAAATTTAAAATGCTGTGGGAGCCATGTCTGAATAGAATGGGATGCCCATCCTAAGTAGAGGTGAGGAACATAGATGGGCGGATGGGGAGAGGTATGTGTGCAAGAGCGAGGTAACAGTGAGAGAGATAGAAATACCTAAGAGACAAAATGGTGATAATTGGGTAAAAAGGTATTAAGGGAAAGGTAAAAGGTAAAAGAGAAAAAGAACAAAAGGGAAACAAAAAGGAAAAGCGGTAATTACAGTAAAGTGTGTATATATGAGTATATATAAGAAGGGGGGGGGGGGATAAGGGTAAAAAGGCGAATAAAGGCTGCAAATCACGGATTTTGTACACAAGAATGTATGTCATGTAAATTGTATTATGCCTTTGGTTGGAAAGTAGAAAATAAATAAAGAACGGCTCTTTGATTGAGAGCGCCTGCATATCACCTATCCTTTTGGCCGTTGTAACTGCCAAAAGGAAGGCAAACTTAAAGGTTAGAAGTCTAATCGGGATACTATCAAACGGAGACTTAGTTAGTCTAACACGATTGACAGATCCCAGTGGCTAGACCTTGATCCACCCCGTCCTGGAGGAACTCAAGGATGACCGCAATCTCCTGTTGGAAGCCTGTCTAGCCGAGCACCAGCGTGAAAAAAAACCCCAGTGTTTGGCATAGATACGCCTTGTGACTTCCTTCCTGCTGGCCAGAAGGGTATCAATAACCCTTTCGGAACAGCCCTTCTCCCTCAAGCACCCCCTCTCAAGCACCAGGCCGTCAGCTTGAAGAAGCCCGGGTCTGGATGAAAGTGGACCCTGACGAAGAAGGTCCCTCTTGACTGGAAGAGGGAAAGGAGGAGACACCGACCTGTGTTCTAGCGTAGGGAACCAGGTCCTCTTGGTCCACCAAGGTGCGACCAGAAGCAAGTTTCCCTCTGCCAGAGTCAGCTTCTGTAGGACTCTGGGAAGCATGTTCAGGGGAGGGAAGGCATAGGCCAGGCGAAAGTTCCAAGCTTGGGATAACGTGTCCACTCCCTCCGACCCATGCTCCCGGGAAAGAGAAAAACCTCTTCACTTTCCTGTTGGCTCTGCAAGCGAAGAGATCCACCTCTGGGCTGCCAAAGTGTTGGCAGATTAGGTTGAACACCTCTACATTTAGTTCCCATTCCCCCTGGAGAATGGGTCGGCGGCTTAGGAAGTCTGCCTCCCAGTTGAGGGTCCCTTTCAGGTGTACTGCTGAAAGAGAGAGTACCCTCAGTTCCGCCCAACTCAGGATCTCCAGGGACAATGCTAAAAAGGGTGCGGGACCTGGTGCCTCCCTGATGGTTGAGGAAGGCTACCACGGTCGCGTTGTCGGAAAGAATCTGGATCTCCTTGCCCAGAATTCTTTCCTCGAACGCTCTTAGAGCCTCCCCTACCGCTAAGAGCTCACAGTAATTTGAAGAGGCCCCCCTCTGTCTTTGGTTCCAGGACCCTTGAGCCCTCAGTTCGGCCAAGTGGGCTCCCCATCCCCAGGCGCTGGCGTCTGTGGTAACCCTGACCCGGTCGGTCTAAGACCACGAGGCCCGACTGCAGGTTCTGTGGGAGAAGCCACCATCCCAAAGAGGCCTTTACGGGTTCTGGGATGTTGACCCTGGAGTCTAGGGATTCTCTTTTCCCGTCCCAGGAGGAGAGGAGGAAGGATTGGAGGGGTCTGGAATGTAATTGGGCCCATAGCACTCCCGGAATGCTGGAAGTCATTAAACCCAACACCTTCATAATAAATCTGAAGGAGTGGTCTGTCCCCTCCAAAACTGACCTGACCACTGTCATGAGACCCCGGGTCTTGTCCTCTGGCAAAAAGAGCTTCCTTTCCAGGGAGTATATCAGGAACCCTAGATAAAGTTTCCTCTGTTCGGGAATGAGCGAGGATTTCTCTTTGTTGATGATCCAGCCTAGGGACTCTAGGGTGGGCATGACTGTGGCCAGGTCCGCAAGGAGGAGATCCCAATCCTGATTGTACAGGAGCAGATCGTCCAGATAAGGGATTATTGCAATCCCTTGCAGGTGCAGGAATGCGATCGCCTCTGCCAGGATTTTTGTGAATACCCTTGGACTGGAGGCCAGTCCGAAGGGAAGGGCAGCAAATTGCCAATGCTGCACTCCCTGGGGAGAGGCGATGGCAAACCTGAGATACCTTTGATGGCCTGGAATGATAGGCACATGAAGGTACGCGTCTCGATGGTGACCATAAAGACGCCCCTCAATAACAGCCTCCTGAGGCTGTAAATGCTCTCCATTCGAAACCTCTTGTGGAGGAGGCAAGTATTGAGGGGCCTTAGGTTGATGATCAACCGGTATTTGCCTGAGGGCTTGGGGACCACGAAGATATGGGAGTAATTGCCCATAGCTCTCTGGTCCACGGGTACTTGAACTATCACAGCTTGCTGAGCTAGCTCTGCGATGTTCTGCAAAAGA
Organism: Rana kukunoris; assembly: GCA_029574335.1. Taxonomy (NCBI): domain Eukaryota; kingdom Metazoa; phylum Chordata; class Amphibia; order Anura; family Ranidae; genus Rana; species Rana kukunoris. Next base: position 229,040,030 of record CM056052.1, read on the forward strand.
CCCGCTGCCTTTGGGAGGGTCCTGGGTAAGTGGGTCAAAATAAATTTTGGAGGGGGCACCTGACTGAACTCTAGTCTAACCTTTGAGTAATACTCTCCCACCTGGGAAGAAACTGGGAGAGTCTTCCCCCGACCTTCCCGTCATTTGGAGTCCTTGTCACTGGGCTTGGTATTGGAAAAGAGGATACCACCCTTTTGTTTCTCTTTCCCAACCCAGCGTCTATTGTTAGGGGGCCTTCTCTCAGAAGGACGGACCCTGCTACCAAACGACCCCTGGGGGCCTCGAAAAGGTTTTTTCCTGTTTTGCCTAGGTTTTGAAGGAAAATGTACCCCCTTTTCTGAGGACCTGGTCAAAGCTTGATCCAGGCCCGGACCGAAAAGAGAGCCCTCGAAGGGAAGACCACATAGGCGGTTTTCAGACGCCAGGTCCCCATTCCACATCTTGACCCATACTGCCCTTCGGGCCGCATTGATGAGGGCTCCGGTCTTTGCGGTGGAGCGTACCGTTTCTACCGCAGCATCGGCTAGATAGGCCACTGTACTCCCTATGAGCTGCAAGGAATCTAAAATGTCCTTGGACTCTGAGTCCTGAGAAAAATGATCTGCCAACTTGGAGATCCAGGCATCAGCGTTCCTGGCAATGCAGGCTGAAGCCAAAGCGGGGCTCAAGGCCGCCACATTAGCTTCCCAGGCCCTACACAGGGAATTCTCGGCTCGCCGATCCATGGGATCCTTCAGGTTGCCTGCATCCTCAAAGGAGAGGTCGGACTGTTTGGAAACCTGTGCCAGAGGGGCATCTAATCTAGGTGTCTTAAAAAGAAGATTCTTCTTCCTCTTTAAACGGACAACGCTGTTTCCAGGTTTTAAATTTTATCAGTCTTTTTTCTGGCTCAGCCCATTCCTTGAGGATGATGTCCTTCAGGGACTGGTGCACCGGAATAGTCCTCGGCTGGGGCTTGACCAAACCCTGGTACAATTTATCTTGGATGGAAAATTGTTCTGTAGGCTGGGGAATATCCTCAGATACATAAACCGCCCCAAGGAGGTTTCCCATCTCCTCAGCCGAAAAAATGAATCTGCCTGACCTCGCATCCTCATCCTCTTCCTGGCTGTCTGCCCGATCCTCTCGTTGAGGGAGGATTTCTGAGTCCTCAGCGTCTGAAACCAAAGGACTGCCGGGGTTCCTGAGGGACCCTAAAAAATTGAGAGGAGGAACTATCTTGAGATGAGGTCCCTGCGGTGGGGGGCTCCAACTCCCTGCTTTTAAGAGACCCTTGCAACTTTTTAAGGGTAGAGAGCATTTCAGAGGTCTCCTTCCCGGCCAACTTTTGAATTCATTTAACACAAAAGGGTTTGGAAATATCTGAGGGTAACTTAGTGTTGCAATTGCCACATCTTTTGAACCGGGTAGTCTCTCTGCGGCTAGCCCCCCCCCCCCCCTTCGGGCAGTGATGTCCTCTCCTCGAGACGGAACACATACAAGTAAGCATCAAAGTACACAAGGGGACATAGTTTGGGTCCCAGCCCACCAAGTTCCCAGTGCCAAATAAGGTAGAAGACTCACCGACCGAGGCTTCTCCTGCAGCCGAGGCCGTAGATGGCCGGTCCTCTCGCTCCATGCCGCGGGAGGCACGGGCGCTTATCCCTCTTACTGCTGCTTGCCGTTTGTCTCCTGGCAAGCGTGAGTCCCAGAAGCGTGTTGCTCTGATGGTGGCCACCATCTTCACCGCGTCGGCCCCGGAAGTGGTGCGCACGCGTGTGACGTCATCACCCTGCGCCGCCGTCTGACTGGACGCCGATTTCGCCGCCAAATTTGATCATGGACAGCACCCCCACCATCCAAATACAGCAGCCAGGGACCCACAGCGCCTGGGGAGTGAGCCTAGCCACCAAAAAAGGGATTTTTAAATACAGCTTACCTGTAAAATCCTTTTCTTGGAGTACATCACGGGACACAGAGCGGCATATTCATTACTATATGGGTTATATGGAGTACCTTCAGGTGTGGACACTGGCAATCTCAAACAAACAGGAAGTCAGTTTTGTCAGTTTTGTAGCAAGCAGTATGCCTCCCAAAATGTTCCCAAAAAGAGGGGTGGGAGCTCTGTGTCCCGTGATGTACTCCAAGAAAAGGATTTTACAGGTAAGCTGTATTTAAAAATCCCTTTTTCTTTCTCGTACATCTCGGGACACAGAGCGGCATATTCATTACTATATGGGATGTCCGAAAGCAATGCTTTAATGAGGGGAGGGAGACATCTTCCAAAGAAGGATTTAATTTAGAGGTATACTCAAATACTAGTAAATCCAACTTAAACAAGAAATGTAAATCTCAAATCAAATCAAGGGAGCCCCCTCAGATCCTGAGGAGCTTGAATCGCGGCCTGTAGTACTGACTGCCCAAAGGCTGTATCCGCATTCCTTCTTACGTCCAATTGATAAAATTTTGTAAACATGTGGACTGACGACCACGTCGCTGCCTTGCATATTCGAGCCATAGAGATCTGATGATGTGCTGCCCAGGAGGTGCCCATGGCCCTGGTAGAATGGGCCTTTGCCGACAAAGGAGGAGGCAACCTCTTCAAACCGCAGGCCTGAACGATTAATTGTTTAATCCATCTTGCGATGGTGGATCAAGCAGCTGCCTGACCCATCTTGGGCCCTTCCGGTAAAACGAACACCACATCTGTTTTCCGAACCTTCTCTGTAGCTTTAAGATAGGCCCTTATGGCCCTGACAATATCCAACGTATGCAGCAACCCCTCCTTTCTAGAGGTGGGTTTTGGAAGAAGGATGGAAGTACCACATCCTGGTTCAGGTGGAAACTGGCTATAACCTTTGGTAGAAAGGAAGAATGAGGACGGAACCCCGCCCTATCCTTATGTAAAATGAGATATGGTTCCTTACAAGATAAGGCTGCCAATTCCGATACTCTCCTGGCCGAAACTATGGTGATCAGAAATACCGACTTTCCAGTCAGTAAAACCAAAGGTACCTCAGCCAACGGCTCAAGGGGTTGTTTCTGTAGAGTTGACAGAACAAGATTTAAGTCCCATGGACAAAGTGGTGATTTGACTGGAGGATTAACACGTAAGACTCCCTGTACGAAGATCTTAACCAGCGAGTGGGCGGCCAGCGGCCTCTGAAACCACACTGATAAGGCTGAAATCTGTCCCTAATCTGTCCCTAGATCGTGCTTAATGCCAGGCCTTTATCCACTCCTAGCTGGAGAAAACTTAATACTCTATCAATGGTATACTTGCGGGAAACCCATCTCTTAGCCTCACACCAGCCTACGTAGGCCCTCCAAACCCTGTAACAAAATTACCCTGGAGGCCGGCTTTCTAGCCTTAATGAGGGTAGGGATTACCTGCCTAGACAGACCTTTACCCCTGAGAATCAGGGATTCAGCCGCCAGGCCGTCAAATTTAGACGCCGTAATGCAGGGTGGAGGATCGGGCCTTGTGAGAGTAGGTCTGGCCCTAGAGGAAGAGTCCAAGGGCCTTCCGCTGCCAATTTCAGGACTAGTGAGTACCATGCCCTCCGGTACCAAGCTGGGGCTACCAGGATAACCGGCCTGTGCTATGATCCTGCGCCACAGGCGGGGTAGTAACTGCAGTGGGGGAAATGCATATAGAAGTTATGATTGATGCCAAGGGCAAACCAACACATCGGTTCCGCAGGCCATAGGGTCCCTCGTTCGAGACATGAACCTGTCTAGCTTCTTGTTGAATCCTGATGCCATGACCTCCACGTCTGGCACTCCCCACTTCTGGCAGATTGTCTGAAAAAAACTTGTGGATGCAGAGACCACTCCCCCGGCGACAGGGTTTGGCGACTTAGGAAGTACGCCTGCAGGTTGTCCACCTCGGGAATGAATGTCGCCGATATGCAGGGTACATAAACCTCTGCCCACCGAAAAACCAAGCTCCTCTCACTCTGAGTGGCTTGACTCTTGGTTCCCCCTTGGTGGTTCACCTATATGCCACCGCTGTGGCCTTGTCTGAATGACTTCTCACCGAGGACCCCTGTAATCTGGATGTCTATGCCAGGAGGGCTAGCCGAGCCGCTCAGAACTCCCAGACCTTGATGGGCAGCTGCCTCTCCGCCTCTGCCCAAGTTCCTTGGCGAGTGAACTTGTTCAAGACCGCTCTCCAGCCTTCCAGACCACTGGGCAGAACCAAGCTGCTAGAATTGCTGCCTGTAGGACACGAGTGTGGAAGCGTGTGGTATTGCCTCGAACATGGCCATCGCATACATAGGCGAATAGTTGGCTCTTTTTTGCTTAGAACCAACTGAATCAATCTTTTGATAGCCTCGACCTTTACCAGGGGCAGGAACATCCATCTTCTGTTCTGTGTCTAATCTCGTGCCGAGATATTCCAACTGCTTTGTAGGTTGAAATGCTGATCTTTCCCCGGTTTAGGACTCAGCCGAACCTCTCGAGGTACTGAATCCCGTGATCAAGTCCTCTTGCGACGAAACGTAGGGAGGCGGCGTCCTGACGTCACCGCGCTTTTCTCTACCCGGATACGGGCTGCATGTTCCAAGCCGGCCGGCTCCAATGTGAAACGCTCTACACATCGAACCTGATTGTAAGTGCATTTTATTTGTTTTTCATCATTAAATGAAGATTTTATACTATGTGAGTTCCTTGTTTCTTACATACCCTCGGATTAATCATTTGGGAGTGCCATCCACACACCAAGGACACTGATCGTTCCGGCTGTCTTTGATTCCAGGCTCTTACCACGCTGTATATGATCTCCTTTAACCAGGGATCATTCCTATTTGGTAAGAGTATATATACCATATTGGTGGAGGTTCTCATCTTTCTGGCACTGGTTTAGTGTGAAACGGCTTTTTTTGCACCTGGTGAAGATTATCCATGATTTTTCCCTTGGTGGACTGTGTTTGTTCCTGTGATTACCCTTTACCTGAATACATTGTCCACAAACTTTACCCAATCAATGTTCACCTGATTATATAGCTTCAAGGACTTTATTTTCATTTTCATTTTACTTTTTTAGCGCGATCTCTTTTCCTTTTATATTCTGTGTGATGTGGTATAACATCTTTTTGATCGCCGCTTCTACTGTGTAATCTTAAACAAGCGCAATTTTTTTCTCTACACTGAACCATGAGGGCTACTACGCATTCCACCAAGGAAGCGAGTGATCTTATGATTAAGAGGTCGTCCAGGTATGCTAGGACCGAGATCCCTTGGATCCTTTGGACTGACTAGAATAGGAGCTAGGACCTTCGTGAATACCCGGGGGCCGTAGCCAGCCCGAAGGGGGGCGCCACGAATTGGAAGTGACGCTGTATCACTGCGAAGCGTAAAAACAAAAATATTTGATGTGGCTGAAAGACCTGGTACATGAAGGTAACCATCCTTTATGTCTATAGAAGCCAGATCCTTCTGGAGTGTGGCGGCTGCTGACCAAACGGATTCTATCCGGAAAGAGCGAACCCTTAGGTAAGCATTTAAACCTTTTAGGTCCAAAATTGGTCTGACATTGTCATACCAAGGCTCATCGGCAAACAGATTGGAATAGAAACCTAGCCCCTGTTCTTGGGCTGGTACCTCTACCATTATGCCCTGGTAAAGCAGGTGATCCAATGCTGCCCGCATTGAGGCCTTCCTTGTGGAGGAAATTTTAGAAATTCTAATCTGTAGCCTGCGGCCACAGATGATCGGACCCCCTCTGTCGGGGACCGATCCCCAGAGGCCTGTCCTTGCGATCCATTGTTAAAAGTTTGATCACGCAGGAGGACCGTACTGCCTGAAATTTGAGGGCCCTGGAACCGGGGGGAGCTGCCCTTTTAAACGCAGGACCCCGGAACTTCTTTTGACTGGTAAAAGGGTACTTTTGCCACTTGAAACAGTCTGAATGTATTTATCCAGATCTTTCCATGGAAGGGCAAACCTGCCAGCAGTCTTTTACATGGGGCTCGGCCGCCCAGTTCTTCAACCATAAGAGCCTTCTCATATGCACTAAAAATAGTGACAACGAGACGCCTGCTGGATGGAGTCCTTTTTATAGCCTCTACCGCAAAGCACAGAGCTCTGGGAATATCCAATAACTCCTCTGCCTATTGGGCAGGGATGTCTAAGCATCTGTTTTGTCTGGTTCCTTAATGCCTGAAAAAACTCCAATTGCAGCCACTGCTGGCTGTAGCCAGGGATGCTGGAAAAAGTGTCTCTAAACGTTTATCGACCGGGACCTTAAACATTTGTATGTTTCCCCTTAGGCCAGTTAATGATTTATTCACCCATGAGATGGCTGCGTCCACAGTTGGGAGCGCCCCCTTTCTTAGAAAAATGTATTTTCCATAGGGTAAATAACAGAAAACCTTCCAGGTGGTCTCCCATCCAGGCACTAACCAGGCCCTACCCTGCTTAGCCTCCGAGATCAGACGAGATCGGGCGCTTTCCGGGAGATGCGGCCTCAAGGACCTCACGGGTAGTTGAAAAGCAGTGCCCGAACCGGGATCTGAACCCTGGACCCTCAGACCAAACGTCCGATGCTCTACCAACTGAGCCATCCGGGCCCCTTTTAAAGAGCACTTGGTCAGGGGAAAGAGTGCCTGCAAGCATAAATATTTCCTGGCAGACGTGCATAAAGACTACCCTCTCGTCAGCTTTAGGCGGCAGAAAAAAAAATTCTGTCCGGTCGTCCCAATCCTGGAAAAACCAATTCCTCTAACAGAGGATGGACCGGAAAAGCTGCGTTGCTTAAAGGCGCTTTTAAAAGAACCCAAAGAGGATACCGCAGGAACCTGAGGCTCTGGAAATGGCAAATTGAATGCCAAGCGGACCATGTCTGTCAAAGACTGGACCCACAGACTCTCCGCCTGGGAGGCTGAAAACGATTCTTCAGTGGTAGATCCTCTAGGTTCTGTCCTTTTGGCGATGGGGATCTAGTCCGCTTCTTGCCAGAAAAAGAGCCAGCGATCATAGCTGTTAACCTCTTTTCTCTAGCCCCCCTAGGGTGACGGCTAGCATCTCCTCTGTGATAACACAGGGTTGGGCCGACCTGGGCCAGCCTCAGCACCAGACCCCCTTAATAGCTTATCCAGGGTGACCCCTATAGGAATAACCTGTGGGGAAAGTATTGGCATATCATCAGACCCAGAGAAGGAACCCCCTTTGTCTTTGCCTTTTCTTTTTTTTTTTTTTTTGTGTTTTGATCCCTTGGAAGCCATAATACAAACCGAAGGACTCCGCTTACAACCACAGACTGTTATAGCCAGGAGTACAAAAAAATAAGTTTTAGGGGACAATAGGATCACTAATGCCCCAAAAACGGTGGGGCTCAGTATGTTTTCTTTTATAATATTATTCACCACATACAGCCCCACCCCCAACATGTTTGCCAGTATTCAACCTGTTGCAAAGGGGATTTTTGGCTTAACAAAAAGTATTGGAGCTGACTCCAGCATGTAGTACCCCTTCTCGCCACCGGGAGTCACTGTGCTGCCAGCTCTACGTCCTCTCTCTCCAGCTCAGCTCTGAACTGAGCTAAGAACGCGCCTGCTGTGTATAACAGCAATTGAAGGCACGCCCACTCTACACTGCAGTCACGCTCCCCGCCCCCCCCCCCCTCCCGAACGGCGGGAAAATTTTCTATATGCATGCGCGCGTGCACGCGCGACTGTCGGGGGAGGAGAGCCCAGGAGAAGACGCACTCTGGAGCCCAGGAATGCAGGTTGGAGGACGCATCAGGCGGCAGATTTTGAATCCCGGCAAGGTAAGGCTAAAACAGGCCCCTAAGGAGTCCCTTTAGCCTAGAGACAGATCTGTTTTTTTTTTTTTAAAAGATCTTCAACCAGCGAGCAGCAGGTAGCTAGCAAACATACCTAGATAGGTAGGGGGATCAAGTGATGGGGGGAAACATTTCAGGGCATCCTGTCCCATCAGACATAGTGACCATGGTGCCAATGCAGAGCATACTCAGGCTACCCCCCTTAAGATCTCCCCTGGAGAGCCTGCTGTCGAACCAAGTCCCGCAGGCTCCCCTCTTACCTGCTCCATGCCGCAGGACGTTTTGCAAAACGGTCCAATCTTCTCCCATCTCCGTGGGTAGCGTAGTAGACCTTCAGGCCCTGGGGTCCTATGAAGGTACCCACTGTCCTGGACCTATATAGCACCCTGGCAAACAGGAACTTATGGTCTTTACGAACTCCAAGTCCTGGGCCCAGGGTCCAGCCCTCCAAAGAGGAGCATTATAGGCAAAACCCCACGGTTTGGGGCCCGGGTACTGTCCACTTTGGCACTGAGGCTCCTTAGACAGATCCGGTTAGCCCGCCCTTAATCCCAAGGATGTGGAGCAAAGCTATTACGTGACCAACACCTAAGACACTGGCGAAAAAACTGAGGGACTCCCTCTAGGGGAGGGGGTTATATAGGGAGGGACTTCCTGTTTGTTTGAGATTGCCAGTGTCCACACCTGAAGGTACTCCATATAACCCATATAGTAATGAATATGCCGCTCTGTGTCCCGTGATGTACGAGAAAGAAAACCTTCAAGGTAAGGTAGAGACTCAGTGAGAGGGAGGAATCCAGCTCCTGGAGCTCAAGGATAGCCACTACCCCAAGGAGACTCCAGCACTCAGGGGGGGTTACCGGTCCCTCCTGAAGCTTCCTCGTTGCCCCCCCCCCCCTGAGTAAGAAGGGACCCCCTGGGAGATAAGGATCTGACCGGACCCAAAGGCTACCCAGAGCCTGCGGTCCAGTTCCCAGGGGGGGGGGGGGGGACCACCAGCCCCAGGCCTTAGGTCAGGAAAATAAAAAAAATTGTTTCGCTGTAGAAACACAATCAAGAACTGAGGAGCACGGGAGGGGGCGGGGTTCTTAACCTCTTTTTTGATTGCGTTTCCTGTCAGGTGGAGCCAGTCATCTCTCAGGGTGCCGTCCTGGAAGACGAGGGAGAAAAAGTGCCCTATGCAACGAAGGAGCAATAATCAGTGATAAAGTGGCAATCGCTAATTGTTTAGCAATCGATTGTATCATCCCATCAATTAGAGCACATAATGAGCACTAAAGATAGCATGATTGTGAATAAAACCATTGGTGGGTTAATGTACACAATGAGAAAAAAAAAGCCATTTTACTGTGCCAGCATTGTTCTTACTTTATAAATGATTACAGATGTAGCGGTACCCCTGAAGGAGCTGCTGATTATTTGATTGGGTGGCACATTTACCTCATGGCTCTTTCCGAATGTCTAGGGGTGAATGGTGCATACAGCAGTAGTAAAGGAATGTCCACAAAGAAATTTATTTTTATGTGCTCTTTATTACCCAGCCGGGTAAAAACAGTGAACTGGTGATAAAAAGGACAGATGGAGGTTGAAAGGAGAACAGCAGATTCAGGCGTAGTATTTGGAACAGTCCTGCTCCCATGCGTAACACGTTCCACACCACTCCTGCTTGAGTGGGCTTAGCGTATCCGTATAGGCCTCTCACTGACCTAGCAGCCGAAGTATCGCTCAAACCTCTTCAGGACAAAGTCTCTGCCACAGACCCTCCCGAATGAACGTCAGGGAGACGCCTCTGCCACAAGCCCTCTCTGATTGCAGATACGGAGGTAACCCTCCTAGGTAAAGTTACGCCTGGATCTTCTTAACGTCGCCCAGGTACCGACTGAAGGAGGAGTCAATCCCTCAGTGTCCGGCTACCTTGATCCCCGGTGGTTCGTCGGAATCCTTTTTGACCGCCAGCCTCTCATTGGCGTTCCTCAGATGGACGCCCCACCGAACAGCTACACTGCTTGGGATCTTCAAAAGTGGGAACCCAGTCGACCACTGAGTCCCCATCCTGCTCTTTAAATATTCCAGACCAACATGGCCCCGAAACCAGGAACACCACGTGGCACACACACCCCGGTAGGCCACAACGCCGTGATGTGGTCACCCTGAAGGTTTGCGCCACACATGAAAAAGACCCAATGGCGTCTGTTCCATAAGTACCCTCTCCCAGCATGCCCAACCCTCCTGATTGACCGCTGAAACCAGAGTCATCTACACGCTGATTATCCTCTAGATTTCGATAGCGCCGGGTTACTTCCAAGTACCGGTGCTACACAGAAATAGTGTTCATTAGTGTAACAACTAACCGTACAAAACTGATACTGCATTCATAACTTTACCACACCTCTTGGAGCGTAGGGGAACTTTTACAGGAATCTAGGTTTTAGAATTACTTTCTATCAGATATTCTAGAGGTGAGGACACAGTGGATTCTGACAATAGCGACAAATCACCAGCAGTTGAATAGCTAAAAAGGCGAATTGATAAGTATAATGCAGGCAGCCTCTTAGCGATCCTGATACTGCTTCTCTTGACGAATTGCTAGCAGCAGAGTCGCCAAGATCTGCGTATTCTCTTTATTTCCTTCTAAATACAGTCTCCTTTCACAACTTTAGTGTATCATTTACTATACATAGTTTGTCTACATGTCTTGTTATATGTTCTTGTTGATACATCTGTAAATTGTAAAATAAGCCTTATTTGGCGACTATATGTATGTGCTGTATTCACAGTTATGAGAGTTGTTGGCTTGTCTATATAATTTTTATAAAGAAAAATTGTAGTTTTCTGTCAAAAAACACACTAAAACGCTCTCTATATGAGCATTTTCTTGCAAAAGTGGCATTTTTTTTTTAAGTTCAGTGTGTATGGACACTAAAAGTCTTGTGTGGTGCAGCTGATACAATAGTTCCCCCCCCCCCCCATCTGACATACATGTCCATAGCTAACCTGTTGCAACTGAAGATTAATAAAAAAAAAATTAAAAAAATCTGATAGAGATAGACGCCGCATCCATTTCAAAAACTAGTTTCTGTACTACGGTTTGCGATTCCCCCCCCACGATTTACATTCACATATGTGCAGGTTCTGCACAGATGTCTCTGTAGTCGCAACTGAAATCGTGACTGACCAGCGGGAGTGAAATCATGCGCGTTCAGCTGAACTCACACGGTTTCATTACCATAGCCCAGTGGGAACCTAGACTCAGCCCTGGCTCACACTGATGCTACTTTGAAATCGTGCTACTTTACTTGAAGTAGCGCGATTTCAAAGTAGCAAGGTCAGCGCGATTTCAGGTGCTACTTGATAGACATTTGTGTCGCTTCATACACAGATGTCTAAAGAAATCGCACCTGAAATCTGCAAAAGTAGTGCAGGAACTATTTTTGCAAATCGGTGTGGCACCGCAAAATATGTGTCGCACCGATTGGAACAGTGCCATTGCCGCCAATAGGCTGCGACTTGTCATGCGATTTGATCTCAAATCGCACGACAAATCGCTCCAGTGTGAACCTAGGCTAAAAGTGGCATTAAACCCAAAAACAAAAATGTAATTTGTTGCAGCTTGCAAATCCTTAGATGTGAAGGTTGCAAGATTCTCCCCCTTTGTCTCACCTGGTAATCCAGCTAGTAACACACCTCCTGTTTTAGGAAATAAGTAGTAAAGCAAACACCTTTGGACAGCAGCATTGTCAGCCGGGGGGGGGGGGGGGATGTTAGACAAGTAAATTTAAATGGACTTGACTAACAAATTGAAGCTGAACTCCAGCTAACACTTTCAGATCAAATCGCAGCCTATTGGCAGCAATGGCACTGTTCCAATCAGTGCGACACCGATTTTGCGGCACCGCACCGATTTGCAAAAGTAGTTCCTGCACCAAGTTGGCGATTTCAGGTTCGATTTCTATAGACATCTATGTATAAAGCCACACAAATGTCTATTAAGTAGCACCTAAAATCGCGCCGACCTTGCTACTTTGAAATTGCGCTACTTCAAGTAACGTAGCACGATTTCAAAGTAGCATCAGTGTGAACCAGGGCTGAAAGAAATTTACTAAGACTGGTGCAGACAGAATCTTGAGCTGCTGTGCATGGCAACCAATCTGCTTCACTCCCAAAGCTGAACTGAACAAGCTGATTGGTTATCATGGACAGCTGTTCCAAATTTAGCAAATTCCCCATATCAGCGCACAGTGTCCCCCCCCCCCCCCTCATTTTAGGATAAAGGTTTTACATAAATGGATAAAAGCTAACCTTTGTAAGCACATCTGTCATTGTTAAATGGTTTGTGTCAACTGCTACTTTGTCAGGACAGCTTGGTCTGGTAAAGAAAAAAAAGTGTGGCGCTTTAGGGCCGCCGCAGCTCAGTGTGAAAGGGGTCTTGGGGATTAATACCGCTTTAAGTCTTATGTACAATAAAAAGTTTAAAAAGATATCCGACTAGGCAAGTACTGTGGCCGGCAATATTGTCTCCTTGACCTTAGAGAGACCTTTCCATTCCTTTAGCCTATGCAGCCTTTAGCTGGTATCTCAGTAATTCCCCATACCCCTAAGATTACTATCAACCCTAGTTGGGCCTCTTCACATTTAACGAGACATTTTTTTAATTTACATGTATGTAGCTGATATTTACTTGACATTTATGTTATACATGCGCTATCAGTTGCATTTTTTTTTGAATATTTTTTTTTTTTTTTTTTTTTTTTTTGTGTGAGGCACTAATACTTTTTTGTATCACTTTGTCAGATGATTAATCTCTCTAAAGCATTTGAAAAAAAAAAAAAAAAAAAAAGTGTCCTTTTCTCCATTCTTATTTGCAAACCACATTCAAGTGATAAAGACTATTGTATCAACTGCACCACTCAGGACTTTTAAGGTGTCACGCCATCAGCCATAAAACGCAAAAAAGATATTTATGGTTGATGGTGCGACACCTTTTAATTGTTGCTACAATAGTCCATTGTTTCACCTGCAGTCACAACAAGGTAAGCTAAGGACTCCTACGATGCAGTTACCCAGGACATCTAGTTTGATTTGCTCTCCCTGTGGTCAGAGCAATGAAAGATACATTCCTAATGGTTGTTGGTGTAATATGGGTTACTGCAGATCTAATGGTTGATCACAGTTGCAGCTGCATAGTGCATACATTACAGAGTTAAATACAATCTCACCTAGAGAAATTGCTGCTCCTGCACACAGTGAAACAGATATTAGGACAGGAAGGAGTGCAGCCAAGACAGCTGTATGGAGATCCATCATCTTCTCAGTCTGTGCCTCTTCAGTTGTGAATAGATGGTGCTCACTTGAAGCACATTTATATAGGATTTCAGCAGGTCCAGATTTCCTCTACCATATAGGGTTGCCACCTCATCCCTTTAAACCCGAACACATATGAATTACACAGGTTCAGTGTCTAATTTAATGCAGATAAGGCACCAAGTGAGTTTAATTACCACCATAATCAGACACAGAACCTGTGTAGAGATGTGAAGGCCCAAGAAAATTCGGAGAAAAAAAAAATTGGGAAATTTTTTAAAAAGAAAGATAGTAGAATATTTTATTTTAACATGATGAATAAAATATTTTAAAATATTTTTCAAATCATTTCTAAAAAAAATGTATGATATCAGATTGTTCTAATTTCTGTGCAGTGAGTCAGGACAAGCACGTCCTAGGTAAAAAAATGAACCCTCCAATGCAAGAACAGTATGCATTTCTGAGGCGCTGTGCTGCTATTGTAACAAGAAAAAGGTTTCAGTTTTGCTTTTGCATGTTAGTGGGTGTATTTGGTTTGTCCTCTTCACTAGGCCTCAAAAGCATTGGAAGAAAATACAGAGCAACAAAAAGGACCTGAAAGTATATACTTAATTAAAAAAGGTAAGTTTACATCTGATTCTGAATCCAGAAAACTGAATCATTTAGCTAAATTCGTTTATCTTTATAAACTTTTGTGTAAATAATAATTTAATTACCAGTAATCTGGTTCTTCCCCCCACTCCACACACAACCATAGATTAGTGTCTTCATTTTTTCTTGTTTTTATTTCCTTCTCCCCTCAGAAAAATGGTGAGACCAACATCTAGCATATGGAGGCATTTTCACATTACAAGTTCTTCTGAAAAGTAAATTGTGTCTTGCAAATATTGTCAGATGAAATATGCATTTCCAAATGCTACCACTATATTTTTAATATGCTAGTTGTGATAATTGTATGCCAAGTCAAATTGTCCATAGTCAGATTTTATGTTCCTAAAATAACAGCATGACTTTCAATTTTAACCACTTGTCCACTGGGCCTATTCTGGCACTTCTCTCCTTCATGTAAAAATCAACATTTCCTGACGCATCTTCATGGCAGTACACACTGGGTTGTGACTCCGCCCCCACAACCTGACAGGATTGGTTAACTATAAATTTGAAGGGGAGACACCCCGCATCATTCTCTTTTTTTATCCTCACCTGACAAGATTGGACGAACAAGCAAGAAGCATGCCTCTTACCGCAAATCGCCCCAGCAGGTTCAGCCTCTCCTGTTTGGAAGTCCCTCCTGTACAGTCTCTAAATGAGCTTTATGGTGGGAACCCCGTTCTGGTGGTCTCAGGGGCTCTGGAATTATACTGGCATCTGTAGCAAGCTTTAAAAAAAGCTTCAAATCTCGCAGTGGCCCCCACTTTCGCTCTGTCTTTCCTTCCAGTGCAGTGTGTGCTTCCACAAAGGTATTTGTATCATTACATTTACCACCTAAGGTTAGTCCGTTTTGTACCTTTGTCTGCCTGTTGTTTTTTTCTCAGCTCTGCTGAGCCCTGTGGTTTCTCTGACACCCCATATTCTCGGGGTCACCGCTGCGTACCCCTTGGCGCTCTGAGCATGCTCGCAGCTCAGTGATGACGCCGCCTGTCTCCTCTGCCCTCTTCCAAAATGGCACCGGGTGAGCGGGACGCTTCTGCGCATGTGCGCGTCATTAAAAAAAAAAAGAAGGAAAAAATAAACAGTCCTATTGCTCTGTAGTTCTGGCTGCCGCACTGCTGCTCTGCTCTACTCAGAGTGAAGATTGCACCAGGTGTGTGCAGGCATGTCCCAGATCAGCCTGGGCTAATTGATTACACACAAAAAAAAAAGGAACAAATAGGATAGAAGATATAATACAAGCGCCCAGAGGCGATTCAGTTTGCATGTGCCGCGCTATATAAGTTTTCATCATTCATTCAATACATCTATATATTAATTTATAACATACCATAGGAGAAAGTGTATCCATAATTAAACAATTAATGTAATCCAAAACAAAAAAAGGATAGATATATGTATATAAAATTATTATATTAATTTAATAAATAGAAATGTTGGGGGGGAACATATTGTTATGTTTTCCCTTCTCTCTTTTTTTTTTCCCCACCTTTTCGGGCTGTCTCTCTGCTATCCTCATGGGGGCCACTGCCCTCGCAGACCACCATCAGCTGACCAGGTATAGAGGCCGTCCAGAAGGTAATAAGTAGAGGGGAGACAAAAAAGAGAGCCTGGCCACTGACGCTACAGTTTTGGTAGCCCTATCGGGTCAAAAGACGCAAGTTTGCGGCACAGAGGGAGATTCTAGCCATGCTTCCGGCAGAAGGCGCAATAAATCGCTCAAGGTTTCCCTCTTGATTTCTTCAATCAAGGCATAGCCGCTCGCGTCACAGCACTCCCGTCATAGTCGGTCCCACCGCAGACGATTACCTTCATCCCAGACAGAGCTATCTTACCCGCACCACGGCAAATGTTTGCCAAATATGCGGGGCGCCAGCCTTGCCAGGGGAATTGGCCTGCCGCTCGTGCTTCATTGAAGTAACCAAGGATTCAGAGGCCAGAGTAGATACTGAGCTCCTAGGAGAATCGCCACAGGGATCATATGTGGGCGATCCTTCCCAAGCACATCGCCCGGCCGTTATGCCAGGGTGCAGTAACCCTCTCTAAGAATGAGGAGTGTGGGGGGGCGTGGCAAGATGGCGGCTTGAGCGGATGTGTGTGAGAGGAGCTCCGCTCTCCGGGACCTATTTCACCCTTAACCCGCGGGATCCACCACCGCTTTTCACCCTGTTTGACACCAGGGACTCTCGGGTATGCGTAGGGGCAAGTCCGGCTCTGGACGGAAAGGAGGCTCCGCAATTAAATCGAGTCCCCTGCCGAGGCCGCCGCCGACTCCTGTAGGCCGCGCGCACATGGCGTCCCAGACACCGCCTCCCGCGGCGAATGCGTCGGAGGAAGATCGCTTCCAGGCTCTCATGCTGGCGATTCAGGGATGCCAGACCACTCTCACGGGTAAAATAGACACTCTTCAGCTGGATTTTGGGCTCCTTCGGAGGGACCTGGATGGCATACGGGAGCGGCTGGGGGAGGCGGAACGGCGAGTGGGGGACACGGAAGACTCCATCCGGGACCAGCGGGCCTCCATACACACCCTGCAGGTTAGAGTGAAGGCCTTGGAGTCACGGGCAGAGGACAGTGAGAACCGCAGCAGAAGGAATAACCTTAGGGTTGTCGCCCTCCCGGAGGGGGCAGAGGGCCAGGCTCTGACGGTGTTCACTGAGACGATGCTCCGGAACCTACTGCCGCAGGCCCAGTTCTCCCCACACTTTGTAGTAGAAAGGGCCCATAGGATGCCACCGGGCCGGGCCACACCTGGGGCCCCCCCGCGCACTTTTATTTTTTGCCTGCTCAACTTCCGTGACAGGGATCTGGCTTTGAGGGAGGCCAGGAGGGTGGGAGAGCTCCGCTTTGACAACACGCGGCTCATGATGTTCCCTGACTACTCTCTGGACACTCAAAGGCTCCGCAGGACATTTGACCATGTCAAGGGACTGCTCCGCGCCAGGGGCCTGAAATACAGCATGCTTTTCCCTGCGCGACTGAGGGTCATCGACGGCGAATCTACCCGCTACTTCACATCCCCGGAAGATGCCTCACACTGGCTGGACACCTTGCCCCGACAACGGTAAATACACTGCTTGCTGCCTTGGGCCCCCCTGGCTCACTGTATCTCTGATGTGTGGCTGCACCAGAACGTTGCTCCCTTTGTTAAAAGCCACATGGAGGGGAGGGCAGGACTGTGCCTCTGTGTTTGTGGAATGTTTGGCCCCCTGCCCTCCGCCATTCCCCCCCCCCCCCCTCCTCCTCCGTTTTTTCTCTGCTTGTCACCTTTCAAGACCCGACGCAGTGGATACTTGTGGACATCACCTGATAATTTCTGTCGCTCGCCAGCTGGACTGCAGGTCTGCAAGGGGTGTGCACGAGAGGGGGGGTCATGGGGATGGTTTTGGGTTGGGTGCTGGATGTTACATGGGGGGCCCTGAGGGGTTTACCCGGGCTTGACCCGGGTTCCTGGGACTGCTGATGCCCGGGTCTGGAACTGCAACGTTATAATGTTTAAGTCTGCGCCCCTAGCAAGGCCTAGGTGAACTAAAAATAGAAAAATACTACATAGGGTAATAGAAAGGCGGACTTTTTCAGGCAATCACAAGGACATAAAAGAGGCAGTTGGCCTGTGGCGAGATGCAAGCTAACATTGCTTATGTATATTCTGTATACCTTGTTTTTGTATATTTTATTCTTTGTTTTTGGATTTTATGATATATAATTAAATATTTTTTCTTAACTTTTATGTCCTTGTGATTGCCTGAAAAAGTCCGCCTTTCTATTACCCTATGTAGTATTTTTCTATTTTTGATTCAATTACTTCGGATGTCGGCTACATGTGAGTGCTTTTATGTTTCCCCATTCCCTATATTTTTGGCCTAGGTGAACTGTTTTATGTTTTATAGTTTGATAACTCTATGCTGCTCATTTTTTGAAGCAATGTGCTCTGGGCGGATCCAATGTTACCCGGTAATGCATATGGGGCTTGGGAGGTGGGGTCCTCTCCTAGGGGGATTGCTGGACCGAGTGTTTGCTCTTCTGGCGCCTTAGGTCGGGCCGCTGTGCCAGTCGCTCCCATAGGAGACTTTCCTACGGTTTGATGGGGTTGGTTTGGGGACAAAGCACCCCGGTCTTTTTTCCGGGCGTGGGGGGGGGGGGAGGTTCTGTTTTGTGTTCAGGTTTTTTTCCTTTTTGTTTGTTGTTCCTATAAGTTGCCGATTTATTTGCCAGACTAATGTATGCCATATGCTGCCTTGGACGCCTTACCCGGCCTGGTTCCGGCGTTTATGCTGGGTGCCCAACGCTTTTGAGGTGAATGCCTATGTTTGGTCGGTGGGGTATCCTTCTTCACGATGGCTTCATCATCATTGCTCTAACTGCCCTGTAATGCTGGGATCTCAGTGGCTCCCATCAGGTTAATCTCGTGGAATGTCCGCGGGCTCAATGATAAAATAAAGAGGTCATTGGTTATGGCCTACCTTAAGAAATATGCTCCCCATATATGCATCCTCCAGGAGACTCACTTGACGGGGCGTAGGACTCTGGGCTTAAGAAAGCAGTGGATAGGTCACTCTTATCATGCTACATATTCCACTTATGCCAGGGGGGTTGGCATACTAATTCATAAGTCCTTATCCTACTCCCTTTTAGACGTTAAGCTGGACCCCGAGGGCAAATATGTGCTCCTCCATGCTGTGGTGGATACGGTTGAAATGCTAATCCTGGGCTTATATGTCCCGCCGCCAGCAACGATATCTCTCCTGAAATCCCTGATCCCTATAATGGCCACTTATCCCACTGATAATATTATTATTGCGGGGGACTTTAACATGGTTCCCAACCCATCCCTGGATAGGCTGTCATCTGATGCTGCCACTGACTCTCCACTGCAGCGATGGGCTTCCCTTTATGGCCTTACGGATGTGTGGCGCTGGAAACATCCAGATGACAGAGCCTATACGTGTCACTCCACCTCCTATAGAGCTATGTCCAGGATAGATTTGGTGTATGTCAGTGGAGGAATGCTCTCCAGGGTCAGCAGGGTACAGATTCTCCCCAGGGGCATTTCGGATCATGCCCCCGTGCTTCTTGGGTTACAAACCCAAACGCCCCCATCGGAGAGGCTGTGGCGACTTTCTCGCTACTGGATCTCGGATGAGAGGGTGGCGGTGGAGATCCCCGAACGCATCTCTGAGTTTTGGGGGGACAATGAGGATTCCACGGAGGTGGGCAATAGGTGGGATGCTTTTAAGGCATTCATGCAGGGATGCTACCAAGCTATTATCTCTCGAGAGCGTGGGGCGGCCACTATTTGTCTGGAGGAGGCCGAGGCTAAAGCCCAAGTGTTAGAAAAACAGTACATTGCTACCCAGAACCCTGTCACGTATGCAGATATGCAGTCGGCATACCGGGAAGCTATGCTTCTCCGGGTGGCCAAGGCGGGGAAGAGGCAGTTGGCCCAGTCACAGCGCATCTTTGAGCAGGGGGAGAAGACGGGACGCCTCCTGGCCTGGCTGGCTAGAGAGCAACAACCCGTCACTACTATTGCTAGGATTAAAAATGCAAACGGGGTGGTCGAGGTTGATCCGGGGGCTATTAATGCGTGCTTTGCCTCCTACTATGGGACGCTGTACTCGTCCAGGGTGGACTACACGGGTGAGGAGCTGGACTCCTTTTTGGGGCAAATGACCTTCCCGAGCCTTTCGGATGAGGCCCGAGCTTACCTAGACAGTGGGGTCACCCTCGAGGAAGTGCAGCAGGCCCTGGGGGAAATGCAGGTGGGGAAAACCCCAGGGGTGGACGGCCTTCCCCCGGAATTTTATAAGGAACATGGGGATGTATTGTCCCCCAGGCTTCACGGTATGGTAGTTGCATCTCTCAAAGATGGCGGCCTTCCTCCCTCTATGGCGGAGGCCGTCATCGTGGTGATCCCCAAACCAGGCAAGGACCCCGAGCTGTGTGCATCCTACAGGCCTATTTCGCTTCTCAACGCAGACGCTAAAATTCTCACCAAAGTTCTGGCCAGACGTTTGAACTCGGTCATTCTATCCTTGGTGCATGAAGACCAGACCGGCTTCATGCCCGGGAAGGGAACAGATATAAACCTCCGTAGACTGTACACAGTGCTGGGGGCTCAGGGGGCCCTGGCCGAGTCCGACGTGGTGGCCTCCCTAGACGCGGAAAAAGCTTTCGACTCTGTTGAGTGGTCGTACTTGTGGGGGGTCCTGCGTCGGTTCGGCTTCGGCCCTAGGTTTGTATCGTGGGTACAGGCTCTCTATAGGGCGCCTTTTGCTAGGGTCCGTACCGGGTCGACTCTTTCCCAACCCTTTCGTTTACACAGGGGCACGAGGCAGGGATGCCCGCTGTCTCCCGGCCTTTTTGCGCTGGCTATTGAGTCTATGGCGATTCTCCTTCGCTCCTCCCCGGCGGTGTGCGGTATCCCTATGGGCTCGATTCAGGAAAAAGTCTCCCTGTACGCGGATGACACGCTGCTGTACATGCGGGATGCCTCACGTTCTCTCGGAGCTGCCCTTGAGCTCATTGACACGTTTGGCAGATTTTCAGGCGTCCGCATCAACTGGGAGAAGTCGGTCGTTTTCGCCCTCCAGGCACCGGAGACGATAATTCCAACGGGTACCCCCTTGCGACAGGTCACACAGTTTAGGTACCTGGGAGTGGAGATACATAGGGACCTTAAGCAGTTTATCCCCCTCAACCTGACCCCGGTCTTGTCCCTCCTGACTCAGAGGTGTGCTGCTTGGAGGACTCTGCCCCTTACCCCGGTTGGGAGGGTCAATCTGGTCAAGATGACCATTCTGCCGAAGTTTCTCTATATCTTTAGACAGACCCCCGTCCCCATCCCCAACACCTTCTTTAAGAAACTGGACTCCCTGATCACGTCCTTCATCTGGAATGGAGGTACACATAGGATAGCCAGGTCCACCCTGCAGCTGCCGGTTACTCTGGGCGGTCTGGCACTGCCATGCTTCCAGAAGTACTACTGGGCTGCAGTCCTTGTCACACTCAGGTGGTGGCTTTCGGAGGAGCCGGCCAACCCGGCGGCTACTTTGGAGGCTGCGCTTCTGGGATCTTACTCCGAACTTCGCAACCTTATTCACAGGGGGCCCAGGTCTAGTACCGCGGTTACCCCCTCCATGAAGACTACCCTGAAGGTGTGGGAGGTTGTTAGGACCAAGGTTCAAGGCCCTGACCGTTGGTCCCCGCGTACTCCGCTGTGGGGGAACCCGCGTCTCCCGCACTTTCAGTCCATACCTGACCCGGCCCTGTGGGCCCGGAATGAGGTTAAGACGCTGATGGACATAGCCCCGTCGGGCAGGTTACTCACCTTCGATGAGCTGAAGCAGAGGAAGGGACTGACGAACCAGATGTTCTTTCGGTTTCTTCAGCTGCGTCATGCCTTTGGTGCACAGTTCCCTGGTCTGGTGGTGCTGGAGACTACAGGGGTGGAACGCTTGTTGAGTGCGGCGGACGAGACTAAGCCCCTGTCCGCCCTATACTCACTTTTGCTGGGCCTAGATACATCTAAGGTCTCTCAGTTGTACTCGGTCTGGCAGGCGGATATCCCGGCGCTGGCCGATGACGACTGGGAGGAAGGGATACAACAATATCTTACACTGGTGGTGTCGGCCAGGGAGGATTTATCCAACTCAAATTCCTGCACAGGGCCTATTTCTCTCCCCAGCGCCTCGCCAACATATACCCGCAGCGGAGTCCTTCCTGCCCAAGATGTGGTGCAGAGGAGGGCTCGTTCTTTCATGTGGTCTGGTCGTGTCCTGCGTTGCAGGCCTACTGGCGGGGGGTGGTGGGGGTGATTCAATCTGTGAGTAAGATAGGTGTACCCTGCGACCCCTTGCCGCTGCTCCTGGGTGTAGTTGACACACTGCCCGGTACCCAAGCCAAGAAACTGTTTATTTTTTTTGCTGCTTTCTATGCCAGGAAAGCAATATTGCTAAAATGGAAGGAGGTCTCTCCCCCCACGGTGCGGCAATGGCGAGCATTGATTAACGCGGCCCTTCCCCTGTACAAACTCACTTATCTGGGTCGCAACTGTCCGGGGAAATTTGATAAAGTCTGGGCGGCCTGGGTGAGGGCTGAGAGTTTGGAGCTGGATTAATGGGCGGTGTCTCGAGATGACCTGGGTGCCCCACGCAGGCCCTGGGACTGGTTGTAGGGGGAGCCATGTGGGGTCTCACTGCGGTAGTAGCCTGAATCGCAAACTTCTTGAGGTCTGATGGTATGGGCCTCTCTCCCCCCCCCCCCCCCTCCCGCACTTCCTCCGCCCGGTACCTAACCTCCTGGATGCTTGCCCCGTGGTAAGGTGATGGAGGTCTTTCCTCTCGCCCTCAAGGGAGTCACTGGCCCCGTCCAAAGTGTAAACTCCGGTTCACTGCTATCGCTCCCGTCATATGGGTTCCCGGGTGTGGGGGGTGGTGAGGTATGCTGGGGTTCTACAGTGCATGGATTGTCTAAGGTCAGCTACTGGATTTGATGCAGGGGTTTGCGCCCATGCATGGACATTCATCTTGTCTGTTAACTCAATATGTCTTTATCTTGTACCTAATGCTTCACTAACTGTTGATTTATGTATGACTACCGTCTGGCAACTGTTTTTATTACTCTGTATGTTTACATCAATAAACAACTTTTTTGTTAAAAAAAAAAAGAATGAGGAGTGTGAGCAGGCGTCGGACTGTCCCTTTTTGGTTGAACCATTTGCCCATTCAGTCAAGGAAGCGATCGGCTGGGAGGAGGTTATGGCAGAACTTCTGAAGGTTCAGAAATATTTCCCGGTGCTGAAAAGGGGGTCCTGAATCATTTCCCTTCATCGAAGAGCTGGAGAACATCATAAAGGATAAGTGGGGGGGTCGCATAAGTGGCCCAGTATGAGCAACAAGTTTGCAGATTGTACCCCCTTGTGGGAGTCTAAGATCGATTCTTTGATCAATGCAACTACGGTCGATTCATCTTCAATGCGACTCGCTAGAGACGTTTCTCTACCGATTGAAGACGCAGTTACCTTCCGGGACGCTCTTGATCGTAAAATCAATATAGAACTGAAGAAAGCCTGCTCCACGACAGGAGCCGCTTGTAGGTCGGCTATCACCACAGCGGTAGTTGCTAAAACTATCGCTGCATAGGCAGCTAATGTTGAGAATCCCATTCTAGAAAGTAGGGTTGTCCCGATGCCTCTTTTTTAGGACCGAGTACAAGTACCGTTCCTTTTTTTCATGTACTCGCCGATACCGAATACCGATACTTTTTTTAAATGCAGCCACGTGTCCCTAAATTCAGCAGCCATGTCCCTAAATTCAGCAGCCGTGTCCCTAAATTCAGCAGCCATGTCCCTAATGCAGCAGCCATGTCCCTAATGCAGCAGCCAATGTCCCTAATGCAGCAGCCATGTCCCTAATGCAGCAGCCATGTCCCTCAATTCCCTCAATTCAGCAGCCATCTCCCTAATGCAGCCTTGTGTCCCCTAAGACAAAGCCAAGTCCCCCCCCCCTCCTCCCGCCGCTGCCGAGTCCTGACATCTACTTACTATGCGCCCGGAGGAACACAACAGCTGTCATTTGAATAGCTGTGTTCTCCCGCCGCGCCGACATGTATGGTCCCTCCCCCTTGCCCGGGCACTTTGATTGACAGATCACCCGTCTGACGGGTGATCTGTCAATCAAAGTGCCCAGGCAAGGGGGAGTGGCCATACATGTCGGCGCGGCGGGAGAACACAGCTATTCAAATGACACCTGTTGTGTTTAGGGTTGCCACCTTTTCTTTAAGCCAAACCCGAACACTTTAGCAGTGCCCTGCAAAGATTTTTGTAGTACATTAAATCTTTTATGTGCGCGGGAGAGGAGTGCGGAGGGTATGATGAGGGCAGTATGAGGAGGGATTTCTTGCAGTGTCTGTGGGGTGACCATGGAATGATGTCCCTCAGCTAGGGGTAGGAAGCAGCTCTGAGTGATGTCTGGGGGTGATGTAACCTGGGGGGAGTTGGGGGCTGAGAAGTGGTCAGATAGTAATGTGTATAATTTAAAAAAAAGCTATTGTGGTCATCTACTAAAATACTACTCAATGAAAACATTATTTTATAAGATGCCAGCCCCTAGCACTCTGTATCTACAGATGATGTGAAGGTAATTGATGGCCATTCATACAACTCTGTGTTATCCAGGCTCTGAGTCTGTACAATCAGAGGTGTACACTCATCACATACACACAGGGTTAAGTGAATGGCCATAAATGAACTTCACATAATCTGGACAGAGGGATGTTTGTATAGGTAGATAAGTGCTGTTTGGCAGATACTCTGTGATCATCGGGCTGCATACTCCCCCCTCCTCCCCACACACACACTTGCTCGCTGTCTATTCCCGATTCTGCTGATCCTAACTTCAATGCCATAGTAATCCTCCTTGAGCTTTGCACCCATGCAAACTTTCCTTAGTAAAAAAAAAGTCAGCTCACCTAGGCTCTTACAGCGGCCAGCCCGATAGCAGCTCCAGTGATGTCTCAGCTCCGCCCCCCTTCTCTCAGAGCATGGCACTCTAGTGATTGCAGAGGGGGGGTCAGAAATAACAGAGACTGCAGGAGCCTCGAGGGGGGAGACACAGGAGCTTCATATTGATAATACACACACCAGCACAGTGTGTGTATTCAGTGAGAAGAAATGACACTGCTGCTGTCACTTTCTCCACAGTGGCAAGTATGTGCTAATCAGCGGCCGCAGCAGCTCTCTTCTCCCCCATACGAGGACTGCTTTGCTCGGCGCTCCGCTCCCTCTCCACCCCCTCTCCACCCACACTCCACCCCCTAACCACCCGCACTCGGAAAAAAAAAAAGTATTCTATTTAGGCATCGGGAGTATTTGCGCAAGTACTAGCGCAAATACTCGGCATCGGTCCCGATACCGATACTGGTATCGGGACAACTCTACTAGAAAGAGCCGACCAGGGGAAGATATTCTCCTCCCTGCAGGAAAATTAAGTTGGCTTACGGCTCCTAAGGGGGCGACTTCATGGCTGGAAAGAGCCTTATGGCTGAGACCCTGGATAGCGAAGGCAGCGTCAAAATTAACTGGTGCAAAATTCCATATGGCGGCTCAAGTGTATTCGGCACAAAGATGGACTCGGCCATCTCCAAGGTTACCGGGGGAAAGTCTGGGCTGATTTCTTTGATAGGAAAACCTTACCCCAGAAGGGCCCCGCTTACAGGCGTGATCTTCCTGTCAAGTATAGGGATGTTAGATCCTACCGCCCCAGCAGGGAATTTAGGAGGGACTGGAAGACTCGACCCTCCTTCATGTAGATACAGTAAGCCAATCACAGCTGGGGAACAGCAGAAGTCCTTTTTGAGGGTCCGTCTGCCCACCCAGCTCAGGTGAGCACCAGACTCAAGAGATTGGCTCGGATATGGGCAACTCGTATAACAGATCCATGAACACTATCCTCTATCAAGACCGGTCATAATTGTAAATTCATGGGCACATTGCCAGGGAACACATTCCAGCCTACCAAGTACTTCTGCACCAGAAAGGGAGGGGGTTTTAGTCCCCTTTATTTCTATTTCTTGGACCTAAAGAAGTTCAACAGACGATCAAAATAGAGGCCCTCAGATTGGAAAAGTCTTCAGTCCATTTCTTTATCGTACATCACGGGACACAGAGCGCATAGCCATTACATATGGGTTATATGGGTACCTTCAGGTGTGGACACTGGTGTAATCAACTTCACAGGAAGTTCCTCCCTATATAACCCTCTCCCACTGAGAGTGCTTCAGTTTTTTCGCCAGTGTCTTAGGTGTTGGTCACGTCTAGCTGTCCCTCGGAGGTCTCGGGACCCAGGATAGCTAGCCGGATCCGTCCGAAGTGCTTCAAAGCCAAGGTGTACGGTACCCGGGCCCTGCTGGAGTGGGGTTTTGCCTATAATGCCTCTCCTTGGAGGGCTGGATTCTGGGCTCCAGTGCCTTAGTCTCTTCCAAGAACTAAATGCTACTGATGCCAGGATGCTATATAGGTCCAGGGGTGTGGGTTCCTTAACACAGGACCCCGGTCCCTGAAGGTCCAAGACAATACCCACGGAGATGGGGGAAGATTGGGCCTCTTGCATTTTGCAATACCCTGCAGCGTGGAGCAGGTAAGAGGGAACCTGCGGGACTTGGTTCGACAGTAGGTATCCCCCTGGGGGTTCTGGGTTGGCTAACAGTATGCTTGTGCATCAGCCACTATCTCCACTATGTCTGTGTAGGCAGGATGGGATACTAATGTTTACCCAGATAACATGTAGATATATGTATACTTGTGTAAGTTATATATTTGCTACTCACCCCAGGTCTGCCTGTTAACACTGATACTGCAACCCCACATGTTTTAAAGAGGAAATTGCTGGTAAAAACTCCTGTTTCTTAGAAGCCCATGGGGACAGCTTCCTCGCTATGTGTGCACTACAATAAGATTAGTGCTTACCTGTGTCTGTTGGTGCTGCCTAAACGCTGGTCCATGTTGTTTCCTCTGCTCTGCTTCCTCCATGTGGTTTCAGCGTGGTGCGCGCATGTGCGCGCGCGCACGCCGCCTTTTATAGCGTCGGCGTGCGTCGGGGGGGCGGGCCAGCAGCGTCAGGGTCTGTTTAAAGGGAAAAACTTTTCTCTGGCTGGTCTTTCCCTCCTGGAGGCAGAGGAAGAAAGGATACAGAGCGTGCAGCTGGATCTTTTGGCCACACAGGGACACCTAGTGGCGGTTTTTGTGGATCTTCAGGTCTAGGACTTAGGTCCACTATTGACCAGAAAAAAAAAAAAAAAGAGTTTTTTGCTTAAAGGGACTCAGCCTTAGATCCAGCAGTATCTGAGTCTACCTTGGACTCCGGCTAACGGGCATTGGTGTGTCAATACTCACAGGTTTCCTCAGTATTGCCACCTCCCAGGCGGGTAAAAAAAAAAAAAAAAAATTTTTGAAAAAAAAAAAAAGGGAAATTAGTTCTTTTTCATTTTTTTCATACCTGCCCTCATATTGGTTACTCCTAGCTGCAACAGTCAGGTGTTGGCTATAGGGGTGACCCAAGGTTGTACAATGGCTCCAAAGGGATCTGGACCAGCCAAGGCTGCTAAAGGTGCCAAAAAGCAAAAGGGGTCTCCATCGGGGTCAGAGGATTTGGGCCAGACTTCTACGGCCCCACCCTCGCCAGTTAGGACACCGAGTGGCATAGTACAAGAGCCATTGGGGGTGCTGGGGGCAGAGGCGGCCCCCGATCCACCCATTCCCGTTTACGTGACGGAAGAAATGCTAGCAGCCACCATGAGTGGGCTAGAGAAAAGGTTAACTGCGTTGTTTTCCCGTCCTTGCCCAAGTAGCAAGCGGGCTAGATCCCCCTCACCCAGTGTGGGGTTTTCAGAGGCGGAGGTCTCCTCTTCAGAGGAACGGGACCCACAGGGGGATCAGGCAGACCCAAGTCCCGACGGTTCAGACAGGGAAAATTCCACTATAGATGAATATTTTTCGGCCTCTCAAGCGGAGAGCCTGTGGATCCAGTCTTTGACAGATATGGTTCGCACTGCCTTTAAACTTCCAGTGCCAGAACCAGTAGCCCCGGAGGTATCCTCATTGGGTTCTTTAAAGGCTCCATTAACTTGTGCGTTTTTTCCAATGCACCCCCTTCTGCGGAACGTGATTTACCAGGATTGGGCTCGACCTGATAGAATCTTTGTCCCTCCTAAAAGATTCTCTATTCTCTACCCTATGGAAGAGGAATATGTAAAGAGATGGGCACTCCCTACAGTGGACGCGGCCATTTCCTGCGTGAATAAATCCCTGACTTGTCCGGTTGAAAATGTCCATATGTTCAAGGATCCGGTCGACAAAGAATTCGAGACCCTACTGAAAGCAGCTTTCACCTCAGTAGGTGCCATGGTTCAGCCAGCAGTAGCAGCCATTGGTGTTTGTCAGGCCCTGAAGGATCAGGCAAAACATATATTAAAGGACATGCCGGCTCAGCATACTCATGAATTAGCAGAATTCCCTAGGGCTCTCTGCTTTGCAATAGATGCTATTAAGGACTCCATCCAACAGGCATCCCGTTCATCTCTACTGATGGTTCACATGCGTCGCCTTTTGTGGCTAAAGAACTGGTCAGCAGAGGCACCCTGCAAAAAGCTTTTAGCAGGGTTTCCCTTTCATGGGGGAAGACTATTCGGGGAAGACCTAGATAAATATATCCACACCATATCAAGTGGAAAAAGTACTTCCTTACCGGTCAAGAAAAGACCGCGTGGGCCCACGTTTGAACGACAGGCCATTGCAGGCTCGGCCCCTTCGACTTCCCGTCAGTATCGACGGCCTCCCGGGCGTTCAGCAGTTAATAGCCGCCCACAGGGACAAGCCGCGGCAAACAAGAGGCCCTGGTCTCGCAAGCCGGCTAAACCAGTCATCAAGTCAGATTCATGAAGGGGCGCCCCCACTCTCTTGGGTGGGGGGAAGACTTCAGTTTTTCTCCGAAGTCTGGAAGGCCAGAATTCCCGACTCTTGGGTTCGGTCCGTAGTAGCCTCAGGCTACAAACTAGAGTTTCGAGAAATCCCCCCTCCTCATTTTCAGGGGTCAAGTCTTCCAAGCGACCCGTTAAAGAGGGCCTCTCTCATAAAGGCGTTGGATCGCCTCTTGCTCCAAGGAGTAATTGTAGAAGTACCAACCCAAGAAAGGGGTCTGGGATTCTACTCCAACCTTTTTGTTATACCAAGACCCAATGGCGACGTCAGGCCTATATTAGACCTCAAACGCCTAAATCGCTTTCTAAGGATTCAGACCTTTCGTATGGACTCCATACGTTCAGTGACAGCCAGCCTGCATCAGGGCGACTTTCTAGCATCTATAGACATAAAGGATGCATATCTGCATGTGCCGATTTACCCAGCACATCACAAGTTTCTTCGTTTTACGATAAATCAAAGTCATTACCAGTTTGTAGCCCTCCCTTTCGGGTTGGCAACAGCTCCATGGGTATTCACAAAGGTGTTAGCCCCGGTGCTAGCCGTCCTAAGGACAGAAGGCATCTTGGTCCTGGCATACCTGGACGATCTCCTGGTTATCGACAGATCAGCTTCCAACCTCAATCATGCAGTAGTCCGCACAGTGCGGCATCTAGAAGAGTTCGGGTGGATTGTGAACCAAGAAAAATCAAGGTTACAACCCACAAGACAGTTGGAATATCTAGGCTTTCGGTTAGATACAGAATGCCAGAGGGTATTTTTACCTCAAGAGAAGATCAGGTCGTTGATTCAAACGATTCAAATAGTCTTAGGCAAAAAGAAGCCGACTATTCGCCTATGCATGCGACTGCTGGGAAAGATGGTGGCCGCCTTCGAAGCAGCGCCCTATGCCCAGATCCATACCAGAATTCTGCAGGCAGCTATTCTCTCTGCTTGGAACAAGTCCATACAGGCATTAGACCGTCCATTAGTTCTTTCCCCAGGAGTCAGGCGCAGCCTGTACTGGTGGCTGATCCCTCAAAAATTATCAAAAGGGAAAACCTTTTGCCCCATCTCGTGGAAAATAGTAACCACAGATGCCAGCCTATCAGGTTGGGGGGCAATCTTAGGAAAACGGACCCAGCAGGGACAGTGGTCAGAGGCAGAAAGGCTGCTTCCCATCAATGTCCTAGAGATCAGAGCTGCTCGGTTGGCCCTGGTCGCCTGGACTCTCCCCCTGCAGGGTCTGCCAGTAAGGATACAGTCCGACAATGCCACGGCGGTGGCATACATAAACCACCAGGGGGGCACAAGGAGCCTAGCGGCTCAAAGGGAAGTAAACCTGATTTTTTCATGGGCCGAAGCCCATGTACCCTGCATCTCAGCAGTGTTCATCCCAGGGATAGACAATTCTCAAGCAGATTTTTTGAGTCGTCAACAGTTACTCCCGGGAGAGTGGTCTCTTCACCCCCAGGTATTCCAAGAGATTTGCCAAAGATTCGGAGTTCCCGATGTGGACATCATGGCAACAAGATTCAACAAGAAGTTGGACAAATTCGTATCCCGAGCCAGGGACCCCTCGGCCTACGGGACCGATGCGTTGGTTTGCCCCTGGCACCAGTTTTCTCTCCTGTATGCGTTCCCTCCACTACAGATGATTCCCCGCCTTCTACGAAGGATCAGGGTGGAGCGCAGGCCGGTGATCCTGGTGGCCCCAGCCTGGCCCAGAAGGGCTTGGTACGCACTCATCGTGAGGATGTCAGTAGGGGCACCGTGGCCACTCCCCCTGCGCCCAGATCTGCTGTCTCAGGGCCCGATCTACCACCCTGCTTCACAGCAGCTAAATTTGATGGCTTGGCGGCTGAATCCCTAATTTTTAAGGGCAGAGGCCTCTCAGCCCAAGTCATATCTACGTTAATTCAAGCTAGAAAGCCAGTCTCTAGAAATATCTATTACAGAGTCTGGAGAACCTATGTGGAGTGGTGCGAGTCTCAAGGAGGGCATCCTCGCAAGTTTTTTATTGACAGGATCTTGCGATTCCTCCAGGTTGGCGTTGACAAGGGGTTGGCTCTTAGTACTCTGAAGGGGCAGGTGTCTGCCTTATCGATATGGTTTCAAAGGCCTTTGGCCACGCATTCGCTTGTGAAAACCTTCTTGCAGGGGGTCTTGCATGTGAATCCCCCTATTAGAGCTCCCCTCTGCCCCTGGAATTTAAATCTGGTCTTGTCAGCTTTACAAAGGCAGCCGTTTGAACCTCTGACAGAAATCCCTCTTGTGCTGCTAACCCGAAAGTTGGTTTTCTTGGTGGCTATGGCTTCGGCCAGAAGGGTCTCCGAGCTGGCAGCCTTGTCTTGCAGGGAACCGTACCTGATTCTGCATAAGGACAGAGTGGTTCTGCGGCCTCAGCCTTCTTTCCTTCCTAAGGTCATATCCAGTTTTCACTTGAATCAGGACCTAGTCCTACCATCCTTCTTTCCTACTCCCCAGTCCAGAGAGGAAAGATTGCTTCATACTTTGGACGTGGTCCGAGCCATGAGGGTCTATCTCAAGGCTACAGAAAAGATTCGGAAAACAGATGTGCTTTTCGTTCTCCCGGATGGCCCCAAGAAGGGTCAGCCGGCTGCCAAGTCTTCCTTGGCTAGGTGGATTAAGCAGCTGATTTTTCAGGCCTATGGTCTGAAGCGCGTTCCACCTCCCTTATCAGTTAAAGCCCATTCTACGAGGGCCATGAGTGCCTCCTGGGCGGCACACCATCAGATCTCTATGGCACAGGTTTGCAAAGCGGCAACCTGGTCTTCCGTACATACGTTTACTAAATTTTATAAGTTGGACGTCGCAAAAGCTACGGACGCAGCATTTGGGCAGGCGGTCCTACGGGCAGCAGTATAGAATCCTCTGGCCCGGTTCACGCCCCCTTTTTTTTTTTTTTTTTTTTCTGTTGGTGGAGCTATATTTTACCTCCTGATATATTTTCTGTTTGGCTATTTTTTTGGCCTTACGGTCTCCCTCCCTTCATGGAGCATTGCTTTGGGACATCCCATATGTAATGGCTATGCGCTCTGTGTCCCGTGATGTACGATAAAGAAAAGAGGATTTTTAATAACAGCTTACCTGTAAAATCCTTTTCTTGAAGTACATCACGGGACACAGAGCTCCCACCCCTCTTTTGGGGGAACATTGTGTAACCTCAGAGAAATTGCTAAAGAAAGAAAACTAAAGCACTCTCAGTGGGAGGGGGTTATATAGGGAGGAACTTCCTGTGAAGTTGATTACACCAGTGTCCACACCTGAAGGTACCCATATAACCCATATGTAATGGCTATGCGCTCTGTGTCCCGTGATGTACTTCAAGAAAAGGATTTTACAGGTAAGCTGTTATTAAAAATCCTCTTTTTGTTGTCAGTGGACGTGGGAGACTGGATGCTATCTCTAGATTTTTCGGGCGTTTACCTTCACATCCCAGTTCATCTTACCTTCCAGAGGTCCCTTCGGTTCTCAATCGATCAATCCCATTTCCAATTTTGGTTCCCCCCATTCGGCATCGCCTCAGCACCCAGAGCATTCGGCAAGTTAGGGTGTTCCTAGGGGCAGAATAAAATACCAGGTTGTACTGGGTGCAACTCCCTCAAGAGAGGCTGAAGCCCTTGCTCCAGAAGATACAGAGTCTGCTATCATCCAGACGTCTAACTGTCAGAGCCTGCCTCAGTACCCAGGGGTCCATGTCAGCATCCATACCCTTGATACAGTGGCCCCTGTGGCACATGCGAGTCTTACAGAACTCCTTTCTCAGGCAGTGGAATAGAACGTCAATACTCCAAACCATTCACATCCTGAACTGGGTAAAGCAATTAGTATGGTGGTGGACACACCCGTCCGATCTCGGGGAGTCCATTCCAAAAGTTCCCCCAAGTCCAGAAGTAGTAACATCGGACGCCAGCCAGGGGTGATGGGGTCCACACTATCTAGACTGAGTAGCCCAAGGACAGTGGCATTTTCGGGCATAGTGTCAAATATTTTAGAGCTCAGCGCAGCCTTTCAGGCCCTCCTGGCCATTGCGCCTCTTCTAGAGAGGAAGAGTGTCCTGATCAGGATGGACAACAAGTAGCGGTGTCATGTATCCAGAGACAGGGGAGCTTCAGGAGGAAGTTCGCCCATAATGGAAGGGGCACAAGTGCACCTGTTAGATCTGTGGGGAGTATGCGTCCCAGCAACACAGAATTCGTTGGCCAACTACCTAAGCCGAGAGACACTTTCAAACAACGAACGGTCCCTGAACCAACAGGTATTCTCCATTCTTACGAAAACTTGTGGAGTACCAGAAGTCGACCTAGCGGCCACGCCAAAGAACTCCAAGTGTCAGAGGTTCCTGTCCAGAGCCCACTTTCCATTACCTGAAGGGACAAACTGCCTAGTTCTTCCATGGAGCTGCAAGCTAGGGTACATTTTTCTTCCAACTTCTCGGATTACAAGATTCCTGTCCCGACTTCGGAAGTCCTCAGCCACAGTTATTGTACTAATACCGTTCCGGCTGAGGAGGCCATGGTTTACGACCCTGCTACAACTAGGTACGCGGCCTCCAATACATCTTTCAGTAACCTGGGATCTCATACATCAGAGGCAATTCTTCCATCCAGCCCAGAAAAGCTGCATTTGCCAGCTTTGAAGCTGAGAGGGCTAGGTTAGGGGAACTAGGATACTCTCAGGAGGTAATATCAACCTTAGTACAAGCTCTAAAGAGCTCCACTGATGTCACCTATACTAGGATCTGGGAGAGGTTTGTGTCATCGCAGCAAAGAGATTGGAATCCCATCTCAAATTCTTGAATTTATTCAGTCAGGGTTTAACAAGGGCTTGGGTACCCTGAAGGTGCAAGTATCTGCCCTTTCAGCCATGACGGGTACTAGATGGACTCTTCATCATCCGGTCACTCTGTTCCTCAGGGCCTACGTAAGATCAGACCACCTAGGAGGCCAGCCTTTCCAACAGGGGATCTCTGTGTAGTACTCAAGGCCCTGTCCAATCCACCTTTTTCTCCATTCAACTTAGTCTCACCGTGGATCCTAGCTCTGAAGATGGCTTCCCGTATTGCTATCACCTCAGTTAAGAGGGCGTCGGAGATACAAGCACTTATGGCTATGGAACCCCTATTCAGTGTTCTTCCCTGTCAGAGTGGTTCTGAAGCCCTCAGACCATTTTTATCCAAGGGTAACTTCCTCCTTTCATTATAACAGGACATCGTCCTTTCGTCTTTTACTAATGAGAGGGGCGAGTCCCATGACTAGGATGTCAAGTCTACCATCTCCAGTTACGTCACAGCTACATCTCAGGAAGACGGATTCTCTCTTGATTATCCCACACAAGAGCAGACGAGGTCAGCCAGCTACCTCCCGTACCATTACCTCTTGGTTGTTAAAGCTATCAAAGAGACCTATTCCATCCAGCAACTTACGACTCCTAGAGGGCATTAGGGCTCATTCGACAGGGGCAGAGGCCACTTCTTGGGCAGCATATTGCGGGACTTCATCGGAAACCATAGGCAGAGCAGCAACTTGGTCTTCCCAACACATCTTCATTTCTCACTACAGAGTGAATTCTGCTCTCCTGGCTACCGTCGACTTCGGCAGATCTGTTCTTAGAGCCAATTCCTCAGCGCTATAAAGAATAAATATTACTGTTTTCTTGCACCCTCCCAACTGGCGAGTTATATCCCAGTGTGTGCTGCCATGAATGCGTCAGGAAAACGGAAAATTGTATACTCACCTTTCCGTAATTTTCCTTTCCTGACGCATCTTCATGGCAGCACACAGATGCCCACCCTGCTGTTTTATGATGATATATACAGAGAATGATGCGGGGCGTCTCCCCTTCAAATTTTAATTTTTTTTTTTACAGGTTACTATTTTCCAGTTACAGAGGAAGTCTAGTGCTAGATACCTCACATGTGGGGTTTGAACGGCGTTTACATATGTGGGCGGGACTTGCATGCGTGTATACTTCTGAGAGCGAGCTACCAGGGACAGGGGCATTTTAAAAATAAAATAAAAATTACATTTTATTTTTATTTTACTTAATTTCTTTTATTTTTCCACGTTTTATTTTTAATTGTAAACACCCTTGTAATAGGAATCGTTGTGACAGGTCCTCTTTATGGAGAGATGTGGGGTCAATAAGACCCCACATCTCTCCTCCTGGCTTGAAAGCATGAGATTGTGAAAAAAAATTCACTGATCTCATGCCGACAGCCGCGATTGCGGCTTTGTTTACTTCCGGGTACCCGGGCGTGACGTCACAATGTCGCGCCCGGGCCTCCGACGGTCATAGCGATGACCAGTCATCTCCATGGTCGCGAGCCAGCGCTGGCCAATTCGTTCTCCGGGCCCCCGATGGCACGGGAGAGCCTGGAGAAGCACCGGATGGTGGGGGGGGGGGGAGAAGTGCCCTCCCGCTGCCTATAAGAATGATCAAGCGGCGGAACTGACGCTATGATCGTTCGTTCTTATCGTGCACAGAATCGCCGGCAGAAGACAGTGATATCTGAATGATGCCTGTAGCTGTAGGCATCATTCAGATATCACCACACAAAAGTTGAGGACGTCCTCGGTGGGCAAGTGTTTAAAAACACAAAAAAGTGCTATTGTAGCATTTTTTTTGTAAAAATCAGAATTTTCCCCCCCAAAAATAAAACCTTTTTTTCCGAGCTTCAAAATTTCCGGAAATTGTACATCTCCAAACCTGTGTAATTCATATGTGTTTAGTTTTAAAGGGATGATGTGGCAACCCTACTACCATATGTGATTCTATAGATCTTTGTTTTTGTAAGTTTGTGGAGATTATGCCAATGTTATTCTTTGCTGTAATTTATACCTTTTCTCTTGTAAAATATTTTTCAAGAAACATTTTTGGAAACCAAGATGGGTCCTCTCAAATTCAAGGGTTCAAAGCAGGCAGCATTATGTTGCTCTCTCACCACCTGCTTTAACCCCTTGGACCCCGTAGATGCATGCAGTTGTGGGGCACTTGCAGAGTGGCTCCATTTCCTTGAATGGGTCGTGATTGGCAGGCAGAAGCACTCACCAAAAGCAACAAGAGGCCTAATTTCTGCTGCCGCATGTGTATATCTATACTCAACTGCAGGGTTTTTACCAGCTCCCAACAAGCCCTTAGACCCCTTTCACATTGAGGAGTTTTTCAGGCAGTACAGCGCTAAAAATAGCGCTGTTATACCACCTGAAAAACTCCTTCACTGCATCTTCAATGTGAAAGCCCGAGGGCTTTTACATTGAGGCGATGCTCTGGTGGGAGAGAAAAAAATCTCCTGTCAGCAGCATCTTTGGAGCGGTGAGTGGAGCGGCGTGTATACCGCTCCTTCCCATTGAAAACAATGAAATCTATAGAGGCGCATTGTGGGCGGTATTAACCCTTTCAGGGCCGCTAGCGGGGGTTAATACCACACTGCTAGCGGCTGCAACTCGCGACAATTGCAGTGGTATATCGCCGCTAAAAATAGCGGCGCTGTACCTCCAGCGCGGCTTCCGCAGCAATGTGAAAGGGGCCTAAGGGTGCCGCTGCTGAATAGTAAGAGCTGGGCCTATGAAAAGCAATCAGAGTGTGACTGACAGGTAGTGAGGAGGGAATATGTTCCCTCCTAACCACCTGTTTTAAAACCATGATTGCTGTGCAATGCACGCAATTGCGACACAGTGGTATGGTATTTATAGGTTTAAATCAGTTGTGAGGGGCATCACTGGTAAACACTGTGCTCCATGATCTTTGACTTCTCCCATGTTGTTCAGATAGATCTTCACCTTTTTAAGTTTGCCTACCCCTGGTCTATAGGCTTGATGTAACTTGGCTCTCCACCTCCTGGCTGGAGGAGAACTGTCAACTAACAACTCAGCAGAAGTTAGTAGAAAATAAATGCATTCGGAGCAGAATTTTTTGTCTCATAACACCATAGTCCTGTACCTGGCTACATATATACCCTATATTACCAAAAGTATTGAGACACCTGCCTTTACACACACATGAAATTTAAGGCCCCTTTCACACTGGTACGACTTGTCCCACAATTTGGGACTGCAAAGTAGCATGACAAGTCATTCCCCATGATTTACAATGACCATCATTCATATTAGTACAACTTCAAGTCCTGCCCATGCCCCCTTTCACACTTTTATACGACTTGTCTCATTATTTTGGACTGCAAAATCGTATGACAAGTCATTCTCCATGATTTTGAAATGATTACCATTCATATTGGCACAACTTTAAGTCGTGCCAACTTCAAAGTAGTTCCTGCACTACTTTTTTTTTTTCTGAAGTCAGATCAAAGTCAGATTCCGTATTAACGGATCCAACTTTGGCATGCGACTTGTGCATAAAGAGGAACTTCACGCCTTTAAAAAAACAAACAAAAAAACCCGACAAGGGTTCCCCCTGTATGAGCATACTGGGCCCTTCAATCTGGTACAGATTTTAAGGAGAAACCCATGCCGAAGAGACGCGTGGGGTCCCCCCCATAATCCACATCGGACCCTTATCCGAGCACCAGCCTAGCCAGTCAGGAAAGGGGGTGGGGACGATCGAGCGCTCCCCTATCTTAACCATGCCAGGCCACATGCCCTCAACATGGGGGGGTGGGTGCTTTGGGGCAGGGGGGCCCTGCACTGCAACCCCCAAACCAAAGCACCTTGCCCCATGTTGATAAGGACAAGGGCCCCTTGCCGACAACCCTGGCCGTTGGTTGTCGGGGTCTGTGGGCGGGGGGCTTATCAGAGTCTGGGAGCCCCCTTAACTTCCTGGCCCCCCATCCCATGTGAATGAGTATGGGTACTTTAAAAAGGGGGCCCCCAGATCCCGGCCTCCCCACCCTATGTGACTGAGTATAATATCAATAAGAATCAATAAAAAAAACACACTAGACAGGTATTAGGCAGCTTTTTCCAAATTCGGGGGTTTCTTCCGACTACTCCGGCCTCTTCTCCCGCTCACCGGCATCTTCTCCGCTATCTAAAGCCTTCTGCATTCTGCCAGGCTCCTCTTTTACTAGCGTTGGCCCGGTCTTCTCGGTCATCTTCTTCCCTCTTCTCTTCTTCCATTGTTGACATGACGCTCTCTCTCGCTGTAATGCCGTGTGCGCAACGACTTATATAGGCATGGGGCAGGGTCACCGAGTGATGTCATCCGGCGACCCCATCCCCTTATGATGCCACCGCCCACTGTGATGTCATAAGGGGTGGGGTCACCATATGACATCACCAGTGACCCCGCCCCCTGCCTATATAAGTCGTTACGCACTGCACGTGCAGCATTACAGCAGGAGAGAGCGTTGTGTCAACATTGGAAGAAGAGGAGAGGGAAGAAGACGACGGAGAAGACCGGGCCAACACTAGTAAAAGAGCTGGCAGAAGATAGCAGAGGAGCCCGGCAGAAGGCCCTGGAGAGCGTTAAGACGCTGGAGAGCGGGAGAAGAGGTCAGAGAAGTTGGAAGAAGACCCCCAGGGCTGCCTAATAAATTACTTTAAAAAACTTGTCTAGTGTGTTTTTCCCCCAGGTGAATGGGTATCGGTACGATGTATTATTAAAGGGGCTCCCAGATTCCGATAAGCCCCCCACCCACAGACCCCGACAACCAACGGCCAGGGTTATCGGGAAGGGGCCCTTGTACTCATCAACATGGGGGCATGGTGCTTCGGTGCACCCACCCCCCCTTGTTAAGGGCATGCGGCCTGGTATTGCTCAGGAAGGAGGGGCGCTCGCTTGTCCCCACGCCCTTTCCTGCCCGGCCAGGCTGATGCTTGGATAAGGGTCTGGTATGGATTTTGTGGGGGGACCTCATGCTGTTTTTTTGGCGTGGGGTTGTTCCCCTTAAAATCCATCCATACCAGACCGAAGGGCCCGGTATGCTCACAAAAGGGGAAACCCATGCCAGATTTTTTTTTAAAATTGGCATGGAGTTCCCCTTTATGCACTTGTCGCATGCCAAAGTCGGGTCCGTTAATACAGACTCCGACTTTGATCCAACTTCAGAAAAAAAGTAGTGCAAGAACTCATTGAAAATCATGGAGAATGACTTGTCCAAAATCATGCGACAAGTCGTATAGGTGTGAAAGGGGGCTAGGTTGTCTGAACAGAAATATGAAACTGTTTGACCAAATATTATTACATTATTTCATATTGGTATGAATAATAAAAGAAATTCAGATTCAATGGCAGGATCTTTTATTGTATGGAATCGGAAACAAAGTGCAGGAATATAAATGTAAAGCCAGCTTGCTATTGACTATGACTCTTAACCAAATATATGTGATACAATTAATTAGTCATAAATGTCAGAGAAACCGTGATCTTAGATGTAAGCCACAAAGTGCTGGTCATCAAATGAAAGTAATGGACGCCTTCATTTCCTTCATTTTAGGAGAACTCCCCATACACTGATCAAAATTAGCATGATAGAAGGCGCGGTGAGAACACCTGAATTGCTTGAACCGTGAGGGCAGTCTTGGTAAGGTTCCAAGCAAGCTGCAAATGCCATTACATGGTGAATATAGCTCTGCTCATGAATGCCATGGAAAAGATGTGCATAAGGTCCTTTTGCCATAATAGCGACGTCCTCGCCTCCATGTGTCTCTGATGAAAGTGGGACAGCGGTTTGTTGCTTATAATCTCCATCTGTGAGAAACACAATAAAAGATGGTGAAGCATTTGACATTTAATGACCACCAAACATTTTTTCCAATAGTTTCGGATAGAATTTAAGTTCACCAAAGACCTTAATCATTAATGGTAAAGGATAGAGTGGGGAAACTTTTTTTTTCTGTTTGTGTGCCCATAGGGGAAGTATGCCTTCCTCAGGACGTTAGGTTGCAAGGTTAAATAGGATGTTTGTAGACAAAATGAAGAGGAGGTAATTGATGTTAAGTCATTGTAGGTAATTATACACAACTGTGATGTATTAGCAAACCCAATGCTTTGAAAGAAGGCAAGAAATAAATACGGCTCCTGATGAAGATTTTAGTGAACTATGTAAATGCTATATTTTTTTTTTTTTTTTTAATAGATTTTTGCAAATGTCTTCCTGTTGCTATTTCTGATTAGACAAACCTGTATTTAATTTGTTTCTGACCTTCTGCAGTCACTTAGCTTAGTGGCACTGGCAAGGTCTGTGATATAGTCTCATGGTCAGTTCCAATGTAAAAATAACAAAAAAATAATTGCATTCACACTCAAGTATATACATACTCTGATAGAATCGGAAGTGAAGGGGCGCTAAGTAATACAACATCAAATTATGTGTATATATATATACATAGAAAAATGTGCAATCTTTAGAAAAACATATATTAGTATTACAGTGTCCATATAATGAATCAAACCATAAAACATATAATGAATAAAATAAGTCCAAATAGTGCTATAGTGCACTATTTGGACTTATTTTATTCATTATATGTTTTATGGTTTGATTCATTATATGGACACTGTAATACTAATATATGTTTTTCTAAAGATTGCACATTTTTCTATGTATATATATATACACATAATTTGATGTTGTATTACTTAGCGCCCCTTCACTTCCGATTCTATTTGTATTTTCACACACTGAAAATTTTTAGGTGGCAGCTCTTAAACTGGTATATTTAATTTATTTAGGTTTAATTGTTATTTTATTCTACCCTTTAGTTGGGAGAAATAATATTGGTTTCCCGTGGCGCATATTATACACACTTTTTTCCACATATACATACTCTGAACAAGCAGTAAAGGCCCTTTTAAATAAGCCTTCGTTCAGCGATGTAGCTATGTGCATTGCAAATAAATAATACATTTTTTTTTTTTTTTAAATCTCTAAGGCTGGATTCACACCTATGCTTTTTTTTTTTTAGTGATTTTTGAATTTTGCAGATTTGCACTACAAAACGTGTTCCACAGGAAACCATGGTAAATGGACTGTAGTGCAAATGTGCAAAATGCAAAACGCACTAAAACTGCACAGGTGTGAATCCAGCCTAGGAAAGTGAGTAGAGCCATCACTCTGATGTTGGTGTTTTTTAAATTTTTTACACATTGACTTGATTTCAGAGTGTGTCTTCCTATCTTTGAGGACCCTTGGGAATGAATTCCTGCTAGTCGGAAATATGCAATAAGGTAAATTGCTCATGTTCATTTTTAAAAGTGCTTAAAGCGGTAGTAAACGCATGGCTTTTTTTTTTAAAACTGCAAGGCAATGTCATAATGTGCTAGTATGCATCACATACTAGCATATTGTGTGAAACTTACCTTAGAACGAAGCCCTCCAGCGTCCCCCCTGTCACCGCTGAAGACGATTCCATCTTCACCTGGTCTTTCTTCCAGGTTCGCAGACTCCACCTTTGTTAGTGGCCGAAGCTGCGGTGACGTCATTCCCTTGTGTGCAGGCCAGAGCTGCAATTTACAGCACAGGACTCTACAAGAACAGCACAGGTATGCCATTCCTTCAGAGCACATGCGCCAGTGACGTCTAAAGTAAATATCTCCTAAATGATGCATGTTAAGGAGATATTTACAGCCTTATTATAGGCCTACCTATAAGTTAAAATCATGCATGGGAGTTAACGTAACTAATTTTAAATACACTCATTAGATTTATGTAGTTATAATTCCTTTGGTCCCAAACACCTACTTTTTCAGTTTTAAACATCTCCCCTCTGTGGCCCCTCCCCAGACAACAGGGAGCACACAGCTAGGGGTATCACATTGAAAATACTGTATTTGAGGCACATGCGCAGAGGCTTCCAAGATGGCCGCTTAAGCCGGGAGCTCCACTCTGCCTCCCTAGCATCGGACATACGGCAGCTAGACACCCGCTTTTGGGCTGAATCAACCGGGGAACGTCCCTACAACAGCCCAATGTATAATAGCTCGGTCCGACGGGACCTGGGACAGCACTTTTCAGCTGAGAAGAATCAGGCCGAATCCAAGATGGCGACCGTGCTTCAGACACAGGACACAAACGCTGGGAGAGAAACAGAAAGCAGGCAAGTTATTGCTCCAGCTTCACTGGCCTTTAATCCTCAGGCTAAACCCAGCACACCTTATCTCATCTCCCTCTCACCTACCCCCACAGAATCTCATTTAGAGAACGTATTGCCTTACCATTCTCTCTCTCCCCTGGGAACTGCTCAAGTTCACTCAGACGCTATTTTCTCCTCAGGGAGTCCTGACTCTGCTATACCACAGAATGCAGGAGAACTTTTCCTAAAACTGTCTGAATTGCTTGAGAGGGGCCTGGCTCATACTGCCAATAAAATTACAAATTAATTCAGATCTGACTTCCAGAACCTGGGCTCCAGAATGGAAGTGATTGAACAAAAGCTGGACATTACTGTATCCAGGGCCAATCAAAATACTGACCACATCCATGTGCTCCAAGAACAACTAGGTATTGCTTTAAAAAAGATCGATGACCTCGCAAAAACGCTCAAGAAGGAAAAATTTTAGGGTCAGAGGTCTCCCAGAGACCATCCAGGACGTTCCCAAGGCAATCCAGGAACTCCATTAAGGTCCTGATCCCCCACTATATTATGCAGTGAAAGAGGAGATTATGAAACTTCACGCCAACAATCTCGCATTTCTTTCCACGGATACGACATCCAAATATTTGCGGATAACTCCCCTATGACCATTCAAAGACGCAGAGCCCTTAAACCCCTGCTGACGGTCTTAGCACAAAAGGAAATCAAATACTGGTGGGCATTCCCATTTGCTTTAAAATGTTCCCACAAAGGAAAAACTTACTCATTCACGTCACTCTCGGAGGGGGAAAAAATTCTCCTTTCCCTGAAGTTCATATCACAAGACCCCGCAATGGAAACCTCTAATCTACAAGCAGGTTCATCCAAACGCCCCACGCCTGCCAGTCTGATCTCTCCCATATGGAAGACAAATAAAAGCAGACGTATTAAGGATCCAACAACTACCTGACTTCTAAACAGCAGCTAACTTACCACTTTGTTTTTCCAGGATGGTATGTCCTGGGTGACTTCCATAAGGATCTCCTCGGATTAGTTAGACCCTCTTCCATTCACCTTTTTCTTCACCTTTTTCTTCGTCAAGAATGACTATATCATACCCTCTTCAGATACATTCAACAGGGACAGATAACCTGTGCTCCTACTTCCCATGAGTTTGGTGTGAGAGACTATAGTCAAGAATCCTTCAGGAGTATGAACAGGAACCACATCAATCTTTGGGGACTTCCTCAGTTTCATCCTCCAGCTATTGTCTTATGGATCGTAACATTTATGCGGTCATAAGCTCTCTTTACAAAGTCTTATTTAGAACAATTTGTCTCTTCTTCCTTTTTTTTTTTTTATATCAGAGGGTTTGCAATTTATTTTGGCTATTATCACATCTTTCCAATTTCCGCCTCAACATTCTCTTTGTGTAGATGCTTGTTTTCTTGTTTTACTTTAATTTGGGATAATTCCCTTTCACCTCCTAACACGAGTTTCCTTTCCATTGCGGAAATAGTTAAATTTTTTGGTACTTCTGTTCCAGCTGACCGGGTTCTATATATTACAGAATGTTACAGATTTTACTATTGTTATACTTTATTGATAGCTAACATATTATTTTTTTTTCCACAGGAATGGCGGTGGCTGAGGCACCACCTCTCGTTTGTGGATTTACCGTTGTCGGCAGTTGGTCTGGTAGCCCCTAGTAAAGGCTACGAAGGTTATTTATTTGGCAGGAATAGGGGGGGTTTCCCCCTCCCATTGTCGCTGGTCTAAATTATACTACTTCAATATGTGTTTTTTTTTTTTTTTTTTTTTTTTCTACTCTTCTAATCTTTCCTCTCTCATTGCCAGACTACAGACACAGTATCTTGGTTGCTTCGCTCCAGGTCCCGGTCTGACCCGTGGGCAGCATCTACGACTCCTACGCCTCTCATCACTTGGGGAAAGTCCTACCAACTACACTTGGCTCCTCCCCTCCAATGAACATGCCACTTAATTCTATTCCTCCTCCCCCACTCAGAGTAGTCTCCCATAATGTCCAGGGCCCAAATTCCCCTGTTAAAAGAAGGAAGATGCTCCAATCCTATCATTCTCAAAAAATGGCAGTTGTTCTCTTGCAGGAAACCCATTTTCCAACCAACTACTCTGCCTCATTTATCCATGCTCATTATCCCCAATTTTTCTTAGCAAACGCTGAAGAGAAGACAAGACTAGAGGCGTCACAGTCCTCTTTGCTAAGTCATGCAAATTTAAGTCCCTTTTGGTACATAGGGACCCTGACGGTAGATTTATTTTGGTTAAAGGGATATTGGATGAACAATTGTTCTTTTGTTTCATATTATACCCCCAATAAAGGCCAATTTCAATTCTTTCAATCTATGTTTAATGTCTTAGGCCGCGTACACACCACTAAATAAATCTGATCAAATCTGGTCTGACAGACTGTTTTGATCGGATTTGTCTACTGGGATATATTGGTTTGATCGTGTACACACGATCAAACCAAAATGCCCGCCGGCAGACAGCGCGGTGACGTGGCGGTGACGTTGACGCCGTCACATCACCGAACCAGGAAGTAAAATACTTCCACGCATGTGTCGAATCCATTCGACGCATGTGCGGACAGATATGTCCGCTGGTTAGTGTACTGACCAGCAGACGTGTCGGACGGACGGGTTCCCAGCAGACAGATTTTACAGCATGCTGCTGGAAAAACCTGTCTGCTCGCCCGTACACACGATCGAATTTGTCTGCTGAAACGGTCCGTCGGACCGTTTTCAGCAGATAAATTCGATCGTGTGTACGCGGCCTTAGAAACACTCTTAGAGGGGACAGTAATACTCGGGGGTGACTCCAATATTGCCTTTGACCAAAGTCTCGACAAATCCAAACCACTAGCAACACAATTGACTCGTCCCACTAGAGCCAGCTCTCAAATAGCGAAGTTAATATTTCAACAGGGTCTTGTTGACATCTGGAGGGAACTTAATCTTTCAAAAAGGGATTATACCCACTTTTCAAATCCACACCGTTCCTATTCTAGGATATATCACATTCTCATTTTATCTAAACATGTCCCTTTGGTCAACAAAGCTTATATAAAAGATACGGCCCTTTCAGATCACTCTAT
The DNA here is from genome assembly GCA_029574335.1 of Rana kukunoris. NCBI lineage: Eukaryota > Metazoa > Chordata > Amphibia > Anura > Ranidae > Rana > Rana kukunoris. Next base: position 229,084,336 of record CM056052.1, read on the forward strand.
GGTTGTCTTCTCTATTTCTCAAGGCCAACTGGCCGACCCTCATTTGTTCCATTGGAAACTCAATGAAAATCTTCTAACTAACCCTGTCATAGTTTCGGAAAGAATATTTTCTTATGAATGATGTTGATGGAATCTCGGCTGAGATTTTGTGGGCAGCACACAAGGCTACGATCCGAGGAAAAGCTTATTCAGGTAGCTTCGAAATTAAAAAAGGAAAGAACCTCAGAAGTGGAGAAATTGGAAAAAGAATTTGCGGCTTTATGTAAACAGCATAAGAAAGATCAGGCAAAGGTCCGTATCTCTCAGCTAGATGCTACCCGATTGGCATTGAATTTAGCTCTCATGGTAAAGGCTGAGAAATCATTGGACTGAAGTGATGCAAGATTCTATCAACAGAAGGATAAAATGAGCACTATGTTAGCCACCAAACTCTCACGAGATTCCGCACATTTGCACTTCCAAAAATTAGAACTCAGGACGGGACCACAATCCTTAATCCTAAACGCATACTACAGACATTTCAGAAGTACTATTCTACTCTATACCAGTCAAATGATTCAGCCAAGGTTCCTGAGATTACCTTTCTCATAGACAAGCTACCAATTCCTAGCCTACATGTGAGTCATATCGATCTCATGGAAGCCCCAATTTCTACGGGGGAAACCTTAGAGGTAATCAAAAATGTAAAATGTTGTTGTTCAGCACCGGGGCCGGATGGCTTTTCGACACCCTACTACAAAACTTTTGCAGATACCTTAGCCCCTCACCTTATGAAATTTTTTAACTCCGAGAGCAAGGGGGATTCTGAACATGTAGAAAACTACAGACCCATCTCCTTAATCAATTATTTGAAAATACTCACCAAAATTTTAGCTAACAGAATAAATTCTTTTATTAACCAATATATTCATAAAGACCAAGTCGGTTTTATTCCTGGTAGACAGGGCCCGGACCAAGTCAGGCGAGCGGTAGACGTTATTTCTATCCTTTAATCTGGGTGGGATGGAGGTCCTGCCCAGGAGGGACTCCTTCTGTCGTTGGACCTTCAGAAGGCCTTCGATTCCCTCTCCTGGTCATATTTATTTGCGGTTCTGAAATGTTAGGGGTTCAGGGAGAATTTTCTGGGACTATTGCAATCCTTGTACTCTAAACTAACAGTGAGGGTCAAATTACAAGGTTATTACTCTGATCCAATTAGGATTGCCAGAGGTACTAGACATGGCTGCCCCTTGTCCCCACTGATCTTTGCCATAACGATTGAGACCCTGGGCATTGCTATCAGATCTGACCAAAATATAAAAGGGGTACGCTGTGGACGAGTTCACAAGTGTGCCTTGTTTGCGAACGACCTCCTTCTTTTCGTTACCTCCCCAATAACCTCGCTACCTGCCATTTTGCAAGTTGCTTGGATCCTTCGGCAATATTTCAGGGTTAGGGGTTAATATGAACAAATCCCAAGCACTGAAGACATTACCATTCAACACTCAGTAATTGAACAGTTAAAACCTTCTTTTCAATTCAAGTGGGCAGATGCTTCCATTCGATTTCTTGGAATAAATTTAACTCCCAAGTTCGAACACCTTTATCAGGCTAATTTCCCTCCCATGTTTCGCAAACTCGAAGTTGACCTCCAGACGTGGGCACATCATAAAATATCTTGGATAGCCAAAATTAATATCATTAAGATGACGCTCCTACCTAGATTGCTTTACTTATTTAGGTCTCTCCCGATAGCAATTAAGAAAGATCAACTTAAGACATTCCAGGGTAAAATAATTAAGTTCTTATGGGGAGGTAAAGGATATAGGCTAGCCCAAAATGTTTTATACAGTTCCAAGACTCGAGGGGGATTCGGTCTCCCGCATCTATTTAGGTACTATCAAGCAGCTAGGCTGGCCCAACTATCATTAGTCTACTCTAGACATGAGAAATCTGATTGGATTGAGATGGAGAGACAGGCAATACCTGATCGTTTGTTAGACGACCTACTATGGTGTCCCCAAAAATCCAGACCCGCTAGAATGTCACCTGCGTTGTCTCAATCTTTCAAACTTTGGAATGATTTGAGGTACCTTCCTTCTTTAATTTCTGACATGCGACCTTTGGCAAATCTCTTTCATAATCCCCATTTCAACCCGGACATGGATACCAAGGCATTTCATTGGTGGTTTGACAAGGGACTCTATAGAATTGGACACTTCCTTTCTACCTCTGGCCCGATCCCGTTGAAATACTGTGTGGAGAAATTGGGTCTGCCGGGCTCGGAGAAGGATCGGCATTCCCAGATTTTCCAATTTGTTTCATCAATTTGGAAGAACAAACCATGCCCACCAGTCTTTACTCGCTATGAGCGCTGGTGTAGCCAAACAGAACAAAGAGGAGGCATATCCATAATATACACATCAATTTCAGAACCTACATCCAAGTTTTCCTACATGGAGGCGTGGGAGAGGGACCTACGAGCGACCTGGGACCTGGAGGAGTGGCATAAGCTAGGGATAAGAGCTTTTAAAGGTCTTGTTAATATTTCTCTGATAGAAGCTAATCTGAAAGTTTTGATGAGATGGTACCTAGTCCCCAGTAGGCTGGCAGCAATGTTCCCGACCGCATCCCCACTACGTTTCTGAGATTGTCAAGCCCAGGGTTCCATGTTACATGTTTGGTGGGAATGTCCAAGAATCTGAGGATTCTGGAACAAAATGTTCTACCTGATCAGGAAGGTAACTGGCATTCCTGTAGAGAAATCCCCCCCCCCCCAAATAGCTTTACTTGGGATCCCTGTCCCCCAAGCTCCTAAATGCATTCAAAAACTGATAACCTTCATGCTTCTAGGAGCAAAAATTACTTTGGCTGGAGCCTGTAAACAGCCATTAGTCTCTGTCTCTATGGCCAAGAGGAAAATCTCTTGGATTATGCACCAAGAGAAAATGGTCAGCTCAACTCCACTAAAAATTTTGAGGCAATATGGGAACCCTGGGCTAGACATGTTGGCATATCCTTTACCCCAGGAACTTTGACGACTCATGCAAACGCTAGTAGTCTGTAGCTGGCAACACTCTCTTATCTTCTTTCTTTTCTCTTTTCTGCTCCTGTTCTTTTGTCTTTTTTTTTTGTTTTTCTTTTGTTTTCTACTACACTGTTTGATAGCAGTCAGTTTCAATATGTTCATTTGCGTCAGAGATTATCTCTTCTACGGTAACCCGACCATAGGAAATGTTGTATATTTCGGATAATATCTTCAAGATACTCCAGGTTTAAATGAGCCACTGGAATATAACAATGTATTTCTCACAATTGTTATATAACAATATAACAATGTATAAACACAATTGTTATGAATGACCCATGTGGTAGCTTGACCAATCACAGCACCCTGTACCATGTGAGTAGCCCTTGCGAGTCACGGATCACAATACTAATCAAGTCTGCTAACTATGGTATATGCAGTATATTTGAAAATTGATCAATCCTGATGTACCGACAACCTCATTTCTTGAGGCCCTAAAATGCCAGGACAGTACAAATGCCCCCCAAAATGACTAATTTTTGGAAAGTAGACCATCTGAAGTATTTAGTAAGAGGCATGGCAAGCTATTTCAAGTTGTAATTTTTTTGTTACAATTTTTTGGAAAATTAAGAAATTAAATACATTTTATATATATATATATATACATAGTCACCAGTGTCCCTGATTACTGCCACACCAGTCACATGGTGACGCTGTACTTCACTGGTGACAGTATGTAAAAAATAAATAAACTTCTTAATTTTCCCAAAAATTTTGACAAAAAAATTACAACTTGAAAAAGCTTGTTATGACTCTTACTAAAAACTTTCCACTGTCTACTTTTCAAAAAAAAATAAGTCAGTTGGGGGGCATTTGTACTGTCCTGGCATTTTAGGGCCTCAAGTAATTAGGTCGTTAATATAACAGGATTGATACATTTTCAGTTATAGTTCAGTTATAGTTCGCAGACCCTAAACTTTCACACAAACCAATTAATATACACTTATTGTGATTTTTTTTACCAAATGCATGTAGCACATTTGGCCTAAATATATGGAGAAATTTGACTTTATTGGATATGTTTTATAACAGAAAGTAGAAAATTATATTGTCTTCTTTCATAATTTTTGGCCTTTTTCCATTTATATAGCAAAAAATAAACCCAGTGGTGATCAAATACCACCTAAAGAAAGCTCTATTTGTACAAAAAATATATATATATACATAGGGCCAGATTCAGGTAGAGTTAGGCTGGAGTATCCGTGATACTCCAGCCTAACTCTCACTTTGAGCCGGCATTTCTGTTCTCTGTAGTCAGAAAACAAGAAACGCCGGGTTGGAGTTCCTATACGAGCGGCGTAATTGTATTTCGCCATCGTATCGGAACTGCAATTTTAAAAATGGCACTCGGGGGCGTTCCCGCTGATTAACGCCGAGAATATGCTAATCAGCGAGAATCAGCAATTCACGATCGTATTCGGGCCCGACGCAGTGACTTTCCGACGTTTCCGTAAGATACGCGGCGTAAAGAAAAACCAGCCCCCTAGTTGAGTATCCTATGTTAAGTATGGCCGTCGTCATCGCGTCGAATTTAAAAATTTTCGCGTTGTTTGCGTAAAACGTCCGTGAATGGGGATTGACGTCATTGACGTTCCCTGACAGAATTTGGAGCATGCGCACTGACAGTCGACGCATGCGCAGTACGTTCGCCGCGGGATCGCGCCTAGTTATAATAATACAAGCCCCCTACCCGCCCAATTTGAATTCCGCCGGCTCATTTTCGCTACGCCGCCGCAACTTTAGAAGCAAGTGCTATGTGAATACAGTACTTGCTCCTAAAGTTTCGGCGGAGTAACGTAAATGAGAAACGTTACTCTAAAATAAAGATTCGCCCATCTACCTGAATCTGGCCCATATTGTAACAGTAGGAGCTACTGTCACTGTAAACTGGACACAGGGTTTGCACACTTTAGAGGTGCAAGACTACAGAGCGTAGATGTGGACAGGAGAAGATTGCTTTTGCAACTTTCTCCAGGTTTTGGTACTTTGTCATGGGGCTCTGTAGTATGGAGATTCCATAGTGTCTTGGGTGGGACAGAAATCTCCAATCCTGTCTCCAGATCTTGTGGATGACCAGCAGGGTCTGTGCTCAGGTCAGCACAGCCCTTTATAATCATTGTGTAGGAAGATCTCATGGCTCCCAGTTGGAGACGGCTCCCAGTTGGAGACAACAGGACTCCAGAAGTCTGAGGTTGTAGGAGACAGCCAGAACAGTGACTGCAAGAGGCAGAGTTGCAGATGCTGACGGGAAGCATCTGTGTTGAGGATTCCGCTGGTCTGGACGACCAGGAAAACGTGCAAAGTACTGCTACAGAGAGCCAGGTGGGCTAGCATTTTCTGTTGTGTGTTTGATGGAGAAGAACCCCCTGTATGGGAAACCTTTGTTTGAACTTTTATTTTGCCTTTTTAATAAAAATGGGCTACCATGCCCTTAAACATAGTTCCTGGCTGGAGTGAATCACTGAAAAAAACGCCCATACCACGAGAGCTAACAACCCCCAACATTACAATATATATGGTACATTATATTATATACATCAGAAGTAAGATTAATCCAGGGATAAAAATCTTCTATCCCATATAAATTGAAATTTAATAAATTTAGATTTTATTTCTAGAAGACAAGAAGACTGAGTAAACAATTAGTTAATCAGTAACATTGCTCCCAAATCAGATGTGAGTAAATATTAATTAATTGAGTCAGTGTATCTGGGACCCTTTATTTGATAGGCTCTATTACTTGTACACTAGTCTGCCTTGCAGATATTAGCTTGTCAAACTTGAAAAAGGGACAGAAGTTATATGTGGACAAAAATTCTATATTTTTTACCTATGGCAATGCTGGTAATATTCTCACGAGTTCCATTAACAATTTTGAAGCCAGGTCCATTGCCATACAACAAGCTCGTATACGGCATATTATCTTTAGCGCTGCTGGGGGCCTTTCCTGTAAAAGTCAAAAATTTTAAAAATTACATTGGATCTTACAAAAGACATACAAACTAGTGATTATTGAGCACCTTCAATATACATGAGATTGAAATATGTAATCTCGGTTGGTACTGACAGATGCACAGCTGCTCTTCCATGCAGGTGCTTTGAGAATATTTTCAGTATTGATGCCAAATTAGAATCAAATAAATAGGCTGACAGAGCCTTCATGAAGTTGCCCCACCCATTATTTTACTTAGGTCTTCTTGTAAGGTTTCCACATCCTGCATAAAAGTTATTGCCCTGCTTAACACTATATCATCCCTAAATATTGATATTAAGCTATTTATCCCATCCCCTATATTGTTTGTGAATAAATTAAACAGAATTGGTCCCAGGACAGATCCTTGGGCAACTCCACTTACCACACTGTACCATTCCGAGTACTAACTATTTATCACCACCCTTTGGACTTGCCCCTGTAGCCAGTTTTTAATCCAGGTACTCGCCCTATGGTCCATACCGACAGGCCTCAGCAAAATCCAGATACACCACATCTACAGCCCTTTGTGGTAGCTTACTTCTTCATAGAATGTTAATAGATTGGTCTGGCAAGAACGATTCTTCATGAATCCATGCTCATTACTATTAACATTAAGTCTTGGTTAATATGGACTGTATGGACTGTTGCCTTTGTTCAACCTTGCCAACTATGTAACTATATCCCCCCTTTTTCCTTTGTGAAAACTGGGTTGAAAAGAATGCATTTAAAACCTTTGCCTTCTCTTTGTCTTTTGTAACCAAATTCCCTCCATCATCCCTTATGGGCCAATAAGTTCTGGTCTTACTTTCTTTTTTTAATTCAATAATTTGTATTGGTTTTCAAAAGGATATCATGGTAAACATTATCAGACTTATGTAAAAATACAATCCACAATCTTAAACCTTAAGCTCCCCTAATAATAAACAGAAGAAAAAAAGAGAGAGGAAAGAAAAAGAACATTTGCACATGCGCGTACAAACACACACACTCACACACACACACATATATATAAATATACCCTGGCAGAATTTACAATTTCTTGGCAATTTTTCAGAGAATATGAATGAGAAAACAAAAACATTTCTATAACTCATGGTTAGTGTTTGGCTGAAGACGTTTATTATCAATCAACTGTGTGTAGCACCCTCTACCATAGGTAGGTGCTAGATGTAAGGTTTTTGAGTAGGGGGCGTGACCGGATGTTGAGGACGGGAGTGTGTGAGGAGTGAGGAGAGGATGCGTGCGTGGGTTATCTCCTAGCGCTCAATCCCCCCCCCCATAGATGATGGCACAGCGAGAGACTTTCTGTATGCCAGCCATACCGCTGTAGTGCCACACTGTCCTCCTCCTCTGTGAATGCCGCGCTGGCTGCGGTGAGCTTGGCTGTATGAGAAACTCCAGCCTGTACTGCGGGTAGTACAGTCCGCTTGTAATCTCGGAGGTTTGCCGCAAATCTCGCAAGATCTGATTCGGCACAGAACAGCTCTGAACAGCGGGAGGTGTGAAGAGAGGAGGAGGAGAAAGTGGAGAAGTGCTGGGTGTTGCCGTGAATTAGACGGAGGCTTATCCTGGAAGTGGAGGGGATCTCTGAAGGCATTGAGACTGCCCCTATCTGGATCATTCAGCGTCTCACTCTGGAACATGTGGAGCCTATTGGTATGTGAAAAAAAAAAGGCTGTATGAACTGTGCGTATGGGAGTGCAGGTGAAGCTCATGTTTAGTGCATATCAATGAACAGGGCAGCAGTGGCTGCAACAGCAGCAGGCAATATCACAGCACAGTGAAGTGAAGTGCTCTATTTAAAAAAAAAAAGGGAGAAGGGAGTTAAGGAGCTTGAGGATTGGTTAATTTGCATACCAGGACTGTTTGTTACCCAGCTTCAAGTTTGCCTGCATATATATGTTTAAATACTTAGAAAATTCAACCCGCCTACGTCTCTTATAGTTACCAGATACGTTGACCCACTTTTTTTTTTTCCATTAAGAGTGGTCTTGGCTTGTGTTTGGCGGTACTTTCTATGTGCTGACCTTTATACCCTAAAAAATACCACTCCAGAGCCACAGTGGAGACAAGCATATAACTGAGTTGTTAAAAGATATTAGTGTGGTATGCAGTGACTTGCTACGATTTGCTGTTTTTTTTTCTCCCCTCGTCCCTTTTTTTTGGGGGGAAGCTCTATTCCACTGGCATTATTATGTTCACCATGACCAAAAGGCGTGGGACCGATGACCAGGCAGGCACTATCAGAGGGCGCCCCCACTACAAGGTCCGCTAAGGAAAAAGAGAAAGAAAGAGGAAATCTGGCTGCAGCAGCTAAGTTGGTGAGGTTCGCCCATAGTCATAGTACACTCCATTCATAGTCCTAGTACACTCCATTCACCCATCAAGGGGGGTCTGTCGCCGCCAGTAACACAGACCAAAGGCTCATCAGGGTCGTCGGCCGCTAGAAAGAGCCAGGGGCCGACAGCTCCTAAATCAACCAACCCAACCAACTTAAGTGGCACCAAAACCGTGAGTACTTAAGGGACTGGGGGGGGCAATGCCTGGAACTGTACCATTACCGGCTACACCAGTGCCGCTCGAACTTGTCACTGCAGCTGATTTTGAACTAGTGGAAGAGCCTACATTAAAAGATGTTTTTTGTGCTGTCAATGCTTGTAAAGAATTCATGGTTGGCTTTGATAATCCATTAAAGAGCTTGAAGGAATGAATTAATCTCAATGCATCAATATATGAGTAACACTGTTGAAAGGGTTATCACTCTGGAAGAGAGAATAAGCACTGCTGAGGATACATTGCTTGAGAATGAACTTAGGGGGTTAAGGAGAAAACGAGCATTCAAGCGGCTAAATAAGACAAGATCGAAAATAGACTTTGCAGGAATAATGTGAGAGTCATTGGTCTCCCAGAGTGGAGTGAGGGCCCTAATACTATAACATTTATGGAGGGATAGCTCAGGGAAATTTTTGGGCCTGCTAACTTTTCACCCTTTTTTTCAATTGAGAGAGCTCACAGGGTTCCCTTCAAACCCCCGCCGGCAGGCAGGCGCCCTAGACCATTACTCTTGAAACTTTTTAACTACGGCGATAAGGTGACCCTGCTCCAAAAAGCTAGGGAGATGGGGGACATTATGTATAATGGCGTTAGAGCTTCATTATACCCTGACTTCTCTCCAGACCTTCAAAAGCGTAGAGCTGAATTTACGCTAATTAAGCACATTCTACACCAGCATAAAGTAGTATATGCTCTACTGTACCCAGCCCGCTTACGAATCACAGCGTTGGGTAGGACTATTTTTGTTCAATGCACCGGCGGAAGTGACACAATGGTTGTAAGACAACCGCAAGGATTTATAGAACAATGCAATCGAATTAATAAAAACATTTTTTTATACGTTGTTCCCTTTTTGGTGCTCTCATATGTTGATAATGTCACTGGTTTAACTCTCCTTGTCTTGCCCCCTCTTTCCCTTTTTTTTTTTTTTTTATATACACATACTGCACTTCCTCCTCCTCTTCCATGTTAGGAGGGGGGCGATTGGGGGGGGGGGGTAGAATGGGAAGAATATTCACGCTTACAATGACATTGAATCACAATTCCTTTTTTGGGATTTTTTCACATTTTTTGTACGCTCCTTTTTTTTTTTTTTTGGTTTCTAAATGTCATTAATGGTACTGAGTTAGCCCTTCTTTTTTTTTCTCTCCTTTCCCTTTCTTCTCCCCTCCCCCTTTTTTTGGGGGTGAGGGAGATGAAGGGGATATGGAGGGAAGAACTTATATGTCAACAATAGCACTGGATTAATGTTTGGGGTTTTACACATTCTTTTCTAGAGTATTTGCAGTATATACACTCCAATAATGCCACTGGATTGTTTTTCTGGAGCAGTGATTTTAATGATGCTTAACTTAAAAAAAAAATGAAAAATTCCTTTAAATAGTGTACCTGCTGGGTGTCTATAGTTTGCTCTTGAAAAAATGACAGTTTTTTAAACTTTTTCCCATTGATACATGTTCCCTGGGGCAAGACCTGAGTTCTCAAAGACGTTTTCCAACAATAACTTGAATATTGGTCTTTAAAATGAGCATTTTTGAATTCGAACATTCGAGTCCCATAGACTTCAATGGGGTTCTAAATGTTCGCACGAACGGTCGGTCTGTTCGACGGTTCTGGTGCGAACCGAATGCGGGTATGTTCGACTCATCCCTAGTCAAAGAAATGGCAAAGTTTCAGATATATTCAAGTTGGAAAGGGGAACGAGACAGGGGTGCCCCCTCTCCCCACTCCTGTTTGCACTTGACATGGAACCTTTAGCTTATAAAACTAGGCTCAAGGAAGATATATAGGGGTTCAAAAGGGGTTCGGAGGAAGACAGGATATCGCTATTTGCGGACGATGTCCTGTTCTTTATAGGAGAGGTGGATAGCTCGTTGGCTCCAGTGGTCCAAATGGTCATGGAGTTTGGAAGGTTCTCGGGATTGACCATCAACTGGGATAAGTCGACCCTGCTTGCAATAGACCATTACGCGACCAGACGATAGCTGAAATGTCCCAACTGAAAATTCCCACAAAATTAAAATACTTTTAACCAATTGCCATTGGTCTGGATTACTCGCGATGTTAAGGAGTACACTAGTAAAAACATAGCTCCACTACTATTAAAACTAAAATAAAAAAAAGATACCTGGAACCGCTTCCCTCTCTCTGTAGCTGGAAGATGTAATCTAATAAAAATGATCTGGCTTCCCCAGATATTATACGCTCTCCACAACTTCCCAATCTGGGTAAACCAAATATGGTTTAAAAGATTGGAAACATTATTCAGGGAGCTAATGTGGAAAGGAGGCAAGGCCAGAATCAGTTTGCAGACTATGCAACTCCCAGTAGAGAAGGGGGGGGTGGCGGTTCCACACCCGAGAATATATTTGTTGGCGTCCTAGCTACAACATATAGTGGGCTGCGGCACTCAAAACCTAGGTAATGATAGTTTCAGATTAAAGCTATCAGGGTCCCCACATAAAATATTAGTAGAAGCCCTGGAGGCAAACTCATTTACTCACAAATGCCCGACTATAAGGCTAATTAGCAAAGTGTGGCACACAACGAAGGCCCTGCTGGGATACACCGGGGTAACTGAGTTTGCCCCCCTCTGGAACAATGAGAACTTAAAGCGGAGTTCCACCCAAAAATGGAACTTCCGCTTATCCCACTCCTCACCCCCTTACATGCCACATTTGGCATGTACTTTTTTGGGGGGGGAGTGGGGGCTTCAGGAGGAGTGGGACTTCCTGTCCCACTTCCTCCTTCCACCAAGGGGCTGGTTAGGCGATTAAGCTTAATCGCCTACAGCAGCCTCTCCCTGTAGGCTATAGCCTAGGACACGTGACAGGTCCTAGGCGATAGCCTGTCCAATCGAATATCGTATCCAATTTTTTTCGTTTTATGATCGATATTCATATCCGTTTGTAAGTAGTTATTATTTGATATTAAATCTCCCTGATGGTTTTACACTATGTGCGGCCCCTTTCAATATGTTTGGCGGTACCTGCACCTGCATTGAGGTCCATCTATGAGACTACACTCTGGATTCCATTACTGTCATCTGCTTGACCCTTGAGCGGCTGTTTGAGTTGGATTTCTGCTGGTTTCCTGTCATCTGTTGACTTTGTGTCTCACCATTTGTCTTCAGTCTTCATCCTGTGAACAGCTGTGGAGCTGTGATATGCTTGCTACTTGCTGGTAAGCCTCTGTCCATATGGTGGCGGTTCACTGGATCGTATCAATCACTTGGGTGTCGTTTAACTACATGCACTTTTGTGGACTTTACCATATATACATCTTATAAGGACTTTATCGTTGTATATGTTTTATTGGCGCAGTTTTTTCTCTTTTATATGTTACTGTGGTATACACGCTTACTGCTGCCTTTGCTTTTCTGATATCATTATCACCTGTATTTTTGGTTAGCGCAATTTTCTTTTTACCAAAATATTTAAGACCTCTTTAGAGCCAAAGGCTAGAACCTGCTTTTTAGGGTGTATGGAGGACCACAGAGTTCCACCAGGAGCCCTGAAAGGTGTGTTGAGGTGCCTATTCCAGGCACGTAAGCTAATAGCACAGATATGGCAAGCACATGCTTCTCCATCTGTTGAGAATTGGGCTGAAACTATCAATGCTTTGATCTGGAGTGAGAGGGTGGCTTTTATTAAGCAAGGGAATTATAAAAGATTCGAAAGAGTGTGGGGGCCCTGGTTGAGGGAAATGGGATTCCCTTTGTAGAGGCGGACTCTCTACGCGGCCTGGAACCCCCCTCACCCTAGAAGTTGGAAATTTTCCCTATAATTAGTAACCAATAACAAGGAGGACCGGATTTTTTCAAGGCTTGGCTTTGTTTTGTTTTTTTCTTGGTTTCCCTCTTCTTTTCACTTTTGGTCTGCTCTCTTTTATATCTAATGCACTAAGGATAGCTCAGATTAAGGTATTTGCTCCTACTTGGGGCAATATAAAACAAGGCACGATATTTATATGGGGGGGTAGGGAAGGGCGGGGGAGGGGGTTGGGGTATGTTAATTCACTGTACGCACATAATTTAATGTTTGTGTTTACATATTTATATATTTGCACTATATATTTTATATCATTTGTAAGTAAACATGCGTTGTCAAATTCTGGAAAACAATAAAGAGAAATTAAGTTAAAAAAGGTTTTTGAGTAAAGCTGCCAGTGCAGGTAAATTTAAGCAGGCCTATGCTGCGAGCTGGGCCTGTTTGTTTTTGATCTGTGGCAGGTAGTGGTTTAGTGAAGCAGTGGATGTGACTGACATGTACTTCTGCTTTTGGGCACCTCCCCTGTTTCGAGTGAGAATGATATGGCAAGGTAACTGAGTTTGCCCCCCTCTGGAACAATGAGAACTTAAAGCGGAGTTCCACCCAAAAATGGAACTTCCGCTTATCCCACTCCTCACCCCCTTACATGCCACATTTGGCATGTAATTTTTTGGGAGGGGGAGTGGGGGCTTCAGGAGGAGTGGGACTTCCTGTCCCACTTCCTTCTTCCGCCGAGGGGCTGGTTAGGCGATTAAGCTTAATCGCCTTCGGCAGCCCCTCCCTGTAGGCTATCGCCTAGGACATGTGACAGGTCCTAGGCGATAGCCTGTCCAATCGAATAGCGCAGCGCCGAGCTGCACCGCGCGCGCATGCGCAGTGGGTGCCCAGCCGTGAAGCTGAAAGCTATCACGGCCGGGTGCCCACAGTTAGAATGAAGACGCCGGCCGGGGAGGGGGGGGGGAGCAGAGCCCCGGCCGGGAACGTCGCTGGAATGCTGGAGCAGGTAAGTGTATGTTTATTAAGAGCCAGCAGCTACACTTTGTGTAGCTGCTGACTTTTAATAAACATACATTTTGGCTGGAACACCCCTTTAACAGAAGTTAAGGATATAGAAAAATCTAAAATTTGGGAGAGACAGGGAATTACACAGCTATTCCATCTGTATGAGAGCAACCTCATGAAAATGTTTTCGGATTTGAGATACGAATTCAACATACCAAATAAAACATTTTATAAATATTTACAGATTAGGCATGCCATCCAGACCCAGTTTAAGACTCAATCGATAGTTAGGACTCAGATTCCCGTTCTTCTCAAAATAATCCAAACTAATATTGCGAAAGGTCTAATCTCAGAGCTATATGACAAACTGGGGGCTAGAACCATAAACTGGTATTTCCAAGAGCCGAGAAAGATGGGAAAGAGATCTTGGGTTAGTAACCTCGGAGCAGTAGAGTAAGATTCTACATAGAGGGGCTCTGGTGTCAATTGCCCCAGCACAGAGACTGTCCCACCTATTTCTATTGCACCGCGTCTACTATACTCCTAAAAAAATGTTTGAATTAGGCTGGAACCAGAGTGATGAATGCCCCAGATGCTAGGCAACAGGGGACCTTATTCAGATGTTCTGGAGGTGCACTAAGCTTTTTAGGTATTAGATAGAAGTTATAAATAGGCTCAACAAAATATTTAAGACCTCTTTAGAGCCAAAGGCTAGAACCTGCTTTTTAGGGTGTATGGAGGACCACAGTGTTCCACCAGGAGCCCTGAAAGGTGTGTTGAGGTGCCTATTCCAGGCACGTAAGCTAATAGCACAGATATGGCAAGCACATGCTCCTCCATCTGTTGAGAATTGGGCTGAAACTATCAATGCTTTGATCTGGAGTGAGAGGGTGGCTTTTATTAAACAAGGGAATTATAAAAGATTCAAAAGAGTGTGGGGGCCCTGGTTGAGGGAAATGGGATTCCCTTTGTAGAGGCGGACTCTCTACGCGGCCTGGAACCCCCCTCACCCTAGAAGTCGGAAATTTTCCCTATAATTAGTAACCAATAACAAGGAGGACCGGATTTTTTCAAGGCTTGGCTTTGTTTTTTTTTCTTGGTTTTCCTCTTTTCACTTTTGGTCTGCTCTCTTTTATATCTAATGCACTAAGGATATCTCAGACTAAGGTATTTGCTCCTACTTGGGGCAATATAAAACAAGGCACAATATTTATATGGGGGGGTAGGGAGGGGAGGGGGTTGGGGTATGTTAATCCACTGTACGCACATAATTTAATGTTTGTGTTTACATATTTATATATTTGCACTATATATTTTATATCATTTGTAAGTAAACATGCGTTGTCAAATACTGGAAAACAATAAAGAGAAATTAAGTTAAAAAAGGTTTTTGAGTAAAGCTGCCAGTGCAGGTAAATTAAAGCAGGCCTATGCTGCGAGCTGGGCCTGTTTGTTTTCGATCTGTGGCAGGGAGTGGTTTAGTGAAGCAGTGGGTGTGACTGACATGTACTTCTGCTTTTGGGCACCTCCCCTGTTTCCAGTGAGAATGTTATGGAAAGGGGGCAGGGCTGGCATAGGGTGTATGTAGAAGCTCTGACCAATCCCCAACTAGGATTGGCAGGGGGCGGGTCTCCTATATATTCCCACCTGCTGGGGAGGAGTTGTTGGTTGAGTGAATTGAAAGATTGGAGTGCTAGACTGCGTGCAGGAGAAACACCCCCATCTGGGGGGTGAACCTGGCAGGGGAGCTTAAGAGCTGGGAGGAAGCCTCTCCTTACATGGTCATGGAGAGGTGTCTGTCCTGGAACAGGAGCTGGAGAAGCAGTTGGTCCGCATGTCTGGGTAAATCCTTCAGGAAGGACTCAGGGCAGGAGTCGGTGAGTGAAGCACAATGGAGATCTGGACGAGGCATGCCGTCCTAGCACTAGCACAGTCATGGAAAGGTGTCCTGGAACAGGAGCTGGGTGTAGAGCCAGAGGAGAGACTGTGTCAAATCATCATCATTTTGCCTGCGGGCGCAGGATTTGCAAGTCCAGACAGCTGGGATCAGTAGTCCATCATCAAATATTTTCCTCAAGTAATGTCCACGGCCACAAAAAGGGGTACTGTAGGCCCCTGGCCTATTCAGGATCATCAATTGAAACTACTAGGACTTATTCAGAGTGAGGCCTAGTAGGCTGGAGATGGCCGGACAGGAGTACTAATCTGTGACAGGAAAGTCATGTGCAGCAGGAGAAGTGTACTGAGGTACAAGTCTGCAGGGAGAGTGCATAGGCGGGAAAAGTTCAGGTGAAAACAGGACTCTCTGAAAACATGTGGTTGGGTGTTTCAAGATGCAAAATAAGGAGGCACTTGAAGAAAGACAGGCTGCATGGTCGAGTTGCCACAAAGTATCCAGCTTACAATACGCCAAACAGCATTGAGACGAGCCTCAAACCTTCTGGCACAAAGTCATTTGGAATGATGAGACCAAAATTCAGCTTTTTGGCCACAACCATAAATGCGTCAACAAGGCCTATGATGAAAAGTACACCATTCCTACTGTGTAACACAGAGGTGAATCGCTGTGTTACACAGGAAATTTGGTCAAAATTGATGGCAAGATAAATGCTGTATGTTATCCAAAAAATACCTGAGGAACATTTGCAATCATCAGCCAGGAAGTTGCGCATGGGACGTACTTGGACATTCCAACATGACAATGATCGGAAACACAAGGCCAAGTTGACCTGTCATTGGCTACAGCAGAATAAAGGTCTCCTCACCTCAATATCATTGAGCCACTCTGAGGAGATCTCAAACGTGCAGTTCATGCAAGACAGCCCAAGAATTTACAGGAACTGGAGGCTTTTTGCCAAGAGGAATGGGCAGCTTTATCATCTGAGAAGATAAAGAGCCTAATCCACAAATACCACAAAAGACTTCAAGCTGTCATTGATGTTAAAGGGGGCAATACATAGTATTAAGAGCTAGAGTATGTACACTTTTGATCAGTCATTTGGGTAGTTTCTGTTGTGATTTATGATTTAAAAAGAGTAAACACATTTGATTAATAATAAATGGCTTCAGCCAATCACTAACCATAAGTGAAAGAAAAGTTTTTGAGTTATTCATATTCTCTAAAAAATTATAAATTCTGCCATAGTATGTAAACTTATGATTACAACTGTATATATACGCTGAGCAAGATTATGAATGCAGCACTTTTGTGTTTACCCCTATTTATCATGAGCTGAACTCAAAGGTCACGACTTTTTCTATGTACACAAAAGGCCTATTTCTCTGAAACATTGTTCACAAATCTGTCTAAGCCCAGGTTCACACTGGGCTGCGGGAGTGAAGCCATGCGAGTTCAGCGGATTTCATTCCCTTGGCAGTCCCAATTTCGGCCGCGATTACAGAGACATCTGTGTAGGTTTCTGCACAGATGTCAGTGTAAATCACAGGCCGAAATCGCAAAAAGTAGTTCAATGCAGCCTTACTGTGCCCCATCACTTGCAGCATTACTGTGCCCCATCACTTGCAGCATTATTGTGCCCCATCACTTGCAGCTTTACTGTGCCCCGTCAATGTGATACAAGAGGAGGAGAAGGAGAGCTCTGCAGCATCGGCTCAAATCGACAGTTTCGCTTCAGCCAGGAAACTGTCAGCCTGGTCCACCCCCGCTCTTCACTCGCCCTGCACTAAATTCCACTCACTAAATGCAAGCAAGCAAGTGGAATTTTTGAGGGATATATATATATATACTGTACTTCCCTGATTTCTTGAAATCCAACCATTTTCCCCAAGTATCTTTATATCTCTCCATTAGGTCTTCCCCTGCACGAATTGTCTTCTTTTGATGGAGCATAGCTGATCAATTTTTAGTATTCATTCCTTCGCGCTTGGGATTTTTTGTTACGCCAGTAACTGGAAAGCCTTCAGCTGGTGTGGTACCAGAGATCTCCTGTATTGTGCTATAGGTTTGTAAGTTTTATGAAATAGGCATCCACAGGGTTCCATATGCTCCCCTGTTATTTAGCAAATGTTTTATTTTTTATTTTTTTACACTTCTCGTAGATACGAGTAAGCATCACATGATGTGAAACAGGTCAGCCCCCTTTTTCCTGTTGTTCACTTCATTTTGACTGCATCGCTTTGGTTGTTTTTTGGATTTTATTTGCATAATGAGGACATCGTTTTGGGGAGTGCGGCAGTCCAGGACCTTCTTCTATCCAATGCACCTGTGCGTAGCCAGCACCTATTTGGTTTAGTGGGACTGAAGCAAAGCCAAGGGATCAGCAGTTTTTAGAGCGGTATCAACTCTCACTTCAACTACCTGGACTTTGTCTTTTTATTTCTGTGATTTTTATACTGAATCTAATTGACCTGTGATCGCTGTTTCCTAAGTTGCCCTGTATTTCCACATTCGCTCTTAGGTCTATATTGTTTTGTAATCAGTAGGTGTGGTTATGCATTCTCTTGTTGGTGCATTCACCAACTGACCCATGAAATTATCCTGCAAGACATTTAGGAAATGGCCAGCCTTAAACTAAAGAGCTGTTCTTCTGCCCAGTCGATATCTGGATAATTAAAATCCCTCATTATAATGACATTGCCCAGCCTTGCCTCCATTCCAAGCTATGATAGAAGGTCCACCTCCCCCTCCTCCCTCAGGTTAGGCGCCTGTAGCATACGCCCACTATTACTTTCCCAATATTTTCCTACCTTTGGAGCGCCAGCCACAAGGATTCAACCTCCTCCCTAGCTCCACTTCTCAAGTTCACTTGCACATCATTCTTGATATACAGGCATACCCCTCTCCCTTTCCTACCCTCCCTATCTCTAAGATATACGCACAGGGCTGTGAAAAAAAAATTCCCTGAAATTATCCTCTTAAAGTTAGGGTGCGTGTTTTACGTCTGTGCGTGTTATACGCCATCACATACGGTAGTTGTTATGAGGCTACAATTCTGATTTGCCAACTTACCTTGGATTTTGATATTCTAGTCACGCTATATCACTATTGACCCAATATTACCAACTGAACCTTAATGTTGGCTAGGTCTATATCTCGACCCCCCCCCCCCCCCCCAACACCTAGTTCAAAAGCTCTCTAACTTGTTGGCCATCTTCTCTCCCAGCAGAGGTGTACCTTCCCCATTTAGGTGTAGTCCATCCCTGCTAAAAAGCCAGTAACTGACTGAGAAGTCAGCTAAGTTCTCCAGGAACCCAAACCCCTCCTTTCTACACCAGCTCCTCGGTCTTTTGTTAATTTCCTGATGCCTCTCTAGCATGACTCGAGGTGCTTCTAAGGAAGCAACCTGCTCACATTTTATGCAGCAGTATTTTCCCTCGATTGGATGCTCAAGGGACACATACATGTCATAAGATGTGCACCGAGTTGCATTACCATACCCGTTGGACATCATACCCACTAATTTAATGGGGATACTCCTAGAGGATTAGGAATTTAACTCTGCCCGATTAACTGTTATGCTCCGTACACACAATCGGATTTTCGGTCTGAAAAACCTTGGATGTTTTTTTCGAAGGAATTCCGCTCAAACTTGGCTTGCATACACACAGTCGCACAAAAGTTTTCTGAACTTTCAACCGTCAAGAACGCGGTGACATACAACACTACGACGAGCCAAGAAAATTAAGTTCAATGCTTCCAAGCATGCGTCAAATTTGTTTCTGAGCATGCGTCGGAATTTTATGTGTCGGAATTCCTACAGACAAACGGATTTTCCAACAGGATTTTTTTCCGGCAGAAAATTTGAGAACCAGCTTCTGATCCCCTAACGGTAATCCTTGTACTCCCAGTTGCCCTCAGTGAACCTCACAGCCCTCGTTGCTTCAGCTATCCCCTCCGACTGCTACATCACCACAGCTGTGCAGGGACACAGTAGTGATGCAGTAGTGGTAGCACAACTCTGAGGAGTTTCTGGAAGCATTTTAGTTCAGGCTCAGTGGATTGTAATGTATAAAGTAGTATTCAGACCGATGCGTTTTTACCACATAGTGTTTTTTATGGATATTAATAGAGACAACAATAATGTGCATTAAATGTCGATGCACATCATGATGCATTTACATTTATAATGACATGTCATTGCACAGCTGATAACATCATTATATTTCCATTTTAAAAGAAACTGAATTGGGTTTTATGAAGCATTTTATTTAGGTAACACCACATAGTTTTTACACAACAACTTTTCCATCTCTTCCCCCCTGCTCTCCCACTCTTGGTCACTGTTTTTTGGGAGGGAGGAATGGGTACCTAGTTTTGATAGTTACTCACTCCCGATTTCATTCAGATCACCCAGCTCGGCCCCCAGTCTCTTTGCCCGCAAACTTCTGGGACATCTCACAGGACCCAGGAGACTGCAGGATCATTCACAAAGTGCAACGCGGCTCATGCATGCGCAGTTGAAGCTGTCTGTGAAGTCGCAAGGAGCTTTCCAAAGTAAACATGCCAGCCTTTGAGACCTAAAGACCAGCGAAGAACCAGCTCGGGTGAGGACACCGCTTTTATCAATTTAATCGGTATTTGTAGCTGCTGACTTTTTTTTTGGGGGGGGGGAAGGGAGGGGGGATTGGAGATCCTCTTTACGTTCATTAACTTAATCTTCTTCTACATTCTCTTTTAGTGTATATATAAGAAGGTGGGTCTTTATAAACAACACTAACCCCATTGTACATGCCCCTAAAGCTGGCCTTACACTAGTAGAATTTTGTTTAATATCATTTATTTTCTCCAACAATGACAAGAAAATTCAAAAGGAGCAGGATGGATTCTTGGAACAACCTTCCTTAACTGTGGATGTGGTGTTGGTTTGGGAAAGTCTGTTCACTTCAAAACCAAAGGTAAACATATCCTACTCCTAACAATCATGCCTCACCCATGTCAGTTTTCAGCAGTTCCTCTATTTGTGAGCAACTATTTTCAAGGATAAAGCACACAAAGGGCAAAGTTAGAACAAGAGCATCTGATAAGCACCTTGAGAATTCATTGAGAATTGCTACTACTGTACATCCATCGAAAAAGATATTAATGCATTGGTTTAGCAAACACAGTGTCAAATATCGCACTCATTTTATTTTGCACTTTTTTCTTTTATAATTCAAAATATTACAAATAACATTTCTGAAAAAATACTAAAATGTTAAAATTCATACCCAAAATACTGTTGCCACGATCTGTCTTTCCGCCAAAGGTAAAAACGTGGGAGTGGTCAGCAGTTACAACAGTTAGTGTGTCAGTTTCAGATGTTATCTGTCCAGCACTGTGGATGGCTTTGTCAAATTCAACAGCCTCAGTCAATGAATTCTTGGCATTCGTATCATGGTGACCATGGTCAATTCTGCCACGTAAAGCATTAAATAATGTTAGCTTTTTGTTCAATTCTTTTAATAGATTAATTCATAAATTCTTTGAATCTCAATCTTTGTTTCAATCACTTCACATTAACAATGAAAGTGTCACAATTGGAGGAAAGAAAGGTAACTGGCTTTTCAGTACTTTACTTAAATGCTATCAGTTATGCCTCGTTTCCACTGAGCGAATTGGTTCGGTACGGTACGCTATTTTGGGTGTTTCCATTATGAAAGCGTGCCATAAAAGCGAACCGTAACGCACCAGCAAGGGTCCTGCTTCTCATGTGGGTCCAGAGAATAGAACGGTTCCATTAGGGCGGACCTACAAATACATCTCACTGATTGGTGGACGTGCTAGGAATTTTTTCTAAACCCTGAATGGTCCCTGATGGTCCGATTTGCAGTGGAAACACTCACGTGAATAGACCGGTCCCATTCTAACCGCTCCAAATTTACTGACCCGAACCGATCCACTCAGTGGAAACAAGGCATTAGTATTGCTCTTTTCCAGGTCTGCAAATCACAACCATTTTCAGGAAGAACTTTCAGAAAATAAATGTTTATTTAGTAATATTTAATTTTATGCAATGTATGAATTATAACCATATAGTGTAATGTGTTAGTAGCTCAGTTATACCACGTGGTGAATATATTGCCTGTAAATCCAATGCCTGCAAGAAAAGGCCCCTGCCAAGGAGTGAAGGATAGCTGCCCCTCTTCCTGTCAACCCTGGCATGTAACCTATCATATGACCAGACAAAAAATAAACTTTTATTCACTTCCTGCTGGGTACCTACACTGGCAGGAGATCTGGAAAAGCAGTTGCAGGTAAGGCAGGGAAACCACCTCAGCCACAGAGCCTCTATACCTATCCCAGAGCTCTCCAGGGACCCCAGAGCCCACATCCTTATACCTCCCCTGTCAGAGGACTTCCCATCCAGTTTAGGAGCCCCCCCCCCCCAGACCTCCCTCAGCTTCAGAGCTTCCCATCCAAGCAGCACCCCAATTTCAGAACCTGCCAGGCACCCTCCCAGAATACCTCAGATCCCCTAAAGTACCTAAGACCCAGAGCTCCCAGCTCTTCAGCTTTAGAACCTCCAAGGCCTTTCCCTGTCTCATATTTTTCCTCTCACTGATGCCAGGCAATTTCTTCCTTCCACTGACCACCAACACCTGGGAATGTTTTCCTCCATACTGTCCCTCTGGCAGCCACATAATTTTTTTCTCCACTGACCACCAATGCCAGGACATTTTATCCCCCCACTGACCACAATATAAGGGCCACTATGTAACATACCACTGTAATGATATGCTGTACGTTGCATAGTATTAACTCCTGCATCCTTTGTCCTGAGGTTATTGATTTTTCTGTGATTCTCTTGATTGTGGCACAAGGAAAAAATACATTATTCTCAATGGAGATGGTTCACATCTCCACTCCAAAACGCCTGACGCCGAACGCCTAAAGCTCAAACAAGTTTTGGAGCCTTTTTTGTCGTCCGAATTGAGCGTATTTGGGCATTTTTCTGTTTTTACATTGGTGACCCTAGACCTGTCCAAAATCGCAGTAAAAAACGCTGCGACAAATCGCGGTACAAAACCTCTGCGACAAATCGCTGTAAAAACCGCCGCAAAACGCTATGCTCAGGTGTGAATGCAGCCTAAGTATATTAATGCACACCCAGCTAAGTTATCATTTGTGTTAATGAAAGCTATTAAAGTGTTACTAAACCCACAACAGTAACATTTGTCTGTATATGCAGCATAGCATGCTTGTTATACTCACCATGGAACTTAAGGGGTTAATCCTATGCATTGTGTAAAAAGGCTGTTTTATCCTGTATGCATAGATCCTCCCCCTGCACGGCCTATCTGGGGAAGGCCAGCTAACACAGGCAGGGTAGCCAACCTGCACATGCTCAGTTGTGTCTTTTATGCTGGAGAGAACATTTACTTGTTCTCAGAGCTAGCCAGGTCACATGATTTTGACATCACACATGTGGGTGTGTATACAGGCTGTAGTGGATATCTCCTCCTACCTGAACTCTCATAATTAGTGGACCATGTGGGGGGGCAGATGAACTATTTTCATAATGCTGGGTTTAGTATTAATTTAATGTTCATGGGTAGAAAATATTCTTTGCAGACCGATCTTGAGGTGATCAAGCTATCCCTTTTAATTGAATTTTTTTTTGTTTCCTAGTGAAAACAAGGTTGTCTGATGTACATAAAAACATATGCATTTGTTTGATATAAGCAGAGTCTTTTTCTCAGAAAATTGGTGCAGGAACTCAATGACGACCCCGTTCAGATTACACAAACAGTAGAAGGGTCTTAAAGGGGCATTAAATACCAGGATTGCATTACATATAGAGTGTAGAGCTCAGGTGGTTACACACAGAGTGCAGAGCTGTCACTTGTAAACACAGAAACCAGACTTTTGTGTTTACAAGTGTTTGTGGTGAGCAGGCACCAAAGGGTCTGAGCCAGAGGTGGTGGAACTGAGTTTCCCCATATTCCCCCTGAAAAAAAGCCCTGGATATAAGCATGCAATTCTTTGTTAGATGATAAATATTTTGGCAATGAGATAATTGCAAACATATGTCAAAGCTTATTGAAGATTCAAATTTTTCATTTGTCTCTTATTTTCTGTCACGTGTTACAAAAATATATATATTTTGTGTACTCATCTTCTACAAAAAGGAAAAACCCATTGGGATTCTTGCTCAGGATCTTGATGGCCTTCTCAGTCATCTCGGCCAGGGATGGGTCAGTGTTCTGATTCCGGCTCAGTTCATACTTCATGTCTTTTGGTTCAAAAAGACCTGGAATATTTAGTCAGATAATGTACCATTTTTGTTACATGGAAAACATGAGCTGGCTTAGGTTACCAAGTGTGATATTGGACATTCTAAAGCTCCTTTTGTACAACTTGTCAGTGATAGGATTGGTGAGTCCACTGACCTTCTGATTTCTGAACCAGTGAAGTGTCTCTCCATCACTGCTTCATTGCAAATGAGTGATTCTGCAGTGTTTCAGCCTGTGAGGGAGCAATGTCTATTAGGTAGGAGTCTGGTGAACCTCAGCTATTGTTTTGTTTGCAAGGTGTCACCAGATTAAAGCATAGTACACACTGCTAGTTTTTTTTTTTCCAGTCAACCCAGCTGGCTGAACAAAAAAAAATAATTAACAGTCCAATGTTAGTACATCGATCTCCCCTGCTGTTCTATTGTGTTCTGAGAGTGCTGACCTGGAGCGGGTCAGCAGACCTTTTTTGGTTGTGCCCCTTTGCCCGGCTTCTGTTAGACCGGCTGCAATACACATGAGCTGAATGTCGGCTGTTTCTATTGAAGTGGCTGATACCACCCATCATTCGGCCTGTGTATACAGGGCTTAAGAACAGCCAACATGCCTTTAGGGCAGTGGTTCTCAACCTGGGGGGTCAAATGATGATTTTCCAGGGGTCACCAAATTCTGGGCTGTTCCTGAAGCCCGCACCTGTCTCCCAGCCTTATTGCGGCCACCCAGCAGGGCTGTCCCTAGAGCATGTGGCCACCCAGCTAGGCTGTTTCTGGTTTCAGTTCACGGCATGGGTGGGTGGCAGAGACTAGAGGTCAGCTGATTGGTGAGGAGTGTGAAGTCGGAAGGGCTGGAGGAGGCACTATCTCCTGATTTCAGAATAGGTGTCACTGCTACGAGACACCACAAAGTCGGAGACACAGTAAGTAACACTACCTGTGATTATAGTTGCCATTAAAAGTCCCCACTACAGTTCTCAGATCAGCAGATGACCTTGATCAAAAAGCACCTAAGCTGGCTGATCAGAACTCCCCCTAGAAACCAGTTCCCCCCCACCAAGGAGTAAGAGAAGGAAAAAAAATAGAGAATACATGAAAGGAAGAGGAAAAGAGGGGAAGGAAGAATGAAAAAAGGTAGAGAAAGAATAAGTGAATAAGAAAGGCAGCTAGAGAGAAGGATAGGAAAAAATACAAGAAATTAGGATAGAGAGAGATAAAACGGAAAGAAAGGAGAACAAAGAGAGTGGTGCATCCTAAAATGTACCATAAGGCAGGGCTCAAAATTCCTGAGCTACTAGCCAGGTACTCGCCACCAGTTGCCCCGCCCACTCCCTACCATGTCCCGCCCCTAGACACGCCCTCATAAATTATCTCATGAAATTACACTTAAATGTTTTATGCAGAATTAAGTTATAAAAATAAGTATTAACAAAAAACTTTATCCGTGCCCAAAAATGCAGCCTGCCCATATCTACCAATGTAGCATGTGTCCCCATAGCAGCCAGTGTCCCCATAGCAGCCAGTGTCCCTATTGCAGCCAGTGTCCCCATTGCAGCCTACCTGTGCTGGGTAAGAGAGAGGAGAGGAGAGGAGCCGGAGCCACCACCTGGTTGTTCAAAGCGCGGGGGAACATAACAGCTTTCAATTCAATAGCTGTGTTCCCCGCCACGAGCCAACATATACAGCCCCTCCCCCCTTGTCCAGGAAACTTTGATAGATCACCCGCGCGGCAGGGAACACAGCTATTGAATTGAAAGCTGTTATGTTCCCCATGCTCTGAACAACCAGACGGCAGCAGCGACGACTCTCCTCTTCTCTCCTTGCTCGGCCACCCCTGCTCCCAGGCAGCCTACACTAGCCAGCTCTCAAAACGTACTCGCAAAATGCAATCAGACAAGTGTACATTTTTAGGGCTGCCATGAGGGGTTTAATGCTGTATGCGTGGAAGGGACTCAGGGAGCGCTAAATTTCCGTGGGTTAGACCCCTTTCACACTGAAAATAGCACTGCTATACCATGTCAGGTCACCTGTAGCCAGGTGACAAGTGCACGCCATTGGGGTCAGGGATGCACCACAGGGTAGTGAACCCTATGGCCGACTGCTGCGATCAGAGAGGAAGTGTGAGCCCAAGATTCCCCAGGACGCGGAGTCTAAGACCCAGCTTTGTGTTCACCAGAGCCTCTGGTGGTAAGGATGGCCTTCACCGCAGCTGGATCCAGGTCGCGACCCCTGGGGTCCCCAAGGTCACGCTCCGCAGGGAGAGAGGGGAAGCAGCAACCAGGACAAGCGATAGAGATGGGTAAGCCGAGGTCAGGGCAACAGGCAGACAAGGGTAAACAAGGAACAGGTCAGGGAAACAGGCGAACAGGAGAAGTCAGAGACGAGCCAAGGTCGGTACACAGGAAGGTAAACGTAAAACACTGCTGACAGGAACAAGCTGCAAACAAAGGTTGAACAGCAAAGCAGACTAGCAGTGCAGTGGTTAATATAGGCTTCCTGGGACGGCCTTGGGTGAAGCCATACAGGGAGGAAGGTGATAAAAGACAGCCAGAAAGAGGGTCAGGCCTCTAATGAACACATGAGACAGGTAAGCTGCCAGACTTTATGGCATATCCATGACATACCGCCTGAAAAACTCCTGCACTGCATACTCAATGTAAAAGCCAGAGGGCTTTCACACTGAGGCGATGTGCTGGCGGGAGGGAAAAAAATCTCCTGCCAGCAGCATCTTTGGAGCGGTGATAGGAGCGGTGTGTATACCAATCCTTCACAGCTCCTTCCCATTTAAACAATGGGAAACTGCGTCAATACCGCCCACAATGCGCCTCTGCAGAGGCGCATTGCGGGTGGTATTAACCCTTTACCGGCCGCTAGCGGGGGTTAATACCACACCACTAGCGGGTGATTCCCGCAGCAATTCCGGCGCTATTTTTAGCGTCACTATACCGCCACTGCGGCTCCCGCCCCAGTGTGAAAGGGGCCATAGGGGTGCAAATTACTTGTCTTGCCTTGGGTGCTGACAACCCACGCTATGAAAATTAATTTTATTGTTAGGGGTCCCCACAACTTGGGAAATGTTATCAATGGGTCACGGCATTAGAGGGTTGAAAATCGCCGCTTTAGGGGCATATTTAAAAAAAAAATAGGATTTTTTATAACCGCTTACCTGTAAAATCCTTTTCTTGGAGTACATCACGGGACACAGAGAAGCATAGTAATTACTATGTGGGTTATAGAGTCTACCTTCAGGTGTGGACACTGGTGTAATCAGTTAGACAGGAAGTTCCCTCCCTATATAACCCCTCCCATACTGGGAGTACCTCAGTTTTTGTAGCAAAGCAATAAGTGTCCCAATATCCCCAAACAAGAGGGGTGGGAGCTCTGTGTCCCGTGATGTACTCCAAGAAAAGGATTTTACAGGTAAGCTGTTATAAAAAATCCTATTTTCTTTATCGTACATCACGGGACACAGAGAAGCATAGTAATTACTATGTGGGACGTCCCAAAGCAATGCTTACTGAGGGGAGGGAGACACAAACAACGCAGGCCGCCATCAGACGTGAGGAATCAAAACTGCAGCCTGCAGCACACTGCGCCCAAAGGCGCTTTCCTCACCTTCCTTATGTCCAATTGGTAAAATTTTGTGAAAGTATGGACAGACGACCACGTCGCTGCCATGCAGACCTGAGCCAAGTAGGCTTGGTGCTGCACTGCCCAGGAAGTACCCACCGCTGTAGTGGAATGTGCTTTAACCTTAAACGGGGGAACCTCTCCCCTTAAGCCATCGGCTTGAGTAATGACCTGTCTAATCCATTTGGAGATAGTGGATTTCGACGCTGCCTGCCCACATCTGGGACATTCTGGCAGGATAAACGACATACCCGTTTTCCGGATCTGAGCAGCAGCCCTAAGGCAGAACTGTTCTAAGTACGTCTAGGGTATGCAATGGCTTCTCCCTTGCAGAACTAGGTTCTGAGAAAAAAGAAGGGAGAACTAGACCTTGATAAAAAGTTAGAAACAACCTTAGGGAGGAAAACCGGGTGAGGCCATAGGACCACTCTGACCTTATGGAGAATAAGGTATGGTTCCTTACAAGATAAGGCCGCCAACTCCGATACCCTCCTAGCAGAAGGACCAATGGAATGTGAGCCAAAGGCTCAAAAGGTTGCTTCTGCCAGGCAGACGGGACCAGATTCAGATCCCACGGATACAAGGGGGTCCTGACTGGAGGATTAATCGGGATCACACCTTGTAAAAAAAGGTTTTGAGCAGAGAATGTGTAGCCCGTGGCCTTTGAAACAAAATTGATAAGGCCGAGCTCTGGCCCTTAATGGTGTTCTAGGGACAACTTCAAGTCTGCCCCCATCCGCAGAAAATCCAGAATTCTGCTACTGAGAAACCTCCGGGATGCCACCCCCTGGTTTCGCACCAGGCCATATAAGATTTCCAAACTCTGTAATAAATAAGCCTGGATACTGGCTTTCTGGTATTAATCAAAGTAGACACTACTGAATTAGAGAGACCCCTCCATTTATTATATGGGGCTCAGCCAAACCGTTAAACTTAGAGACGGTAAGGAAGGATGGAATATTGATCCCTGAGACAGTAGGTCTGGACGAATCGGAAGGGTCCCCGGATGCCCCACGGACATCCTTACAATTTCTGTGTACCAGGCCCTTCTGGGCCACGCCGGGGCGACCAGAATCACTGGTTTCTCTTCCGACCTTATCCTGCGAAGGAGGCAGGGTACCAATTGCAGTGGAGGACGCATACATTAGGGAGAATTGGTCCCATGGAAACACCAGCGCATTTGTGCTGCAAGCGAGTGGATCCCTTGTCCGGGACAGAAAGTTGTTCACCCTCGCATTGAGCCTCGATGCAAAGAGATCCACATCTGGTGTTCCCCATCTCTGACAAATGGCCTGGAAGATGTCGGGGTGAAGAGTCCACTCCCCTGGGAGCAATTGTTGGTGGCTTAGGTAGTCTGCCTGCCAATTGACTATCCCCGGAATAAAAACCGCAGATATGCAGGGGACATACTTTTCCGCCCAGGTCAGAATTCGATTCACCTCTCTTTGGGCTGCACAACTCCTTGTGCCCCCCTGGTGATTTATGTACGCCACAGCCGTGGCATTGTCGGACTGAATCCTGACTGGGAGACCCCTCAACCTGTCCGTCCATGCCGACAGGGCTAGATGGACTGCCCGAATCTTCTAGCAGGTTGATAGGTAACGACCTCTCGGTAATTGACCATCTTCCTTGGAGAGACAGGCCCTCCAGGACTGCACCCCAACCCAGAAGACTGGCATCTGTGGTCACAAAGGACTTCCCTCTTAGTAAGTTCTGGGGAACCAGCCACCAACAAAGGCTCTGCCGGACTGTCCGGGAGAGGGACAAGGGGAGGTCTAAGGCCTGAACCTTTTTGTTCCAGGCAGACAGGATGGCGTGTTGAAGTCCCCTTGAGTAGAAATGAGCGAATGGGACAGCCTCGAAAGAGGCTACCATCTTCCCCAGTAGCCGCATACAAAGGCGAATAGAGGACAGACGCCTTGACTTGACTAGCTGAACTAGTTCCCTTAAAGCACCGACCTTTCTCTGGGGAAGAAAGAGCTTTCTTTGGTCTGTGTCTACAAGTAGACCCAAATACTCGAGCCCTTGCACCGGCACTAAGGCCGACTTGTGTAGGTTGAGGACCCAACCCATGGATTCTAGGAATTCCACGGTTCTGTGCACTGCTGAGCTTAGATCGGCAACTGAACGGTCTACCAACAACAGATCGTCTAGGTAGGCTATTATAGAAATGCCTTGAGACCTTAGATTAGCTAATAGTGGGGCCAGTACTTTCGTGAATACACGAGGTGCGGTGGCCAGACCAAAAGGTAAGGCCACGAATTGAAAGTGGCGCTGATTTACCGTGAAGCGCAACAGCTTCTGATGGTTGAGGAAGATGGGAATGTGTAAGTATGCGTCCTTTATATCGATGGACGCCAGAAGCTCCCCCCCTTGTAAGGAGGCAACCTCTGACCGGATTGATTCCATCCGGAAAGACTGGACCTTTAAGGCCCAGAGGTCCAGAATGGGCCTTACACCTCCGTTTGGTTTAGGGACGGTGAAAAGATTTGAATAAAACCCCCAAACCTTGTTCTTTCAGTGGCAGTTCCTCAATTACCCCTTGGGATAATAAATGATCCAAGGCCAATGCCAGGGACCTTCTTTTTACTGGATCTTTTGGGACGCTTGAGGCCAAGAAGCGAGGTGGAGGAAATTTGCTCCAGCTTGTAGCCCTCGGAAACCGAAGAGAGAAACACACAATTTCTAAACTTTGTATAAACTGTCCAGTAGGCCATCTGAACTGCCTGGTAGCGGAAGTACCAGGGCTAGGAGAGGAAGATTTTTTTAAAAGGAGGGAGGACCCCTAAACCTTTTCTTTACTGGTAACAGTGTGCTCTTGCCACTGGAAATTTTCTGAATGTATGCATCCAGATCTTCCCCAAATAAACGCTCTCCATGAAAGGGAAACCCTGCCAGTTAACTTTTTATACAGGGTTTCAACCGACCAGTTCTTTAACCAGAGTAATCTGCGCATATGAACCAAAGAGAGAGTGAGACGGGAGGACTGTTGTATAGAGTCCTTGATAGCATCTATGGCAAAGCATAATGCTTTAGGAAAGTCAGCCAATTCCTGAGCCTGTTGAGCTGGGATATCCTTCAAGACCCCTTTCAACTGGTCTTTTAAGGCTTGGCAAACACCAATAGCTGCAATTGCAGGCTGGGTTAAGCTGTAGGAAACGAGGCCTTTAACAGCATCTCTAATCTCTTGTCTGTTGGGTCTTTAAACACCTGAACGTTGTCTACTGGACAGGTCAAGGTCTTGTTTACGCAGGACACGGCTGCGTCCACTGTGGGGATACCCCACTTTTAGTGAATTGTTCCCCCATTGGGTATAAAACCGAAAACTTTTTAGGAGGAAGAAAAAATCTATCCGGATGTTCCCAAAACTTGTAGATAAGTCCTTCCAGTAGGGGATGAACCGGGAAGGAAAAGTTAGCTTGAGAAGCTTTTAAAGAGCCTAAAGAAGAGACTGAACTTGATGCTGGCTCTGAAAGGGGCAACTTGAAGGCCGAACGGACCATCTCCGTGAGGGACTGGACCCACAATTTCTCGGACTGACGCCGAAAATGGTTCCCCCAGGGTGGAATCCTCAGAGTCCGAGACCTCTGAATGACCCTCTGCCTGGTCCCCAGAGGGTAAATCAACCTCTTCTGAGGATAGTTGTTTCGCGCTGAGGAACTCTGCAGAGGGAGAGGGAGACCTTGTGCGTTTTTCTCTTGAGAGAGAGGATGCAATCAAGGTCGCTAATCTCTGCTCCAGACCACCCATGGCTGAGGCCAAAGCCTCCTGTGTCACAAAAACTGGAGCAGGCGGGACAAGGGCAGATGAGGCACCTGACAGCCCTGATGGTTCACCCTGGGCCTCCTCCAATTTATTAGGAGAGGAACTAGCCACAGGAGCATGCCCGAGATCCTCCGAGCCTGATGGCGATCCCTTAGATCTCTTTGTACTTCTAGTCCCTGAGCCTTTAGCCATAATAAAGCCGAGGTACTCACAACAGGTGCAACCACTTGCGGACCTATAGACCAGCACTGACGCTGCTATTTGATGGTCGGCAAGGTGCAGAGCCCACTATGGGCCTTAAGCAAGTGTCACTGTCCAACAACCAGCAATAATACTGAAACTTGTGCACAAGTATTCTCTGTGTCCACTGTCAGCCGGATGGGTGAAGTGGACTTGAGCTTTTATGGACTAGGTGCAAGTCACCTGACCTGCTCTGTCCTGGAATCTCAAGCCTCGTAGATAATAGCTGAGATGGAACCCCTTGCGTGCATGCGCACGCGCGCGCTGCCGCCAGGCGTGCATCACGAGGCTGCGCGCGCACACGTAGCCGCACGCGCGCACATGTTGCCGCACGCGCATCTACAGCCCCCATGCACGTCGCGCACACGCGTGCGCACCGATGCAGCAATAAATTATGCGTAATTGCGCGCGTGTGCGCCTATGACACATACTATGTCGCGCGCGCACGAGACGCAAGCGCGCCTGTGCACAAGGTTGGAGCTACCGCAGCTACCATGTGAGGACCAGGTAAGACAAACTGTGACCAAAACTTGTGGACAACCTTACTCTGCTAAACCTGTACAGGAGGGGCTAAGTGACTGAGCATAGACACCCCTCCTCCCCACAGCATTCAAGACAATGTTAGAGAGGCACAGACAGATAGCTTAGGCAAGCATAATGGCTCAAAAAAAGAAGGATACTTTCAGGACCAAGTCCTAAAGCACCTTCACTTACCTGATCCAACGCCGCAGGACTCTGCACACACAGACAGTCCAATCTTCGCCCATCATGGAGAGCAAAGTCTGCAGACCTTCAGGGACCGGGGTCCATGGACAGGAACACCACACCACCTGGACCCATATCGCACCCTGTCAGTAAACTTTTGGTATTAGGAAATTTACCAAAGTACTGAGTAATCAGGATCCAGCCCTCAAAAGAGGAGCATTACAGGCAAAACCCCGTTCTTCTCAACCGGGGCCCGGGTACCGTCCACTTTGGCTATGAAGCACCTTGGACGGATCCGGATTTATGGAGGCTTTTTACATCCAGCATGGATCCCTCCAGTGGAGCTCCTAAGAGCACATGTTCACTCGTGACCAACACCTTAGACACAAACTGAGGTACTCCCAGTATGGGAGGGGTTATATAGGGAGGGAACTTCCTGTCTAATTGATTACACCAGTGTCCACACCTGAAGGTAGACTCTATAACCCACATAGTAATTACTATGCTTCTCTGTGTCCCGTGATGTACGATAAAGAAAATATGTGTTAGCAGTCTCTATAGGCAATCATTGGATTTTCATTTGAAAATCCAATTATTTACCATCTAAGGCCTCTTTTCCACGGACGGACCGTTCAGGCTCGCCATGTCAGATTTTTAGGCAGACCTAAACGGGTGCTACATAGAGGTCTATGGAGCGACGGATGTCAGCGGTGACATGCCCGTTGACATCCGACCTGCTCCGATCTGCCAAAGTGTAATGGAGGAAAATCCTATTTTTTCCATCCGTCTGTGGATCCGATCGGATTACAGCCGACTCTACGGTCCGTCATCATCCGATCCCCCATAGGGGAGAGTGGAGCTCTGACAGGTCAGTCCCTGAGCAGTGTGCAGAGACAGAGCTGTCATCTGCCTGCTCAGCAGGGAACGATGGAGCGATCCCCACTGAGCAAAGCAGGACCTGCACACGGACCATGTAAAAAGGGCCCTTAGGCTTACAAATTAGATTTTTAAATGTATCTAGCAAATATGCAGTCTTTGTTCATGCAAATGTAACATTAACCCTTTTTAAGCAAGTTATCTGTTAAAGTTAGCACATTTTGCTACTGAAGAGCATATGTTGGATAATGTCAGGGAGCATGTTCTTTTACCTGGTAAATGTGCTTTAGCATTTACATTTACCCAGGCGTGTCGCTATAGGACAAGCAAAACAAACAATTGCTTGGGGCCCCCGAGCTGGCCTGGGGCCCCCAACTTCCCTTTCCCAGGCTGTAGCATGGCTGGGCTCCTCTTCCTTCCTCCTGGAGTCCTGTCAGTCCGGGCGGGTACCGCACGTGGTACAGGAGATTCAATTTCCTGTTACCAGCCAGACTGACAGGAAGTGCACACTGAGTGCTCACTTCCTGTCAGTCCAGCCCTGAACACAGGAAACTGAATGTCCTGTACCGCGCGGTACCCGGGCACTATCTGATAGGGGACTGGGGACCCATTTTGCTTGGGGCCTCCAAATTCCTTCAAACGGCCCTGCATTTACCTGGTAAATGTGATTAGTCAGAGCGCTTTCCCCCTCCCTTGGGACTACATCCCTGCGGAGAGATGCTGTGAACACAGCGTCTTCCCACAGGGATGTAGTCCAAAGGGAGGGGGCGAGCACGCTAACCTCCAGCCATAACAGCTCGGATGATGGGGACAAGCTTACTGAGGAGACACAGGAAGTGAAAAATTCAGGCAAAGAAAAAAATTTTTAGAAGGGAAATCGAAAGAAAAGGTAAGTGAACCAACAATGCACTAGCTTAAAGGAACCTATTTAGAAAATAAAAAACAAACCTTTACAGTAAATGTGCTGGAAAATTCTATTAAATATGCACTTTTGTTTTGTGATAAGTACACATATCAAAGATAGCCCATTTTGATGTTATTTTAGAAATTTATCCATATACATGGCAAAAAAATACTCTACCCATAAGATAATCGGTGTTAGTTTCATGTATAGCATCAAACTGCTCCTTGTTCCATACATAATATGCCCGCTGTAAAAAAAAAAGTAATAAAAACAATATTTTTTGTAAAAATTACATTTCCTGTTTCAATACATTTTTAATTGCGAACACACAATTTATAAACTTTGTATAATTTGCAGTATACAAACAAAATTATTGGTTTATGGTCGTACAGTACCACAACATTCTCATTTCAGTTCCAGTATACAATCAAATAGATCTGCAATCTATTGAATGAGACACTTTTATAAGATCTTTATAACTAGAGTTTAATAATTAAAATGTATTTATACATTATACACCTAACATCAGAAGACAAAAGGCATCAATAAATCAGCATCTAATGCTGCTGTTGTTTTTTTATGCATTTATTGAATCTCTCCCATTCTAAATACTGTTGCAGGGGTGTATGCAATTGAGCAGGGGTGGGCAATTCTTTTTTTCAGGGGGCCATATGAGAAATTGGGACCACTGTGGAGGTCCAAACTTACTGTAGTTCTTCTGAATATTAATTTTGCATGTGGGAAGGTCTGTAAGTACATAAAAATATAGAAAACAAACATTTGGCTCTAGGAAAAATAGGCAGAACTGCTCATGAAATAGGTTTACCGTATTTCAGACAGGCAGTTAGGAAGTGGTAAAAACGAGTTGCTGAACTGCAGTTTTTCTGTCCCCCGGCCGCCCACCCAAATAATAAAACAACAGCTAGATGGGCCTATTCATGTGCTCTGGCTTCGATGCTTTGCATCATTTAACTAAGAGTGAAGAGTTTGAAAAGCTGCACCTTGTCAAATTTGCCCACTGAGTTCAATAAGGCTATGCTGCAACCATGTGCAACGCACAGGATTGTGGAGATATGGTGAGACATTATAGGGTTAATTCAGGCAGAAAGAAGGTGACAAAATATCACCTTACTGCCTGTCAAATGCCCTCTGAAAAGCATTGTGACTGAAAGGAGAGAGCCTGAGATCCGTAAAACTGGTATTTATAAAGATCCTGACCTGGAGTGAAAAACAGGTGCATGGCTCCTGGGGATTGCAGCGTTTAGATCAGGAATGGCCAACCAGTGGCCCGGGGGCCACATGTGGCCCACGGAGCCCTCTGATGTGGCCCGCGACCTCCTGCTCTGGAATGGTGGGTTGACAAGCCCAGATCACAGGTTGCCAACCCGCCATACTGCAGCATCAGTGTTGTGAATGGTGGTGGTAGAAGAAGAAAGCGGCTGCGGAGCAGAGCTCCAAAAGCCAATGCTTTCTCTACAACTAGTCTATGGCAAAGTTAAGCTAACTCGCAGGATAGACACAGCTGCATTATGCTGCACCCACGTTGTGGGTAAACCGCAGCACATCGGGGTGAAAGCAGTCTTAGGCCCTTTTCACACGATCAGCCCAACCAAATAGGACCCTTAATTCACCTCTACAGAGCGACAGATGTTCATTTACGCTCGCCTACCTCCAATCCAAAAAACAAAAGGGAATTCGTCCCATTCCATCTGGGCAGATCGGAGGACCTATAGAGTAGCCGTAACCTGTCACCTGCCCGCTCCATGTGGCCCGCGACTGGTTAGTAAGTTGCTTAAGTGGCCCTCGCTCTTCAAAAGGTTGGGCACCCCTGGTTTAGATGCTAACGCATGAAGAATTTGGCCAGGTAGCAGAGTGGCAAGAGTGTGTTGGGATGTCTTCTTTTTTTTTTTTTATAATTAAACTTTATTAAATTTTTTCTTTACATAAAACATTTAACATGCCTTGACACCTAAAAGGCAGCTCAATACTACCATCCGTTACTATATGGTGGTTCACGGTCCTCCCAAAGAAAAAGATGTCTTCTAGGCAACACTCGCCCACCAAACTGTGCCTCCCCGCTGTACCGATCATCTCAGACCTGGGCATATTGCGACAGCCTCCACGCTGTACCTATATGGCCCTTGGTACCTCCACTGTCAACAAGCTCCTCTGAGTCTGTCAGCTTCCTCACTGAAGCTGACAGATTTAGAGAGACACAATGACAGATGCCGCTGTGAAGAGCTCCATGAACTGCAGGGAGAGAGCCTGAGGAGCTGATCGGTAGAGCAAGCAGGATGTCTTTTTTCGTAAACTAGGTACCAAGACATGTTTGTGTTAAAGTCTGGTAAAGGACCACTATTCCTTTGCCAAAGTCTGCTTCGCTGTAGTGAAGAAAAAAGTCAAAAGGAGATGTTGATTTTTGGTGCAGTCGTCTGGCTTTAGGTTCAACAATGCTTCTTTTGGTGATTTATGATTTCCCTTAATTAACAAGGTACAGTATCTCACAAAAATGAGTACACCGCTCACATTTTTGTAAATATTTTATTATATCTTTTGTGACAACACTGAAAAAATTACACTTTGCTACAATGTAAAGTAGTAAACGTAGAGCTTGTATAACAGTGTCAATTTGCTGTCCCCTCTAAAAAAACCTCACACAGCCATTCATGTCTATCGCTGGCAACACAAGTGAGTACACCCCTAAGTGAAAATATCCAAATTGAGCCCAATTAGCCATTTTCCCTCCCCAGTGTCATGTGACTCATTAGTGTTACAAAGTCTCAGGTGTGAATGGGGAGCAGGTGTGTTAAATTTTGTGTTATCGCTCTCAATCTATTATACTTGTCACTGGAAGTTCAACATGGCACCTCATGGCAAAGAACTATCTGAGAATCTGAAGGTGAGGAGTACAAAGACAAGTGTGCCTTGCCTACCGTTAAGGATGGTGGTGGGAGTGTCATGGTCTGGGGCTGCATGAGTGCTGCTGGTACTGGGGAGCTACAGTTCATTGAGGGAACCATGAATGCCAACATGTCCTATTGGAAAATCCGCTCGTCTGTATGGAATTCCGACGCACTAAAAACCATGCATGCTCAGAAACAAGTCGATGCATGCTCGGAAGCATTGATCTTCATTTTTCTCGACTCGTCGTAGTGTTGTACGTCACTGCATTCTTGATGGTCAGAATTTGGTGTGACCGCATTCTACTATGCATGCGCCATTTAGAAAGGGCACGCTGTGCCGTTTCAAGCTGGGGTAATGCCGTAAATGGCGGCTCTCGTGCACAGGCACAGAAGTGACGTCACGCGACTTCGGCCAGTCACAGAGCCGGCGTTTGCGGCCCCCCCGGAAGGAAGAGGGGTGAAGAATGGCTGCCAGCGAGGAAGACTGGAACATCGCGGGCTTCTCCTGCAGGTAAGTGTCCCATATTGGGCTACTATGTGATGCATAGTAGCCCATTATGCTTTACCTTCCATCGGGGTTTACTTCCTTTTCAATATTACGGCACCGTATGGTGTGTGAAGTTCACGTTATTTGATGCATTGTCACTTTTGTATTTGCACATTATTACAGTGCCTTGCAAAAGTATTCAGCCCCCTTAAACTTTGTGACCTTTTGCCACATTTCAGGCTTCAAACATAAAGATATAAAACTGTAATTTTTTGTGAAGAATCAACAAGTGGGACACAATCATGAAGTGGAACGAAATTTATTGGATATTTCAGAATTTTTTAACAAATACAAAACTGAAAAATTGGGCGTGCAAAATTATTCAGCCCCCTTAAGTTAATACTTTGTAGCGCCACCTTTTGCTGCGATTACAGCTGTAATAGGTCTCTATCAGTTTTGCACATCGAGAGACTGAAACTTTTGCCCATTCCTCCTTGCAAAACAGCTCGAGCTCAGTGAGGTTGGATGGAGAGCGTTTGTGAACAGCAGTTTTCAGTTCTTTCCACAGATTCTCGATTGGATTCAGGTTTGGACTTTGACTTGGCCATTCTAACACCTGGATATGTTTATTTGTGAACCATTCCATTGTAGATTTTGCTTTATGTTTTGGATCATTGTCTTGTTGGAAGACAAATCTCCGTCCCAGTCTCAGGTCTTTTGCAGACTCCATCAGGGTTTCTTCCAGAATGGTCCTGCATTTGGCTCCATAGACCTTCCCATCAATTTTAACCATCTTCCCTGTCCCTGCTGAAGAAAAGCAGGCCCAAACCATGATGCTGCCACCACCATGTTTGACAGTGGGGATGGTGTGTTCAGGGTGATGAGCTGTGTTGCTTTTACGCCAAACATAACGTTTTGCATTGTTGCCAAAAAGTTCGATTTTGGTTTCATCTGACCAGAGCACATTCTTCCACATGTTTGGTGTGTCTCCCAGGTGGCTTGTGGCAAACTTTAAACAACACTTTTTATGGATATCTTTAAGAAATGGCTTTCTTCTTGCCACTCTTCCATAAAGGCCAGATTTGTGCAGTATACGACTGATTGTTATCCTATGGACAGAGTCTCCTACCTCAGCTGTAGATCTCTGCAGTTCATCCAGAGTGATCATGGGCCTCTTGGCTGCATCTCTGATCAGTCTTCTCCTTGTATGAGCTGAAAGTTTAGAGGGACGGCCAGGTCTTCGTAGATTTGCAGTGGTCTGATACTCCTTCCATTTCAATATTATCGCTTGCACAGTGCTCCTTGGGATGTTTAAAGCTTGGGAAATCTTTTTGTATCAAAATCCGGCTTTAAACTTCTCCACAACAGTATCTCGGACCTGCCTGGTGTGTTCCTTGTTCCTCATGATGCTCTCGGCGCTTTAAACGGACATCTGAGACTATCACACTGCAGGTGCATTTATACGGAGACTTGATTACACACAGGTGGATTCTATTTATCATCATTAGTCATTTAGGTCCACATTGGATCATTCAGAGATCCTCACTGAACTTCTGGAGAAAGTTTGCTGCACTGAAAGTAAATGGGCTGAATAATTTTGCACGCCCAATTTTTCAGTTTTTTATTTGTTAAAAAAGTTTGAAATATCCAATAAATTTCGTTCCACTTCATGATTGTGTCCTACTTGTTGTTGATTCTTCACAAAAAATTAGTTTTATATCTTTATGTTTGAAGCCTGAAATGTGGCAAAAGGTCGCAAAGTTATTGCTCATTGAGTGAGCGCCACATTTACTTATATCAAAGTCCATTTAACATGGTTTCATATGGCTCATGTTCACATCTATGCATTTTATGGAAAGGGCCAGGGATTATTCAATAGATCAAAATTGTGTATTGAAAAACGCAAAATGCACCTGCAATATGCAAAACTGCAACTTGCATAGGTGTGAACCAGGCCTCACTGTACCTGCATTTTCTCATCCCTGTGCCTGTCACAGCCCTCTGAAAAACACCGGTCTGTGGGTGTGTCTGTGGGTATGTCTACAGGCAGGAGCTCGGTAGGCGGAGTTCTCACATCACAGGACTCCCCTCCCATCTGTACACTCCCCCTTCCCCCGTCAATCACATTAGTTTAGCTTGTATGCCAAGCTGAAATCTATTAAATGAGTAATCCTCATGAACACTTTGCAGCATTGGAGGCACAGGGGGGTGCAAATTTTCAAAGGAGAGAAAATGTAATTAACCCCTTAATGGCTGGGCACTTTTACTGAAAGGCCCTACTTTCAAGTAGTACTTGCACAGTAAAAGTGCCCAGCTGTGTGGTTAAATCTGTGTGAAGCTGCTCTAATGATGACAGTGATGTCTCCCCCCTCCTCCTCCATTAGTAGAGAGAAGCACAAATAAGCCTGGTGGTGTGTTTCCTTGGGCTGGAGATCTTTTGGAACGATCTGTGTGAATGGCTGTAAGACACACACCCCCTTCTCTCATGCATAAATCTCCTAATTATTCTGTCAATCACAAGAGAGGGGAGGTGGTGACCCAAATTATTTTTTGTGTCGCTTTTCTTCACTGTAGGAAATCGGAGAGGTTGTAGATGACTGGCTGCTCCTTTCCTGACCAGACAGGGGACAGATGGCTTCTATTGCTTTTCTGTGTGAGGTAGATTATTTTAATTCGGGTGTTTCGGGTTTACAATCGGCCCAGATTCACAGAGAGTTGGGCGCACATTACGCCGCCGTAGCGCAAACGCTGTATGCTACGCCGACGCAGCACGGAGAGGCAAGCACTGCATTCAGCAAGCTATTGCTCCCAACACTGCGTCGGTGTGGCATAAGTTTCGAAGGCGCAGGCTGGCGTAGGTGGAAGTGGAAGTGAGCATGCAAATGATGGTCCGAGCATGGTGCAGTGTTTTATATTTAAAGATTTTTATTGAAAAATTTTCAAATAACAAAACGAAAATAGACAATGGTACATGAAAGTGATGGGCCTAGTCCATCCAACATGTCAGAGCCGGGAGAGCATATTCCCATAAGACAAGATATCCCAGTAAACCAGTTTCCCCAGACTAAACAAACGGTAGTGGTAAAACCAACCTTATGAACGCTCCAATAGTGACCCGGCTAATATGATACTGCCGCGCAGGACCCGCAACCCCCGGTCCCCCGTATGCCCCTAAAAGGGATCACGCTGCGTCCCGAGAACCGGGGCCACAGAGCCCGCGCCGCCATAGATCAGCTGCGCTCAACCACCATGGGGAAGGAAGGAAGTTTGCCTGCTCCAGAAAAATCACCAAAAATTGGAGCATAACACAAAACATTTTAAGAAACCCAAAAGAAGGACATAACACCAAGGGAGGTGTAAGAGGAGAGATAGAAACGTGGTAAGGAGAGAGAGAGAAGATGGACAGAGAGACACAATCAGGAATAGATTGGAGTGATCCCGCTACCAGGCCGAATCCCAGGTATGAGAGACACATTGCAGTAGGTAGCCCATGGTTCCCAAATAGATCTGAATTTGTCGGACTGGTCCACCCATTTAACTACTATTTGTTCCTGGGACATTATCCAAGAGAATTTTCTCCTATACATCAGGAAGGAAACTGAGGGTTTCTTCCACAATTTGGCTATGGTCATTTTGGCCCTCAATAACATGAAAAAGGATAAGATCCGGGAGTGTTTAGGAAGGCCTGGGATGCACTGATTCAGCAGCGCCACATTAAGCTGAGGAGGTACCACTATCCCAAGCAAGGATCCGATGATGCGAAAAACCCTTTTCCAGAAGGATCTAATGCGGGGGCAGGACCACCACGTATGTAACATATTACCCTCCAAATCGCATCCCCGGACAATAGGAACATTCTCGCCAGCCTGGAAGGGACGTTATACCACCGAAGCATACGTTTAAGACTAGCCTCACTGAGACATACATTAAGAATACCTTTTATATGCTCGATTTGAAGCGCGGTACCATACCTCAGTGCTCCATGAGGTGTTCAGGTCCTCCTCCCAGGCCCAGGCATAATATGGCTTATCAGTCTTAGACATCAGGGCCACATATATCAATGAGATCCCACCCCTCTGATCCATAGAGTTTGCGCACCAGTGTTCATAGGGATTTATATTGGGGGGCACCGACTTATCCGTCCAAATAGAGTGGAGAAAGTGGGAAATTTGGGAGAGCCTAAAGAGTTCGTCATTGGGCATGTTCAGATGTTTTCTGCAGTGAGAAAGGGAAAGCGGGCCCGCTGGGGAGAGAAAGTGTCCTATCCTGTACAGGCCTTTATCCGTCCACCACCGAAAAGCCCTGATATCCATCCCCGGAAGGAAGTCGTATGGAACAAATGCGAAAGGGGTTTCAGGGGGGAGATCAGGGCGCAAAGGGAGAATAGTTTGGAACAGAGGGCTATGGAGTGGGATAGCGTGGAAGATAAAATGGCTGGTATGTATTTGAAGTTGCACCCCAAAATGTAATCAATATTATTTGATGGGATGGCTTGTCGTTCCATTGCGAGCCAGTCAGGTTTAGGTCCCTGAAAGAAAACCGTCGACATTTGTGTCAGTTGGGCCGCTTCATAATACCCCCATAAATTAGGAAGCCCCAGACCACCCTGTATTTTTAAACGAAAGAGGACACCCGAGGGACACTTATACCCCTTTTTCCCCCAAACAAACCATATAATCTCTGATTGGAATTTATTGAGGAAATGTTTAGTTACCAGGATCGGGAGAGCACGGAATAAATATAGAAGATGAGGTAAAAGGGTAATTTTTACCGCATTCACTCTCTCAAGATCCCCTTTACACTTACTGATCATAGAAGGGTAGTTCGCCTTAAAGAGGCCATTAAAATCTGACGTTAATTTGATGCCCAAATATGGAATTTGTGAGGGAGCCCAAGGGAAGTTGAAGTTACCGGAAAGCTTTTTGAGCAGATCCGGGGGGACGCAGATATTTATAGATAGGGATTTTCCCAAATTAACTCGCAATCCAGAAATCTCACTGAAAACCCGTAGTGTCTTAAGTATATTTGGGGTGGATATTAGGGGAGATGTGATGAAGAGCAAGAGGTCATCAGCGTATAGTGCATATTTGTGTTCCTGTGGCCCACATGTTACCCCCTTGATGTCAGGATTCGATCTCAGTGCCACAGCTAATGTCTCGATGGCCACCGCGAAGAGGAGAGGGGAGAGCGGACACCCCTGTCTGGTCCCCCTGCCTATGGGGAAGGATTGCGAATATCTGCCCATTAGGCGTACCTGTGCAGAGGGGCATGAGTAAAGTGACCCGATGAAGTTAAGGAAGCTAGGGCCGAATCCCCACCTTCCCAGAATACCCGTCAAGTACTCCCAGTCTATAGAATCAAAAGCCTTATGTAGGTCTATGGATAGCAAGAAACCCTTTTGTGGCGAATCCCCATCCCAATGCGATCTAAGAAGGGAGATGATATCAATGGCCCATCTGATCTGATCCGTTCCCTGTCTCCCAGGGATGAAGCCCACCTGATCTTTGTGAACATATGAGGATATGAAACTTGACAATCTGTTCGCTAATATTTTTGTCATAATTTTAATGTCGTTGTTAATCAGAGAAATGGGGCAATAATTGCACACCTCGCTAGGGTCCTTATCAGGTTTCGGAATGACCGAGATATAAGCAGAGTTTAAGTCGGCCCCCAGTCGGGCTCCATCCCTGAGAGAATTGAACAGTCGCGTCAGGTGAGGGGCCAGGCATGAGACAAATTTCTTGTAGTAACCGGTGGAGAAGCCATCTGGTCCTGGAGAGGAACCTAGTTTGATGGCCTTAATAGTGGACAAAACCTCCTCTTGAGTGAAAGGGGATTCCATGATATCCCTATGTTCCACAGTCAGAGACGGTAATGGGAGATCATCCAAGAATTCTTTCCCTTTCGGGCTGGGAGGTGCACGGGCAGGTCTGTACAGGTCCGAGTAGAATCGTAAAAAGGAATCCATTATTTTAGTCGGGTTCTGTGTCAGTTCCCCTGTGGGTACCCGAATTTTAGGGAAGGCTAGTGACCGCTGTTTGGGACTCAGTTTGGTGGCCAGACGGGAGCCTAGCCTGTCAGTTTGGGAGTAAAACTTAGCCCCGGACCACCGAAGGTGCTGCTCGGCCGCAGTGGTCAGGGAGATGTTAAGAAGAGCACAAGCTTTGTCCAGTCGGGCAAGTGAATCAGACGTGGGCTGGCGTTTGTGGGCTTTCTTCAGCATACGAAATTCCTCTGTGAGTTTAAGATTGTCTGCCCTGTGTTTCTAAGTGTAGCAGCTAACTGAATCAGTTTACCCCTGATGACTGACTTGTGCGCCGCCCAGACCGTGGAAGGGGACACTTTGCTCGTGGCATTGATAAGGAAGTATTCCTTAATGGCCTCCTCTAACAAGGAACAATGTATCGGGTCGCTTAAAAGTGACTCTCTCAGGTGCCAACGAAGCGGATTTCTAGATCCCGTTGGCCTCCGGGTAAGCAGAGTGACCATGGAGTGGTCTGAACAGGGGGAATCTATGATCCTGGAGTTACACAGCAAAGGAAGTGTCGTGGCGTGGGTGAATATGTGGTCAATCCTAGCATAGGAGTTGTGGGGAGCAGAGAAGTCGGTGTAATCCTTTGTGCGTGGGTTTGCTTCCCGCCAAATGTCTATTAACCCTACAGAATGTAGGAGCTTGGCTATTTTAGAGCTATGTTTGGAGGGGCGTTTAGGTTTAGATGTGCCGTCCGCCGACTTATCAAGCGAAAAGTCAAACGCTGTGTTAGAGTCTCCCCCCATGAAGACAGAGCACCTAA
The DNA here is from genome assembly GCA_029574335.1 of Rana kukunoris. NCBI lineage: Eukaryota > Metazoa > Chordata > Amphibia > Anura > Ranidae > Rana > Rana kukunoris. Next base: position 229,128,169 of record CM056052.1, read on the forward strand.
AGTGAGGTTGCAGTTTGCATAACAATGATTCAAAAAAGGGTCTTTGTCCCTTATTAGGAGTGTAGTAAGAGACAAAAGTGTATAGTTCCCAGTCTATGTGGCCCGAAACCAGGACATAGCGACCCTGAGGGTCAACTATCGATTCCACCAGGGAGAGGTTAATGTGTCTTGCAAAACAGATAACCACCCCTTTAGTTTTGTTATCTGCCGATGAAAGAAAAAATTGGGGATAACGCTGATGGAGGAACGTGGGTTTGTAGGAGGATGGGAAATGCGTCTCCTGAAGCAGAAGGACGTCCGCGTGCATAGAGTGGTAGAGTTGGAGAAGCTTCCTGCGTTTAACAGGGGAATTAAGGCCCTGAGTGTTATGGGAGATGGGCTTGAGGGTTGGTGGGGGAGAATGTGTGTCAGCCATGGATCAGAAGTGTAAGAGCTATACCAGACAAATGTAGCCTACCTTTGTCCCGTAGAGAATAATCCCTGCAGAGTTCGGACAACCAGAGCGTTTTGGACCTGGGATCTGGTATGAAGGACTGGAAACCATCATGGAACCTAGGAACACGCCAAGGGAAATGAGGAGAAAGCAGAAGCAAAAGAGATGAAAAAGAGAAAGAAGGGAAATGAGACAACAATATTACTGCATAGCTGCTGCAAAGTGGGCAAGCCTGCCCCCACCTCAATAACCTTATAGAGCCGGTAAGTCCCTAGAACCGGGAGACCGGAAATGGATCTGGCTACACCAATGGTGCTCCTGATCCAATGGAGGTGCACTGAGTCCACCACAGCCTCGTCACCACTAAACTATAACTTAGGGCTAACCGGGAGCCTATGATTACCAAAAACTGAACGCCCCAACCAGGTAGGCAAAACCCACTAAGGGAAACTAAAAATCAAAAGGGAGAGGGAAGAGGAAAAAAAACTGACCAACCAACCAGGGGCCCCAGGAATGACCCACCCCCCCTCCCCAAATTTTAAAGAGCCAGGGGGACGGGCAGATCCCACCCAGGGAGATAAGTATGCTTAACATGAAAGAATCAATAATGGTGCCCCCTCCCCCTATCAAGAAAACTGTGACCATTCCGAAACTTCCACCCAACCTCCCAGGAAAGGCTGAGTTGCATAGAAATAGACTTAAACCAGGAACTACGTTGAAAAAACGGATCCCCCAGGAGCACCGGTGCTCCAGAACCCCCCCCCCCCCCCTATGAGTCCAAGTCAATTGCCCCAGTTCCAAGGAAAATAAAATAAAGTCCTGAAAGGCCTCAGAAATGCGACCAGACCGTGAAACAGGCAAACAGTTCCCACAAAGGCAATCGCAGGGATAAAAGGGGAAACAGGGGACCCCCATCCCATTCAGGAAAGGGTAGACCTTCAAATGTCAGGATCCTGGCAGGACAGGAAGGACTTCAGGGATCGATCCTCAGGTTAGATAGTTCTCTTTGGAATGCTTGCGGTTCTGTGTCAGCCAGGTTTGCTGCAGCGGGCTTGCTGGCGGAGGCCTCTTCGTGGAGCCAGGAGTCCCCCTGCTGTTCTGCAAAGTTGGAGGTTCTAGGACGATCAGTCCTAGTTGAATCAGCAGACGTTCCCCCTCCGGGAAGGATGAAAAACCGAAGTTTTTGTTTCTGTAGGAAAAATTCACACGGAGTGGGAAGGATCACCTGTAAGTGATTTTCTTTTCCATAAGGACCTGCAGCATCGGTTTGAGAGCGCGCCTCTTCTGCACTGTATAAGGAGACAGGTCAGCAAAGATTTGAATTCTGTGGATGTTTAAAGTGAGATTGTCCGAGCGCCTAGCCCTTTTCATCACCTCCTCTTTGACTGCATAGTAGTGCGGTTTCACAATGATATCCCTGGGCAGTCCATCCGATCGAGGGGATTGCAAGGCTCTGTGTGCCCTGTCTAGATCAAGACGGTGCTCAGCAATATCCGGAATGAGGCTTTTAATTAGTACCTCCTTGTCCGATTCCGGGAGCCCCCGTACCCTAAAGTTATAGCGTCTCGATCGGTTTTCAAGGTCGCCGATCTTAGCAAATGCCGTCTCCAATTGATCCTGAACCTCTTGCAACCTGGTGGTATTCTGGTTAATCCGCACCACCGCCTGATCAGCCTTCTGTTCAATAGTGTCCATCCTCAGCCCCAACTGCAGCAAGTCTGCATGGATGGATGATGTAATTTGTGCTGCATTCAATGCCAGGCTTTTGGATAGCATTTGGGAGAAAGCAGCCATCATTGAGGGAAAGTCCGTGGGGACAGGGGCCTCCTCTTGCACTGCACACACAGAAAGCAGCATACCTATGTGAGGATCTGTCATGAGGGTAGTGGGGAATCCAGCTCCCATCCTGTCCAGCAGGGACTCGGTGGAGGAGGGAGAAGCTGCAGCAGCCAAGGGGGGGAAGTCAGTACCTGGAGACTGCGGGGGGAGCAGGTCCTGGTCCGCGATGGATCTTAGGCTGTAACGCTGCATGTCGGCCTCGTGGAGCCGTCATGTTGGCATAGCTGAGGGGGCCCGGAAGTCGACGATAAGTCCCTCCTGGCCGGCGGTAGTGACATCCGTGGGAACCGGGGAGCTTCCCCTACGCGATGGGCCCAATTAAGAAGCTGTGGGGGCGTTCAGTCAGCTCCGGTGAGCTATGTTAGGCCGTGGTGGAGCGGAGCTTCAGATGCAGGCGGCCATCTTGGAAGCTGCCGCGCATGCGCCTTATGGTGCAGTGTTTTACGCCCGGCGTATCATGAACTGCGCATGTGCCGTGACGTAGCCGTGACGTGAACGCATGAAACAGCACCCTTATGCGCATGCTCACAACCACACGGGGACAAATGCCTAAGCTACGCTGGATCACCACGTACGCTGTGAACGTAACGTATGCCCAATACACCGACCTGTGTTCTCTGGTGCAGACCTTTGCATGTCTATTGCTGGGTTGCGCCTCATCTATGGGGAATAACTTTACGCCGGACGTAAAACTTACACGCACCTCGCGTAGCATGCGCCGGGTGCACGTACGTTCGTGAATCGCCGAATTTCCCTCATTTGAATGCCTGATCAATGGGAGCAGCAACATGCGTCCAGACGAAAAGTGCGCCCGCGCTACGCCCGCATATGTAAGCTACGTCGGCGTAGGGTGGCCAGTTTTTAGGCGTATGTTGGTTTGTGGGTCCGGCGCACACATACGCGGCGCACATTTTGCACTTACCGACGCAAATTTCCACTTACGTCTAAGTGCTTTGTGAATCTGGGCCATCCACTTTAAGGAAACATGTATAGATAGTCACATATAGGCACAGTTGCAATTGATATTTTTATAGCAAAATCATTTTATATATTTGTTATATGCTATACTCAACATTTTTCTAAATAAACACCTTGGCCCAGATTCACAGACATCGGCGCACATTTATGCCACCGTAGCGTATCTTTTTTTACGCTACGTTGACGCAGCGCAGAGAGGCAAGCATGGAATTCACAAAGCAGATGCTCCCAACATTGCACCAGTGTGGCGTATATTTCGTAGGTGTAAGCCGGTGTAAGTGGAAGTAGGTGGAAGTGGGCTGGAAGTGGGTGTGATCCATGCTAATGAAGCGTGAGCCCATGCAAATGATGGGCCGGGCGCCAGACAAGTACTTAAAACGAACTGCGCATGTGTCGAGACGTAGATGAATCCCCGTGCGCATGCACACAACCTCATCAGAACAACTGCCTAAGATACGCCGGATCACTGTGTACGCCGTTAACGTAACCTACGCCCAGCCAGACCCACATCGGCCCATATTCACAGACGTCCAACATACAATACGTAGGCTTGTGTTCCCTGGTCCATACCTTTGCATGGGTTGCGCCTCATCTATAGGGAATAACTTTACGCTGGACGTACAACTTACGCAAACCGCGTATATCATGCACCGGGCGCAAGTATGTTCGTGAATCGCCATATTTCCCTCATTTTGATATGTGAATGCCTAATCAATGGGAGAAGCAACATACGTCCAGACCATATTTGAGCCCACGCTACGCCGGCGTAAGTAAGATACGTTATGGTAGGATGGCCTATTTTTAGGCGTATCTTGATTTGTGACTCTGGCGCACACATACGCCGGGCGCATATTGACGCTACGCTGGGAAAAGGTGAGTTACGTTGGTGTAAGTGCTTTGTGAATCCGGCCCTTATGGGCAGTAGTTATAATACGCGCTACACACCAAGAGGCTATCATTTGGTTATGTGGAACCTTGAAACCATATATGGTTGCTCTCACCAGATCTGCCCTGTAGCACCTTCTTTAACTGGGAGAATAAGAAACCGTCCCAATGATTTACAGTTGTATGAGAGTTCATATACAAGTAACTAAATAAAATAACAATGCATGAATGTATGCTACCAAAAAACTCCATGTTCCCAAACATTGGGCCAGATTCAGGTAGATGAGAGCATCTTTGCTCTGGAGTAACGCTTCTCATTTACGTTACTCTGGCGAAATTTTAGGAGCAAGTGCTGTTATTCATGAAGCACTTGCTCCTAAAGTTGCGGCAGCGCATCGCAAATGAGCCGGCGGAATTCAAATTGGGTGGGTACGGGGTGTGTATTATTTAAACTAAGCGCGATCCCGCGGCGAACGTACTGCGCATGCGTCGAGTTTCAATGCATCCCAGTGCGCATGCTCCAAATTCTGTCAGTGAACGTCAATGACGTCACATCCCCATTCATGAAAGTTTTTTTACGCAAGCGACGCGTTTTTTTTTTTTCGACGCGATGACGACGCCTATACTTAACATAGGATACTCCACTAGGGGGCTGCTTTATCTTTACGCCGCGTATCGCTTACGGAAACGTCGGAAAGTCACTGCGTCGCGCCCGAATACGATCGTGAATTGCCGATTCCCGCTGATTAACATATTTTTTCATCGTAAATCAGCGGGAACGCCCCCGGCGCCATTTTTAAATTAAAGATGCGATGGCGAAATTTAATTGCGCCGATCGCATCGGAACACCAACCCGGCGTTTCTTGTTTTCTGGTTACAGAAAACAGAAACGCCGGCTTAAAGTGACAGGCTGGAGTATCACAGATACTCCAGCCTAACTCTACCTGAATCTGGCCCATTGTGTGCAGGTCTCTAAAAGCATATTATTTGCAATGTGCCCTCCACAAGTTGCCCAATTATCACTATACAGAAAAATATAAGCTCTCACGAGCAAAGACTTTCTGTATGAAAATAGTATTGCAACTATACAGTCTCCCTTATTGTTCACTGCTCAAACTGCTGGCGCTATATAAATCCTGTAAAAGACTGTAATGATAAACAAAAGGAGGAAATCCAAATTATGCAGGAATTAGTACATATTAGGAAATGGACTGCTATTAACTGCTCTAGTTCATTTCTTTGTTGTTTTCAGTATTGAAGACGGTCATCAAAAAACGCATTTAGGTTATCCAGGTAGCAAACCTGAAGTCACCTATTTCAGCAGACCTATACCAGCACTAGCTGATGACAATGACATGAAAGTGGTAAGCTACCACTTTGCAGTAGTTAAACACGGTGGCTTTACCTTATCCTGGACAGACAGAACATTCTCTAGTTCATATAGCTAAGTGCAGCAGAGCAGCCACAAGTTAATTACTCTATCCTAAATCTAGAAAGGTTACTAATATAATTTTACCAGGTTAGTCACATAACCGGTAGGGGACACTGAGGGAGTGAAAGTAAAAGCAAGGTCCACAAAAGAAAACACAGGAGAAGGAAGAAGAAAAAGAGAGATGGACAAATGAAGCATATGTAGATCTATATCAATAATAGGGGGTGCAATCAGCGCAAAAATAACAAAGAAATCAAAATATATAAATATAATGTTAATAAATGTAAGAATGAAAAACAACTCCCAGAGTGGATTTCATATGGATGCAAGCTGAACACCAAAAAGGACAATCACAAGATCCCAACAGTACATATATAAAAAGAAAGCAGTGCAGCGCAAACCTAAATTCAAATAATAGTAAATATACTCATAAAAGTGAAATGAAAACCAAAAAAGGAAAAAAAATAGTCCAAAATGGTAAACAACATGTGAAATAGATCCTGCGACCAGATAATAAGAGTATCTTCACCACGTGACTGGACAACCAATTCAGAGTGTGATCCCTTCACCAGTAAAAGATGGGTACTCTCACCTCACAGAAAGACCTTTGTTTTACCAAAGGTCTAAAAAGCTTAGATCAATGGTGGAAATCCGGATGGATCAGGGATGTATACTATTCAGCCGTAGGACCCGGAGATGTGTAAGTATCCTCAGTGGCACCAACGAACAAGTATGTAACCGATGATATGTAAAGAAAAAACTAGATCTAAGAGCTTCCGTAAAGCCAGGTCAATTTATTACGTTTAAAACGTACAGGTTACTCACATTTGTGATGAAAAATGAAGGCATGTAACACCATGAGACAGGTAGCTCGGATGAAAATATGGGACGACAACGAGTGACGTGGAGTGGTTCCTGACCCCGGACGCGTATCGTAATACAACTTCCTCAGCAGGGCGGACCCAACTTCCTCAGCAGGGTGGAACCACTCCACGTCACTCGTTGTCGTCCCATATTTTCATCCGAGCTACCTGTCTCATGGTGTTACATGCCTTCATTTTTCATCACAAATGTGAGTAACCTGTACGTTTTAAACGTAATAAATTGACCTGGCTTTACGGAAGCTCTTAGATCTAGTTTTTTCTTTACATATCATCGGTTACATACTTGTTCGTTGGTGCCACTGAGGATACTTACACATCTCCGGGTCCTACGGCTGAATAGTATACATCCCTGATCCATCCGGATTTCCACCATTGATCTAAGCTTTTTAGACCTTTGGTAAAACAAAGGTCTTTCTGTGAGGTGAGAGTACCCATCTTTTACTGGTGAAGGGATCACACTCTGAATTGGTTGTCCAGTCACGTGGTGAAGATACTCTTATTATCTGGTCGCAGGATCTATTTCACATGTTGTTTACCATTTTGGACTATTTTTTTTCCTTTTTTGGTTTTCATTTCACTTTTATGAGTATATTTACTATTATTTGAATTTAGGTTTGCGCTGCACTGCTTTCTTTTTATATATATGTAGATCTATAACTATACATACAAGATAAACAAATCTAACCACAGGAGAAAAACACAAATATAAATATGGCAATCCGGAATTGTTAAGTCACCTGTCTTTTGCTCAGCCATATGTTGGTTAGGTTTTGCCCATCCTTACGAACCGCTTGACTTGATGAGCTGGTTGGGTATTCAGGATCAGGTGTTTTTGCGGCATTCATGTATGCTCTCCCACCTCCCAGAATCACCTACAGGAAATGAACATTAAAAATAAATGTCTAAAGTATTTAAAAAAAAGAAAACCTATTGGTGTACATCGATTGACTGGTGTCGTTATTCAACTTTGCCAAATATGTTACATAGTAGGTGAGGTTGAAAAAAGACACAAGTCCAACCTATGTGTTTGATTATATGCCAGTATTACATTGTATATCCCTGTATGTTGTGGTCATTCAGGTGCTTATCTAATAGTTTGAAACTATTGATGCTCCCCGCTGATACCACTGCCTGTGGAAGGGAATTCCACATCCTTGCCGCTCTTACCGTAAAGAAACCTCTTTTCTGCTAATTTTAATGAGTGGCCATGTGTCTTGTTAAACTCCCTTCCGTGAAAAGTTTTATCCCTATTGTGGGGTCATCAGCACAGTAATTGTAAATTGAAAAGATATTCCCTCTCAAGCATCTCTTCTCCAGAGAGAATAAATTCAGTGCTTGCAACCTTTCCTCATAACTAACATCTTCCAGACCCATTATTACCTTTGTTGTCCTTCTTTGTACTGGCTCCATTTCCAGTACATTCTTCCTGAGGACTGGTGCCCAGAACTGGATAGCATACTCTATATGTGCAGCCGGACCAGAGTTTTGTAGAGCTAGAAAATTATCGTTTTATCTCTGGAGTTGTACCCCTTTTTAATGCATGTCAATATTCTGTTTCCTTTGTTAGGTTCAGCAATGGCATGCAATTCCAAGCTTCTGCTATCATTTACTAGGATCCCCAGGTCCTTTTCCATCCTAGATTCCCTCAGAGGTTCACCCCCCAGTGTATAGATTGCCACCCAAATGCATTATTTTAAATGTTTGTACATTAAACCTCATTTGCCATGTAGTATGTAGTATGTAACATCAGTCCTACCAACATTCTAGGATAGTCTTTTTATAAATTTGTATATAAAACACATTTCTTAAAGGAATCAACAATACTACTAAAATGTCTGTGTTTTGCAAAAAAAAAAAAGAAGCCTAGTCACTGTGTTTCATCAAATCCCATTTGTCCACTGTAATTACATTTATATCCGTGTTGTGCACCAGTTGGTATGCAATATCCTTGCAGCCACTGTTAGTCATATTTTCAGTCATCTCATTGTCTGAGTACCAGTCTCTTTCGACAATGTGAGCATAGGTCGCAGCTGGAGAGGCATGTTGGACACGAGTGGTTGTCACAATACCCACTGATTTACCTGGAAAAATAAGACCATAGGAAAAACATGAATGACCATATGTTGCAATAAATGGGTGAAAATTTGTAGATAAAATTCTCGGCTCACCCAGCTAAAGTCTTCAATCGTATGTGTGAGTCCTATGCGTAAGGGGAACTCTAAGGCCCTGTACACACGATCAGTCCAAACTGATGAAAACGGACTGAAGTTCAGTTTCATCGGTTCACAGACTGATGGTCTGATGGGTGTACACACCATCAGTTCAGAAACCGATCGTGTCAGAACACGGTGACGTAAAACACGAACTGCAGAAAAAAATGAAGTTCAATGCTTCCAAGCATGCGTCGACTTGATTCTGAGCATGCGCGGGTTTTGAAACTATGCTTTTGCATACTAACCATCAGTTTTGACCGATCGGTAGGCGTCCATCGGTCCGATTTTAAAGCAAGTTCTACATTTTTGGACTGAAGGACAACAGACTGATGGGGCGTACACACGGTCAGTTTGGACCGATGAAACTGAACTTCAGTCCGCTTTCATCGGTTTGGACTGATCGTGTGTACGTGGCCTTACAGACCAATAATGTGTTTTAGACTGGAGTGTCTGCTTGCAGTGATGGTCACAGGCCAGCTTCCCAGGTGCAATGGCAAACATTGGCATTTGGCAAAGTCCACAGTTGCAGTGCTGGTCAATGGTGGAGAGAGTACTAGGTGCACACTATTAGAAAGTGTTGGTGATGTCAGTAGGAGGACAAAATCTGGGGAGGGGGAATATGGTGTCCTGAGAGGGACCAACGCCTCTCCTTCATCTGGGTCTTGGGAAGGGGGTGAGCTCTGAGGTGCTACCTTACTTATCAGAACACCTACCAGGGTGGGCTTCTATCTGGGAATTATGTTAAACTTTACCCTCTGACTGCCTGCTTACCATGTGATATATCACATGAAAAGGGGATGTAAGGAGAAAGGCAGTCATGCCTTTACCCCTTTTCCTGGCAATTATATGCAGGTAGTCTCAGGTGGATTATTCCGACTCCGATTTATGTGAAGCGAAGCATCCCTTTGGATACCTCTATACCTGGCCTGTATTAGTAGATATAATCACTGAGGACAATCCTCATCAGATAGCTTGAACTCACTAAGTACTGTTTCTATTCGTAGAGGTGCTTTAATCCGAAACATCAGGGTTACAGCAGATGACAGTATACAACAGATGAATAGGTTGTGGTACTTATGCGGTCAAAAGATGATACTGTCTGTAGCTTACATATGCAGAATACATGTACCCTGCTACATTTGGCCTTTATCTTCAGCCATGACACAGGAAGTACAAAACTCAGGAAGAAGGGTGGAACATTACACACAAAGGAAACAAGTCATAGATCAGAGAAAAGAAATGTGGAAAATACTGTACAAATGCATACCACATAAGGTCACTATATGGCAGCATGTAAACTAAAGATAACGCCCATAGAAAATGGTTCAGAGAGACAATATATATAAATTCTATGCCCATTGGGGCGGCACATGGATCCAACTCATTGCACAATGCCTATGCAGACATGAAGTGTTAGCATTTTTCAGTCAACAACACTGTCCACCTTTATATTGTTTAGAACCTTGTGTCCTTAGCAATATTGGGGCAGACAGTGCAGTTAATAGGAAATGCATCTGCATGCCCTTGTACAAACTTGCAACTCTTTTCCACCATAGCTGGTCGAGAGTCACAAACCCTTCTGTATTTCAAGTCCATAAATAATGATGATCAAGCAATTCTTAGCAGTCAGTCCACCCAAGCAGCAATATCTATAAGAACTTCATACCATAATTCCCAGTTCTGTGCATGCCCACATTTGTTTGGCTGCAACAGGAAAAAAAAATACTAACAGAAAACGGTTTAAAAAGATCACTGTCTGTAGAAATAACAGATTTGCATAGTAGCCACTCACCCGCTTGCTTTGCTTTGTGAAGTATGGATGTCACTTCATTTCCGTTGGCACTAGTGCAGACTCCATGTCGCGCAGCTGCACTCACACCCAGCATCCCAGAATTTGTCTTTACCCCACATAAATAAGCTGTTCCTGTACCTGCACTGTCTGGAACCTGTTTATCTACATTGTACACCTACAATAACAAAAAGTAAAAAAACAGGCATCGATTGAATGACTACAATATTTTGATAATCTTGCTGTACGAGTGTAGCTAGGTTGGCACCTGTGAAGGAAATTGTAAATTCTATATGGAATTGTATTCTATTTTTTTGCTTTTGCATCTGTATTGCACACTGCACTCATGCTGCACATGGCACTAATAATGTTTTGATTACGTATTTGCATTCTTTCAAGTCCTGATAAGAAATTAGCCTGCCTATGTAACTCCTATTGTTACCTAAAAAGTACAATCGTAATATTATTGTGATACCTACAGTACACAAGAATGTATGAAAGAAACTTCAACTGTGCCTAATTAACAGAACAGCTATATGGAAAGATGCTGAGTGTAGCTTTTTGTGTCTGTTCCCAACTGCAGTAGGTATTATTAATTTGGAACCACTGATCAATATGAGGATGGGCGTTGCCAATCTATAACATTTTCAGAACACCCTTGTAAGCAGGTGCTTACAAGTGTTAGGGTGTAGAATAAAGTTTATTTGTGTTGCTGTATGTGGTATTGGCACTGCTATACTTATAGTATGTGTAGAGTCCTGCTCCTGCTGAACAGGCGCTGCTTAAAATTTAGTGGGGGTCTGAGCTGTTATTTGGCTCAGACCAGAGTGATTAAGGGCAATTTAGCCTCTGTTCCAGCCATGGCTGTGCTGGGAGTGATCCACCATTGATCGACTTGGGGTGTTATTACCAGCCCAGGCCAAGGATGGCTGCAGTCAGGTCATGGTGTATTGAGTGTCCCCCTCAGCAATGAAGCAGTGGGAGTGGTTACCCTGCATTGCATGCTGGGGAGGGGTACTTAAGGTATAGACGCCAATTTTTGCGGGTTTCTGTCCATTCGCACCTCGTAGGCCTGCCTGGCCATGGGTGCGTGTTGTGAATCCTAGCTCCAGGACCACATTGGGGCTGCGGCTTCGTCTGTTGGGCCCAGTTGTCTGGCTGGGGCCTGTACCGCAGAGATGATCCTGTGCTGTCCGTCCTGCGGGAGGAGGCTACTTGATGAAGGCGACCAGGGGAGGACCTATCATGGTAGGGGTCATGCAAGAGGCTGGTACCCTAGAAGAAGGCCTGGAAGCTTCACCAAAGGATGCACCGCACACCGAGAGGCTTGACAGTGTCACCTGTTGAATTCAAAGGTTCTAGTGAGAAAAAGCTAAAGAGATCCAGGTGCTGAATCCTATGGCAGAGGATTCAGGACCGAAATATCTCACTGAGAAAAGAAGGTCTGTGGCAGAGACTGTAGTTTATTTTGTGCACCATCCCGGCTGCGAGGCCAGTGGGAGGGACCTATCCAGGTGAGCAATACCCACTCTGGCTAGAGTGGTGACAAGAACTGTTTGCTGGAAACAGGAGTGTTTCCTTACTTTGCACCTGAACCTACCTACCCTTCCACCCCTTATTCCTCTTTTCTACTAATGTTCTACAAAATAAACCCCAAGATAAAGAGGTACATTGTGTGTGGACACGGAAGTTCTTTGGACTCTCCTTTCACCCTGGACAGCGAGAATAGAGGTAACGTGCCACCCAACATCTAAACCAGCAGCTCCTGTGGGGGTAGTGCTATATATGTGTAACATGTTACTGATAACCCTTCTGGTATTATGTAAATGTCTATTTTACTGTTTTCTGTACAGTAATGTGAGTTAGCAGGCTGCCCGAAGAGGTAGAAAGATATTAATGTTGTCATCCTGGGTGTTCATGGTCCTGCCTTCATGGCCCATAACTTTAGAGAGAGGCTCTTCCATATGGGAACTAACAGGAGGGTCTGCTGCACGATTTAGCTCTCCTAGGTGGGGCAGTGGCCATTTGTTTGTAGCTCCCCTAAGAACACGTGGTATCCAGTCAGGGTAATTGAAGCCAGAACCTGAACTCTGATAATAGGACTCTTCCTGTTCTGGGATAAATTGCTCTATAATATTAGGCTATATTTGCACTATACACCAGTTGTTCTGGATGTGCATTTGGCTGGAATTTGAAGTTATGGTTTGTCCTCATTCCGCTGAATTTTTATTTATTTTTTACAGTCAGCAGCTGCTGACTTTTAAAATATGGACACTTACCTGTCGTCACCTGAAGTCGATCTGTCCCTCGGCTCTCAGGTGGAGGCGCCACCTGAGAGCCTTGCTGCTTCACTTCCTCATTCCTTACTGTGAATGCAGGAGTTGCGCAATCTCATTGGTCCCTGCTGTCTGCTGGGACCTTCACATGCCTGATAAAGGGGCCCTACGTGGCTCCGAAACGTTGCACTCTCTTTGTGTTGTGATCATGCAATAAAACATCAGTTTGGACGCTATTTACGCCGTTCCATGGTGTGCTGGCAAATAATTCTACTCCCAGTAGACAGCGGGGGGACGGAGGAAGGGCCGGACATGGCGAAGATAGCCGCAGATACTGCAGCTATCTATGCCCTTAAGTGGGAGCAAATACCTGGATTACACAGGTATCTGCTCACCCCTCCCCCTCAAATGTGACACAGGAGAGGGTAGGAATCCAAAAAGGGGAAGTTCCATTTTAGGGTGGAACTCTGATTTAAACTGTATGCAGTTTAAAAACAATGGCTCTATAATATTCTGCTATAGTTGCACTAAACACCTGCTGTTCTGGATGTGCATTTGGCTGTTTGGAACATAAAGGAATGGTTTGCATGATTCCACCCACTGTTCTAAAATTTGTTGCCTGAAACAACTGTATGCCGTTTGGTATAAATGACTGTATAATATTAGTCTATAGTTGCACCATAAACCAGCAGTTCTGAATGTGCATTTGGCTGTTTGGGGTGAAAAGAAATTATTTTTATGGCTCTGACCACTGTCCTGAAACAAGGAATAATCCTCTTATTTATCAGATATGTAATGGAATGAGACATGTGAACACTTTCTGTTTTAAGAAGGCTCCACTGTGCTATGCACTGATGAGAGTGAAGGCTTTTCGATTTTCTTAATGCAGGGGTGCCCAACCGCTGGACCTCCTGCTCTGGGATAGCAGGTTGGCAAGCCCAGATCACGGGTTCCTGACCCAATCCAACTCAGAGCAGCATCAGTGGCAAGAATGGAGTCAACGGTATAGGAAGCATGCGGCTGCAGTAGAGAGCAGAGCCGATGCTTATGGTATAGCGCCAACTCCTGTCACAGGCGAAGTGATACCAAATGCACTCTGCCTGGGACAGCAACAGCCAGCGATACCCACATGGGACAACAGCTTGGGAGAGATACCTGTAGGAATTTTGAAGAAGCGGTGACGATTGAAGCCAGTTTTCTTATTAAAATCAAACAGCAATGGGGATATCTGATCTCTATACTAGTTACTCTGGGCTGCTTTTAAATTGATCTGCGGGTTACCTCCTCTAAACCATAGACTTTGGTTATTACTGGTGGATTTGTTGCGCTTTCTAAAACCGCATCAAAACGCCTGAATGCAGGAGTTTTGGTACACTTTCAGAAAGTGCACCACACAGGATATAATAGCATTCTATCGCAAAGTGCAGGTAAACCACAGAAAAGTCACAGATGGTCTGCATTGCACCAGCTTTATATGTAGCAGCGCATCAGTGTGAAAGCAGCCTTGGGCCCCTTTCACATGATTGTCTTGATCGGGTCCACCTGTCGAACCCTCCATTCATCTCTATGGAAAGGCAGATGTAAACAAACTTGTATCCGTTTACATGAGCTACCTCCAATCCAAACTGCCAAAAAAATCTGAAGGGAATCCATCCCCTTCCGTCTGGGTGGATTGGATTGGAGGGCCCAATCCCAGCAAGCTCTCGGGTATGATAAAATGTATATAAGCTATATTAGTACATGGACGAGTGAGCTAAATGACTGAGTGTATAGGGTACACAGGGAGGAATGCTAAATGTGGAGTGTATAGTATCGTGTGATGAGTGTGTACAGTGTATTTCACTTCCTGCAATAAATGGACACACTTTTGCAAGTACATATTTAAAAATAACATAATAAGAAGAACCACAGGAATCATGATCCGACAATAATACGTGAGGATGCTATAAGAGGTTTACAGCACTGTTTACCTTAGAAAGTGCAACATAAGGAAATTTCTCCATCTCTAAAATATTTTCCTCTCCAGATTGCCCTTCCAATTGTCCCTGGTATATACGAGCTGCAGATATTGTGGTGACACCCATTCCTATAACAAAATGTAAAGCAGTAAAGAGATGGATGCAGAAAATAGAGACTAATAACCATATCACCTTTATAACATATTTTATTTATTGTCCCTTTCCTAATATGTATGGCCAATTGAATTTTCTAGCATCTGATTTTATAAATACATCAGTTGCCAATACAAGGCTATAAAGTAGACCCTTTAGGTTGAGCACACTAATGGTAAAGATGAATATATATTTAGAATATACGAGCTATACCCAATGCTAATTACTTACAAATCATTAACCACAGTGCAATAACTTAAAAACAAACCATAATCATAACTAATTAGTCCATAAAAAAATTATAAATTCTTGTTCTTAAATTCATAAATATAATTTCATAATCTTCCAGTGCAGCTTCAAATATAACATTTTGCAATAAAAGTGCCAAGTGCTGAAAAACCACAGTCTGTGTGATCTGTGCTCCCCTCCGTGCGCCCTCACTCACCAGATGTCTATGACTCCCATGACAGAAGTCACAAGCACTTGTATGAATGGTTGGGCTCTGTAGTTCCATGGGCTGTATTTTGAGCTACAGCGTAGGTGGTTCTCAATGTACCTTCATGTGATGTGAACAGATGACAGAGAAAGCAATATAGTGTAATTCCGTTTATTGGTCACATAAACAAATATCTACTCACATGTAAAATTGCTGTAACGAGTGTTAAAAACCTGGAACCGGAAGTAATCATGGACTTGCGTCTCACGACCAGAAATTGCGACATCACCCACAGTCAAAGGATGCGTTTTATCCCTCCCACAAGACGTTATCAATAGTGATGTTGCGGACCTAAAATTTTGCGTTCGCGAACGGCGAACGCAAACTTCCGCAAATGTTCGCGAACGGGCGAACCGCCATAGACTTCAACAGGCAGGCGAATTTTAAAGCCCACAAGGACTCCTTCTGGCCACAATAGTGATGGAAAAGTTGTTTCAAGGGAACTAACACCTGGACTGAGGCATGCCGGAGGGGGATCAATGGAAAAACTCCCATGGAAAATTACGTAGTTGTCGCATAGTCCGTTTTTAATCCTTAAAGGGCATAAATCACCTAACATTCCTAAATTGTTTGGAATAACATGCTTTAAAACATCAGTTATGATGTTGTATTGATCAGGTAGTGTAAGTGTTAGGGTTACAGATAGGGTTAGGGTTACAGATAGGGTCAGGGTTAAAGACTGTAACCCTAACCCTATCTGTAACGATAACCCTGTCTGTAACCCTGTCTTTAACTTACAGAAAGGGTTAGGGTTACAGATAGGGTTAGGGTTACCGACAGGGTTAGGGTTACAGATAGGGTTAGGGTTACAGACAAAGTTAGGGTTACAGACAAGGTTAGGGTTAGGGTTCACAGTGACAGACCAAACTGTCACAGACCAAACTCCCCGTTTAACGCAGCGCAAACAACCACAAACCGTCCATCTGCACAACCGCAAACTCCCCATTTACACAAGGTTGGATACCAAGCTAGCCATGTCCCGTTCCTTATCCTCACTGACATCATTGAATGTCTCTTCTTCCACCAAGCCACGTACAACACCAAGGGTCCCTGAAAGGTGACAACAAGCCCCCTGGGACGCCTGCTGTGTTTGGTCTTCCACCTACTCTAAGCCACCTTCCTCCTCTGACTCCTCTTCTTCAGACTCCTCTCTCTGCGTTGCCGCAGGTCCAGCAAACGACAAGGCTGCTTCTCGTGGTGATGGTGACCACAACTCTTCCTCTTCATGCTCCTCTATTGGTATGTTTAGTACTATTCTTATCAGTTTAATCCCTGTTACGTCCCCTATCAGGGGACGTGTATGGAATAGAATTTAGACAACTGCAAAGAGTTGTCAATAGTTGACACACTCATGACATAAATTGTATTCCTCTATGCGTCAATCTTGGTGTAGTGATGACTGTGCTCGTGCGCACATTTTGGGAGATTGCAGGCAATGGGGGTTTTTCAAAGCCTATGGTCATGCTGAGGTAGTTCAGTGACAGTTAAGTGACCCAGAAAACAATGATTCTGCAGTGTGGGCCCATTGTTGGCCTAGTAGGCTTTAATGATCACCTTAGATGATCACAAAGAAAATTAATGTTTTTTCTATGTAAAATTTTCCAGCCGATCGCTTTTGGTCTGTTCACAATTAGGCAACGACCTTATCATCTGGGGTGTGCCAACATTGCCATTGCCAACACACTCATAGAGGTGGTCGCTTCACTGTGATACGCAAGCCCCTTCACCACAACAAGATAACGATCACGAAGGGGAATTGACACATGTATGTGCCTTTTTTATTTGTTTTGTTTTTGCACCCACATTGCAGCACCAGAGGCCAGAAAAATTAGGCATATACACATGCCTGAAAAAGTAGGTATTGCTGCAGTGGCTGCTATAGCAGCGGCCAGAAAGCTTGATGTTTTCCAGGCAGAAAGTGCACTTGCACTTAAACCTTGCGTCTGGAACCCTAGTTGGTGGCAGATAAGTCACGACAGTCATCCGGCATGCAGAGATAAAATACAGCAGCGTGTGGACCATTTTTAGCCCAAGGCAGCTCATCTCATTAGGCCTTTTTTAGTCAAATGTATCGCCCACTGTCAGTCCCTTCGGGATCCATGCCTCATTCATCTTAATAAAGGTGAGGTAATCTAGACTTTTTTGACCTAGGCGACTTCTCTTCTCAGTGACAATACCTCCTGCTGCACAGAAGGTACTTTCTGAAAGGACACTTGAAGCAGGGCAGGCCAGAAGTTCTATCGCAAATTGGGATAGCTCAGGCCACAGGTCAAGCCTGCACACCCAGTAGTCAAGGGGTTCATTGCCCCTCAGAGTGTCGAAGTGTCAGCCAAAGACACCTTGGCAGACAAATGACTACTATTCTGTATTGCAGGATCTTGATCTTATATGTTATCAACGGTGCCAACAAAATATAGATGAGATTTGGCACTGGACAGGTGGGCACAGTTTACCCTCTGAGCCAAAGACACCCTGGCAGACAAATGACTACTATTGTGTATTGCAGTGAATTTTGTTCTTATATGTTATCAACTGTACCAACAAAATATAGATGAGATGTGGCACTGGACAGGTGGGCACAGTTTACCCTGTGAGCCAAAGACACCCTGGCAGACAAATGAATACTATTCTGTATTGCAGTGAATTGTGTTCTTATATGTTATCAACTGTGCCAACAAAATATAGATGAGATGTGGCACTGGACAGGTGGGCACAGTTTACGCTATGAGCCTGGGCACCTTACATTACATAGCACCCCACAGCTCTGGGCCCCTTTATATAGCACCTTGGACCCCATTACATTACATAGCACCCTGCACCTCTGGACCCCTTTACATTACACAGCACCCTGCAACTCTGGACCCCTTTACATTACACAGCACCCTGCACCTCTGGACCCCTTTACAATACACATCAACCTGCACCTCTGGACCCCTTTACAATACACAGCTCCCTGCACCTCTGGACCCCTTTACATTACACAGCACCCTGCACCACTGGACCCCTTTACAATACACAGCTCCCTGCACCTCTGGACCCCTTTACATTACACAGCACCCTGCACCACTGGACCCTTTTATATTACACAGCATCCTGCACCTCTAGTCTAGCTAAACTCAATACATTGTATAAATATATATACAAAACCTGAAATGCATATATATCCTCTACACACTGTAACTCTGACTAGCCTGCCTGCCTGCCCTATCTAACTCCAAAAAATTACACTCTCTCTCTCTGTCTCTCTCTGTAAACCACGCAGCACAGATTAGAGAGAGAAAAAAACAGAATGATTAGCCCTAAAAAGGGCTGTTTGGGGTGCTGTCAGGACGCTGTTCTAACAGCAGAGATCAGACGAGTCTTTCAGGACTGGAGTACACTGGCCTAGCTATCGCTTTCTCTATAAAATCAGCAGCAGCAACATTGTCCCTCCTCTCACTCTGACTGCAGGTTCAGAATGAATCTAAAATGGATGCTGCCCTAGAGGTGGGAGGGTCAGGGAGGGAGGGTATGCTGCTGATTGTCTGGAATGTGTCTGCTGACTGTGAGGTACAGGGTCAAAGTTTGCTCAATGATGACGAATAGGGGGCTGGTCGAACATCGCATATGTTCGCCAGCGAACAAGCGATGTTCGCCGAGAACCGTTCGCCGGCGAACCGTTCTATACATCTGTAGTTATCAAAGGATATCCCTGGGTGGTGGTGTATGCCAATGTTACAACACCAATGAGTGATATCCTTTGCTAAAGTCTTGTGGGAGTGACGAAATGCGTAAGGTGACCATGGGTGATGATGCAATTTCTGGCTATATGCTTTACGTTATATTGCTTTCTCTGCCATCTGTTCACATGTCATGACGGTACATTGAAAACCACCCACGCTGTAGGTCGAAACACAGCCTGTGGAACTACAGAGACCAACTATTCATACAAGCGCTTGTGACTTCTGTCGTGGGTGTCATAGACATTTGGTGAGTGAGGGCGCACAGAGGGAAGCATGGATCGCACAGACTGTGGTTTTTCAGCACTTGCCAATTTTATTGCACAATTCAATATTTGAAGCTGCACTGAAAGATCATGAAATTACATTTATGAATGTTATAAGAATTTATTCAATTTGTATGGACTCAATTAGTTATGGTTAGGGTGTGTTATTAATTTATTGCACGGTTAATGATTTGTTAGTAATTAGTACTAGGTAGCGCTCTTATATTCTGATTTTTATTTAAAGGCACATGCACTTTGAGAGCAGAAAATTATTTATTTATTTTTGTTCACCCATTTTTTCACTAATTTATATAATTTATTATCCAATAGCGCAGGAGTTCATACATATATATGCCCATGAACTCATGAATATATACTTGTTTTGGTATTTGAAAAGGAAGGACCAAAATGTAAATGTCTTGCGAAACTGCTTTTTGGGTTGTAACAACTGGCCTTAAAATCAGGTCAATACTGGGTGACTTGGATAATATTTTAGGGATGGCTATAATGGAGCACATCTATCACAAAAATGTAAACATTTATATAGATCAGCTCATCCTCATTCATCCATCAGCAATACTATCACACATTATTATATAATTGATTTTTTTCTTCATATATGCTTCACTTATTTAATTGGCTTAATTGCTATTTTTATTTTGTATTGCCGGATCTAACTTCCATACCTGTTAATTGTAATGCTCGAGATCAAGGCTGGTGTGCTGAATGAGTTAACTGGCCTGTCTGCTTTAATTGTATGATGGGAGGGGTCCAATACACTACAAATACCATGAGCCTTTGCCAGACTAGTTACGCGCCCTGAAGACGTTTAGCACAACGAAACGTACGTCGGCAGCGTAACTAGTCACATGATACGCCTAGTATCCGGTCATCTGGTTGTCGGAATCTCGGAGTGGAACGCACGCCGCTACATGCTGCTGCGAGGCAGCGTAGCTGCAATTGAAGCGGAGCAGACTACCTATGACTTACAAGCGAGCAGCCTTGATGCCGGGTCTGGCATCCTTTTAATGTAAGAGGCCACTTGGCTTTTTTTATGTTCCTATTTTTAATAAATTAAGCAGTATTACGCTATGGATTATTTTTTTTCTCATATTTATGTCACCGTATCCAATCTGGGATTGAGAACATCAGCTATCCTGTTATCACCGATGTGTTTGCAGTCACAATACTGCTAAGGCTGTTTCTGACTTTCTTTTTAATCAGAGAAGTCAGGTGTTTCTGGTAAGCACATATACCTATTGAGCACTTTTGGGTGAAATCATTAGAGTGTGGTGGAAGTTTCTATACACGCATTCAAGACTTTGGAAGAATTTTAAGTTTTTCAGCAACTATTGCACCAATGGGACTTTATACCAATACACTATTACACACTCTATGGTGATTGTTGGCAACACTATTTATGGACAATACTTTCTAGTTTGTGTATGGACTTCAGTATATATTTAGCACATTGGATTGTGTCTTATTATATGTTATTAGCGCACTTATTTTTGTATCTCAATACTAACACACACCATGATGTTCTCTCAGTATTATCAATTTTGGGAAGTCTATGTTGTATAACCTAATGATTATTTCATTTGACAAGTATATTTTTACTGCTCACGGTTCACATACAGTATATGTATTTTCTTTGCACTTACCATCTCCTAGAAACAAGATGAGATTCTTTGCTTTATTGGTATTGGGTTGCAGTTTGATAGCATTTGCTAACGTTTCCTTGGCCTGATCATACCAGTACTTGGGTGTTTGTTCGGCTTCTGTAAGGTACAAGCAACAAAATATCCCATTAGACCATAATACACATTTTTCCATTTTTTTTGTTTGATCATGACACAGTAATCCCTAAATCTCTAAAAATTACTTCTTAAAGCGGAGCTCCACCCGCAGTTTTTTTTTTTTTTTTCAAAGTCGGCAGCTACTAACAGTGTAGCTGCTGACTTTGAATAAGGACACTTACCTGTCCTAGGCGCCCGTGCTGACGGCCCCCGCCGATGCCGATCCTCGATCCCGGCACCGCCATCCACAGTCAGGAAAACAGGCAGTGAAGCCGTGCGGCTTCACTGCCCGTTTCCTACTGCGCATGTGCGAGCGACGCGGCGCTTTGTGAATGGTCCGGCTGCTTTCTGGGATACACACAGTTCCCAGAATGCAGTGCGGCCCATTCACAAGAAGACACCGAGAAGAGGAGGAGGAAGAAAACAGCACCGCGGATCATGAGGGCAGATTTGGGACTTCCGCATAGCAACAGCCTATTTAGGGCGAGTATTTTTTTTTTTATTTCATTTTTTTTTTTAATATCAGGGTGGAGCTCCGCTTTAATATCATGGCAATGCAATTTAATTTGCAAATAATTAAGATTATCTTTAAAACGTAACTCTACTTTTGTTGAGAAATAAGCATTCCATTCTGGGTGATCTATGTACATTGCAAGGATTTCAACAAGCTTTGTTGCAGATTTCTACCTTCTGTTATTCTGAAGAAACCAATGTTTGTCCCTCTGTGCCATTCCTCTAATGAGGAACGTTGCAGGGTATGCATCCCTTTAGATGTTATTTCCTACTGGGAGTATCTTACCAAAAATTACATTTTTGTTGCAGGGGATGCCAAAAATCTGACTTGTATCTTAGGGCCCTTTCACACGTGCGGACCGTTCGTTCGTTTTTTTACGGATGAAAAACGGACCGCAATGCATCCCTATGGGATAGCGGACGTTAGCGGATGAGCATCCACTAACGTCCGTTTGCATCCGTCTCCGTTAAGCTCCGTTTTTTTGAACGGAAGAAAACCCTATTTTTCTTCTGTCAAAAAAACGGAACGGATGAAAAACGGATGTTAGCGGACGATCCGTTTAACATCCCATCCGCTAACATCCGTTTTTCATCAAAATATGTAATAAAAAAAAAGTTCTAAAAAAAAAAAAAAAACGGATGGAAAAACTGATGAAAAACGGATGAAAACGGATGAAAAACGGACGAAAAACGGACAAAAAACGGATGAAAAAACTGATCAACTGATGAAAAAAACGGACCTAAAAAACGGTCCGCACGTGTGAAAGGGCCCTTAGGCAGACTTCTGGGAAAATTAGTGAGCCAATCACACAAGCAGAAAACTATGTTTCTGGGGGGGGGGGCGTTCTGTACAAGTTTTGTGAACAAGAACACCTCCAGTTTTTCTTCATTCCTACTGCTGCCCCATTTCTGTAGTGCGTCTTTTGTTCCCTTTATACTATGGAATCTGTATAAGAGATCTATTTTATGCCAGGATTGATATCATCCTAATACACAGAACAGGACAGAACAAGTGTAGATGTCAGACAGTTCACAGACAGGTGTATTGTACCTGTATCGATATCAAATCACAGATCACCTATTTT
The DNA here is from genome assembly GCA_029574335.1 of Rana kukunoris. NCBI lineage: Eukaryota > Metazoa > Chordata > Amphibia > Anura > Ranidae > Rana > Rana kukunoris. Next base: position 229,150,887 of record CM056052.1, read on the forward strand.
GGAACACTTTGAGATTTTCAGAGACCGCAATTATCATATGTCACCAGGTTTACATTCCTGTATGATAAGAATCTGAGCTACCAATGCACCTGGAATAGCCATTTTATCTATATGGTTTCATGTTGCTTTATCTCTTAAGTCAAACATTTGTTAAAGCTATTTATGTTGCATCAATGATGTGTTTATCATATTGACAGATTGCTCAAAAAACCCAACATGGATCATGTTGCTTTTCTAATAGTTTATATAGTTTCCCTAGACATGAACTTGAAGACCTTGGGTGCTCTGTGCTTGAGTATTTTTAAGTGTCTGCATGCAATAGTATCAGCCTTTAAACTTTGTGACCCTACCACTGTAGTATCTTGTTCTGACCTTATAGCATGAGTAATTGCATATCATGTTATTCACGTTCGCAATATTTGCCTTCTATTAATGTGTAGCCCTACCTCCATAGGGGCTGCTGAGTATTTGGTTCACCTGTCACCCTGCCCAGCCTGGCATCCATCTCTCAGGAACTCAGAGACACAGAACAGCCCATAAGCTTTGTTTTTTTGTTATTTTATTCAGCCATGCCTCAGTGAATTGCCTTTTGTGGGCAGGAGCCTTGGGCCCCTATGATGTAGAAATAGTTCTGGTGCTAACTGTCCTCAACCCGGTTACTGATCCCAGTAAACCCTCTTCAGGCCCTGCCAGCCTTCTTAGCTGCAGCTGCCTAATTCCACTGCCCTTTCCACAGTCTACTTCTGGTTCTGCACCCGGCTCAATCTACAAACTCCCGGTTCTCTCCGACATGCCTCCCCAGTCCTCCTGACTGTACCTCACTCACCAGCCCTCCTGGCTGCGACCAGTTGTCCTCTCTGGAGTCTCTAAGCAGTTCTCTCTCCCGCTGTCCTCTCCTTGCTCTCTATGTGCCTCTCCTCCAGGATCTCTTCTCCTCCTGGCTGCACCCGAGCCCAAGCGCAAGGTCACCCCCCCTAGATTGGGGAGCTCCCTGTGGGCACCCAACAGCCTCCACACACTCTGACTCCAGCTCTTCCACCCGACAACTCCTCCCCAGCTGGGCTGACCTTGGGTGTTTAAGGAGGCCTGCCCCCTGCCAATTCAAGTTGGGGATTGGTCAAGGCTTCTCGGAATACCCCAGGCAGCGCCACCTCTCCTCTCCTCCTGTCTTTTTAGCACCTTCTAAAAAGAAAAGGGAGGTGACATTGATGCTAGCTGTGAGTCACCCATCCCTACCCTGAGCCACTCCAAGCCCAGAATGAAAATAACCAGGCCTAGCCACCAGCTAGGCTTGCCTACATTTTCCTACTCTAAAGAAAAATCTAACCTCTAGCACCTACCTAACTAGAGTGTGCTACAAATGTAAAGAAAATGATAAGTGTTTTGGCCATGTTAATTGCCTAACCATTTTTCCTATGTTTTATGGAAAAGCGTAAGATATTAAAGGCTCATGTTTTTTTTGGGGGGGGGGGATGGGAGCTTCGGTTGCAGTGGGACTTCCTGTCCCACTTCCTCCTTCCGCCCAGGGACTGCCTCTGCGACTTCTCTTCTTGCCTTAGGCGGCCCCTCCCTTTAGGCGATCTCCAGGGACACGTGACAAGTTCCAGGAGATCACCTGTCCATTCATAGAGCGCAGCGTGACTTGTGCATGCACAGTGAATGCCTGGCCATGTCTGTTTATTAAAAGTCAGCAGCTACACTTTTTGTAGCTGCTGACTTTTAATAAACACTAAAAGGCTGGAACTCCCCTTTAGGATCAAAAGTATGTAAACTATTGAAAGGAATGATAAGGGACTATATCCAAGAATTTGCTAATTGTAAGGCTTCGTTTTTTTATATATATATATATATATATATATATATATATATATATATATATAACAATTATGTCATACTTTTCTCCACTGTGCAGTTCGTTTTGCACAGAGTGGCCCCGATCCTCGACATCTGGGGTCCCCCGGCGGCGCTGGTAGCTCCTCCCCTAATCGTATAACCCCCTAAAAGAAGCGCTCTCCCAGGGGGTTACCTTGCGGATGCACTCCTGAGTCCAGCATTTGCATCTATAGATGCAGAATGCCGGACTCGGCCCCGCCCCCCATTGCCCGCGTTATTAGATTTGATTGACAGCAGTGGGAGCCAATGGCTGCGCTGCTATCAATCTATCCAATCAAGAGCCGAGAAAATGGGCAGAGGGGAAGAGCGCGTCTCCGACATGAGATCTACGGGGCTCAGGTGAGTAAACTGGGGGGCTGAGAGGCCGGACAGTGACAGAAGTTTTTTCACCTTAATGCATAGGATGCATCAATATTGATGCTATGGTATGTACCTGGATAGAACATTTGTTGCAGGAGCACATCCAGAGGGTAGGGATTAATGTCACATTTTCTAAATGCTCTGGAGTTGTGGATGGAATAAAAAGTGAAATTTCAGTATTTGGTGACGATACAAAACTAAGCAGGGCAATAACTTCACTACAGGATATGTCATTGTTACCAAAAGACCTAGTTAACTGCTTGCCGACTGCCACTGTCATTTTACTGCGGCAGGTCGGCTCTCCTGGGCGAGAGCCTGTAGCTCTACGGCGGCTACTTTTGCGGCCACTAGGGGGCGCGCACGCGACCCCGCTCGCCCCCAAGTCCTGCGCGTGTGCCCGGCGGGTACGATCGCCGCCGGGCACACGCGATCGCTCGTTACAGAGCGGGGACCGGGAGCTATGTGTGTAAACACGCAGCTCCCGGTCCTGTCAGGGAGAGGAATGCTGATCTTCTGTCCATACAATGTATGAACAGAAGATCAGTGATTTCCCCTATTGAGTCCACCCCCATACAGTTAGAACACACACAGGAACATACTTAACCCCTTCCCCGCCCCCTAGTGTTAACCCCTTCACTGCCAATGGCATTTTTATAGTAATCCAATGCATTTTTTTTTTTTTTTTGTTTCATAAAGTTTTATTTGGTGCTTATAAAGACATTAACAAAATAACACAATAATACAGCATAAAAGAAATGAGATATCGACGTAGGATTACATTGTTAACTTTTCAACTGATGTCATACATTACATACAATTGGTATGGAACATTCATTAAACCAGGGGTCTTTAAACTACGGCCCTCCAGGTGTTCAGGAACTACAATTCCCATCACGCCTAGTCATGTCTGTGAATGTCAGAGTTTTGCAATGCCTCATGGGATTTGTAGTTCTGCAACAGCTGGAGGGCCGTAGTTTGAGGATCCCTGCATTAAACATATAGAAAACCTTGAGAGAGATGAATACAAGTGTACAGACTAAGATCAATATAATTCAACGATTAACAGTTTATCTTATCAAAGATCTTGTATCTCATTATTGCTCTTTATTATTATTATTTTTTTTTTGAATAATAAAAAGCACTCCTCAACCTGTAAGTATGATGTTGGAGCTAGTTTTACCTTAGCGGTTGTGAAGTGTAGGGAGGGGTGTTGGGCGGGGAGGGGGAGGGAGGGAATGGAGAGGAGCTACGTAAGGGAAAGGAGGGGGAGAGGGAGAAAAAAAAATATTGTAATATAATACGTGAACTTATTCAGTTATTAATTTTGACTATGTATTTTATTTTTCCACTATAGGTAGCAGACCTTGTTGGGTGTATCCTGGTTTCTTACTGCATATGGGTTGTATAATCCAGAGACTCTTTGAAAATCATCCAGTCGTGCCAGATCGCTGCGAATGACATTATTTTCTCTTGGGATATGCTAATGAGTTCTTCTATTTTTTCAATGTTGTTAATTCTCCTAAACCATTCCGTTTTAGAAGGGGTAACATTCGTGCGCCAATGGGAAGGGACGCATTGCCGTGCTGCATTAATCATGATCATTGGTAATGATTTTAGGTAGCGTTTTCTCGGCAGGTAGTTAAAGTGGAGAAGGTATTGTGCTGGGTTGAATTCGAGAGTTTCAGATGTAATTGCTGTAATGGTTTCGTGAACTACCTTCCAGAAGTTGTTAATTAGAGGGCAGGACCACCATATATGGAGCATCGTTCCCTCCTCTTGTTTACATCGCCAGCATCTGTCAGTGCTTTGAAGAGAGAATTTGTGGATTATTGAGGGAGTTCTATACCATCTAGTAATTATTTTGAAGCTGCATTCCTGTGTGGCCACATTTAGAGAACCTTTATGTGCATATGTGTAGATTCTTTCCCAATTCTCATCAGTTAGAGAGGTATCTATATCCCTCTCCCACTTCCGGCAGGAGGAGCTGGAGAAGTCTGTTTTATCCTCAAACAATGAATTGTACAGGACTGATATCATATGTCTGTGCGGGGTTACTTTCGTGCATAGATCCTCTAGTTTAGTAAGTGGTCTTGTCCATGAGGGTGCAGTCTTGGTGTTGGTCAAAAAATGTCTTATTTGAATGTATGTCCAGTGTGGGATTTGGAAAGGTTTTATGTCAATGTTCAAGTCTTCCCTAGACAGCATTTTTCCATTTTTGAAAAAGTGTTTGACTAGGATTTTCTCGTGTGGCCAATGGTGAGTTAGAAAATATTTCTCAAGACCTGGAGGAAAATCCGGGTTATTTCTAAGTGTCGATAAAGGGCTGAGCCAAGGTGTTGTGTTGGTGGGTTTAAAGGTACTGCGGAAGACTTTTAAGGTGGGGCCTATTAGGGGGTGTGAATGAGCATCCCTGGAATGGTATTTAGGGTGAATCCAAGGTAGAGTGCTGAGTTCTTGTGTGCATTGTCTGTGTTCTAGTGATACCCAATCTTTGACTGTTGTATGTATGTTCCAATCCACAATCCGGGCCATGAGTGTTGCTTGGTGATATTTTTTTAGATCGGGTAGTGCTATACCCCCCTTGTTTTTTGGTAGGCATAATCTAGATAGTTTGATCCTAGGGGGTTTCCCCCTCCAGACGAATGTGGAGCAGGCCTTTCGGAAGGATGCAAAGAAGGAAGCGGGTAGGGAAATGGGTATTGTTTGCATAACATATAAATACCTAGGCAAGATTGTCATTTTAATTAGGGAAGCTCTCCAAAACCAAGATATGTTTAGGGAATTTCATCTCTTTAGATCTTCGTGAGTTTCTTTTAGTATTGGTGCGAAGTTTAGTTTAAAAAGGGTCTTTCAGATTGGAGGGAATTTCAATTCCTAAATAGGTTATGCTTTGTGTGGCCCACGTGAACGGAAAGTTCCTTTTACATAGATCTACAGCATTTGCCGTTAGTGTGATGTTGAGAGCATTTGATTTCGAGTGGTTAATCTTTTAATTAGATAGTGAATTAAAGTTTTCTAAGTCTTTTAAAAGGTTGGGTATGGAGATGTGGGATTCCGACAGAAAGAGTAGCATATCGTCCGCAAAGGCGGCTACTTTGTAGGTTTTCTTTTGGATCTCGATTCCTTTTATGTTTTGATTGGCTCTGATTCTATTTAGAAGGGGCTCCAAGGTGAGGACAAAGAGCAATGGGGACAGGGGGCAGCCCTGTCTCGTACCATTACGTAGTGAGAAGGCGTTCGATAGATGGCCGTTTACTCGTACTCTTGCGGTTGGGTTCATGTACAGTGCTTTGATGCAAGTCCTCATTTGGGTTAGGATGCCTATGTGTTCTAGAACTGCCTCCATATAATCCCAAGCCACTCTATCGAACGCCTTCTCGGCGTCGAGGGACAGAAAAAAACCTTGTTTTTTATTGGAAATTAACCAATGACTGAGATTTAGTGCTTTGGTTGTATTATCCCATCCCTCCCTACCAGGAATAAATCCCACTTGGTCAGGGTTTATGAAGGTATTAAGTAAGGGTAGCAATCTATTGGCTAAAATTTTGGCGTAGATCTTGACATCTACGTTGATTAATGAGATGGGTCTATAGTTCGTGACTTGTGTTGTATCTTTACCTTCTTTGGGTATGACTGTAATGTGGGCTTCTAGTAATTGTTTGGGAGGTTGATGGTCAGAGTTTAGAGTCTGAAAGGTTTTCAGGAATCTCGGTTTCAGGATGTCGATGAAGGTTTTGTAATACTGCAGGGGTAGGCCATCTGGACCAGGCGCCTTACCTACTTTCATTTCTTTAATTGCCTTGTCGAATTCTGGCCCTGAAATAGGGGCTTCTAGTTCTTGTGCTTTGTCATTAGATAGTTTGGGTGGGCTATGTTTTTTTTTAAGAAGTCATGAATTAGCTTAGATCTTTTATCTGAGTTCTGGGGGCATTTTGGGTTTGATGGTAGGTTGTATAACGAATGATAATATGCTTCAAATTGTTTGGCTATCTCCTCATTAGTGGAATGAGTTTTCCCTTGATTGTCCCTAATTTGATGCACGGTTGAGGCTATTCTTTTATTCTGTACTGCTTTGGCCAATAATTTTCCGCTCTTGTTACCCTGTTCATAGTAGATCTTGTGTCTCAATATGTATTGTCTTTTCGTTTTCAGATTTAGTTCTTCCATCAGAAGTGCTCTGGTTTTGGTTAGTTCATCAAAAGTTGAGGTCGCAATATTTTTTTTGTGCGTTGTCTCTAATTTGTGGATCCGGTCTACCAGGGATTTTATTTTCGATTGGCGATCTTTTTTTATTCTAGCTAGCCTGTTGATGAATTCACCCCTGATAACACATTTATGTGCTTCCCATTGAGTCATTAGAGAAAGTTTCATCATTTTTGTTTCTTGCAAAATAGTCTAACAGTTTCTCTTTCAATTCTAGCATATCTATGGGGTCTTTAAGGACTGTGGAGTTGAGTCTCCAGGTCTTGGTCACTGTTTTTTTATCGGGGAAAGACAATGTTGCTGTTATGGGGTGATGGTCAGATATTGTCATAGGTTCGATTTTTGCATCTTTCAAGAGTGTTAGGTCAGGTTGGGAAATAAAAAAGTAGTCAATTCTAGAATATTTTTGGTGAATGGTAGAGAAGTATGTGTAATCTTTGGTTTGAGGAAACAGAGTTCTCCAGGTGTCATGCAGCGTTAAGTCTTTAAGTTGGATCTTAATTTGTTTCAATGCTCTGTATGGAAGGCTCGATGCTCCATTCGGGGTGTCTATAATGGGGTCCAAAGGGGTGTTGAAATCACCCCCCAAGACTAGAATGCCCGTGGCAAAGGTGGTCAGTAGTTCTTTAATTTTCCGAAAGAAAGCTACTTGGCCCGAATTTGGGGCATATATGTTGGCGATTGTGATTGGATGATTTTCCAGTTTGCCTTTTACAAATATGTATCTCCCGCTGGGGTCTAGCATGGTATCGTGTATCTGGAACGGGTCTGGTTGGAAATTTAGTATGGAGACACCTTTTGTTTTCCCTTCTGTGTTGGAAGCGTGTAAGGCTATCGGATATCTCCTGTCTTGGAATTTCGGGACTTTTTCTGATTTGAAGTGGGTCTCTTGAATACAAACGATGTTTGCTTTATGTTTGTGGAACTCATTGAGGAATTTGGTCCTTTTTTCTGGTATATTTAGACCTTTGGCATTTACAGAAAGTATTTTAATAGACAGTGATGAGGTAAGGTGGATGTTGGAAGCCATTGTTTTGGCCATTGTTTTTGCTTCTCTCTTTCTCCCTTGCTGTTCCTTCCTATCTGTTTGTGAGTCTGGCACTTCGGAGCAGTTGTTACAATAGAAATGAGAAAACCTAATGTTACAGGAGCGTCTTTATCTTGGTGAATACGGGGGGCCGTTTGTTAGTTTGGGAGTGGTTAGTAGCCAGGCGTAAGCCTTGGGTCTTGCGTTACAAGTTCTGAGTCTGTATGTGTCTAAGAAATGAGACCAGTACTGCGCTTGGATGTCTTGAAAAGAGCTTAGTACTTTAGGCCCTGCAGGATTGACCAAAGAGGAGATAGGAGAACTCACTTAAGCAATTTATATATCTGACCCCTATAGGGATTTGGTACATTGCTACTCTGCATGGAAACCATCTTCCTATGATGTTTAAAGCACACAGCATGTAAATACATAAACCATTATAATGTCCTGAGGTATGAAACATGGGCAATAAACCCAAACTATTTAACTTGTCGAGCTAGATATTCTCTAGGATCCTTCAACATAACCACCGGGCATGGCCGAGATCAAGGGGAATAACAATTTATTCAGTGGGTGTCTAATGCATTTCCCTTGTGGGAGGGGGATGGAAATTGAAAACTGCCATGTCTCCGCTAGCCATGTGACAAGATCCCTATTGATTAGGCATATACATACTATGCAGCATAAGCACAAAACAAAACAGGGTGTAATGTACATCTTTTTCAATTATCTTCTGAGCTAGAGATTCAAACAGGAGTCAAAGTTTATATGGGTCCTGATTAAAAGGTCTCAGGTCCAAATAGTTGTATTAACTGATATAACAAAGAACAATAACGGTTTTAGTGTCCTGCTCTTTTCCTCATGCAATACCCTAGATGTTCTATGTAGACCGCTAGGACTGTGAGGTTTCTTTGGGATATTATTGCGGGACAAATAGCCATTTGGTGGCCATGTGTTCCCAATATGCAGGTCAAACACCCCCTTCCTGGGATCTGATCTAGAAGATGAGTGGGCAGCATAGCCCTATATCTAACAATTGTCCTCCTGAACTTAGAAAAACGGAGTAAAGGAGATGGTACTTACACGGGATGAGGTTGTGACGGTTGAGGTAGACAAACCTTTATCATGAAAGACTGTCCAGTAGATCAGCGGGTGCTCAGAGCATCTTGAGGATGCATTGTCTCTCGATGGGGGTGTTTGGTATCTCTGCAGAGGACAAACTGAAAAGAGCAAGGGCAGGGGTGTCGAGAAAAAACAAAAACAGAACAACAAGAAAAAACACAAAAAACAAAAATAAAAATAAAGGGGAATCACATAGGTATGTTGAGCTGGTTTTGGACCTGTGTATAACCTTTATCTTCCTTTAGGAGTGCTTCAGGGATAGCCAGGAGGATCAGTTGTAGATCTAAAAAGAGCAGCTCCATGTAAGAACCATATGAAGAAAAGAAAAAAGAGGGGCATGTGGGGAGCCGAACCAAAAGATGTAGAAGTATATTTAGGTGTCCATGTGGTCTTGGTAGTTAAGGCGATCTCTACGTCTGGGTGGCGAGTTTCCTGGATTTCCTTGGGCTTCATTTCCCCTGTTGTTGCGGGGAGATGGTGATCTGCGACGTCTATCTCTCTGTCTTTAAGCTCTGGGAGTTAGATTGTTGGAGATTGATATCCACGGTTCATTCAGCATAAATGAACTGTACCAGTCAGGGACCTCCGTCCTGGGGATATTCATTGCTTCGCAGAAAGAGCGGAGGTCATCAGGCGTGCGGAGCAGTGCTGTATGGCCTCGGTGTGTGGCTGATAGACAAAATGGGAATTTCCACCTGTACGGAATTCCCCTTGATCTCAATTGTTCTGTGATCGGACGCAATGCTCTGCGTTGTTGCAGTGTAATGTTTGAGAGGTCCTGATAGAGTTTAATCTCAGTACCGTTGAAAATTACTCTATTTCTCTCTCTCGCTTTCCTTAAGATAGCTTCCTTCAGTGGAAAATTTACCAGGCAGCAGATTATGTCTCTAGGGGGGTCATTTTCTCTCCCTCTGGGCCTGAGGGCCCTGTGAATTCTCTCGAACTCGATCGGTGTGTCAGGTGGTCTTTCCAGTATATCATTGAATATAGCTTCCGCAGTGCGTTCTACAGGGATTTGGTCAGGCATTTCAGGGACCCCCCTTATTCTAATATTATGTCTCCTCCCCCTGTTGTCCAGGTCTTCCAAATGGCGGTGTATTTCAATGATATGGGTGAGGTGCATGTCAGCGTTCTTCTGCACTTGTTTAATAGCATCCGCATGGCGTGCAGCAGTTTGTTCCATCACTCCCGTCCTAGCTGCTATGCCCTGGATGTCAGCACGGAGCTCAGTAATGGCAGCAGACAGGGATGATTTTATGTCCAGGGCCACAGCCTGCAGGTTGGCTTGCACCACTAATGATGGCACAGCCGTTCAGCCTGGCAGACTTGCAAGCATTTTTTTAGCACTGATCGCTATAAAAATGCCAATGGTCCCAAAAATGTGTCAAAAGTGTCCGAAGTGTCCGCCATAATGTCGCAGTACTGAAAAAAAACGCTAATCGCCGCCATTACTAGTAAAAGAAAAAATATATTAATAAAAATGCCTTAAAACTACCCCCTATTTTGTAAACGCTATAACTTTTGCGCAAATCAATCAATGAACGCTAATTGCGATTTTTTTTTTTACGAAGAAAATATGTAGAAGAATACGTATCGGCCTAAACTGAGGAAAAAAAAAAAAAATTTATATATTTTTTGGGGATATTTATTATAGCAAAAATGTAAAAAATATTGAATTTTTTTCAAAATTGTCGCTCTATTTTTGTTTATAGCGCAAAAACTAAAAACCGCAGAGATGATCAAATACCACCAAAAGAAAGCTCTATTTGTGGGGAAAAAAAGGATGCCAATTTTGTTTGGGAGCCACGTCGCACGACCGCGCAATTGTCAGTTAAAGCAACGCAGTGCCGAATCACAAAAAGTGCTCTGGTCATTGGGCAGCAATATGGTCCGGGGGTTAAGTGGTTAAAATAGAGGGGTGGGCAGGTATTTGGCAGATATGGTTCAATATATGTGAAAAAACAATCATCACAGTTAAACAATGATTCACAATATAACCAAAAAGTATGACTGCTGCTAAAACATCACCCAGTGTTTTTTACTACACCCCTACATACACTGAGCAAAACTATAAATGCAACACTTTTGTGTTTGCCCCTATTTTTCATGAGCTGAACTTTTACAACTTTTTTTATATACATAACAGGCCTATTTCTCTCAAATATTATTCACAAATCTGTCTAAGCCCAGGTTTACACTGAGCTGCAGGAATGAAGCCGAACTGAACTCGCACGATTTCACTCCTGCTTGTCAGTCCCAATTTCGGCTTCAATTTCAGGGCCCCAAGAAATGAGGTTGATAGTACATGAGGTGTGATCAATTTTCCATGATTGGTACCATTGGTACAAAATTTGAATATCGTGTAAAAGTTAATTTATTTCACTAATGCAAATTAAAAGGTGAAACTAATATATGAGATAGATTTATTACATGCACAGCAGGATAGTTCAAGCCGTGATTTGTCATAATTGTGATGATTATGGCCTACAGCTCATGAAAACCCCAAATCCACAATCTCAGAAAATTAGAATATTACATGCAATCAATAAAACACGGATTGTACATAGAACAATATCGGACCTCTGAAAAGTATAAGCATGCATATGTACTCAGTACTTGGTTTGGGCCCCTTTTGCAGCAATTACTGCCTCAGTGCCGCGTGGCATGAAAGCTATCAGCCTGTGGCACTGCTGAAGTGTTATGGAAGACCAGGATGCTTCAATAGTGGCCTTCAGCTCTTCTGCATTGTTCGGTCTCATGTCTCCCATCTTTCTCTTGGCAATGTCCCATAGATTCTCTATGGGGTTCAGGTCAGGCGAGTTTGCTGGCCAATCAAGCACAGTAATCCCATGGTCATTGAACCAGGTTTTAGTGCTTTTTGAAGTGTGGGCAGGTGCCAAGTCCTGCTGGAAAATGAAGTCAGCATCCCCATAGAGCTCGTCTGCGGAAGAAAGCATGAAGTGCTCCAAAATCTCCTGGTAGATGGCTGCGATGACCCCGGACTTAATGAAGCACAGTGTTTTTCTTTAGCCCAGGTCAAACGCTTCTGACGTTGGTTGTTGTTCAGGAGTGGCTTGACAAGAGGAATACGACATTTGTCTAGGATCCGTCTGTGTGTGGTGGCTCTTGATGTACTGACTCCAGCCTCAGTCCACTCCTTGTGAAAGTCCCCAACACTTTTGAATGGCCTTTTCCTGACAATCCTCTCCAGGCTGCGGTCATCCCTGCTGCTTGTGTACCCTTATCTTCCACACTTTTCCCTACCACATAACTTTCTATTAATGTGCTTTGATGCAGCACTTTCTGAACATTCAACTTCTTTTGAAATTACCTTGTTGAGGCTTTCCCTTCTTATGGAGGGTGTCAATGATGGTTTTATGCACAACTGTCAGGTCAGCAGTCTTTTCCATGATTGTGATTCCTACTGAACCAGACTGAGAGACCATTTAAAGGCTCAGGAACTTTTTGCAGGTGTTATGGCTTAATTATCTGATTAGAGTCGGACACTTTGAGCCTAGAATATTGCACCTTTTCACAATATTAAAATTTTCTGAGATTGTGGATTTGGGGTTTTCATGAGCTGTAAGCCATAATCATCACAATTATGACAAATCACAGCTTGAACTATCTTGCTTTGCATGTAATGAGTCTATCTCATATATTAGTTTCACCTTTTAAGTTGCATTAGTGAAATAAATTAACCTTTGCCCAATATTCACACTTTTAGAGTTTCAGGCCACGTACACACGACCGAGAATCTCGTCGAAAAGAAACATTGTTTTCCTCTACGAGTTTCGTCAGGCTCGTCGAGAATCTTGATAATAAAAAATGGTGAAAAAAGGAGTATAAAGGCGCCCTTCCACCTTCTCACACCTCATTGCGCCAAAGAATAAACAAAAAAAGAAGAAAAGAGACCCTAAAGCAGCTACTTTAAATAAATAAATAGTGATGTAAAATAATTCTGAGTGAACACAGCGTTTTATTACGTTCGAACCACCGACCATCAAGTGTGCAGTGTTTTTGAAGTGAAGTGAAGAGGAGAACCTATGACCTATGACCTATAGTTAAACATTGTGTCAGCCGAGACCATAATACATCAAGGTTTTCCCGCGCATTTGTCTCTGGTTTTGGAGTTCACTGCTGAGTTTACTGTTGAAGTGCCTCTGTTTGTTTTAATAGATGTGAGTGCAATGTGTAAAGGCCTCTTGTGCTGTTTTTAAATAAATTGTTTTGATATACTTCACTATTGGAGCCATTTTTATTTTTACATGTGTAATAACATTGAGGTGCTGGAGCACTGGTGGAGTCGTTTGATGCCTTTGGAGACTCTGCGATATTGCCAAACATGTGAATGTGAGGCATGTCCTATTGGTAAGCACAATTCCTTAGGGTGTGGAGTCACTGAGCACTTATGTTGTGGTTGAAGGTTTTAAGGAAGATTGTTCAAGATGAATAAGTGGACACCTGAAAGTTTAATCACTTGAAATTGAATCACTTATAGACTTGGCTTGTTACAATTTATTTTTGACCACTGGATGAACGTTTTAAACATTTAATCACAATTACTCAGTTCACCTTATGTATATGTGTATATATATATATATATATATATAGGAAAAAGATTAGTTGCGCTAAGAAACACAACCTGATATTGTGTATAAATTAATTCAATAATAATAAGTAATAAATAAATACAAAAATAAGTGCAAAATTATATATGGCTAAAAAAGTGTCAATCCGTGAAGACAACCCAAATAGTAATATAAAAAGCTTTGGTATACACTGAATACTGCAATAGTATAAATATCTGACACATAACTGGAGATTGTGTCTGTATTAGTCCATTGGTGCTTGGGCTAATGCCAGGGGGAACAGTTTATATAATCATCCCTATACACATAAGCAAATAACATTTTTCCAATTATGAACATAGCAATTGTAGATTGTAGGTTGAAGGAATCCACCACCGATCTCAGATTAGTAGAAAAGGGAGTCTTGCAATCACACCGAAAGAGAGGTAAGGGTGTACTCTTACCAGATCCAAGGATAAGCCAGGCATATCGATCTGCTCAAACCAGGGAGGGAAGGCAAGAACTCCACCACTTTCAGCTCTTCCCCGTGGGGTTGGTGTAGATAAACAATCTCCACTAGGGACACTCCACAACACTTGAGACTCCAGAAATCATAGAGGAAACCCCGTGGGAAAAACAAGGGCTCAAATGGTGAAGTACCATCAAATAGATTTATTAAAACATGTGCAAAATATTACACATATAAGTTTAAAATTGCTGGCTAGACAGGCATAAAAACAAACAGTGTAGCAATAACTACGTGCACTCGTGCTTCCGGGGTCACGTTAACGCAGTGACGTTAGTGCGTGGCTTCGCCCTGACCGGTTTCGTCATAAATGACGTTGTCAAAGGGCACGGGCGACGCAATAAACGTTCACCTTAAATATATGCAGAGCGACAACCAAGCCTCTCTCTCTGTTTACAGCCTCCATTGACGAACGGCCAAAAAAATTGTAAACACGCGGAAGTGGGAGTGCTTGGGAACACAAAACTAGGACTCTGGAAATGTGATACCAACAAGACCGCGGTAACACAGATAGGAATATCCTGTGTTGACCAGGTCCGGTCTCCTTTCTTAAGGTGTCCTCACTGGTTCCCAAACATCCACTACCTCCATTAGTGTAGATTGTGCCAACTGCTAAATTACTGTCTGTCACAATATAGGTTTAATACAAAACGCATATATACATATAACCGCAGTTTGGCACAAAAACAGTTTTTTAGGAAAATAGACATTTCTACCCTCTTATCTCCTGATCCAATTCATATAGATCCCAGAGAAAGAGGTGTAAGAAATGTAAATTAACTCTTATTTTTACAAAAAACTATAAAAATATTCCAATTTAATTTAAATTAGAAATGAAAGGAAATGGTACACATTATTCCCTCTTTTAAAGCCCTCTAGTGGTTAGAAGAAGGGATGCATAGGAATCCTATAAATCATATACATATAAGCCATATCTCTACAGATGGACTTAATGGCCACTAGGGAAACAGCCCACTTCTTATATATGATTCAATTACATTTAAATTCACATAGAATCATTAGATAACCCATGTTGTTAATATTATTGGACACCTATACACATTTACCAATCTAATATATCAAGGTTTGAGTGCTGACATGATATCATAATGTCTTCCAACTCCAAAAAAGAAAAAGAGAAAAAATGAAGTGAGGCGGACGCTATGAATTATCTGAAAAAGCATTGACTTCTATGTCTACATTTAAACCTTGCGGTTTAAGGCATTTCATACGGTAAATCCAGCTCATCTCTAATTTAGATATAGCTATCCTTTTAGATCCCCCTCTCCAATGAGGTCTGAGAACATCAATGGCAATAATGGAGGTGCCACTAGGATCTCTAGCATGCACTTCCTTATAATGCCGGGAAACAGAATGTTTTTTAAAGCCCCTTCTTATGTTCCCAATGTGCTCGTTGATCCTTATCTGGAAAGCTCTTACTGTACGTCCGACGTATTGTAACTCACATGGGCAGGTCAATAAATACACCACATGGGTCGTTGAACATGTAATAAACGATCAAATATTAAATGTTTGTGAGGTGCTGTTTGAGGTAACACTCAAAGTCTTGCGTTCATTGACCGCATTGATCTTACACACAGCACATTTTTTGCATTTATGGTAGCCTATTATGTTCTGAAAGAACATTGGTTTATTACGTGGAGGGTTACAGACTCCCGGAGCAAGGGAATCTCTTAGTGAGGGAACCCCTCTAAAAACCACTTGGGGCTGTTCAGGGAGTGCAGGACCAAAAACTGGATCCTCTTTAATAACATGCCAGTGCTTCTGGACCAGTTTTTTAATTAGATAATGTTGATTCGAGTAACTGGTGATGAAGGGAGATACAAATAGATTTTTTTCTACTACAGAGACCTGTTTATCTTGCACCAATAAACTTCTATCTACTGCTTCAACTTCACATGTTTGTTTGTGGAGATCTTACGCTAGGTACCCTTTATCTAAAAATCTTGATGTCAGCATTTTCTCCTGCTCACCTCAATCTTCTATTTTGCTACAGTTACGCCTAAGGCGCAAGAATTGAGAGTCTAACCAAGCTTTATGGTGGCAGCTATCACGAGGGAATGAAGGAGTTATGATCTGTTGACTTAAAAAAAGTGGAGGTCATAAATTGACCCCCTCCACTCGTATTTCTAGATCCAAGAAGTTGATCTTTCTTTGGTCCGCCTCATATTTAAATTCGATCCCCCTATCATTGATGTTGAGAAAGCACATAAAGGCATCCAAGGATTCCCTGGATCCTCTCCATAGGAGGAGGACGTCGTCAATATACCTAGCCCACAGAACCAGTTCAGGTCTGCGGTTGGTATAGACGACGTCCTCCTCCCATTTCCCCATAAAGAGGTTGGCCAGATTGGGGGCAAATTTTGCCCCCATCGCGACCCCCCTCTCCTGTAGGAAAAAATTTCCACTAAACCAGAAAAAATTATGTGTGGTCACGAACTGAAGGAAATCCATAATGAATCTCTGCTGAACAGCAGAAAAGTCAGAGTCTCTTTCCAAAAAATGTTTGACAGAAGAGATCCCCCAGTCATGGGGTATAATGGTGTACAGGGACATAACGTCAGCGGTGACCAAACATAACCCTCTTCGTGTGCAACACCATTCATTATATTGATGACATGTTTGCTATCTCGAATAAAGGCCGGTAGGGCCCTAACCAACGGTTGAAGATAACCGTCGATATACTTACCTGCCCTAGAAGAAATTAAATCAATTCCACTTATTATTGGCCTCCCTGGAGGGTGGACCGGATCTTTATGGATCTTGGGCAGGTTGTATATTACTGGGATCCTCGAAGATGCCGGAACAAGAAAGGCTTTCTCCTTTTTGTTCAAAACACCAGAAGTGTATCCTTCCTTTACGATTTTGGTCAACACTTTCTTATATGATGAGCGGGGATCACTGGGAAGCTGGGAGTAAGGCTGCATTCACACCTAATCGCGGCGTTTTGTCCCGCGAATTGCGCCGACAAATTGCGGCGTTTTGTACCGCGATTTGTGGCGACAAAATGCCACCATTTTAACCCCCATTTAACCCACAGGTCCACATCTCCTATGCCGAACGCCGAAGCCGCCTGAAAAAAAGGGTCCGGGACTTGTTTTGAGCTTCAGGCGCTCGGCGTTTCGGCTTTTCGGCATTCGGCGTGGAGATGTGAACCATCTCCATAGAGGGAAATGGTATTTCTCCCCTCCAGCGTATCGAGCGTCGGGCGTAAATACGCCTAGATGTGAATGGAGCCTTAGTGTCCCTATCCCTTTGTCAGCGGGGCGGATGACGATACTTTTCTCTTCACAGAGTTGATCAAATCCTGATTGTAAGGACTTATTGAGTTTGATCTTTCTAACGTTAATTTTTTCAAGATCTCTCAAAAGTACATCTCTGAAAACCTTAACATTAGGTGCCAAACCTCCAGGGGGATTAAACAGGGGGGCATTGGAAAGATTAGAATGTTGAACATCTGTATCTATATTCGTTGGCTCTCTAATAGGTTTGGATAGAAAGAATCTTTTCATACTCAATTTTCTTGAAAATTTGTGTATGTCCATATGTACCTCAAACTTATTTAATGGCTGGGGAGGGGTGAATTTCAATCCTTTGTCGAGAAGGGTGACCTCCTCTAGAGTCAGCGTGACAGTGCTGAAGTTGAAGATCCCCTGACCTGCTATACTGTCTTTCTTTTTGTTCTTTGATTTCCTCCCCCCTCTGGTTCCTCTCTTCTGTCTACTGTTGATTTTGGTTGAACCTGGGAAAATCCTGATATTGGTTAGGTTCCCTACTTCTCCATTGATCCTGTTGGTAAGGGTGATCATATGGATTAGTAGATCTAGGAGGGTAGAGAGGGGGAGGAGGTGGGTAATAGTAGGATGACCTATCATCTCTATTCCATCCATTTGGAGCATCAGACTGTTGATAGTGTCCCCCAAATGGGCAAAATTCCTGTAGAGGTTGGAAACGATTACTAACAGGGATAGTATAATCATATCTTACCCCTTCCTGGGGTCTCCATGGTGGTCTCTGAAAATTGTTTGCCTCCCGATAAGAGGACTCAGGTTTCCGATTTTTTGATTTGTTCCTCCAGCCTGGAGATTTGGCGGGAGGGCCTTTATTTTGTACATCCCTAGGTTTTTGGGAATGAGATGGTTGAGAACGACTCTCTCTCCCAGGGGATTTATAGGAGACCTTCCTAGGGTGTAAAATAGGTCTATTAGGTGTATGAGGGGGTGGTCTGGAGTTAGCTGAGTTACCCAAAGTTTGACTGAGAGGAGGAGCTATATCCATCTCTACTGTATCACCCTAATTTTCCTGAATTTTACTCTGCCATTCGAAAACCAAACCAGATTTGTAGTCTCCTACATCTCGGTTGAACTTTTTATTTTTCTTATTTTTCTGTTCTATTTCTTCCTTTTCCAATAGTTTTTGAGGGCCAAGTATCGTTTTTTGTATTCTTCACCATTGGTCAGGGGACAGAGTTTTTCTTTAATAAGTTTGATTTCAAAGTCTAGGCGTGTCAATTTGCACTTCTTGCGTTGAACCAAAAACTGCAAAAATTTCACACCAGCATCATTAAAATATTGGAACCATTCGGCTAATTCTGATTCACCTTTTTGGGGGCTGACATCCCATCTCAAACTCCTCGGGACCATGGAGTCGGCTACATATTGATCTAACAGTGCTATATCCCATTGTGTATGTAATTCAGCCACCATGAGGTTTTTAAGCCTCATGAACATACCCCCAAGGTCATTATCTGGTTCTTTGTTAATCTCAAACACTCTCTTTCGGTGTGATTGCAAGACTCCCATTTCTACTAATCTGAGATCGGTGGTGGATTCCTTCAACCTACAATCTACAATTGCTATGTTCATAATTGGACATTTTTTATTTGCTTACGTGTATAGGGATGATTATATAAACTGTTCCCGCTGGCATTAGCCCAACCACCAATGGACTAATACAGACACAATCTCCACTTATGTGTCAGATATTTATACTATTGTGGTATTCAGTGTATACCAAAGCTTTTTATATTACTATTTGGGCTGTCTTTACGGATTGACACTTTTTTAGCCATATATAATTTTGCACTTATTTTTGTATTTATTTATTACTTCTTATTATTATTGACTTAATTTATACACAATATCAGGTTGTGTTTCTTAGCGCAACTAATATTTTTCCTATCTGTACAATTACGTGTATATCACATGTTTAGTGTTGCTGCTGGATTTATTCACTTATATTTATTCATTTATCAATTAATTAATGTATTTATTCATTCATTTATTTACCTTTATCCTTAGCGCGAGAAATTCTCCCCTTAGATAGAATTACGTTTGTTTTGATATATATATATATATATATCTATGCACATTTTTTTAGTATATGTATGATACACTCTTTCACAGGGGTATATTTATTTATTTTTGTTCAGTCACTGAACTTAGCGCTGCTATTTTGTTCACTCAGAATTATTTTACATTGTCGAGAATCTTGTCAAGCTTTCTTTGCGTACACATTGTCAAGACAAAATCTCGTCGTTCTCAAATGCGGTGACGTACAACACGTACGACGGCACTATAAAAGGGAAGATCTATTCCATTGGTGCCACCCTTGGGGCTGCTTTTGCTAATCTCGTGTGGCCGCGTGTTAGTAAAAGTTTGGTGAGAGACGATTTGCGCTTTTCAGTCTTTATTCTGAGCATACCAGCCCGACGAGAAACACGACGAGGAAATTGAGACTCCCGACGAGAAAAAAGAGAACTTGTTTTTCTTGTCGAGATCCACGACAGTATTCTCGACGAAAAACATACACGCGACCGTTTTCGACCAGATTTTGTTGAGGAAAACGATCATGTGTACAAGACCCCATCTGTATAACTTTCACACAGTCCAAATATTATACACATTTTTGGGTTATTTTTACCAAAGAAACGTAGCAGTATAAATTTCTCACTTTATGAAAAAAAAACATATTTGCAAAATGTGCTATTTTTTTTTTTTACATTTTCAGTCTTGCAAAAAATAAAAAACCTGAGTGGTGATTAAATACTCTGTGTGAAAAAAATGATAAAAACTTCATATGCGTACAGTGTTGCATGACTGAGTATTTACCATTTAGGCCTTATGCACACTGGACATTAAAATAACGTTATAAAAACACCAGTAGTATTGCAGTGAGTTTTTCAGCTTTTTTCAGCTTTTCTCAATGTTTTTGCAATAGTGTTTTAGAAAAAAACGTCTGAAGCCAAAAACGTCCAGTGTGCATGAGGCCTCAAAGCGTGACAGCGCTGAAAGATGAAATTGGCTGGGGCAGGAAGGGGGTGAAAGTGCACCTGCAGAATGCAACACACCCCGAGTGACGTGTATGGGGCTGTTGGACAGCCATTGCCTGGTTTTAACAGGCGGATGAGGTGAGTTAAAAATGCACCTCAACTGCCTGGTTTTGTAGTCTGACATTGTCCATCTAAAAGGTGTCATTCTGTGTTTATGTCACATAGAATATACATTTCCATAAAATTCAAAGAGCATATACATAAGTCCAGGGGACTATTCCTTTTGCACAGAGCAGCACTGATCCTCTTGCATAGAATGCATTAAGATAGAAAAACCTTCTGCCCTTACAACCACTTTAAGGCCTTGTTCACACTGGGCATTTAGCCCTGCGCCTGGGATGCCATCATTTTGGTGTGGGTAGAAGGTAAAAATGCACCATCCATCCCTGCTGCCAGCGGCCTGTAATAGTCTATTAAAGTCTGAAAGCTGCTGTCGCTGGACAGGGCTGGATGTTGAACCAAGCGGTACTAACATTTAGGGGTAGTTAATACCACATGCAGTTTTGCATCAAAATGCATGGAAGGTAGGGTATATGGTTTCCAATAGCATAGTTCACACCAGTGCGGTCAGTTCCAGGGCTTTCCAGTTCCAAAATAAAAAGTAGAAAATGCTGCATTTTTTCTGCACTGGACTGTACTGGAATGATGTAAAATGCATCAAAAACACACTGGAATGCATCAAAAATGAAAAAAAAAAAAACAGGAGAAAAAATAAAAAAGCATCTGAAATGCATCTAGAGACACATAAAAAAACGCACTGCACCTGCCTACAAGTACTACTCCCATGTATACTTCAAGAATTTTTGTGTCTATTTTCAGGTCTTTTTCTCATGGCGTATGAAAGAAAAATGGTTAATAATTTTGATACCTGGCTGCACCAGGATTTGTATTGACGTATGTTTGGTATATTTTGCCATTGCTGAGTTTATTTTATTTGTATGTCTTTTATTGATCAAGTAGTAGGTCTTTTCTACTGATAATGAAGTACACTCAAAATATATATATATTTTTTTTTTATGGTAAAAAATACCATTGTGACTCACACATAACAACTCTAAAGGCCCATACACACGGTAGGACATCCAAAAAAATTTTCCTAGGATTTTTGTCCTAATTGATTTGTCCGATCACACCCATAGCATACACACGCTCGGACTTTTCTGCAAACTTTTCTAAAACTTTTCCATCATCACGTGGTTTTTCTGCTCTTTACTGCCACCCTTTGGTTAACTTCTGCTATTATTGTTTGATTTTAACATTGGTTCTGAGCATGCGCATTTGTAATTTGTCCAAAAGTCCGATGGTTTGCTGTACACACGATCGGACTTTGCACCATCGGACTTTTGTTGCCTGAAAGTTGGTCCGTTCGCAGACCCAACTTTTTGTCCGATGAAAGCCAAAAAAGTTGGTCCGATGGAACGTACACACGGTCGGACAAATGCGAAAAGTGTCGGATTTTGATGTTGGTTGGGCAAAAGTCCGACCGTGTGTACAGGGCTTTATACATGTCTATGTGAATGTAAGTAGTGATGTAACACAATCTTGTGCAGGTTGTGAACACTGAGATATGCTGCAGCAGCTATTTTGCCAACCATCCGTGTACAGGTTGTATATGCAAAGTTGCAGCTTGACAAAACTCTAGGGCAAAATACTTCATCAACTGTCCTTTTTTATTTTTATTTCCAAAATATATTCCTTATCTAAATGATACAGCAATTGTTTACACAGTATCCTTGATGTAAGCTTGGTGTGGAGGGAACAAGAACATAATTATGGGATAGACGTAAGTAGCCATAGAAGCCTAGATTTCGTTAAGCTGGACATTTAAATCAAAGGCTGTGCTTAACCACTTACCCACTGTGCACCTACACCCCCTTCCTGCCCAGACAAAATATAAGCTTCCGGCACTGCGTCGCTTTAACTGACAATTGCGCGGTCGTGCGACGTGGCTCCCAAACAAAATTGGCGTCCTTTTTTTCCCACAAATAGAGCTTTCTTTTGGTGGTATTTGATCACCTCTGCGGTTTTTATTTTTTGCGCTATAAACAAAAATAGAGCGTCAATTTTTAAAAAAATGCAATATTTTTTCCTTTTTGCTATAATAAATAACCCCAAAAAAATATAAAAAAAATATTTTTTCCCTCAGTTTAGGCCGATACGTATTCTTCTACATATTTTTGGTTAAAAAAAAATGCAATAAGCGTTTATCGATTGGTTTGCGCAAAATGTATAGCGTTTACAAAATAGGGGATAGTTTATGGCATTTTTTTTTTTTTTTTTTTTAATATTAATGGCGGCGATCAGCGATTTTTTTATTGGGACTGCGACGTTATGGCGGACATTTCGGACACTTTTCTGACATTTTTGGGACCATTTACATTTATACAGTGAAAAATGCTATAAATATGCATTGATTACTGTATAAATGTGACTGGCAGTGAAGGGGTTAACCACTAGGGGGCGGGGAAGGGGTTAAATGTGTGTCCTATGAGTGTTCTAACTGTAGGGGGAGGGGGGGGTGACTGGGGGAGGTGACCGATTGTGTCCCTATGTACAAGGGACACAACCGCTCTCCTCTCTCCCTGACAGGACGTGCAGCTCTGTGTTTACATACAGAGCTGCACGTCCCCGCTCAGTTACTGAGCAATCGCGTGTGCCCGGCGGCGATCGTTGCCGCCGGGCACTCGCACGGGATCCCCGCAGAGCGGCGGGTGCGCGCGCGCGCCGCCGGCCCGTGACGCGCGCGCGCCCGCCCGCGGCTTTAAAGGGACATCACGTCATATGACGTGATGTCAGAACAATGGAGTCGTCTGCCCGCCGTCATTTGACGGTGGGCAGATGACAAGTGGTTAAAGTCATTTTACATTCAAATAACAAAGGTACATATGATGGACAGATTTTGTAGTCCCTTTAATAGGGTAAGCCAGTGCCCCCAAATGCACATCTGTAAAAGCAGAAAAAAAAATACATTATTAATATACCCTTGGTGAATAAAGCACATTTTACATATGTTTGTACATACAACCAGAAAGTTGAACTGGTTTCTTCCCTCAGGCCTCATGTACACTGCTGCTGGTAAACAGACGTTTAGGGGCAGTTGGGCATTTTTTTGAGCTGCCCCTGAACTCTCCTTTATGTTATCTTATCAGTACACAAGGTCGTTTATAGTAATTTCTAGGCAGTTAAGTTTAGAAGCATTTTTTGAAATGCAAAAAAATGCGTTCAGGATGGATGTTTAGAGGCATTTCAAACGTCAAACGCCTGTAACAGCTTGTAAACACAGTAACTTGCGTTTAGCCACATTTCATTTTTAACTATTTAAAAAAAATAAACGCTTCTAAACGCAAACACGGTTAAATGCCACTAAAAGTGGCATGTAAACATGGCAAAATAGATGTTTTACTATCTGTCAAGTTAAATCGTTTAGGAGAGGTTGTAAAACGTCCCATTTACATTAAGCCTAACACCATGTTGACAATTACAGGGAGCTTATTGAAAAGTCTTATCTTTTCCTTATAGTAGCATTCATGTGTGATTATCCTGTAGGGATGTCCCGATATCGAGCATTTCCCCGAGTACTTGTACTCGGGGGGAAATGCTCCGATACCTCACCCGATACCTGGGCAGGCAGGGGAATTGGTAGTCTTCTCCTCTCCGTGCTGTCTTTTCCCCCGTCCGTGCAGCTCTACCCCCCCCCCGTCCGTGCAGCTCTCCCCGCCTCCGTCCGTGCAGCTCTCCCCCTCCTTGCCGTCTTCTCCGTCCATCCGTGCTGCCCTCCCCCGTCCATCCGTGCCGCTCTCCCCCTGTCCATCCGTGCCACTCACCCCCCGTCCATCCGTGCTGCTCTCCCCCCGTCTATCCATGCCGCTCTCCCCCCGTCCATCTGTGCCGCTCTCCCCCTGTCCGTCTGTGCAGCACTCCCCCTCCGTGCCGTCTTCTCCTTCCATCCAAGCCGCTCTCCCCCTGTCCATTCGTGCCACTCCCCCCCCGTCCATCCAATGCCGCTCTCCCCCCTGTCCGTCCGTCCGTACAGCTCTCCCCCCTCTGTGCCGTCTTCTCCATCCATCTGTGCAGCTCTCCCCCCGTCCGTCCGTGTCGCTCTCCCCCCGTCCGTCCGTGCAGCTCTCCGTCCTCCGTGCAGTCTTCTCCGTCGGTCCGTGCCGCTCTCCCCCTCAATCTGTCAGGGGGGAGAGCGGAGGTAGGAGCCACTAAACCCGGCTCCTACCTTTTCTGAATGGACAGAGTCAGTGATCACTGACTTCTGCCCATTCACATAACTGAGCATCGTAGCCTGTGATTACGATGCTGCAGTTTATGAATGGAGAGAAGCTTCTCTCCATTCATTTTAGCTGAGGCTTCAGAGAAAGGGACTGGGGAATCTGTGTCCTTTGTCCCCTTCTCTGTCTTAAAGGGGAGATGTCAGAGGTCTGTTAAGACCCCTGATATCTCTCCAAAGACCCCCAACAGGTCTGATTAAAAATAAAATAAAAATAAAATAATTTTTTTTTTTTTTTAAATAAATAAAAAAAAAATGTAAATAAAAAAAAAAAAAACACACTGACAATCCACCCCCCCCCCCCTAAAAAACACAAAAAAACCTGTAAACAAATTGTAAAAAAAATGATAAAATACTGTCACATGACATTAAAAAAAAGTATCGGTATTCGGTATCGGCGAATACTTGAAAAAAAGTATCGGTGCTTGTACTCGGTCTCAAAAAAGTGATATCGGGACAACCCTATTATTCTATCTGCGAGTTTAAAGTGCTTCTAAAGCCTTCTCTGCTGCAGAATCCCCCAACCCCCCTTATTCTTAGCTGAGCCTGATCCAATCCAGTGACATGCACATGAGCAGCGGCTCTCGATGCTGTCTCCCTCCTCATTGGCCACAACTCATTAGGCTCTTGACGCTGTCTCCCACCTCATTGAGTCATTGTCCCCCACTGCTGTGAATCAAGTGCTGTGATAAGGGAGTAGGGGGCAGGCTGATTTGCCTGGTCTGTGTCAGTAGATGCAGACAGGGCAGCATGGGAGGGAGCTCGCACAGGTGCCCCCATGTAAAGCAACTCTTAATCATTGTCTCCTACTGCTGTCAATCAAATGCTGTCATGAGGGAGCAGGGGGCGACTTTCCATGGGGGTACTCTTCAAAGAGGAAGGGCCTGGCGCGCTGGCAGGGGTCCCCAGAAAAGGAGGATCAGGGCTGTTCTGTGCAAAACTATTGCACAGAGCAGGAAAGTATAACATGTTTCTAAAAAAAAAAAATTAAATTCAAATTTTTAAAAAACAAATGTTTATTGTTAATTTAAGGAGGCTTGATAGTGCATGTTCTCATGTTCATATGTAAAGTAATGTCATATAGATGTAGGCCTGATGTTCCATTCTTTGATATAAGGCAAAAATTGCAATTGGAAAGAAATGTTAAAAATCGGTACAAAGTACACTGATCATAGCCAGGCATTATTAGCATGAAATTTCGAATTACATTTATATTTTAATAATGCCTATCATTAGCAGGGTCATCATTTTTTTTTTTTCCAGGGAGGGTTCAGTTTTGTGCAATTAGAGGAGAACCTTGGAACGCTGTGGCTAAATTATACTAATAATGTAAGAGGCTTAAAACTTAAGCTGACACCCCCGGGCATACTTAAATGGGAGGAGGAACTACACTGTCATTTTGATTCGGCCAAACGACAGCGCATCCTGAGATTTACGCACAAGTCTTCCATCTGTGCCAAAGCCCAGGAGACTAGCTATAAAATCTTGTCACGATGGTATAGAACCCCAGAGCTCCTTCACAAGTTCTTCCCGGAGACGTCTGACCTTTGTTGGCGTTGCCGG
Organism: Rana kukunoris; assembly: GCA_029574335.1. Classification (NCBI taxonomy): domain Eukaryota; kingdom Metazoa; phylum Chordata; class Amphibia; order Anura; family Ranidae; genus Rana; species Rana kukunoris. The sequence goes on from CM056052.1 coordinate 229,176,780, forward strand.
GGCGACAAGGGGACACTCCTGCACATTTTCTGGTCGTGCCCGGCTCTGAGCCGCTTCTGGCGAGTGGTTCGTGAGGTAGTTCAGAGATTTGCAGACCGCAGTGTTCCAGCGGACCCCGCGTTCTTTCTCCTACATTCATCTAATACCCCAGAGAAAGTATACAAGAAATCCGTGGTTAGACATCTTTTGGATGCAGCCAAGGCCTGCATTCCTCTCCGTTGGAAGGCCACACTGCCGCCGACGATCCCCCAGTGGATCGCGAAGGTGGAAGAGATAAAACGCATGGAAGATCTTATCCTCACAGCGCAAAACAGACAGGAAAAATTCACTAAAACCTGGCAACTGTGGAATATCTTCATATACTCAGCTGAGGGCCAAGCACTGAGGGAGCCCGCGGCTGACGTGTGAACGTATTCTTCCCAGCATCTATTTGCATGTCTCAGACCGTTGCTACAATGGTAAGGGAGACCACAAAGTAAGGGAACCCTCCCCCCCTGGGGAGCCTGTGCTTGGGGAGTTCTACCCCCGAAGCCCCCCCCCTACCCCCCCATCCCCCCCCTCTGCTACCCCTGACCGCCCCTTCTTTCCTTCTCCTTCTCTCTGCACTTAGTTCTGACTTTCTACCCTCTGTATAGTACACACCCCCCCTTTAGGGGGTCTTCCTTGAAATAAAGAGAAAATGTGGGGACCGGACGCGTGATCCGGATACTTTGCTATAAATTTACACAGTTGTTACTTTTCGTTGCTGTATACCTTATCTATTACGTGTGCTGTGTGTATAGTTGTACCATGTCGGCCTGCGCGGCCTTGTCCCTGTTTACAAATAAAAAAAATGTAAACTTAAGCTGACTCACTGAGTACAAAGTAAAATGTGGCGCAGTCCTTGTACCCACAAATTATGAATTAATTACTGTGCCAAACACAAGAGTTTAACAGACATGTACTGTATAAACCCCAGCACAATCATTTTAAAGAATTAAACCATCCATACTGTAATGATTGCTAAGGCAGTCATATCATACGCTAGGTATAGAGCAGTGATTCTCAGCTTTAGTGAGATCAGGGCCAAAACCTTCCATGCCTCATCAGTAAGAGCCCATTTACATCGCTGTGCATTAACAAATATTATGTTGCGCTTTAAAGGATAGATTCACCTTTGATAAAACATAAAAATAAATGCACACCTTTTTTTGGAGGTTAAAAAAATGTGCATTTATTTATTTATTATGAGCCTGTATAGCATTGCACCCACGTTCAGCAGGGTGGTCAAGGCTGCTCGCTTAGTAACATGTTACACCCTGGATAAGGGTGTAACATGTTATGAAAGGTGAATTTAGCCCTTAAATTAAGGCAGCCAATTCAAAATACTATACAAGTATGGAAACACATATTTTGCATTTCAAAACCTTTATTTATATTCATACCATAAAACTTGGGAATGCAAAATATGTACATTGTGTAGCACTACTCCCGAAGGAGCTGCTGGTTTAGTTTTGGGCCTGCCGACCTTGCTGTTCAGCACACTCGATCTAGGGGTCTCTCTGAAGAGTTGTTCAAAAAGAATGTCCACACCAACACTTTGGTTTCCTTTTTCTTCAAGAGTTTTATTAAACAGGTTCTCAACAGAGGGATAGAGGGATAGGGAAGATTCAGGTACCTTGCTTTACGGATCACGGGTACAGTCTTAGATCCAGAGGACAAATTGGTTCCATGCTGGATTTAGCAACCACCGGATAGCTCCACTCTCACTAACCTAGCAGCCCATGTGAAGCTCGTTCAAAGTCTCTGCCACAGACTTGATAAGTGTTGTTGGGTCGTTATACAGCCCTCTGCCACAGGATCGTGTAAGCATGCATGCACTTAGCGAAATTTCAAAGAAAGCTCACGGTGCCAGGATCTTTCAGCCAGGCCAGCAGCACAGTGAGGCAAGTTGATCTGGGTGCGTCCTTCGAATGAGTCCCCATTTGCTCAGATTCTTTCCGCAGGCAAGACAGCACAGGACCCCCCCCCCCTGGACCAGTAGGCCCCAGAAACTCCTGGGCCTTCTCTCAGTTGCGGAGCCTTGGGCCAGCAGGCCCCGAGACCAGAAAAACACTGTCAGCGCATTCCTGAGCCCAGGAGGGCCATCAGGTCAGGATCGGAAGACCCCGCCAAAAGGGTGTCTGCTCCTTAAGTACCCTCTCCCAGAATGCACAGCGGGTTGACCATGCCCACTGTGCTGTTTCTGGTAAAAAGGCACCCAATGCGCCCAGCCTATTGCAATTCTAACCTTGACTCCCGGTGACAGCAATCCCTGCAGGCAAGGGGAGCATGTGCAACACAGCTAGACTGGAACAGAAACCCACAATTTGGTATAATCCTCTGAGCTAAACTACAGCTCAGGTAACTAAATTTACAAAATAGCGCCTATTTAACAGAAGCAGGGTGCTACAATTGTATTGCCATACTTTAACTACATGGATATAAACTTTATTTGTCTGCCTTGTCTCTGCTATGTATGTATGTTGTTCTACCTTATGGTCATGTAATCATTATATGACTGCTATTAATAGATAAACATAGCAAGCACAAAGCGGGTGAAATATCTGTACAGCTAATCCAATGCAAGGTGTGTATCATTCATTGTAGGTCTTCCCTGTTCTCTGTGTCATTCCTGTAATCTGTGATCACTCCACCACTACAAGTGGAGACGGAAAACTGGTGCATTGGGGCAGTCCAAAACTCAGCTTCTGAGACACTTTGAACAAACCTAGAAACAGGGTTTATACCTGTACCATTTTTCCAACACTGTTCACCTCTGTGCTCTTTGCCACCTTGTTCCAATACTGTTTACTTCTGTATTCTTTACTACACTCTTTCATCACCACTCACCTCTGCATCCACAAACTTCCTCTTCCAGGATTACTCACCTCTGAACTACCTGCCACCTTCTTACAACACTGCTCATCTTTGCATCCACTGCAACCCTCTACAAACACTGCTTAGCTCTGTACCACCTGCCACTGTCTTACAATGCTGCCATCCTCTGCTTCCCCTGTCACTCTCTTCCATTGATGCTCAAGTCTGCGTCCCCTGCCACCCTCCTTCATCACTTCTCACCTCTGTGTCCCATACCACTGTCTTCCAACAGTTCTCACCACCGCACTGCCTGCCACCCACTTCAAACACTTTTTACATCTGAGCCCCTTGCCACCATCCTCCAACACTGCTCATCTTTGACAGCACATTTAATAGCCTGGCAAAAGGAAAGCTACAGCCCTGTGGTTGAAACTGACTTGTGTTAGAAATATGAATGTACCTAGCTGCTGTGCCTGCACCACGAATAGACACTCAGTGGAAGGGGTTTTGGACTCAGAAAGCCATCACTGTATCTACACCCCTGATTACAAAGGGGTTTTACAAACTCAAAAAATATATATATTTTATGAGTCTAGTGAATTAGCTTTGTAGGATGCTCAAAAATACGCACAGCGGCAAGCTCAAACAACTTAACATTTGATAATCGGTATTATACTATAGATTGCAACAAAATTGCTGCCTTTCCCTACATACAAATGTATATGCACTGCAAACTCCTAGCAATTACAGCCCAACTGTCCATTCCTACTGAAACTGCTAGTGTTGTATGAGTATGAGTATTTTAAAACTTTTTGTATCCTTACATTCTTTCCATTGACTCATTGTGGCAGATTTACTAAAGGAGAATGTTCACTTTGCAGGGAAATTTAATTTTTTTAGTGAATATGGTGAAAATTCACTTTAAAAAAAAAAAATACTTAGTCATGTGCAAGGAAAATTAAAGTTCAAAACATTATTGCCCTCCCATTCCTCCCTTAAACCCCCCTCTAATTGGTCATTGGCATAAAAAAATGAACTTTTTACTAATGTAGCCTCCTTTTTTCTAAACAGGGGCTTGCTATGACAATTTCACTTTTTGGCTGGGCTGTAGTTAGTTCAGACCAGTGGCAACCTGTCCTTTAGGGGTGCACTTGCGCCACACCACCCATCTAGGCATCCGGCCCCCTACATGTCAGATGCCGAACACACGGAGAAGGAGGACGGAGTTCCCGAGCAAACCGCCGGGGATGACGTCACTTCCGGGTCAGGAGTCAGCGGGGAGGCCATCTTACATCTGGGAAGATTTTAAACTGGCAGGACACTATCCTATCCGTTCACTTAGTCACGATAGAAACTGATGCGATACTCAACAATAAATTAAAATCCTTTCCATTTTCCTTAATTGGCTATGGAATTGGGTGACAAAGCAAACTGGTTGCATATTATCATCTGATCTCTTGGTTTTATTGCTCCTGACGTCAGTATTAAGATAGTGTTGGAATGCCCCCTCCACTAGCTCATCAGGATAACCTTAATCCGAAAATGTATTTTTTAATGTTTGCCCATGGGTGGTATAATCGTGTAATCGAGTACAGTTGTGTTTTAAATGGCAAAACTGACTCTTGGGGATATTATTATTGATGGCAACTCCCGTTGTGTAAATAGGAGTTAACTGAAGTGGGCTTGGTATAGTTTTGAGAACATATAATGTTGTCATCATGGAACAACTCCAAGTCCAAGAAAGCACGTTTACAAGAGATTGTGTGAAAGGGAAAATTATTGGATCTATACCCTAGATAGCCTCTCGCCTGGGGGCTTGAATGAGGGTATTGAAATTAACATCCTATTATAACGATTCAACCACTATATTGATAGCCCCAATCTGAGCTTTTTCATCCAAATATACAGGCCCAGATTCATAAAGCAATTACGCCTGTCTAACTGGTGTTAGACAGGAGTAATTTCAAATTTCGCGCGCCGTATCACTAGTTTGAATCCTCAAACCATGATACGGCGGCTTCCGGCTTCGATCCGAGAGGCTTACGTCTTCGTAAGCCTTCGAATCTACGCTGCGATATTTTTGCGGCCGCTGGGAGGAGTTTGCGTTGTTTTCATGCGTCGGGATATGCAAATGTGTTTTTACGGCGATCCACGAAGATACGAGCGGTCTTCGCAATCGCTTACGTCTGTTTTTTTTTACGTACTGTTAGACCAGCTTTTTGCTGGTCTAACGGTGCGTAGCCCATGTTAAGTATGGCCGTCGTTCCCGCGTCGAATTTACATTTTTTTTTTTTTTTTTTTGCGTAACTCGTTCGGTAATAGAAATGTTCGTAAACGAAACAACGAATGACGTAACGACGTGATTTCACGCAATGCACGGCGGGAAATTTGCGAACGGAGCATGCGCAGTTCGATCGCCGCGGGAACGCGCCTATTTTAAATGCTTCACGCCCCCTACTCGCGTAGATGGATTGCGCCGAGAGAAATACACTTCGCCGCCGTCGTTTACTGGACAAAATCTACCTGGATTCCACGTAGAGCCAGGTAAAAAACGGCGGCGTAGTGTATTTCTGATACGCTACGATAATCTAATTCTCTCTGAATCTGGGCCACAGTCTTTTTCTCCCTTTTCTTGGTTGTTTACACATTTCACAACTAGTTTAGTGTATATTGTTCCCTTTGGGGTACGAGTATCCCCACCATATCTATGTCTACCCCTTTCCCCCTCTGTTCTTGATTATTTTTTATGTACGTGTGCCAGTACACCATATTATGCGAGTATAAATTAATGTACCCGATATTTTATATGGCTGCATACGTATATGTATATACACATGTACCTATACATATATTTGTGTGGGCATACCCGGAAATTCCTGCATATATGATAAGAGAAGTAAACAATTGGTGGCCAATTACCTTTCTAATTATATATATATATATATATATATATATATATATATATATATATATATATATATATATATATATAAATATTTAATATATAATTTTTATCGTATTATACTTTTAAATCCCAAACGATCCAAACATGTCAATGAATTTATTGAGAATTTTCATTTCTTTGAGTGGTTGCAATTATATACCGCACACTTGTATTTAATAAACAATTATTATTGTTGAGGATCGCATCAGTTTCTATGGTGACTAGGTGAAGCAATAGGATAGTGTCCTGCCAGTTTAAAATCTTCCCAGATGTAAGATGAAGAAGCACACATGCTTCGAAACGCGTGCACCTTCCCGCTGACTCCTGACCCTGGAAGTGACATCATTCCCGGCGGTGTGCTCGGGAACTCCCTCCTCCTCCTCCACTTTCTGAGAGCATTTTGTTCCTCCACCGCTGCCGTCGGAGGCAAGGGGCCACGGTGACCCCGTCTACCTGACATCAAGGCACGAGCAATACCAGCTGTACCCGGGACCAGAGCGGAAGAACAACCATAGAGTAAAGCCTGTTATGTACCTTTTTTGTGAGTACATTTCTTATCTGTTTTTAACATTTTCAATAAATATTTTATTTACTACGCTCAGAAGGCGCCGCTTCTTTTCCTTTTAACCCAGATATCGTGTCTCTGGCTAAAATGGATATTACTATTGTGGTTCCCTTATAATTGCTGTCTGTCTATACTAAGGACTTCATATGCAGGTCTGTCTGTACTGAGAGCTCTATATGAAATAGGGGGGATTGTCTATACTGAGGACTCTATATGGGATGGGGGTCTGTCTGCACTGAGGACTCTATATGGAATCATTAGGACTGTCTGTACTGAGGACAGTATATGGGATTGGAGTGGGGTGATTTTTTTGTACTGAGGACTCTTCGGTATATGGAATGGGCCGGTGTGTAATAAGGACTCTAAATGGGATGGGGGGTATGGGATGTCTGTACTGAGGACTATATATCATATTGGGGGGTATGACGTGTGTCTGTGCCAAGGACTCTGTATGGAACTGGGGGAGTATGGAGGGATGTCTGTACTGAGGATGTTGGGGGAGGGTCAGTCTGTACAGAGGGGTTTGTGGCGGGGGGGGGGGGGGGTCAGTGCTGGGACAGATGGCAGTCTTTGCTGAGGGTTTACTCTGTTCATGGGGATTGGTCTTTACTGGGGGGATCAGTACTGAGGGGTGTGTATTGGGAGGGGGGATTTAAAAATGTTGGGGAGGTCAGTCTGTATTGAGGGGGTTTGTGCTGGGGGAGCATATGTACTGAGGGGTCTGTAGGGGGAGGATTATATGCTGGAGAGGTTGGTCTTTGCTGAGGAAGTTGGTCTGTTCTGAGGATTCTGTGTTGGGGGTCGGTCTGTGCTGGACAGAGACCCTGTACTAAGGGGTTTGTGCTGGGCGGCTGTACTGAGGGGGTAGGCTAGGATGGGAGATTTAGGAATGTTAGAAGAGATCTGTACTGAGGGTGTGATTTGTACTGGGAAGTAATTTGGGGTAATTGGGTGTACTGGGGCAATTTTGGTTGTACCCTGTAAAGTGGTTTATGCGTTCTGCACTCCTGATCCTTGTACTATAGACACTAGGGGTTATTTACGAAAGGCAAATCCACTTAGCACTACAAGTGCAAACTGCACTTGAAATTGCACTGAAAGTGCACTTGGAAGTGCAGTTGCTGTAGATCCGAGGGGAACATGCAAGGAAAATAAAAAACAGCATTTAAGCTTGCACATGATTGGATGATAAAATCAGTAGAGCTTCCCCTCATTTCAGATCTACCCATCAGATTTACAGCGACTGCACTTCCAAGTGCACTTTGCTAAATAACCCCCACTGTGTTTTACATTTCAATCTCCTGACTATTGTACTCTAGGTACATTACTCCTGTTATTCTATAAGGAATGCTGTGTATAGAAAAGCATGTGTAATGGGAAGGTTTCATTTTATTAGGATGTGTCTGATAATCTCTTGTTTGTGACACAGTCAATAGAACATATTTTTTGGGTAAAAGGACTATGGTATACGTGTGCTGAGTATAGGGGGTGTAGGCTCAGGTTTTATTTAAAGTGGTTGTAAACCTTACATATACCCAGTAAAATGACTGTCCTTGGATGATACACAGAGATAAAACCAATCCTTCTACATAAGTTGTACCCGTTTGTCTGCAGGGATCTCTCTTCATTTAAAGTGAAGAATTTATACAGCTTGTTTTCGCTTTCAGAATGCAGGGGGCGGGGGGCTAAAGTTACATACTGCACTCAGTAAGGGGAATGCTGATAGCTGATTAGATGGAAGGGACACACCCCCTTCACGTAGCACACAGGAACAGAGCTGAGGCTCTCAGTCACACAATATGTACTGGAGCTTCTTCTCCTGTCACCTTTTACCTCAGATCGCCTAGGAACAAGGCAGCCGACAAAAATTACACTTAGTGCTCTAGATTGAGGCCAGTACACAATATAGCAGGATATCTTCAACTATGCCCCTTTAAGCTTCTCCCACTAAAATTTGGCCACACCCACAACTTGGCATGGCATGCAAAAGCATACAGCTTTAAGTCTTCTTGGCAATTTTTTGGGGGATTTCCGATGGCCTAAAATCCGATAGAATCTTTTGTCGGAATTCCATTCAAGCTGTCTTGCATACACACTGTCAGACCAAATTCCGACCGTCCAAAACGCAGTGACGTAAAACACTATGACAAGCCATGAAAAATTAAGTTCAGTGCTTTCGAGCATGCGTCGACTTGATTCTGAGCATGCGTGGGTTTTTTCTCCGAGTTGCACGCAGACGAAAGGAAACAAGTCAGATGGGACCCACACGCGATCAGAATTTCCAATGACAAAAGTCCATCAGACTTTTTTGTCATCAGAAATTCCGATTGTGTACGCGGCATTAGTGTTGTCAACCAGGAGCAAGCAGTGCTATTACTGACACTAAAAAAGATTTCCCCAAGAAAACTATATACAGGGAGCCATAATAGCAAGCATACTGAAAAACAAATGTTGGGTGTACATATACTTTTATGAGAACCTGTAATTTTACCCTAACTTGGCAATGTGAGATGTTGTCCTTGAACATATTATATTGACAGTAGTCACATGTAGTCACATGCATGGTAGTAAAACATAAGTTGCTTTACTTCCAAGAAGAGTTTGTACATTGCATTATTGAATGAAAACATTTTTGCCCTCTTTTATTGGGTCATGCATAGCCTTAGAACCCCGAAAAACAGAATATCCCTACAGTATATGGATATACCCTGAAATCTTTCTAGCATAGCAAATATTTTGATGAGGCTTTACATCTCTAACCCACTCTCACCTTACGCCTACTGGATGTTATTCTGTAATTTGTGGACAGTATAAAATGATAAAAAGTGTTTCCAAAGAAGCAAGGTGGGGGGGCTTTATTTCTGTGATCCAACCATCAAACCTCAAAGTTAAGAGTCGGTTCACACTGGGGCAACACGACTTCTAGCACGACTTTGTGAGGCAACTTGGACACGACTTAAGTATGAATCATCAGGCAACTTACAAGGCAACTTCAAGTCGCCTCCAGGACAGGAGACTTTCCAGTGGCCAATCAAACAACAATCAGCTCTGGGGTAGGGAGGGGTTTGCCTGAGAAATGTATGCCATCTTCCTGAAAAGTTGCTTCAGTTAAGACAGTGATCAGACTTCTGAGGCGACTTCCATTGAAATCAATGGGTACAAGTTCCCTACAAGTTGCCTACAAGTCGGATTGAAGTAGTACAGGCAGGGGCTGACTGACAACTCATGGGGCCCCCGGGCAATAGAAGATCATGGGGCCCCCTGTGTCCCCCACCCACATCTACACAAAGCCCTACCTACCTAAATCATGGGGCACACAGTAAGGCACACAGCAGGGCACAGGCACATCACAGGGCGCACAGCAGGGAACAACACAGAGTATGGAGCACACAGTTGTGTACATCACAAGGCACACAGGAAAGCACATCATGGGAGTACACAGCACATCACAAGGCACACAGTAGGTCACATCAGGTGGTACACAGCAGGGCATTGGGCACATAGCAGAGCAAAGGACACATCACAGGGCATATGGCACACAGTATGGCACATCTGGGGGGTACACAGCAGGGCACATCACAGGACACCGGGAATGCAGTAGGGCAAATAGCAGGGCACAAACCAAATCACAGGGCACACAGCAGAGCACTGGGATCCTCCAGACACAGGACTGCGTCTCTTAGAGCAGCCGTGGTAGAAGAAGGCACAGGGGGACACTGTGGGTGGTTGGAGGATAAGGTAGGAACGAGAGACTATCACCGAGGGAATTAGAGCATTTGGCACCCAGGGCGGATTCTTTATCTGGCACCAACCCACTTTAAAATGTAAACACACCCAACTGTGCCCCCTGCACTCCCCAATATCTAATTGTCACTATTTTGTAGCCCCTCTTCACAACTGGACCCCTTTAACTTACACAGCACCCTGCACCCCTTTACATTACACAGCACCCTGCACCTCTGGACCACCGCACATTACACAGAACCCTGCACCTCTGGACCCTATTACATTACACAGCACCCGGCACCTCTGGACCCCTGCACATTACACAGCACCCTGCACCTCTGAACCCTATTACATTACACAGTACCCGGCACCTCTGGACCCCTGCACCTCTGGACCCCTGCACATTACACAGCACCCTGCACCCCTGCACATTACACAGCACCCTGCACCTCTGCACATTACACAGCACCATGCACCTCTGGACCACTGAACATTACACAGCACCCTGCACCTCTGCACATTACACAGCACCCTGCACCTCTGGACCCCTGCACATTACACAGCACCCTGCAACTCTGGACTCCTTTACAATACACAGCACCCTGCACCTCTGGACCCCTTTACATTACATAAACCCCCCCAGTTTTGGACCCCCTGCATGCCCCCCCCCACACAGTCACGTCCCCGTCCCCCCCGCATGCTGCACAGTGACATCTCCCCCCCCCCCGCTGCACAGTCACCTCCCCCCATGCTACACAGTCACCTCCTCCCCAGCTTTGGACAGTCACCTCTGCCCCCCTGCATGCTACATAGTCACCCCCCAGCTTTGGACCCCCTGCATATTGCACAGTTACCACCCCCAGCTTTGGACCCCCAGCGTGCTGCACAGTCACCAACCCTCTCCCGCCCCTTCCTACCTTACTCACGCACAGGGAGAGACACACCAGTGCTGAACAGAGGGCGGTAAATACTGAAGTTAACTTTTCATAATAACAATGCTAATGATTGGTTGCTAGGACCACCTAGCAACCAATCACCTGCTAGTTGACTCCAGAATTTCCCATCTTCTATTCAGGCTGCCCCGCTGTCTCTCTCTCCCTAACCTGCTGTACCAGAGAGAGAGAGAGAGTGTTTTTTTTCCTGCTCCTGTCTGGTGGCGTGTCACCCGGATAGCGGCACCCTGTCACAGCCATCACCTGAGCATTGCCCCTAGTTTGTGGCACCCGGGGGCGGACTGCCGCCCCCCTCATAGGTACCCCACACTGCCTCCAGCAAAAACAGCGCCGCACCTGATGTGCTGAATACCTCTCACAGCACGCTGCTTCACGCCGACCCCTCCTCTCCTCTTGTCCATCCCAGGTGATGTCATGTACAGGCACCTGGGGTGGACGGGAGGGAAGGAGGAGCTGGCATAGAGCAGCGCGCTATGTGAGGTATTATCACAGCCGCGCAGGCGCGTCGTTAGGCCCTGGCTAAGGAGGCTGGAGCCCCGAATATGCCGCCGAAAAGCCCCGAGTCTCGGGCATGGAGTTTTTAATCACTAGCCCCGAGTCTCCGCCGAGCAGATCTCGCCCGCCATGTTTGTTGTTTGACTCCGGGCTCCAGCGCCCTGTGATTGGGAGTATGCGGGTCATGTGCGGCGTGGGGCTGGCCTGTCTGCGCTCGTCTTGAAGTCCCGCCTCCGCACATGATCGCTGTACGCCCAATCACAGTGCGGCGGGGAAATACGGAATGTGATGGTGGGAGATGCCGAGGCTGCCTGCGATCTTCTTCCCCTCCGCTCCGTGTCCCTCAGCAGCGGCAGCTTGTCTAGCGGAGGGGCAGGGCGACTCGGCTGGCTCGGTAGAGAAAGATCATTGTGGAGGTGCAGCGGGCTGCAGGTGGATGGCGCTGGCGGGAAGTCGGGACAGAGACACAGGTAAGGGGGACGGATTTGCACCGAGGTGTGGGGGGGGGGTCAATGTAGGTGTCCGGGGGTCAGTGTAGGTGTCCGGGGGTCAGTGTAGGTGTCAGCCAGGGGTCAGTGTAGGTGTCAGCCAGGGGTGAGGGGTCAAAGAAAAACTAATGCAGAATCCAAAAAGAACATAACATAGTCTGTAAAGAGTTAATTCCAAAAGCAAATCCATGAAGGGTTAACGCCCCAAAAAAGACACATTGCTTGCCAAGAAAGTGAAGATAAAGTTTGGCGAATAATAAGTCCCAAAATTCTCTGGCAATACCCTGGTTTATTTTGGGACTTATTATTCACCAAACTTTATCTTCACTTTCTTGGCAAGCAATGTGTCTTTTTTTGGGAGTTAACCCTTAATGGATTTGCTTTTGGAATTAACTCTTCACAGACTATGTTATGTTCTTTTAATACATTTTTCATGTATAATTTGTTTACACTTCAAGGTATAACATTTATTTCACACATGGTTTTAACCACATAGCAAAACACGTGAAAAATGTATTAAAAGAAAAACGAATGCAGAGTCCAAAAAAGGGCATCAACAATCCTCTCACCAGCCCTGGTGGTCAGTGTGCTGTGTGGGTCAGTGGTCAGTGTAGTAGTCAGTGTGTGGGTTAGTGGTCAGTGTAGTGGTCAGTGTGTGGGTCAGTGGTCAGTGTGTGGGTCAGTGTGTGGGTCAGAAGGGAAAGGGAGCTTTGGCCACGGGATGGTTGGAAGGCCAACCATGGAAACTTAGACTGGCCTGTACCATAGAACTAAAGACATGTCGGTATGTGTACGTACTGACACACACACACTGACATGTTGGTCACACAACCCCACTGCCCAGCCAAAAAACCCAGCACCACTCCACCGCAAACGCCCCCCCCCCCAGGCTGGCTTCGGGCTGAAGTCCCTGGTCTTTTTGCCACCTAGCAATGCCCCTGCAGCCGCGTCCTGCTAAATTCCGGCTGCGAGTTGTATGCAAATGCAGAGGCTCTCGCGGGCCCCCTAGCGGCATGGGCCCTCGGTCCGTGCCCGAATGACCTATGGGTCAGTCCGCCCGAGTACAGGAACCTTTTCTGAAGTTGGAGCGACATCAGTAGTGTGTATTAAGATGACTCTCATTCACTTCAATTGATTTTCTCAACCACACGACTTGGGGCAACTTCAAGTCGGATCCCAGGTCGCCCCAGTGTGAACCGGCTCTTAGGTAGTCAAAGGTTAGATTGACCCAGAATTTAATTACCATTGTAAGTGGACAAATTTTCCAAAATTACTTTTCAATAATTGATACTGCCAAAAATTCCATCGCACTCAGTTGTCATCAATTATTTTGTTGTTCACAGCCAGCTCACGTCTGTAGTAGTATACTGTATATTTTGATTTAATCTAAAAACCAATTGGTGATAGATAGATAGATAGATAGATATAGAGTTATAATTTTATTTATAAAGCTAATTTATGCCAGATGCACCCACCACTCTGAAGAATTGGAACTACAATCACCACCAGAGATTCAGAAGTACACAACACACACCAAATTGAAAGTATGTAGATCATTGATGTAGATCAGATTTAAGTGTTCTTACCAAGGGAAGCCACTACTACCGCATCGCAGGATTGGGAGATGTAAAATGCTACTGCCAATAAGGTAAAAACAATTGGACGTGTCCCCGTCATCTCTGTAGGTTGTAATGGTAGGTACACGCACTCTGTTGTTGCCCAGACTGACATTATATTAAATTCCCTCCCTATTAAATATTTGTACCATTATCCATGCAAATGACACCAATTAACCTTTGGACACCTGTACATAAGTGTCAGTGTTATAATTGCTTTCCTCATTGTATCATCCTCCCAAGTAAGGGTTCAGACTTTGACACTGAACTTCATGAAGCAGCAAGAAATCTCTTGTTATAGACACAGTTCAGTTACAATCATAATATCAATATTAAAAATTGCTAAATGCTACGAAACAATCATTTTTTTTTTATATATAATCTTTATTTTGAAAAATGTTCAAAGAAACGTACATCCAGTCAGCCAACATGGCTCATAAAGGGGGAAGACAAAGACATTACAAGACACATCAGGTCATGCACCGGGTACATGCGTGCGGCACCGGGGGAAAAACTGTCCAGAGGAGCACCTGTTTTGGGGGACGATTCCGGGGGAGTGATTAACAACATAAGAAAACTCCATTATAAACTCACACAATCATGGGTCACCCCTATCATCCCTCCCTGGTGCTTTCCTGCGTTGAGCCAACCCCTCCACATACTCATAGGGTACAAGATATACCTCTGGGTAACAGACCCTCACAAATAAAATAAAATAAGACAATACAAACAAAACAATACAAAACAAAAGTAAGTAGACATCTGCTACCTATGCTGCGAAGTGTATTAAGAAAAAAAAAGAAAAAAAAAGGGGGGGGGCTGTAGTGACTCCAAACCGGCCCCAACAATTTCCAACATCCTACATTTTCTATCCTCGGGCCCCTCCAACAGGTGAAGTCAACCCCGGAGAGGGCACGAAAAAATCATTTTCATTACACGATATGTATTTATTCTTTTGCTGAAGTGGCTTAAAGTTGTGGTGTTTAATAGTTAATTATATATATAAATGCATGAACTGCTTAAAATCTTTACTTATTGGCTTGCCGCTAAGTCGGCTAGTGCAACCTCAGTCACACATCAATGCAGCAACCATAGCCATCTTTCCCACCAACCATTCCAACTACACCTCCACCCTCAGTCTTTATTTCCTTTTGATTCAAGGATTTAAAGTGTAATTAAAGGCAAAACTTGTTTTCCTTTCATTTTGGATAGAGTAAGGGAGGGTTCTAAACCCTGTAATTTTTTTGCCTTCTGTGTTCTATTGGGTAAATGTCCTTTCACTTCCTGTCCTAAAGCTAAAATACGAAGTCATAGGAAATCCATAAAAAGTGGGGAAATCCTATAGTGCCACCAGGATCACAAGAACCAATGTCCCCATTGGAAAATGTCCTCTTTATTACTATATTCATGTCAACCTAAAAGGATTTCCTTTTACTTTTGATGATAAAAGTAAAGAGGCCAAATAGAGAGGGTGAATCTCCCTACTGACAAATCAGAAGCGATGGGAGTGGCACTCCCGGAGAAAGAATCGAAAATACTAAAATCTAAGTATAATTTTAAATGGTCTGACACATCTCTTACATATTTGGGTACCTCCATCCCGGCGGACCTAACACAAGTTTTTAAACTTAATTTTGTACCACTAATGGCGAAAGCACTGGTCCTCCTGGATGGATGGCAGAAGGGGTTCCATTAGTGGTTTGGGAGATCTAACATTATTAAAATGAATATACTACCGAAATTTCTGTATCTCTTTCAGACACTCCCTATTGCTATACTGAAATCTTTTTTCAAGCAAACACAATCCCTCTTTAATAGGGTTATATGGGCAAATAAACGTCCAAGAATCAAGGGTCGCACAATATCATTAGCCAAACGAGATGGAGGATTGTCGGCCCCAGATATTTATAGATACTATCAGGCGGCACTACTGTGCCGGCTGATCGACTGGAGTAGACATACTGGAGAAAAGATATGGCCGGGACTAGAGCAAGACCAATGTGGCAGTATGCTGCACCGAGCGACATGGTGCTACAGGGGGTTACCAGACATTAAAAAGCACCCGTTTATAGGCCCTACTCTTCAAATGGCCCACAGGTTATTTGTGAAGGGGAAACTGTCAACAGTTGACTCACCGCTTTTTCCAATCTTGGGGAACCCGCAGTTTGAACCAGGATTGTTGAAGGGATCATTTAGTGGACTAATAGAACAGGGGCTGTTTCAAGCATCTCACTTTCTGAAGGAGGGAACATGGAATACTATGCAGGAGATGTTAATGGGTGTGTTGCCCTACCAATTGGATTTCTGGAGGGCCCTACAGCTGCGACACTTTTTGGATACTTTGAAGTCCCTAGCTAGATACGAGCACAGATTGACAACGTTCGAGAGGTACTGTAGTGGGAGTGGGATGCTTCGGCATTCCCTCTCAAGAATTAGCGAGCTATTGAGCGTACCTGCAGAGGGCTCTCAAATACCCTTTTTTAACAAATGGGAGGTTGAGCTGGGAAGACCCTTTACAGAAGAGCAAAAGAATAAAAAAATTCCTGAATATATTTGAATCATCTGTGTGTGTGAAGACACAAGAGACGAATTTTAAGATTTTATCTCAGTGGTATCGCACTCCGGTAGTACTAAATAGGTGTTACCCAGATATTTCAGACAGATGTTGGAGGTGCAGGAAGAAAGGAGGAACCCTAATGCACATCCTTTGGGCCTGTCCTAAGATTTTAAGTTTTTGGACAAAGGTCTGGGAAATAGTGCAAAAATTCAGTGAGGAGCAACTACCAGAAGAGTGGTCTTTCTATCTGCTGCAGGATACGGAGATGTCGGTTAGGCGATATAGAAAATCTGTAGTCTGTCATTTCTTCAAATGCAGCCCGGGCTTGTATCCCAGGGATGTGGAAACAGTCACAGCCACCGACTGTAAGGATGTGGCTTAACCGAGTGGAAGACTTGAATAGAATGGAGGACTTGGTATGGACTTCATACCACAATATCACAGTTCCAATAAAAATTGCTGATCGCTGCCATTACTAATAAAAAATAATAATAATAAAAATGCCATGAATCTACCCCCTGTTTTGTAGACGCTATGGGCCAGATTCAGGTACATGTACATTTGCGCAGCGTATCCGAGATCCGCTACGCAGCCGTATTTTACCAGGCTCTAGAACGAATTCTGGTAGATTTTTGCCCGTACGATACGGCGGCGTAGTCTATTTCTCGCCGCGTAATCGAAATACGCGATTAGGGGGCGTGAAGCATTTAAATTAGGCGCGTCCCCGCGGCGATCGAACTGCGCATGCTCCGTTCAGAAATTTCCCGCACTGCATTTCGCGAAATAACGTTGATACGTCATTCGTTGTTTGAGTAGCATCGTTTACGGACATTCCTATTCCTGGACGTTTTACGTCAAAAAAAAAAAAAAAGACTTCGGAAAACGTTGATATTCGACGCAGGAACGACAGCCATACTTAACATGGGCTGTCTAATATTAAACCAGCAAAAAGCTGGTATAGTTTTACGCAGCAAAAAGATGACTAAAGACGCCGTAAGAGATTGCGATAGACGTTCGTAATTTCGTGGATAGTCGGCAAAAGCTCATTTGCATACCCCGACGCGGAAAACGACGGGAACTCCACCCAGCGGCCGCAATTTTATTGCAGCGTAAATCCGAAGGCGTACGAACACGTAAGCCAGTCGGATTGAAGCGCAAAGCCGTCTTTTCATGGTTTGAGGATTCAAACTAGTGAAAAAACGCGCGTAATTAGAAAGTATTCCAGTCTAACACCAGTTAGACAGGAGTTACGGCTCTGTGAATCTGGCCCTATAACTTTTGCAGAAACCAATTAATATACACTTATTGAGATTTTTTTTTTTTTTTTTACCAAAAATGTGTAGAAGAATACATATCGGCCTAAATGGAGGAAATTTTTTTTTTTTTTAAATTGAGCTATTTATTATAGCAAAATGTTAAAGATATTGGGCCAGATTCAGAGAGCCACTACGCCTGTCTAACTGGTGTTAGACTGGAGTAATTTCAAATTACGCGCGTTTTTTAGCTAGTCGGAAACCTCAAACCTCAATAGACGGCTGCGGGCTTCAATTCGACTGGATTACGTGTTCCTACGCCTTCGGATCTACGCTGCAATAAAATTGCGGCCACTGGGTGGACTTCCCTTCGTTTTCCGCGTCGGGGTATGCTAATGAGCTTTTGCCGGCGATCCCAGAAATTACGATCTTCAATCACAATCTCTTACGGCACCTTTAGTCATCTTTTTTTTGCGTATCACTATACCAGCTTTTTGCTGGTCTAATATTAGACAGCCCATGTTAAGTATGGCCGTCGTTCCCGCGTCGACTTTCTACGTTTTCCGACGTCTTTTATTATTTTTAACGTAAGTCGTCCGGGAATACGAATGTTCGTAAACGACGCTACTCAAACAACGAATGACGTAACGACGTGATTTTGCGCAATGCACGGCGGGAAATTTCTGAACGGAGCATGCGCAGTTCGATCGCCGTGGGGACGCGCTTAATTTAAATGCTTCACGCCCCCTAATCGCGTATTTCGATTACGCGGCGAGAAATAGACTACGCCGCCGTAGCGTACGGGCAAAAATCTACCAGAATTCGATGTAGAGCCTGGTAAAATACGGCAGCGTAGAGTATTTCGATTACGCAGCGCAAAAAAGGGATTTTTAAATACAGCTTACCTGTAAAATCCTTTTCTTGGAGTACATCACGGGACACAGAGCGGCATATTCATTACTATGTGGGTTATATGGAGTACCTTCAGGTGTGGACACTGGCAATCTCAAACAGGAAGTCCCCTCCCTATATAACCCCCTCCCCTAGAGGGAGTCCCTCAGTTTTGTAGCAAGCAGTATGCCTCCCAAAATGGTCACCCAAAAGAGGGGTGGGAGCTCTGTGTCCCGTGATGTACTCCAAGAAAAGGATTTTACAGGTAAGCTGTATTTAAAAATCCCTTTTTCTTTCTCGTACATCACGGGACACAGAGCGGCATATTCATTACTATGTGGGATGTCCGAAAGCAATGCTTTAATGAGGGGAGGGAGACATCTTCCAAAGAAGGATTTAATTTAGAGGTAAACTCAAATAATAATAATAATTCCAACTTAGTCAAGAAAAAAACTTTTTTTTTTTTTCTTTACAACCAAGGGTGCTTCTGATCCCGAGGATCTCAAACTGCAGCCTGTAGTACTGCCTGTCCAAAGGCAGAATCTGCATTCCTTCTCACGTCTAGTTGATAAAACTTTGTAAACGTGTGGACTGACGACCACGTCGCTGCCTTGCATATCTGAGCCATAGAGATCTGATGGTGTGCTGCCCAGGAGGCGCCCATGGCCCTGGTAGAATGGGCCTTTACCGACAAAGGAGGAGGCAACCTCTTCAAACCGTAGGCTTGAATGATTAATTGTCTAATCCATCTCGAGATGGTGGATTTTGCAGCTGCCTGCCCCTTCTTGGGGCCATCTGGTAGAACGAACAACACATCTGTTTTCCGGATCTTTTCTGTAGCTTTAAGATAGGCCTTCATGGCCCGGACAATATCCAAGGTATGCAGCAACCCCTCCTTTCTAGATGTGGGTTTTGGAAAGAAGGATGGAAGTACCAAATCCTGGTTCAAGTGAAATTTGGATATAACCTTTGGTAGAAAGGAAGGATGGGGCCGGAGAACTGCCCTGTCCTTATGCAGAACGAGATATGGTTCCTTACACGATAAGGCTGCTAATTCTGACACTCTCCTGGCCGAAACTATGGCGACCAAGAAAACCAACTTTCTTGTCAGTAAGACTAAAGGAATCTCAGCCAACGGCTCAAAGGGTTGTTTCTGTAAAGTGGACAGGACAAGATTTAAGTCCCATGGACAAATTGGTGACTTGACAGGAGGAGTAATACGCAAGACCCCCTGTAAGAAGGTCTTTACCAGCGAGTGGGTGGCCAGCGGCCTCTGAAACCACACTGACAGAGCTGAGATCTGTCCCTTGATTGTGCTTAGTGCCAGGCCTTTATCCACTCCTAGCTGGAGAAAACTTAACACCCTATCAATAGTATATTTGCGGGAATTCCATCTTTTGGATTCACACCAGCCTACGAAGTTCCTCCACACCCTGTAATAAATCACCCTGGAGACCGGCTTTCTAGCCCTAATCAGTGTAGGAATTACCTGCCTAGACAGACCTCTACCCCTGAGAATCAGGGATTCAGCCTCCAGGCCGTCAAATTTAGACGCCGTAATGTAGGGTGGAGGATCGGGCCTTGTGAGAGTAGGTCTGGTTGTAGAGGAAGAGTCCAAGGGTCTCCCACTGCCATCTTCAGGACTAGTGAGTACCAAGTCCTCCGGGGCCAAGCCGGAGCTACTAGAATGACTGGCTTGTGCTCCACTCTGATCCTGCGCAACAGGCGAGGGAGTAACTGTAGCGGAGGGAATGCATATAGAAGTTTGAATTGATGCCAAGGGCAAACAAACGCATCGGTTCCGCAGGCCATAGGATCCCTCGCTCGAGACACGAACCTGTCTAGTTTCTTGTTGAACCTGGATGCCATTATATCTACGTCCGGCATTCCCCACCTCTGGCAGATTGTCTGAAAGACCTGGGGATGCAGAGACCACTCCCCTGGCAACAGACTCTGGCGACTTAAGAAGTCTGCCTGCAGGTTGTCCACTCCGGGAATGAATATCGCCGAAATGCAGGGTACATGAACCTCTGCCCACTGAAAAATCAAGCTCACCTCCCTCTGAGCGGCCTGACTCCTGGTTCCCCCTTGGTGGTTTATGTATGCCACCGCCGTGGCATTGTCTGACTGGATTCTCACCGGGAACCCCTTTAATCTGGAGGTCCATGCCAGAAGGGCTAGGCGAGCAGCTCTGATCTCCAAGATATTGATGGGGAGCTGCCTCTCTGCTTTCACCCAAGTTCCCTGGCGAGAGAACCCCTCGAAGACCGCCCCCCAGCCTGCCAGGCTGGCGTCTGTGGTAACTACCTTCCAGACAACAGGGCTGAAGGATTTTCCCTTTAGAAGATTCTGGGGGTTCAACCACCAGGCCAGGCTTTGTCGGACCCTTGATGATAGCGTCAAAGGGGACTCTAAGGCATGTGCCCTCTTGCCCCAGGCTGCTAGAATGGCTGCCTGTAGGACGCGAGTGTGGATCTGAGCGTATGGTACTGCCTCGAACGTGGCCACTAGCTTGCCTAGTACTCGCATACACAGGCGAATAGTTGGTTTTTTCTTGTTTAGAACCAACTGAACCAACCCCTTGATAGCCTCGATCTTTACCAGGGGCAGGAACACCCTTTGCTGTTCTGTGTCTAACCTCATGCCGAGGTATTCCAACTGCTTTGTAGGCTGGAACGCTGACTTTCCCCGATTTAGGACCCAGCCGAATTCTTCGAGGTACCGAACCGTGAGGTTTACTGCCTTTTGCAGACCCGGCCGTGAGTGATCTATGATTAAAAGGTCGTCCAAGTATGCTAGGACTGTGACCCCCTGGATCCTTAAATTGGCCAGAACTGGGGCTAGGATCTTCGTGAATACCCGGGGGGGCGTGGCCAGCCCGAAGGGGAGCGCCCTGAATTGGAAGTGTCGCTGCCCCACCGCGAAGCGTAAAAATCTTTGATGCAACTGAAAGATTGGTACATGAAGGTAAGCATCCTTTATGTCTATGGAGGCCAGAAAATCGTCCTTCTGAAGCGCGGCGGCTGCTGACCGGATGGATTCCATCCGGAAGGAACGAACCCTTAGGTAACCGTTTAACCTCTTTAGGTCCAAGATTGGCCTGACATCGCCGTTGGGCTTTGGTATGACAAAGAGATTGGAATAGAAACCTAGCCCTCGCTCTTGGGCTGGCACCTCTATTATTACGTCCTGGCAAAGCAGGTGATCCAAAGCTGCCAGCATTGAGGCCTTCCTTGCTGGATCCCTTGGTAGCCTTGATTCTTGAAAATGAGGCGGAGGATACCTTAGAAACTCCAGTCTGTAACCTGTGGTTACAGATGCCCGGACCCATTTGTCGGGGATCTTGGCTTCCCAAACTTCTGAGAAGAAACGAAGCCTTCCCCCCACCCGCGAGAGTGGGGGCGCCCCTTCATAAGGCAGACTTAGGGGCTGTCTTTGTCGGCTTGCGATACCATGGCCTCTTACCCCCAGGGGCCTGTCCCTGTGATCTACTGTTAACGTTGGATCGTGCAGGCGGCCGTCGATACTGCCTGGAATTTGAGGGCCCCGAGACAGGAAAGAGCTGCCTTTTAAATGTAGGACCCCGGAATGTCTTTTTGACCGGTAAAAGGGTACTCTTGCCATTTGAAATAGTCTGAATATATTTATCCAGATCCTCTCCGAAGAGTCGTCCTCCATGGAAGGGAAACCCTGCCAGAAGCTTTTTGCATGGGGGCTCCGCCGCCCAGTTCTTCAACCATAAGAGCCTTCTCATGTGCACCAAAAATAGTGATAAACGAGAGGCCTGCTGGATGGAATCTTTTATAGCATCTACAGCAAAACACAGAGCTCTGGGAATGTCAGAAAACTCTTCTGCTTGTTGGGTAGGCATGTCCTTTAACATTTCCTTTGTCTGGTCCTTTAACGCCTGACAAACACCAATCGCAGCCACAGCTGGCTGCACCACTGCTCCTGCCGTAGCAAAGGATGCTTTTAAAAGTGTCTCTAACCTTTTATCAACCGGATCTTTAAACATATGTATGTTTTCCACCGGGCAAGTTAGTGATTTATTCACACATGAGATGGCTGCATCCACTACTGGGAGCCTCCACCTCTTGGAGAATCTTTCCTCCATGGGGTAAATGACCGCAAATCTTTTCGGTGGCAGAAAAATCCTGTCCGGCCGTACCCAATCCCGAAAGATCAATTCCTCCAAGAGAGGATGGACCGGAAAAACTGCGTTGCTTAACGGAGCTTTCAAAGAGCCCAGAGAGGATACCGGAGGAACCTGAGGCTCTGGCAATGGTAAACTAAATGCCGAGCGGACCATGTCCGTCAAAGACTGTACCCACAGTCTTTCTGTCTGGGAGTCTGAAAATGGTTCCTCAGAGGCAGATCCCTCAATCCCTGAACCCTCTTGGTTCAGGTCTAGTTGATCCTCCTGTGATTCTAATTCCTCCGGAGAGAGAATCTCAGCATCTGAGGATACACCTCTTGGTGATGGGGATCTAACCCGTTTCTTACCAGGAATAGCTCTAGCGATCAATGCTGCTATTCTCTCTTCTAGCCCCCCTAGGGATACGGCTAGCATCTCCTCTGTGATAAACACAGGGCTGGGCTGATCTGGGCCAGCCTCCGCACCAGATCCCCCTAATGGCTCATCCAAGGCGCTCTTTATGTTAATAAGTTGCGGGGAAAGTATCGGCATATCATCAGAATCAGAAGGGGAACCCCTTTGTTTTTTGGTCTTTTTTGTACCCTTTGACCCCGAACCTTTGGAAGCCATAATACAAAATCGAGGGACTCCGCCCACACAACAGACTGTAGTGGCCAGGAGTACAAAACCAGAGCTTAGGGGACAATAGATCACTAATGCCCAAAAACTGATGGGATCCCGTATGTTTTTCTCTCTTTTTTTTTTTTAAATATATATTATATATATTTTCTTTTTTAAAACATACAGTGACCCCAAACTTAGTTTGCCAGCCTCCAACCTGCTGCAAAAAGGGGAATTTCTTGGCTTAACAAAAAAGGCATTGGAACAAAGTCCAGCATGTACTACCCCTCTTCCGCCACCGGGAGTCACTGTTCTGCCGCTCTGCGTCCTCTCCTTCTGAAATCAGCCTCAGACTGAGCACTGACAATGCCTGCTGATCTATAACAGCACAAGGCGCGCCCCTGTATGACGCCGCAGGCACGCCCCCCCCCCCCCGCCCTCCTGTGTGAACGGCGCGAAAAACGTCTATAAGACGTGCGCGCGCACGCATGCCGGAAACAGGAGGAACATGGAGGAGCCGCGCTGCTGGAGATCCAGGACTGCAGAAACAGGCGGCAGATTCAACCCCCGGCCAGGTAGGACTCTCCAAAAGGCCCCTAGGGATCCTTACTAGTCCTAGGAAGAAAACAGCAGGTTAGCTAGCAACACATTCTTAGACAGGGGAACCTAGTGATGGGGGAGAAAAGGTGTCATCCTGTCTCTCTTCAGACATAGTGAACAAGGTTGCCCATGCAGAGCATACTTAGGCTATCCCCCCTTTTAGGTTACCCCGGAGAGCCTGCTGTCGAACCAAGTCCCGCAGGCTCCCCCTTACCTGCTCCATGCTGCAGGATGTTTGTCCAGCAAACTGATCCAATCTTCTCCCATCTCCGTGGGTAGCGTAGTAGACCTTCAGGCCCTGGGGTCCTATGAAGGTACCCACTGTCCTGGACCTATATAGCACCCTGGCAAACAGGAACTTATGGTTTTTGCAAACTCCAAGTCCTGGGCCCAGGGTCCAGCCCTCCAAAGAGGAGCATTATAGGCAAAACCCCACGGTTTGGGGCCCGGGTACTGTCCACTTTGGCACTGAGGCTCCTTGGACAGATCCGGTTAGCCCGCCCTTAATCCCAAGGATGTGGAGCAAAGCTATTCCGTGACCAACACCTAAGACACTGGCGAAAAAACTGAGGGACTCCCTCTAGGGGAGGGGGTTATATAGGGAGGGGACTTCCTGTTTGAGATTGCCAGTGTCCACACCTGAAGGTACTCCATATAACCCACATAGTAATGAATATGCCGCTCTGTGTCCCGTGATGTACGAGAAAGAAATTAAGTGTATCTGAATCTGGCCCATTGTGTTTTTAAAAAAAATGGTCGCTCTTCTTTTGTTTATAGTGCAAAAAATAAAAACCATAGAGGTGATCAAATACCACCAAAAGAAAGCTCTTTTTGTGGGAAAAAAACATTGTCAATTTTGTTTGGGTACAGCATCATACGACCGCGCAATTGTCAGTTAAATCAAGGCAGTGCTGTATTGCAAAAAAATGGGCTGGTCATTGAGCAGCCAAATCTTCAGGGGCTGAAGTGGTTGACCATTCAGGAGATTTTAATCTCATGCTACTAAAAAAACTAGAGTGTACCTGTAGCCGAAATGTTATCGTTACTGAGGAATGGGTGCTTCTGTGTCCATGTAAGAAAAACCCATTGGGTTAATCTTTTTTTACACAGTATTTCAAGACTGAGTAATGCTCAGGGTTAACACTAAGGAATGTAATGCTTTTTCTATAAAGTCTCCAAAGATCAATTGTATCAGTAATGAAGAAACCAAATAAAGCAGAAGATACCATAACACAGCAGTTAATTTTTACCTAGAAAACTAAATGATAAGCAAGATGTACTTAGTTCTGGACTTTTGTTAGTACGTGGTTTGTGTAATAACAGTCACAAATGAATAATAAAAAAGATAGAATAGAAAATATTTTAAAAGGTCATACATGTGAGAAAGAATACATTCAAAGATAGCTAATTTCTTGCTAGTTTAAAATAATAAAAGTTTTAATGTGCTTGCATGCAGACTCGGAGTCTGAATAAAGTCAGAACTCCTAATCTAAATACTTGTTTCAGGTCAGCGACTGAGAAAGAACTAAAGGCATTTAATCAGCATGACAGCAGTGTACTAATATTTGTAAAAGGAAAGGAAATGTTCCGCTTTTATTGTCATCACTAGCACGGAATAAGGAGGACAGCAATATTACCTTATTATGAAAAAGTCCTGCATCAAAATGAAAGTTTTGGCACCGATATACAACACAACGCCCTCCAATGCCCCAAAGATGCTGTTTGCAGTACTTTTTCTAATTTTCTGCAGTGGAGCGATTTTTCAGGTGCTATTTTTAGCCCAAAAGGGCTCCCAAATACACCCCATGTCATGCCAGCACTCTGCCCTATCTCTTTTCCAGAACCTTCTCACTGGAAACAAAGGAGGCGCCCAAGAGCCGAGGCACATGTCAGTCACCTGCTGCAAAACTAAACCACTCCCCTGCCCCAGATCAAAAACAAACGCACCTTGCTCGCAGCTAGGACTGCCTAAATTTATCTGCACTGTCAATAAAAATACAAACTGTACTCTAGCACCTACCTACCCAATGTAGAGGGTGCTACAGTTAAGTAGCCAAGGTTTGCTACTAGGCTTATAATAAGGGACAGTTTTGTTGTTGTTATATGGGTTTAGCTCCCTCTATACAGGACAAGAAAACCGCAGGGGGAAAAAAGAGTACATGTTTTCTTTTTTTCCCACCGGGATTCCCGGCGGACTTTTTCCCCGATGGGAAAACCGGTCGTGTGTATGCTTTCCCGAGGGAAAAAAAAACATGCATGCTCAGAATCAAGTATGAGACGAAAGCGCTTGTTCTGGTAAACCTAGCGTTCGGAATAGAGATGGCATATTCGTCACGCTGTAACGGACTGAAACGCACGAAGATTGAAAAGCGTGAATCGTCTCTCACCAAACTTTTACTAACCTGAAGATCAGCAAAAGCAGCCCCAAGGGTGGCTCCGTTTGAATGGAACTTCCCCATTATAGTCCCATCGTACGTAGTGTACGTCACAGCGCTTTGGACGGGCGGTATTTGGCCTGAACGTGTGTATGCAAGGCAGGCTTAAGGGAAACCGTTGTGAAAAACAACGTTTTTTTTTTGTCCTGCGGGGAAAACCGGTCGTGTATACGAGGCATCACAGTAGTTCAAAAGCCTGCATCTCTAATTGTATGGGGGTGCTATTTGTTGCCCTGTCCCAACTTTTGAGAAGTATTACTGCTATCAATTTTCAAAATGACCTTTTTTGTTTTCTAAAAATTTTATATTTTCTCAGTTTAAATATTTGATATGTTTTCTATTTTCTATTGTAAACAAAATATAGGTTTATAAGATTTTCAAAACTGCATATATGATTTTACACAGCGTCCAAAGGGGTTGTATATACTTATGCTTAAAGGGGTTGTAGAGGCATTAAAGTCTTACTAAACCCACAACAGTAAAAATCAGTCTGTATGTGCAGTAAAGCATGCTTGTTAACTCATTGTGGAACTGAAGTGATTAATCATGCGCATTGTGTAAAAAGGCTGTTTGAGCCTGTCTTTTTTGGAAGGGTGCACAGCACACGGCCAATCAGTGCTGTTCAGACAGAGGGTCAAGAGTCATGCAGCTTTAAAGGACAGTCAGCATAGAATGAAAACTCTTCCTACAAACTTTAGCCAGACACTGATAGAAGTCACAACACTGCTATATACTGCTGATGAGAAAAGGTATTTAGCAGTTTATATTTACTAAAATAATTGCATTTCACATTCTGTGTACTTTGGGAGACCAGATATAATGAATGCAGAGTCCTTGGTTTAGTAACACTTTAAGGTAAAAAAAAATGGCCCTTTCTCTGTATCACCCCCCCCCCTTATTTTTACCTAAGCCCAATCTCAATCAGTGCCTGCCTGCAGCGGATCTTCCCACTCTTTGCTCACAGAGGCAGCAGCAGGAGCCATTCTGTGCAAAACGATTGCATAGAACAAGTATGAACTTCTTTTTTTTAAGCTTTATAACCACTTTAATATATGCCGGATGCAATACTTCCTCTGCTCCCAATTAATTTGTTTAGAGCACTGGTTTCTTTCCCAGGGAGGAAATCCCCTTTGTTCAAAGAGGCCTCGTCCTGGGTGGAGACCCTGACAACACTTAGGCTGCATTCACACCTGAGCGTCAGTCGTTCGGTCGTTTTTCCGGCGTTTTGTCGCGCGTATTCATGCTTATTTGCGCGTTTGCATACAGCGTCGTCCGACGTTTTTGTAAAAAATTATCATCTTTTCATCACTTGTTGCTATGTTGGTAGAATTTTTTTATCTTCTGCCTGGGTGAAAAGTTCTATTGATTAAAGTGACGAAACGCCTGTAGCAAATGCTCGTAGTCGCGCTAGTCGCTTGAATCGAGCGTTTCCATTACTTTCTATGGGAAATGGAGACGCTCAAATACGCCCAAACCGCCCGATACGCGCGACAAAAAAGGGTCCGGAACTTTTTTTAGCTACAGGCGATGGGCGTCAGGGCATCAGCGTCAGAGGAACCATCTCCATAGGCTTTCATGTATTTTTCTCCCTCTGGCGTTTGTGAGCGTCGCGATACAGGCGACAAAACGCCTAGGTGTGAATGGAGCCTTATTATCAAACCCACTCGCTCTTCCATTTAGCAAAGTTTCTGGTTATCTTATTTACCTACAGGTTTAACACACTACTTCATTTGTGGAGGGTATTTTTCCAGCTTCTTTATTTGTCGTTAATTAGAAGAGATGAGAAAATTAATATACCAAAGTTCTGATATCACTGCAGTGAATATTTGTGAGTCTTGCTGCTGAGTTTCTCAGGTGCAAAATGTTTGAAAAAAAAATATTGTTTTCCTTATTTAAAGGTATCAATCGTACTACTAAAATGGCCCTCAAGTCCAACGCCTAGGATAATAACTCAAAAATCTCTGTACAGAATGATAAACAATAATATATATATAAAAAAGAGCCTAAAAGAAAATTATTAAAGCAGAAAAAATCAGACAAACCCACTGCAGCAGCGCGCTAAAAGACACAGTAAGTTTCGGGATTGCATTGTGCTTTAGTTCACCACAAAGTGGGGAAACACTTCAGATGGTAATGATGGCCCATCAATACATTTCCTTTATCTTATTTACTCTCCAGGTATATTGGATATTCGCAGGTTAGGGAAAGAAAAAATATCTACATAGACACGTTTGATACTATAGCCCAATTTGTGGAGGGTCATTTGTCAATCCAGCTAGATAAAACTTTATTTGTGCCGTTAATTAGAAGAGATGAGAAAATTAATATACAACAAAGTTACTGATATCACTGTCAGTGAATATTTGCCATGGCAGAAAGTCTTGCTGCTCACTGAGTTTCTCAGGTGCAAAATGTTTGAAAAAAAAATTAATTGTTTTCCTTATTTAAAGAGTGTTATCTTTTTGGGGGATGAATGTATATTTGGGTTAATTTAATTGAGTATACTTGGCATTTGTTTTTGTTTTTCCATATTTTGCTATTTCTGTCCAGTTTTTTGCTTTTATTCAACTTTATACTGCTGTTTTTTTCTGTCTGCGAAAAAAGAAGACACTTCTGTAACCCTCAGGATCCATTTAGAGATCATTTCACCTTTCAAAACCACTAAATTCTCTACAAGTGTATTAAAACATTGTATATCCAGCGTGTTCACTCAGAAAAAAAAGAACAAAAAAGAAAAAACACCAATTACCACCTTAACATTGCCTTTTGCCTCGATTCCAAAAAGACAAAAGTTTGCTGAACTTACTAAAATATTGGGGAAATTAAACTTTTCAAATTTGTTCATCTCTAGTATTTATCAGAAGACTTTGCATATCAGTATTAGTGTTTTTACTACTTTGGCATTTACATTTTTTGTTTATGGTATAAAAAAAAAGTTTACTATCTTACCAAATGTTACTTTATGCTTTTTTTTTTTTTTTTACTGGTTAGACTAACAGGTAGTGAGTGACCTTTCAGCTGATCTGTTATTTCCAGCTCCGATCGCTATGTTCATGGCCTTGCGGAATGCAGTGTTCATTTATTGTACTCTTCTGCCCCACAGTGGAATTGCTGTAAAATTGAAGTCTGTATTGACAGCTATATGGTAAGCTTCTTTCTAAACAATTATGAAAAGTAACGAAAATCAATTGAGAATGCAAATTAAAAGAAGTCCAGAGTTTCCATTTGTCAGAACGAATACATTTCATCATCATGTGCTCTCGGGATTACTCATTTGCAAAGTGTCAAGAGAGGCCTGTGGTAAACTCACATGGTTTGTACAGTATGTGTGGTTAAGCCTCCATTTCACTGTAAAATATGAACACTTATCTTTGGAATGAATGAAATAAGCCTTTTATTGTTTTTTAAAAAAAAAAAAAATATCCTCATATCAATTGTTACATGCGTGACTAAAATTATATTTATATAAAAAAAATTAGAAAACTGCCAATTATAACTTTCTGCTGTCAATACCAAAACAACTCCCAACCATCAACCTTTGCATGTTTAGTTATGGGGAGAGGCAGATTTTAACGGTGTACAGTCTTTATAGGGCTCCAGACAGGCCGCATAGGCCATCACATGGGCAATGTAGTGCTGCTCGTGGATGCCATGGAACAAATGAGAAAAGGGGCCTTTAGCCATGATGGCCACATCCTCTCCTCCGTGCGTTTCTGAAGAGAGTGGGACAGCCGCCTGTTGTCTGTAATTGGAGCCTTCTGTTGAAAAAGATATTAATCAATGAGTTAGATCATTTAAAACATTATATTTTAAAGCCCTAATAAATGCTAAAGTGTACAAAATACATTTAAGCATGAAATAACCTGAAAGCAGTAACCGATCACATTATAGCACTAATTCAGGTTTCTTGCATGTGAACAATTGACTCTAGTTGATTATTATACATTTAACATAAATGCAGAGTCCTGTTTACTTATAGAAAATGTTCTCCGAAGGTAAACCCGAGTTAATATTACTCAGTGGCATACCTAACATTTCTGGCACATGGAGCCAATCATTTCTCAGCCCCCCAAAAAAAGAAATAATTATAAGAATAACTTGGAAACATTGTGCTAACAGTGACAGGGGCTTAAAGGGCCATGGTTAGATAAAACTTAAGTGTACTTACTGTATACATAACACACATATGCCTTAGTACTGTACTTGTGCATAATCCACAGAGAGCAGGGCTCAGGGGTGTGTAACTTATAGGCTACTGCACAGAATACAACCCAAAAAAAAAAAAAACGCATATCTCTCACAATTGAGATCTCAACTAACATCCCCAATCTCTCCCAGTACACATCTTTCCCCATAGCCCTGAATCCCCTCTCTCAGCCCTCCACCTCAGTAAAGACTCCCCTTTCCCCTGTATAGTCCCATTCAGTACAGACCCCTCTCCCAGACTAACCCTTATTTAATTTTCTGACTAAAGCTCCACTTTAAGCACTATTATCCTTTGCTTTACACCCATAGCAAAAATTATCAATCCTGTCGCATTTGCCAGGTAGTACCACCACCAACACGACCCATTCAAGCAAATAGGGAAGCACCACAAATGCCCCTAAACATAGCCTGTAAGTGTATTTCAACTGTTTAGTTAGCTGCTTGCCTGGAATTCAGTTTAGAGTAAAGCCGCGTACACACGATCGGTCCATCCGATGAGAATGGTCCAACGAAGCTGACTGATTGACTGATGTGCCTACACACCACCGGTTAATGATCTGATCGTGTCAGAACGCGGTGACGTAAACACGACGACGTGCTGAAAAAAACGAAGTTCAATGCTTCCAAGCATGCGTCGACTTGATTCTGAGCATGCGCGGCCCTTTAACCACTTAAGGACCGCCTACTGCACATATACGTCGGCAGAATGGCACGGCTGGGCACATCAACGTATATATACATTGGTTTTAGTACCCAGCCGTGGGTCACGGTCGTGCGCCCGCGGCACGCTCTCGTGACCCGGTCTGAAGCTCCAGGACCGGGACTCGCGGACCCGATCGCCGCTGCAGTGCGGCGATCTGTCCCTGGAGCTGAAGAACGGGGAGAGCCGTGTGTAAACACGGCTTCCCCGTGCTTCTCTGTGGCCGCAGCATCCATCGCGTCATCCCTGTTATAGGGGGACGCGATCGATGACGTCACACCTACAGCCACACCCCCCTACAGTTGTAAACACACACAGGGAACACTCAAAGTCACAGCGCCCCCTGTGGTTAACTCCCAAACTGCAACTGTCATTTCCACAGTAAACAATGCAATTTAAATGCATTTTTTGCTGTGAAAATGACAATTGTCCCAAAAATGTGTCAAAACTATCCCTTATTTTGTAAACGCTATAAAT
Source organism: Rana kukunoris (assembly GCA_029574335.1). Classification (NCBI taxonomy): domain Eukaryota; kingdom Metazoa; phylum Chordata; class Amphibia; order Anura; family Ranidae; genus Rana; species Rana kukunoris. The sequence goes on from CM056052.1 coordinate 229,208,280, forward strand.
TTTGCGAAAACCAACCGATAAACGCTTATTGCGATTTTTTTACCAAAAATATGTAGAAGAATACGTATCGGCCTAAACTGAGGGAAAAAAAATGTTTTTTTATATATTTTTGGGGGATATTTATTATAGCAAAAAGTAAAATATTGAATTTTTTTTTAAATTGTCACTCTATTTTTGTTTATAGCGCAAAAATAAAAACAGCAGAGGTGATCAAATACCACCAAAAGAAAGCTCTATTTGTGGGGAAAAAAGGACGCCAATTTTGTTTGGGAGCCACGTCGCACGACCGCGCAATTGTCAGTTAAAACGACGCAGTGCCGAATCGCAAAAAGGGGCAAGGTCCTTTACCTGCATTTTGGTCCGGGTCTTAAGTGGTTAACCGATGCTTTTGCATACTAACGATCGTTTTTGACTCATCGGTTCATTTTTAAAGCAAGCCATCTGTTAACAGACCGATGGGGCCTACACACGATCGGTTTCGACCGATGGAAACCGAACCTCAGTGCATTTTCATCGGTTTGAACCGATCGTGTGTACGCGGCTTAAGTTGATGTTACCATCATTATCTGTGGCTTTTACTATGATTTGTAGTCTATATGGAGACACTATTAAAGAACATGTTGCTATTTTTACATCTTACAATTAACTTTGCCCTATTTATGTTTTTTTTTTTTTAAATGTTAAAGTACACCGTGCACCAACCTGCTATCTAAGACTTGTCTTGGCAGCATTAGTAAGTAACAAATGATAGAAAAATAATAAAGCATTGTTTTGTTGAATTGAAATCTATAGTTATGAAATTGTGATAATAGAAAAATAAGGCGTTTCATCATAAGCAGTAAGGTGATTCATACCAGTATCAATGCCAGTGATGTCTTCTCGTTGTCCATTAGTGAGCTTGAATCCAGGACCATTCCCATACAGCAAGCTGGTAAATGGTTTGAGGTCACTGGCTCTGTTTGGTGCCAAGCCTATCAAATACAAAGTAAAATAAAGCTTCAATGATTCTTGGTAGCCATGTTATTTAATAAATAATGATTTAAAATAAACTGGCCATTTTAAGAAACGATTACTGTTAAAAAGAGTATACTAAAAAAAAATTCTCTCTCTCAAAAGTACAAAAATAAGGGCAGGAATGAACTGTTAAGAGAAAATGGTCTTAATGAGACCCATCAGTTACTGCATTGCAAAAGAACAACCTAAAAGAAATATCAGTTAACAGCGAAAAACTTTATATAGAATCTATGACAAAGTGCATGAGACATATGTTGTAAATATGAAGAACTATGTTTAAGAATCAAATACATGAAAGCATAAATCGGTAGAGAAGATCTTCACACTTAAAACTATCAAAGGATTTACACTACCAGTCAGTCAGTATTCTACAGTCAATATCAACCAGCCCACTGCATCCCATGAGGATGTTTTTTGAAACGAAACGCGTCGGGTACCATTGACCCTACTGCCTGTACTTGTATATGCCCATGTTGTTTTACTTAAATGTGAGTGTAATACCATCTTTTTTATGTGCTTAGTAATTTTTTTAAACTGGATTTACGCTATGTGCTTTTTTATTTATTTTTTCTTGTAACTGGGCCTTTTGAGTCATCTTCCATCATTTGATGACTCTCATCGATGTGGCATCATCTTATCTGGTCTCCTTAATCTGGTCTGATGTCTCTACTCTACCTCAACATTTGGAGTTCATTCATAAGCCATTCCTGATGTCATATTAAGCGTGATTTGACTTATTAAGTGTAAACTTAAGTAGGTCATCTTCATCCGCTAAGCCTTTCACTATTATCACCGGTGGTGGATTTTCTGGATTTATCTACATTCAGTCACGTCTTCATTATTCTGTCTGGATTTATTACAAACTTTTATACAATCATAGACATTTCTCTTTTGAATATTAATGGTCGTTATTCTGTGTTTATCAATTATCACATTAATCTCATTAAGCGCTACACTTTGCTTTTTCGTTTGTTTGTTTTTGCTAAATTGGTCATATTTAGTTGTGTTAGCTGCTTTTTTCCCATTTATGTTAAGTTAGCACGGTGAGTGTATATACTACGGTATATACTACTAAATGCACTAGAATCTACCTGCTACAGTACCTACCAATCAGTGCGCTAAAATCTACCTACTACAGTACCTTCCAGTCAGTGCACTATATTCCGCCTGCTACAGTACCTACCAGTCAGCATGCTACAATCTGCTTGCTACAGTACCTACCAGTTATTCCGCTACAGTCTTTTAGCAACATGCCCGCTATAGTCACTACCCGGCAGTCTGTTACAGTCTGCTGCCTGTAGTCCTGCTGTGGTTCACTACTAGCTAATCTAGCTACAGTAAGCTACCAGTAGTCCCGCTATGTTCACCACTATTCATTCTGCCACATTAAGCTTACAAGTCCACCTGCAGTTTGCCTGCTACCATTGACAAACAAGCCAATCCACTGCAGTTTACCGACTACACTCATTACCAGTCAGTCTGCTACAGTCACTACCAGCCAACCCGCTACAAGTCTGCCTGCTACAGTCACTGCTAGTCGGTGGTAAGTGAAGAAATGTAGTGCTTAAAAAAAGTGAATAAACAATAATCTATGTACCAAATGTTTTTTGTGCACAGTCAGTGCACAACAGTCTGCTAGCAGAGTCCAACTGCTATAGTTCCTACCAGTAAGTCTTCAACAGTTCTCTACCAATCTGCACACCATAGTCAGCACTTGTCAGAGTGCCGCAGTCTGTATGCTACAGTTGCTACCAGTCAGTCTGCCTGTTACAGTCACCAGCAGCCATTCTGCCATCAGGGTGCCTTCTACAGTCACTACCAGCCGGTCTGCTTAGCAGCATGCCTGCTACAGTTCCTACCAACCAGCCTGCTGTTCACTACTAGCCAATGTAGCTATGGTAATCTGCCAGTAGTTTTGTCACAGTTACTATTAGCTTCAGTCATTACTGGTCAGTCCATCAAAATGCCAGTTACAGTTACTACCAGTCAGTTTGCCACACTCTGCTTGCTACAGTCCCTAGCAGTCAGTTTTCTAAAGTCCCTTGACGTCAGTCTGCCTATTACAGTCACTGCCAGTCAGTCAATTTGCTACAGTCCCTATCAGCTTGCCCTGCTACAGTCTGCTCACAGTAGTCCTGCTATGGTCCAATATTAGCTAATCAAGCTATGGTTAGCTACAAGTAGTCTTGCGACAGTTTGCTACCAGTCAGTCCTGTTATATTAGGTCACCTATCCACCTCCACGTTTGTGAGTACCTATTGGTTGACCTAGGGATAGCTTTCAGCTAAGCCCAAAACTCCTGAGGGGATCCTTGGTTAACCACTTAGCAACCACCTGCCGAAAAATAACGGCGGCAAGGTGGTTGCTTAACTCTGGGATCACGTTATATAACGTGATTCCAGAGTCGCGCTCCAGCGCGCCCCCTGGGGCGCGCACACGGGAATGTCCGTGACCGCCGGGTCCAGAGGACCCGGCGGGTCACGGATCACGGTAAATCGCCGCTGATAGCGGCGGTTTACCACGTTATCGCGCCGTCCAATGACGGCGCGGTCAGATGTAAACAGACCGGCGTCATTTGATGACGCCGGTTCCTCCCTCCTCTCTCTGTACCGATCGGTACAGTGTGAGAGGAGAGGGGAGGGAGCGGATGGCAGCGCCAGTGCTGCGGGCTGGATCTGTGACAAATGCAGTCACAGATCCATCCATCCATCCCTCCTCAGCCATCCCTGCTGCAATACTCTGCAATGCTGGGCATACTCTGGGGGGGCATACTCTGGGGGGGCATACTCTGGGGGGGCATACTCTGGGGGGGCATACTCTGGGGGGGCATACTCTGCAATACTCTGGGGGGCATACTCTGCAATACTCTGGGGGGGCATACTCTGGGGGGGCATACTCTGGGGGGGCATACTCTGCAATACTCTGGGGGGGCATACTCTGCAATACTCTGGGGGGCATACTCTGCAATACTCTGGGGGGGCATACTCTGCAATACTCTGGGGGGGCATACTCTGCAATACTCTGGGCATACTCTGCAATACTCTGGGCATACTCTGCAATACTCTGGGCATACTCCGCAATACTCTGGGCATACAGCGCCCCTGTCCCCGTGAGCTTGCATGCAGAAGCGAACGTATACGCAAGTCCCGCCCACATATTAAAACGGTGTTCAAACCACACATGTGAGGTATCGCTGCGAACATTAGAGCGAGAGCAATCATTTTGGCCCTAGACCTCTTCTCCAACTAAAATGATGTAACCAGTAAAAATATTTAAAGCGTCACCTATGGGGATTTTTAAGTCGCAAAGTTTGGCGCCATTCCACGAGCGTGTACAATATTGAAGGGTGACATGTTGGGTATCTATTTACTCGGCGTAACTTCATCTTTCATATTATGCAAAAACATTGGGCTAAATTTAATGTTTTTTTTTTTTTAAAAGCACAAAACTGTTTTATTTCCAAAAAAAATGTGTTCGAAAAATTGCTGTGCAAATACCATGTGCGATAAAAAGTTGCAACAACCGCCATTGTATTCTCTAGGGTCTTTGCTAAAAAAGCATATATAATGTTTTGGGGTTCTATGTAATTTTCTAGCAAATAAGTGTTGATTTTTACATGTAGGAGAGAAATGTCAGAATTGATCTGGGTGTTCCAGAACGCCTGATGGCGTTCCCTGCATGTTGGGCCTCTGTATGTGGCCAGGCTGTGTAAAAGTCTCACACATGTGGTATCGCCATACTCTGGAGGAATAGCAGAATGTGTTTTGGGGTGTAATTTGTGGTATGCATATGCTGTGTGTGAGAAATAACCCGCTAATATGAAAATTTTGTGGAAAGAAAATAAAAATGAAAAAAATCTTGATTTTTGCAAAGAATTGTGGGAAAAATTACAACTTCAAAAAACTCACAATGCCTCTTTCTAAATACCTTGGAATGTCTTCTTTCCAAAAAGGGGTCATTTGGGGGGTATTTGTACTTTTCTGGCATGTTAGGGTCTCAAGAAATGAGAGAGGCTGTCAGTACATCAGGTGTGATGAAATTGATCAATTTTCAGTAATTGGTACCATAGCTTTTAGACCCTATAACTTTCACCCAGACTAAATAATATCTAAATTGGTTTTTTTTTGTTACCAAAGATATGTAGCAGTATACATTTTAGGCCAAGTTTATGAAGAAAAATTACTTTTTTGCAAAATGTTATAATAGAAATGAAGAAAAATTCTTTTTTTTACAAAATTTTCGTTCTTTTTTCATTTATAGTGAAAAAAATAAAAACCGCAGAGGTGATAAAATACCACCAAAAGAAAGCACTATTTGTGGGGGGAAAAGGACAAAAATTTCATTTGGTTACAGTGTTGTATGACTGAGTTATTGTCATTCAAAATGTGAGAGCACCGAAAGCTGAAAATTGGTCTGGTTATTAAGTGTTTTTAAGTTCCCAGTAGTCAAGTGGTTAAAGGGGTTGTAAAGGAAAAATGTTTTTTCCCTAAATAGCTTCCTTTACCTTAGTGCAGTGCTCCTTTACTTATTTCATCCTTCCATTTTGCTTTAAATGTCCTTATTTCTTCTGAGAAATGCTCACTTCCTGTTCTTCTGTTTGTAACTACACACAGTAATGCAAGGTTTTCTCCCTGGTGTGGAGCAGGATTGTCAGGACACTTTCTACTTTGCAGATAAAGAAAGGAGCTGTGTGTTAGTTGGCGTCCTGACAATCCTGCTTGCCCCTCCCCCCTCAAGAGGCTTTCTTCTGCAACAAATCATTCATGACCCACAGAAAAGGGGAAGGCGAAAAGGGGAAGGCCCTCTGGTCATGTAGGCATGCAACGACCCCCTGCTGCCTCCTAACAATGTTATTACATTGAATAATAAACTGATTATTAATTTGCGTTCTCGTAATAGTGCAAATGCATACATATCTGTATATATATATATATATATATATATATATATATACATACACACACACACAAGGGTTCTTCAAAGAGTTTCCACAGTTTTCTAACTCTATTAAATATAAAAAAGTGCAGAAACCTTTTGAAGACCACTCATGTGTGTATATATAGATGGCGCTATAAAATTGTGTATAATATTAATATTATATATATACACCAGAGGCGTATCTAGTGTAAATAGCGCCAATGGCAAGCACTGAAACTGCGCCCCTGTCGAAAACATTTGAAACCCATCTTCCGGATAACCTTAACAAAATAAAAAACGGCTAACAAAACGAGTGATATTTATCATCCCTTGTAATACATTGGGTAGTGACATATCCTCTTATAAAGAAATCTGGGGTTTATTAGACCCCTGATCCCTCCTCTGCCCTCCAAGGCCAGATAAATGCAGAACCATTGCTGGAAGTGATGAAATCTTCATCACTTAAGGCCTCAGTTTTCACAGAGGAGAGGGAGAAACTGATGTTCCTCCTTCTTCTTTGTGCGCTGCCAATCTGACCAGATGGATTGGGAGAGCAGGGGGGGGGGGGGCTGTGGCTGAACGCAGCAGGGATAGCGCTACCATTGTTCATTAGCAAAGGTGCTGAAAAGGAGATCCTGCCTATGCTCAGGAGGAGGGAAGAAGACATGCTGAGACCCTGGTAAGCTCCTTGCTGCCCAGCCACTCAACAACGCCCCCTTCATATGGCGCCCATGGGACTTGACATGGCTGCCATACTCTAGATATGCCACTGATATACACACACACACCCAGTATATACATCCTGTATATGTGATTGCGCCATTAAGAGAACAGTTGTATATGGATTAAATATTGGGGCTGCATAGTTGAAAAAGCAGTGCAATAATATATCTGCACTATAGTCCTGAAGTCATGAGATCATCTTCCTGAAAAAAAAGTAAAGACATTACAGAGGCTAGATTGGATTGTGAAGAGGGTTATTGAATAGTTACTACTGGCAGTTAGTATTTTCTTTGGATTTTTTGAATGTTATTATTACAATGTCCTGGCGGAATCCATACTCAGCAAAAGTCAGTAATTAACCACTGTATGAATCTTTGTCCTCCTTTCTGATTCACACACTTTTATGGCTGCGTTTATTGTTTATATAACTAGGTGGCTCCCCATGATGCCGATCCAGTTGGCAAACATTTTTATTTTTCGGATACTTTAGCAACTCTCTACCAAACCTAAAGGAGGCCATAGACAGTGTGACATTTGCATGGTTCTGCCACCAACACAGTCAGTGCTGACAGGGTAATCCCCCCTGCCAAGCATATGTCTGCTCTCGGTGGGGGGATGGGGGAAGCCATCCCCACCGGGAGAAAACAGTGATTACTACTAGCGGCTATAGCAGCCGCTAGTGATGATCGTAAGTGAATCTGGCAGACTGAATGTACCCAAGATGATTGATCTGTCAACTTGGTCATTCAGCCTGCCAAAATGTGATTCCGGTCTTAGCCGGTTCCTTTCCTTTATTGTACAAAATTGTTGTACAGATTGTATACGTCTATGGCAAAACTACATTTGCTCTCTCCAATGGGAGTCTGCCCTTGCCTGACTTCATTCTTTTTAATACCCATGGTCCAGCAGAACTAAATTGGTGATGTGACTGCATTTTTTTTTTTTTAACACTCATAGTCCAGCACAGCTAAATTGGTGACCTGACCACAGGTACCAATCCCAAGAAAGAGAACTCAGGATTTTCTTCAGGCACCTTTTTTTATGTCCATCAACATCACATAATATAATAACATAAAAACACACCAACGCCACAATCAAGCATCTCTTATAAATAACACTGTGAACAGATAAAATAGCCACAAAGGAAATTCTTCAGAATTTCAAATTGCACTAAGATACAAGTTCCTTTTAGGTGGCTGCTTTCCACCACCTGCTCTCAAACTGCTGCATTATAATAAAGTGAAAAAAAAACCTTGGGAGTAAAGAAAATACTTACCTTGTCCTCGGGCTTTCAGGAGGGGTCGTCAAAGCTAGGCGAATCATGAAAAAGTTGGGGATCCCAAATCAGGTGAGAACATGCTTCTGCGCAGTGTGTAGCATCCTTTTGCAAAATATAGGTCCTGGACTTTCCCAAGATCCCTCTGTGTGGTCTAGTCCTGCCAGTGACTAGGTGAGTATTTTTAATCCCTCTTCTTTCAAACAGTTTTTCTTTTTTAATTTCAGTAATGCAATGTTTTGTCAACAGGTGGTGGTGGTGGTAGCCACATATACAGACCTTGCATTGTAGTGCAAGGTTCACTTTAATAAAATGCCTTACCAAAAATACTGTTACCACGATCTGTGTACCCTCCAAAGGTGAAGACATGTGAATGGTCAGCAGTCACAACAGTCAGTGTGTCAGATTCTGAAGTCATCTGCCCAGCTGTGCGAATGGCTTTGTCAAACTCAACAGCCTCAGTCAAGGAATTCCTAGCAATGCCAGCATGATGGCCATGGTCAATTCTGCCACGTAAAAAAATGCAAGAACATTAAGCTGTAGCAAAGATTCTGTCATGCAATACCATCATTTAGTTTTTTGTACACAAGAACCAATGCAAGAATAACTTTTAACAGATGACAACTATATACAAAGTCCTAATGTCATCTATTACAAATATATAAAGACCACTAGATGATATGATTTCAAATGACTTTGTTTTATGGGATTGGTACCGCCCTATGGCAGCTTTTACTGAATATATTTTAGTTGATTACTTAATTATTTCATACAATGGTTTCCTTTGAAAAAAGTAAATGATAGTAGCAGAGGTGTGCCATACATTAGCACCGAAACATCTGCAACGATCCCCATAACGATAACAAGTTAATTTATAACTCATAAACATAATAGAAATAAAATAAGGTGTCACAAAGAATGTTGTTTTAGTCTTGATATCTTGTATGTTTAAAAAGATTCTGTGACAACATAAATCACCTGTCTTAGGTTTATCTTTATAGCACTTTAAAGACAAAGGGCCAGATTCAGGTAGATGGGAGCATCTTTGCTCTGGAGTAACGCTTCTCATTTACGTTACTCTGACGACCCTTTCAGCGCAAGTACTGTTATTCACATAGCAGTTGCGCGTAAACTTGCGCCAGAGTAACGATAATGCGCTGGCGTAACCCGACGCAAGTGGAAGTGGGTGTGATCATATGTAAATGATGGGCGGAGCCCAGCGGAGTGGCTTACGTTCAGCGCATCATCCACGGAGCATGCGCAGTGAGTGCGGCTCCACTCGCCCCCTTGTGCGCATGCTCACAACTTCCGTCGGCACCACTTCCCGGGAAACGTCAGCGCAATGCCTTCCGTTGGGCGCTTAAAAGCGCAGGCGGAAACGCCATTCCGGCGCAAAAGTATATCCGTTTCCCCCCACCCCAGGGAAGATACTTTTGTGCTGTGATGGCTGCTCCCGCTACCCCCAGAGAGAGGAGGAACCTGAACTTTAATTCACAGGAGGTCTCAGTGATCATATCCGCGACGGAGACTTATAATCATTTTCTCCATGAGAAAAAGAGCCGTAAGACCAGCCGGGAGAGCAAGCAGGGCATCCTGGACACCATTGCTGGCCGTGTCAATATTTTGGGGTACTCCACCCGGACTGCCTCTGACATTCAGAAGAAAATAAATGATCTGCGGCGCAAGGTCAGGGGCAAGGTGGCTACCATCAGGAGGCATGAGAGGGGCACAGGTGGTGGTCCCCCATGTCCGGTCACCCTGACCGAGGAGGAGGAGGTGGTCTCTCGCTGCCTGGAGAGGGAGCAGGTGGAGGGAGTCCCTGGCTATGACTCCATGAAGGAAGGCTCCAGGACAGGTAAGTGTTTTTTATCCCCTATTTGATGTGTTGCATTTGGGGGGGGGGGTACATGTGCCAAGTGTGTGGGACCACCAACATTTGTCTGCTTTGTGTCATCCACAGATGACGGAGCTGGGCCATCATCTGTCAGCGTCCATTCCACCCCATCCCCCCAACACCATCGTGTGCCCGAGCCCCTGGGTGGTGAAGAGTGCCCACACCACACCTGCCGAGGTGGTTGTGGAGGATCCTGCTGTGGCAGAGCAGGACTTTTCGTTAGTGTTGGAGGTCTCCTCCCCTTCTCCTGGGCCGTCTGTTATCCCCTCCCCCATCCTTGGAAGCCCCTCAAGGGCTACTCCATCCCCCCGGGGACAACCATCTTCTGGCCCCAGGAAGGCGACCCAGAAGACCAGGGGGGTGTCGGATGTTGTCCAGGGCCAGTTGGCGAGGGATCACGCCAGACAGACTCAACAAATGGGGGAACTAGTTGGGCACTTAGAGAAAGTGGCTGACAGCTTGGGCTCCGTTGCCCAGATAAGCAACGCAGTCCAGGATGTAAGTTGCAACTGTGCTGCAGTGGTGACCAGTTTGGGGGAGGTGCAGGGGGATATTAGGCACCTCACTGCAGCCGTCCAGGCCAACAGTGCTGCCATCCGGGACCAGGGGAGGCTGAGTCGGCGGGCCCAGCACTACCAAGTGACCCGGCAGCTCAGGATGCAGGCCCAGCAGCTGAGGATGCAGGGCCAGACAAACAATTTGCTCGGCCGGATAGCCATGGCCTTGGAGGGCATGCAGGCCACACCTGCCAGGAGTGGCCCACCCGGGGATCAGCCACCTCCAGAAGCCCCCCCACCCCCACCCACTCCATCCAGGCAGCTGAGGAGCCAGAGAGATTCGGCAAGAAGGAGCCCCCGGCATCCCCGATGATTTGTTTTTTATTTTATTTGGATTTATACTCAGGTTATGAGTTTTTTATTTTATTTGGATTTATACTCAGGTTATGAGTTTTTTATTTTATTTGGATTTATACTCAGGTTATGAGATTTTTATTTTATTTGGATTTATACTCAGGTTATGAGATTTTTATTTTTGATTCTGCACACGTTGCAGTGTGAATGGTGTGTGAATGTGAGAGGGTGGCACTCCTGACAGTAAGGGGTGTCACCCTCGGCCGTGGTGGTGAAGTTAACCCCACGGCTGTATGAATGACGTGTGAAAGGTGTATGAATGGACAGTGACATCATTGGGGCCTTGACGCTGGCGTTGCTGCTCCCAAGTCCTACATGCTGGACTTGGGCTAATCCAATGCGATGTGCATGTGGTGTGTGTGATCTAGGGACATCAGTGGTGTACACGCGTGCATTGTCTGTGTGATTAATGTTTTGGTTTAGTGTCCAAAGATGCCTATGGCGAGGACCCTCCTGACTGCTCTTCCATCAGCAGACTGGTTCTCCTCTGGCAGGGGGGGATTGTCTGGTTGGGGGGTCAGGTCATCACGTATGTTAATCTGCAGGCCTTTTCTCATAGCAAAGTTGTGCAGAATGCAACATGCACCGATGATCTGACACACAAAGGTAGGGGAATACAATAGGGTCCCCCCGGACTTATCCAGGCAGCGGAAACGGGACTTCAGGAGCCCAAATGTTTGCTCCACCACTGCACGGGTTTTGATGTGTGCTTCATTGTATTTTCTCTCTCCTCTGGTTTGGGGGTTCCGGAAAGGAGTCATTAGATGGGGTCCCAGTGCATATGCAGAGTCACCTGTAAGGGAAAAGACAGGAGGATGTTAGTCATGCATGTGCGACTTCTGTTGTGCATCACGGGAGGGGATAGTCATGCCTGCCACCCATGTCACTCACCAACCAGCCAGCTGTCCCCATACATGTTCTGTTCGAATTCTGCTGGGATGGGACTCTGATTGTATATGAAGCTGTCATGGCTGGACCCGGGGTGTTTGGCATGGACGTGCCATATGAGGCGTTGGGCATCGGCTATCACCTGTACGTTGATGGAATGCCAATGCTTCCGATTGCGGTATATGTGCTCTGTGGCACTGGGGGGCTGGAGTGCCACATGTGTGCAATCAATGGCCCCCACAGTGCGTGGGAATCTGGCAATGTTGTAGAAATCTGTCATTGCCTTCAGCCGCAGGTCCTCAGTGGTTGGTCTGATGAACTGGTTGGACATGCGTCTGAGGATTGCAGGGACAACCTGGTGCACACATCTGCTTATGGAGGATTGTGACATCCCAGCCACCACTCCACTTGTACGCTGGAATGATCCACTTGCTAGGAAATGAAGTGTTGCCAGTACCTTCACCAGTGGCTGCACTGCTTGTGAGCGGTGTGTCTTGCTGGTGATGTCATCCTGCAGGGTTGTGGTTAGTTCAAGTATTGCATCAGGGCTGAATCTGAAGAGGCGATACACCTCCTCATCCTCCATGCCAAAGAGGCTCATGCGCGTGCGGTATATCCTCTCACGTGCCCGCCTCCTTCGTTCCGGGGGACCCATCAGTAGTTCTAGGACCACGATTGCCCCTGGCATGTTGGCACACAGAGGTGTTGTCCTTGCAAGTGTGGGTGCTTAGCTTGCTAGTTTCGTCGGTAACGCTGCTGTAGCTGCTCTCCTGCTGACCTGTGACCGTCTGGAGTAAAGATAAAGCAGCCTTTTGTAGAAATAACTTTGCGCCGGACGGACGAGATACGCGCGGCGCATGTAGCCGGCGTATGGTGCCAATCCGTTCGTGAATTGGGAAATCTCCCTCATTTGCATATTTGCAGGGGAAATCAATAGGCGCGACTGATGCGCCAAGCGAAATTAAGCGCTGACGATACTCTGGCGTCGGAACGTTCCGCCGGTCGGAAATAGCCCGTTATTGGGCGCATCTAGTTTGGTGGGTATGGCCACATAGAAACGACGGCGCATCTTCACAGTTACGCGGCGCATATCGAATTACTCCAGCGCAAGTGTTGCTGAATCTGGCCCAAAGTTAAAAGATGTTGCTGAAAGCCAGTGGTGTTATCTATAGACATAGCAGTTCATGTAGTTGCTATGGGCCCAGAGAAGAAGAGCCCACAAGGGAGGCTTGTTAAGAAAACAAACTCAGAAATTCAGTGTGCCTCTAAAGATAACACAGATCCAGTACTGTATGATTTCCCTTTATGTTCTGAAGTCTCAATTTCAGAACAGCTGAAGGTAAGACACACTGGACGGGTCTTTGGGATCATGCTGTGGCTAATCATAGATCTCCCTTTCTTCACATGCATGTACAAACCTTTATTGATAAGCAGTACTTTTTATTTTTCGTTTTACTATTTTAGGTATGAAGGCCATTTTCAACTACCAATAAGGGTTTAAAAAACAAATATGTATGATTAAAGATTTTCCTGTTTCGGTGCCCTGTTGGATACTTTGGGCTTGTTGTTTAGATTTAAATACATTGATATAACACTTAAGCCCCATACACACGATCGGAAATTCCGACTGTGTGTATGCCCCATTGGAGTAATTCCATTGCAAATTCCGATAAATTCCATTGGAATTTAGATAGAGAACATGTTCTCTTTTACTCCAATGGAATTCTGTCGGAATTGCTATGTAATTTTGTTTGGACAAAGGTTCGATCGTGTGAGACTCCCTGGGATTTCAAGTATTCTTTGTATGGCTCGTCTTATGCAGAATATGTTCGGCTGATCAAACAAACTGCAATTTTGGTCCTAGAACTGTGTCAATGAATTACACTAAATGGGAATTAAATGTTCTCAAGGCTAAATTTTAATTGCAGGAAGAATACATAAACAGTACCAAATGTCAATGTAACTGTAAGGCCGCGTACACACGTTCGAGAACCTCGTCGGGCTAAACCCATCGTTCCGCCCAACGAGGTTCCCGATCAGCGGTCGGAAAAGCTCGTCGAGCCAAAGTCCTCATTGAACAACGAGGAAAAAGAGAGTGTGCTTTTTTTTTTTGGCTCGACGACCCTCCCGACGGGACGCTCGTCGGAAGTGTACACACGATCGAGCTTCTCGCCAGAATATGTCTCCCAGCGAGCTTCTCGCTGGATTCTGCCGAGAAGCTTGGTCGTGTGTACGGGGCCTAACTGTCCGCCTGTTGCTTTAAATCTTTGTTCAGCACTGACTGACAGGTGGAACCTTTATTGCCTTACCTTTGTTCTTCTGGGGAATGTTTTAATCACCAGACACTTCCTTCTTTAGTTTGGGAGAAAGGAGGCCCTCATTGTTCTAGCATTCACAGGCAAGCCAGCAGTACCTCGTGGGAAGGTGATGGTTTATGAAAGTTTTCTAAGGTTAAAGTTTGCCCCCCTTGCATTGTCATTGTCAGTATATATGTTTTTAGGCATAAATTGAGTACATGCTGCTGGTTAAAAGATATGCTGTAGACCAGGCATGTCCAAAGTCTGGCCCATGTTCCGGTTTCGGACGGCCCGCCTGGTGATCTTGACATATATATCTTTTGTGTCCCCCAACGAAATCCCAGAGCGCCGAAGGCCACAAAAGATAGTATGCTAGCTGTCTTGGAGGGGACGGGACCAGTGCTGTGCATGCAGGAGAATATTTCCTGTTTACACAGCGTCCTATGTAAAAGGAAGTCCTGTCTCCTGCGCTGCCATTGGACAACTGTTCTGTCCATCACAGGAGGTGAGACTTTCAATTAAAGAGGCCCATCAAGAAAACAGGAGTTTCTCCTGTTTGTCTGCTGGTGCTCGTCCCGCCCCCTCCCTGTCTCCTCTGCAGGCTGCACTGACGATGATGGTGAGTCTGCATTCATGGCATTACAATGGGTGCTGCAAAATTTAGTGGATGCTGCATTCATGGCAATGTAGAGGGTGCTGCATTCATGGCAATGTAGAGGGTGCTGCATTCATGGCAATGTAGAGGGTGCTGCATTCATGGCAATACGGTGGGTGCTGCATTCATGGCAATACGGTGGGTGCTGCATTCATGGCAATACGGTGGGTGCTGCATTCATGGCAATACGGTGGGTGCTGCATTCATGGCAATACCGTGGGTGCTGCATTCATGGCAATACCGTGGGTGCTGCATTCATGGCAATACCGTGGGTGCTGCATTCATGGCAATACCGTGGGTGCTGCATTCATGGCAATTTAGTGGGTGCTGCATTCATGGCAATATAGAGGGTGCTGCATTCATGGCAACGGTGATGCCGTGTACACACCATCACTTTATGTGATGAAAAAAAACGTCATTTTTTGTGAAGTAAAAAACAACGTTTTTGAAACTTCAATTTTCAAAAACGACGTTGCCTACACACCATCGTTTTTTCACAATGCTCTAGCAAAGTGAGGTTTTGTTCACCACTCTTTTCCATTGAAGCTCGCTTCATAACTAGCTTCTGGGCATGCGCGGGTTAAAAAACGTTGTTTTAAACTTCGTTTTTTGCTACACACTGTGATTTTTTGTGGAACAAAAAACGACACAAAAAATTGAAGCATGCTTTCAATTTTTTTTTGTTGTTTTTCACAAGACATAAAACAACGTTTTGCCCCACACACGGTCATTTAAATTTATGTTTTTAAAAACGTCGTTTTTTTCCATCACATAAAGTGATGGTGTGTACATGGCATTAGGCTGCAGATGGGCACATTGATTAGGCTGCAATCATGGGCACTGACCCTTATTTTGCTTCACAGTTCTTTATTTAAAATTTAAGATTTTTTTCCTGAAACTTCCTTTTTTAAATTGAAGGTGTGTGTTATAAGCTGATAAATACGGTATATCCAAATCATACGCCCAAGCTCATATCTTCACCACACACAGCCACAAAGGCAATCGAATTCTTGTTGGGCAGTGTATTAGTACTTGGAGGAACACACTTAGGCCACGTACACACGATCGGTCCAACCCGATGAGAATGGTCCGACGGACCGTTTTCATCGGTTCACAGACTGATGGCCTGATGGTCTGAGGTGCGTACACACCATCAGTTCAAAAACCGATCGTGTCAGAGTGCGGTGACGTAAAACACAACGACGTGCTGAAAAAAAGTTCAATGCTTCCAAGCATGCGTCGACTTGATTCTGAGCATGTGCAGGTTTTTGGACCGATGGTCAGGCGTCCATCAGTCTGATTTTAAAGCACGTTTTCAAACTTTGGTCCGAAAGACGACGGACCGATTGACCGCACCCACGGTCGGTTTGGACCGATGAAACTGGACTTCAGTCCATTTTCATCGGTTTGGACCGATCGTGTGTACGCGGCCTGAGACCTAATTTTAATGGTTTAAAGAATGTCAGGCAAAATGGTCGCTTCATCAAATCTGTCTCTCTTTGAAAAACGTTTGGACACCCCTGCTGTAGACAATCCACATGTTTTAACATATAGTCATGTTTCTTAGATGTTTTGGTGTCCGTTTATGAAGCAGTGAACAGCGGTGATCCCAGGGATCACCACTGATCACAGCCCATAAACAGTTTATGAAACAGAGATAATCGGGGGGAGAAGTGTTTGAATTTGTTCTCCCGCCAATTATCTCTACACACAGTGAAGTCTCATAGACTGACACAGAAACGGCCAGTTTATGAAGCTGTGATCTGAGAGCTTCACTGGTGATCTGTGTCAGAATTCACACTCCCCGATTCACCATCTCAGAGGTGGTGAAGGGGGAGTGAAGAGGGAATCCCGGGGGTTCTGAGGAGGAAGGAGGAAGATTTTTAACTTCCTTCTACCTCGTTCTGACCCCCCAACACTGTAACCATGTCCCCCTGTAATTTTTATGTGTATACATATATATACATACATATATATAATGTGTACATGTTCATATATATAATGTGTGTGCATATACATGTATATATATAGTGTGTGTGTGTATACATATATATATTATGTAGGGGGACTCGTTATTTTAAATGCAATAACCACGCCGTCTGTCAGTGTACTGAGCAGTGATAATTTATCACTGCTCAATAAACTGACATCTCCGTATTTCTGTGAATTTCTGGTACTGTAATCTCGTGAAGTCTCACGAGATTCCAGTATCAGGGGCCGTTCTCCACTGTTTGAAGCGTTGGAAGATCACTTCACTCCTCCAAGGGTGAAGCGATCTTCTCCACTTCATAAACCGGCACACAGAGGAGAAAAATCTCCTCCGTGAATGCCGGAGAACGAAGCAGTGAATAGATTTCACTGCTTCATAAAAGGACACCTTAATGTCAATTTAGATATATGTGTGTAGATAATGGAACACCACTTTGTAACTCCACATTTGTAATTCTGTTGTAACCCCCTTTTTGGTGATCTCTGTAAACGAATGTATTGGCCCGGATTCACAAAGAAGTTACGTCGGCGTATCTCCAGATACACCGCCGTAATTTTAAATGTGCGCCGTCGCATCTTTGCGCCGATTCACAAAGCGAGATACACCGAAAGACATGGCTTCAGTCGTCCGTAACTTGCCTATGCCGGCATATCGTGGGCACATAGTTACGCTGGAAGCATTTGGCGTTCCCATGTTAAATATGCAAATGAGCAAGATACACCGATTCATGAATGTAGATGTGCCCGGCCGCTCCATATACGCGCTTTGCGTAAGGCTTGCGTCCGGCGTAAATATACCCCTGCTATATGAGGCACAGCTAATGGAAACGTATGGGCCAGGGAACGACGCTGTCGAATTTTACGTCGTTTACGCCTTTACGTATTACGTGAATAGGGCTGAGCGTAGGTTACGTTTACTCGTCGTAGGCATTGCGCGCCTACGTCACTTAGGAATTCTATCCGACGTGCTTCTGCACATGCGCACTGGGATACGTCCACGGACGGCGCATGCACCGTTCCTTCGGCACATAATTTGCATGGGGTAACGGTTAGTTTTAATAAAACATGCCCACTGCCTAGCTAGTTTGAATTACGCGGACTTACGCAGACACATTTACGCTACCCTGCCGTAACTTAGGGAGCAAGTGCTTTGTGAATACAGCACTTGCCTCTATAAGTTGCGGTGGCGTTGCATAAAGAAGATACGCTATGCCGCTCTAAAGATACGCCCGGGTACGTGAATCCGGCCCATTGTATCTAATTTTGCCGTTTTCATGGTGCAAATGATGCTTATGGTGCAAATGGTGCTTAAGGAGTCAAAAAGATTAACCTCTGTGTTCAACCTTAATGCACACCTTTGAGGCAAAAGAATAAAAGTACTGCACCCGTCAGAAGCTCTCCTCTTGTTATTTACTCAAAGCCAATGGGGCCTACAGTAACCATCAACATCTTCTCAACAACAGCCTTTGAACCCAGCATATGCCTATTTCTTTTCAGAACTAGCACATTCTCCTAATTCTGTCTGCTTGTATAAATAAACCATTGTGCTACAATATGTGCTAGTCTATGTATACTTATCTTCTACAAAAAGGAAAAATCCTTTGGGATTCTTGCTCAGGATCTTGATGGCCTTCTCAGTCATCTCTGCTAGGGATGGGTCCATGGAAGGATCACGACTTAGTTCATATTTCATGTCTTTTGGTTCAAACAGCCCTAAAAAAGTGGAAAAACATGTTTAATGCTTTTATTGTTCTATATAACTGAAATATACTGTCAAAAGTTTCAGGTTAATATGTAAACCTTCCCAGAGTAAAATATGCAGGTTGCTACTGAGAAACTTCTTTCTGAAAATGTTAATTGATTGGCAGCCCTACTCTTAGTGTGGATTTAATACTTTCTCAGTGAGTTTTATAGAACAAATATTGCTGAATGATTAAGTCTATGGAGTAGAATAGAGGAGATGAATAACAAATTATTTCTGCTATGTGGTTACATTGTAGCCTCATGCAATCCTGGGAGATCAATCACTACTAAAATCTCTTAAGTAGGGATGACCTTGTTTTTGTTCAGAACTGGATTCAAACCCAGAAGTAAGCGGTCAGTCTTGCCTATATCCCCATCGCACACATTACTGGATCATTAGGCTCATCTGTAGCGGGTGCTGTAGTGACTACCATGCCTGGTGAAGGGGTCCCGCACGATTCTGAAACATTGCGCTTGTTCTTTTGTGATGTGATCCCTCTGCAATAAAAGCTTTGGACTACATTTGAAGATCAATGGTGTGCTGGCAAGTATGTGCATTAAGCTGTCAGTCTTGGTCCAATGAGCTGTAGAGGCAGTGGACTCTCCCCCCTCCACTGCAGCTAACATTACAAAGGGGTGGGGATACTACTCATGACCACATGGCCATATTAAGTCAATGATTTTATGTATTTTGAAATTAGGTGCCATTGACCTACGTGACCTATACAGGTGTGCATCAATGCTCAGAACCTGCTGTGTGATTTTATTTTATTTTTTTAAAGAGCACCACATGTATTTCCATCTGTGTAAATTCTCATTTCTACAGCGCTAATTAATGAAATATTAGATGAAATTTGACTTGCTGGCAAGTAAAGTAAACTGTCATATATAAAAAATAAAGTGTAGCGCTAAATAACAACGTCTAGACATTAAATTAATGATCCAAAAGAAAAAATATGAGATGTTAATCTCTGAAAACAATAGTGATCTAATATAAACGTGATTATGATATCCTTTATAAAGTGCAAATATATACAGAAAAAATGTATAGTCCATATAAATAACACTTGAATGTCTACTGTGTATCAAGACCAAAAAGGTACTTTGAAGAAACTTGAGCTTAAAGTGAGCTAAAAGTTCAAAACATCATGCTGGCATCCAAACGGTGAATGCAGACAAATGTTTGAAGTGAGGGGAACCACCACCGATCAGATAAAGGCTTACCAAATAGTTTGAACCCAAGAGAACATATGTTCTATGAGTCAAGCAGGCTTGTGTTGATAGGCAACAAACTGGATAAAGGCTTGAAAAAGCATCAATGACTGGACCGAAAACATCTGACTATCCCTGGAATGGCTATCTCCATAGGAAATGGTTACGTGGGAGACGATGATTGAAAAGAGTTTAATGTAGCTATAAAACATTTTATAGCTACATTAAACTCTTTTTAATTTTATACGGATTGACGTTATGTGGCCCTTTTTTGTTCTACCTTCTTTGAACATTTATGCTGTATCTGTGAGAACCTGATCATCGTCTCCCACGTAACCATTTCCTATAGAGATCGACATTCCAGGAATAATCTGATGTTTTTGGTCCAGTCAATGATGCTTTTTTAAGCCGTCAGCCAGTTTGTTGCCTGTCAGAATAGTTCCCCATCAGGTCTGCCATCCTTCCTGAATTGGGCACTGAAAATTTAAAATATACCAGCATAGTGTCACAAATGCATAAAGGAGAAATTTGCTGGCTGTCCCACGTTGACGCCAAGACTAAGAACTGAGCAATCACATGACAGCTGATCATTAAGGTCTCAGTCATCTCGGAGCAGGGATCAGTGATTGTCAGTCACTATGCTCCACTGAAGCACTGGCCTGAAGATGGGGCGGGCACAGCTGGCTTTGGCTCCCAGCAGTGCACTGCGAGCCAGAGCCTGCTGTCAATCAGGCAGCTTGGTGTATCCCAAAAATATGGTCAGGATCTTTCTAGAGCCTGAAGAAGCTCTGTGATGTCAGCTGACTGCATGCAATAGCCCACTATAAGCTGTCTGGGGGTCAAAGGAGCACAAAAGTAGGTACAGTCATGTGACCCAAAAGAGAAGTATGACAAAAAATTACTTTTGTCATGCTTTTCTTGGAATTAATCCCCCCCAACCTGTGTTGTGAAACTAAACATTTTCAATTAATTGATACTCTACCCATTAGGTAATCTGTTGTGGTTTCATCTACAGCATCAAAGCCTTGTTTATTCCACACATACTTGGACCCCT
The DNA here is from genome assembly GCA_029574335.1 of Rana kukunoris. Lineage (NCBI taxonomy): Eukaryota > Metazoa > Chordata > Amphibia > Anura > Ranidae > Rana > Rana kukunoris. Next base: position 229,228,853 of record CM056052.1, read on the forward strand.
ATTAAGAAAAAAATGAAAATGACATATTAGTTTTCAGAGATGTTCATTATATGCTTTATAATGCCAAAGGAAATACCTGGTCTTCTATGATACATAAACCAGTATTTAGGAGTAGACATGACCATTTTGCTCAGCGAACAAAACTGGATTTCGTTTTTCCGATGACTGGTAAATGCAGCTCACCCCTCTTCATGTGTACACTGCAACTCCCTAGGCTTCTCTCCAAAAACAGAAATTCTAGGTAAAGCTCATTTTTTCATGGCAACCCTACAAGCACCAGTGTTTTCAAATGGTTTTTATGTTAGAATTATTATTTTAGGTTTTACCTTGTAATGATTTAATGGTAAAATGGAACAGCCTGGTTAAAAAAGCACACAACATATATATATATATAATTTCAGGTTAATTATATAATCATGTTGTTGTCTATCTACAGACTATTTGTTTAGAGTGCCTGTCTTATGCTAGATGACAGATAATGGCTATGATGATAATCCATAAAAAATCATCAATACCATCAGCTTGAATAATCAGATTTCACGATGATCCTTGTCAGATACTGTGTTTCCTTTTGGAGATTCTAGTAGGAGTCACTGTCTGCTTGGATAAATAAAGTTTTATTGAACACTGACATGAGGATGTATGAATGGCTTTTGTAAATTACCGATGCAAATGAAAAATAGATGTGTCCCCCAGTGCTGGGACAAGGTCATCTAGAGCCCAGGGCGGCGAACATGCCAAATTGCTCCCCCCCAGATGTATGAGCAATATGGGTATTCTCTCAGTACATATCCACCCCCTACTGAAATTCCCTCCTTCCCAGCACATATCTTTGCCCCTCATTCCCCCAGCTAAAATCCTCTCTCCCCATATGCCCCCAGCACAAATCTCTGCCCCCACTCCTCCCCTCCTAGCACAAAACCCTCAAATATCCTCTCCAAGCACAATTCCTTTCCCCACCAGCACAAATTTCCTTCTCCCAATTCCCCATCCTTACACCAATAATTCCCCCCCAAAGTCCCCCTCCTAGCAGGGATCCCCCCAATCACCCTTAAAAGCACAAGCACCCCCTAATCCAAAATAGCACAAACACCGATGAATATAGGTGCAGTATCTTGGGGATCGTACCCAGACCATACTGTGTGGGTATGGTCGGTAAGGTTTGCTTTGTGCACTGGATCCTGCAGTAGGCGTTCACCTTGGAATTAAGTGCAACATGTGTAGTTAGCTACAGGGCGCTATACAGGTCCACCTCTATGTTTCCCAGACCCTGAAGACCCCTTTGCGGGTATGCCCAACATGATGGGAGAAGTATAAACCCCTAATGTACCCAGCAACATGGATAAGTTAAGACAAGTTTCCATGTGTTTTGGAACCATTTCCTGGGTATTAACGACAACCAGTAGTGCCTAGCACACGCAGTACAAAGGCAGAGGAATTGGGGGATATTCCCTTTATTGTGTTACTCCCCAATATACTTGTCTCTATCGTTTTTGAGGCCATAGGTCATTTTCATTTGAATTTTTTTTCCAGTTTCCAGACTTAGTTTGAGGATGATAACAAAGTCGTGACATGTCTCATGGCTGGCACATTGTTGCCTGCGATATTCGCTAAGAAACACACAAAGCATTTTTCCTACTACCTTCTGCTACAAAGACACACCAAAGGAACTTGGTCAGTGCTTGGATTATAACAGTTCTTGCAGGTCAGACATGTAAAATCCCATTCCTTCAGAATCCATTCTATGAGTCCCCCCAAGGTATCTTATTTGAACCCTTACCTTGTAAAACAACGCATTCAGTTTAAAATGAAAATGCAAAGTAAAACATTTGTGTATATATATTTCTAAATTATTTTATTTTTTATTTTTTTACAAGTGATCACAGATGCAGAGGCGGCTTGTAGAGGTGGGGGTGGATACTGCAGGGGGATGTGTCAGCAGTAGACAGAAGAACAGCAGTACACAAATTTTGCCCATGATTAGTTGGGCAGGCGTGTCAGCATGTTTGACCATTGGAATAAAGGCATGCTGTGCTTCCAAGTAGAATGCAAAGAAGAAAACAGACCACGCTGGGGTGATGTGCTACCGTGGCTGGCACGGTCAGTTAGAAGTAGAAAAGCTGTGGGAATGGCAGGATCACCAGGTATTTAACACAAAAGATGCAGAGCTAACAGGATTTTTTGATACAAGTACATGGTACCACAGATGCATATCAGGAATATGAAATGTTGGGTTCACATACACTTTAAGCAATGGTGGATAACAGGCACAGGGGAGCTGGTCAAAAGGGATGAATAGTACACTTTCTGCTGATGGCCCACAGAAAAAGTAAAACACGGCTTAGGGTGATAGCTGTTCCCTTGTCCCAAAACAATGTCCCGTTTTGACACCTCTAACCCACTTCACATAATGTAGCCTGATAAAAGAGGATTTCTCTGCCACAATGTTTGATTTACTCAGAAAACTTTCAGCACTTCTGGAACTTTCTGTTAGCAGGAGCCAGAAATCCTATGCTTCCTCTCTTACCCTGACTCTGGATCAGAATTGGAGCCTACAAACCTTTTTGATAATGAAAGGGTGCAGATATTGTAGCAAACACTATAGAGGATTTTGCAACCCCTGCATTTTATGAGCCACAAGCTATGGCTTCTCTACCAATGCTCTCCACTTTTGACATATTGATTCACACTGTGCAAACTAGTCTTTGTCTAGCAGCACCTGAGTCTCCAAAACCAAATCAAGCACTTATGGGCACTAAGAGGCAATCAAAATCAGAAAAGACTTATCATCCACACATGAATTGAAAATGCACTACACAAATGGATTATCCTAATCCTAAGAGTGTATTTACTACTCATATGCTTTATGTATCCTATTAAAAAAGAAGGAACATGGGCTGTTCTGGTAGTAGACCCTGCCATAGCATAGTTGCGATAGCCTTACGGAAATTGTTAGCTGCCTAGTTGATAGCTATTTAAACCCTCATGTCACCTCTCTATTTTCCAATATCAAAGATACAATAGAACTTCTAAAACTGATTGATGGGTTACACCTCCCGGAAAACACATGGCTTGTAGTTATAGATATTGAAAGCTTATATAATGCTATGCCCCATGATAAAGGCATTAGAGTGATATCCAGCTACCGTACTTACAAAATAGAGGTCATCTAGCCCAGGAATACATCAAATTAATCTTTATTTATTCTTACTCAAAAGCCCCATTGTATGCCAACCTGTACCTGGGGAGGTGGGAGAGGGATATTTTCTCATGTGATGACCTTTCTGAATATTTGGCACATATTATACCATGGCATTGCTACATTGACAATATTCATTTTTTGGTCAGGCCCTCAGGAAGAGTTGATGCACTTCATGGCCATTATTGGTAAGAAGGAATGCAACCTAAAATTTTCCATGACATGTGATCTATCAGCTTTTTGGATGTGGAAATTTTCATAAATCTTTTATTTGCTCCTCCTTTTTTAGGAAGCCCTCCGCGCGGCAAGTTGGCATTTGCTTTTACATCGGAAAAACAAAACGCCATTTCTTTACGCATCAGAGATCATCCGCTCCATGATCAAAAAAAACCGATGAAAACGTCTGTCAGTCGCCATGTTGGCCTATACCACAACTTTGATCTGCACATGATCAGGTTTGTGGCATTAGAGCATGTTCCTACCTATGTTCGAGGAGGAAATATAGATCAGAAACTATTACTATTGGAAGCTCGCTGGATTCGTACTCTGATTGCTACTATCTACCCAGGCCTCAATGAAACCCTGAGTTTCAAACCCTACATTTGATTTGACAGTTTTTTCCTATTCAATGCCACCCTTCGGATCAGCCACCATTAAACACAATTAATATTTATTACTAGTTGGAGATTGAATATTGATGAATGTATTATATTATTAATTATGTTCTGTAAATGAAGGATCTGATATGATGTGTACACTATTTGGGCTTATCTTGTGATATTGTTCATATGTTATTTGTGGTATTTTGACTATGTTGACTTTTCAAAGGCTTGCCCCTTTCTCTTGGCTTTTAGGTCACCATTGGACCAGTCCTATCCCCTTTATGGTTGTGGTAGGTAGAAGTCTCTCCCCATTTGTTTACCCTCTCCCCCATTTCAATTGCGTGACTGTACAAATGCCCAGGATGTCCTTGGGAAAGTTTCCCTTTGGACGCCCACAATTTGCTGCTGCATGGTATTTTAAACCCTAATGGCTCCAGCTTTTCCATTCCTACATTCCATCCACCGTTATATGTTCCATCTAGCCCACACATGCTTTTATTCCATCACATTCATTTTCCCAGCCTTTACATCATGTGATTCTGCCTAGGCATGCATATGTCGGCCGGTATAATGATTGACCGTGGCGCTGGGTATATTCCATCGAGCTCCAGCGCCTCTATCTATTCATCCTCATTGTCTGAATTGCACTGTGTGTGGTTGGGCAGTGACAATCTTCCTCCTGGAGTGGCGCTGTTATCCTGGCTGCCAGTTCCTCCAGCACCACCTGACGATCTTTGTAGTCTAAGCTATGTTCCCGGGCTCCGATGCATGCGCAGTAGCATTTCTAACATCCGCACCCGGCCGAAGACACATAAAGCCAGTAGCTCCAGTGGCTTAGCTGCTCAAGCCAGGAGGGTGCTGTGATCCCAATACATGCTGAGTCTAAAGGTATATTTATATACATTTACATTGACATGCTGAATATTACTGCCTAGGAACTCCTTTTATTCATCATATTGATTTTTATTGCTCAGTATTTGGTCAGGCTGTTATACCAAAGTCCTGCCACAATTTCTTCATACATGTCGATTGTACCAATTGATTTCCCCAATTTACTAACAACTATTTGGAGCTTATAATTGTAGCCCCGATTGTTTGGCAGGAGCCAAATTGTAACCAATAACTTTTTCATATCAACCTAAGATACTCAAAAGCCTAAGTCTCCTACACCTACTGCCTCTACTCGGCAATAAGGGACCAAACCAAGGCTTAGTACTTTCTTTTGTCACAAGCTTTGTACCCCTAAGTTCACCAAGCATGCCTAGAAAACCTTCTCACAATGAAGCATCCCCACTTCTCGAAGTAGGGGGATGTCTGATGAAATTTGCTTTTCTCAGACATGGGGAATCTCTGGCATCAGTAGACATATTCCCTCCATCAACGATGTCTGTGGTTTGCTGTGGGAGACCAGCACTTGCAATTTGTAGCACTACCATGCAGACTCTCCACTGTGTTCCAAGTTTTTAAAAAACTGCTTGTCCCTCTTTTTGCTCCTCTTCATACCCAGTACATTCATGTCATGTGGTACTTAAATTGTCTTCTGCTGAAGGACTCCTCAGTAGGGATGAGCTTCGTGTTCGATACAAACGTATGTTCAATTCAAACATTGTCTGTTCGTACGTTCGATGAAATTCGAACAAAAACGGTCGTTCGCGCCACATTCGAGTGACGCAAAACGGCCCATAATTCACTGCGGCATTGCGCGCTGATGATTGGCCAAGCATGCTGTATGTCCCGCGCAAAAAACGAAGAGCCACAATTGGCCAAAGCCTGGGTGGCTTTGGCCAATTATGGCTCAGGGCTTTAGCACACGCCCCACACTATATAAGGCTGCCTGCTGGGTGGCCTCGTGTAGTGTGTTACGGCTTGTTAATGAGAGTAGTCAGAGAGATTGTATTTTTATCTAGCTAGATAGAGCAGGCAGGCAGGCTAGTCAGTTTAACTTAATTTACAGTGTGTAGAGAATATATATAAATCCCTAGGAGTTGTACATATATGTATACACTGTATAGCTTAGATAGATCAGTTCTTCCTAATTTACTGGCAGGCAGGTGATTGTGCTATTTAAAAACGTTATCACACGTATAGACACCCAGCAGGTACAATATTTAAAGGAATTTTATTTAATTTTTTTTAATTTAAGGAGTCCTGAAAAAACTACAGTTTTTAAAACTTTTTTCCATTGATACATGTTCCCTCGGGCAAGACTCGGGTTCTCAAAGACATTTTCACAGGCAAGCTATAGACACCCAGCAGGTACAATATTTAAAGGAATTTTTTTTTTTTATTTAAGCATCATTAAAATCACTGCTCCAGGAGCAGTGATTTTAATAATGTTTAAATAAAAAAAAATTAAAAATTCCTTTAAATATTGTACCTGCAGTGCTGGGTGTCTATAGTTTGCCTGTAAAAAAACGTCTTTGAGAACCCGGGTTGTTTATTTTGGCCTTTCTGCAGTCTAGTCTTAACCAGTGATTGGCACACACTTAAGTGACAGGTTTTTACCGTATCCATTCTTTTTCAAACACCTCACATTACAATCTTTGATCTAGTCTTTTCTTCAGGAAGATGCTTATATAATTATGCCAGTACAGTCCTGTGTCACCTAGAGATCTCAAACTGGTGCTCTTTCTACTTCAGAAACCCCTTAGAGCCAATTAGAGAAATCCCAATGGAAGACTTCACATGTAAGGTTGCCTTTCTGCTGGCCATTACATCTGTTAAGTGCATTTCTGAGCTGGTAGCTTTTTTTGTAAAGAACATTTTCTAATATTACACAGTGCCAAGGCAGGCTTGTGACCAAGACCTTCTTCTGTACACTAGGTGGTCTCTCCCTTTAACCTCTATAAGGATATTATCCCCCCCTTCCCTCTGTCCTATGCCATATAATTCCAAGGACCTTTTTGTACACTGTTTGGATTTTGTCAGGATTCATCTGGCAGCCAAAGCTTCTGTTCACAAAACGGAGTACCTTTTTGTCTTACCTAAAGGCCTTGAAGAGGACATCCTACCTCTGGCTCCACTGCCAAATGAACCAGACAATGGATTTTCAGGGCCTACATCCTTAAGAAAAGCATTCCTTCTATCCCTGTCAGGGCTCATTACACCAAATTTGTTGGTGTCTCCTAAGCTTTTTAGCATCAAGCATCTGTGTCCCAGATTAACAAAGCCACCACATGGTCTTCTGTTAACATGCTCTGCAAGATCTACCAGATGGATGTTCAGGCTTCGCCTGATGTAAGCGCTTCATCCTCACGGTGCTTTCATCGGCTAGTTTTTGGGTTTCTTTTCATGTTTTTTTTTCTTGTGGACCTGCTAGCTGTTCTGTTTGCTATGTTATCGACCTGAGTTTACTGCTTGGGGACATCCCTTAGTCTATAAATACAATCCTTCACTGTACAATAATGATAGTAGGAATTTAGTCTTGTAAATGTTGGAGTAAAGTATTGCTTGCATAAAAACTGGAGTCTCACAGTACACCAAGATATGGAATGTACAAGTCAACATTCTGAGTTTTCTAATTTTCCCAGAAATACATCTTAAATTGTTGGCACATACTGCAATAATATTGACAGTTGGTAATTATGACCTTATCAAACCATTTTTTTATCCTTTTAGACATAAGCTGAAACAAAGTCAGGATTTAAGAAAAAACTACAATACTTTACAGGGTTTATGTTCCAGAGAGACTGTTTATAAGCAAACAAAATCAACATAGTCCTTAGAACAATCCAGTAGCTGCCTAAACAGCTGCCTACAGAATGTTTTATAGTTTGAGAAATAGAAGCTCACACCTACCGGCCTTTTTTTCAGCCATATATCAGTCAGATTAAGACCATCTATGCGAACAGCTCGACTTGATGAACTGGTTGGGTATTCTGGGTCCGGTGTCCCCTTGGCATTCATATAGACTCGTCCGCCTCCCAGAATTACCTGCCGATGACAGAAATACTCTAAGAGGTTGGAAAAGTTGAACAACCCATCCACCTTAACTAAATGTCCTGTTTATAATTACATCAATGTCTGTGTTGTGCACAAGCTGGTATGCAATATCCTTGCAGCCACTATTAACCATATTTGAAGTCATCTCATTGTCCGAATACCAATTCCGATTGGCACTGTGAGCATAGGATGCAGCTGGAGAGGCATGCTGGACACGCGTGGTTGTCACAATACCTACTGACTTACCTGTAAAACATTGTAATAAGAAACACACTTATTTCAAAATGTTCTGGGACTCTATCTGAATTATAAAAATTATAAATATTCTACAGAGATGGACATTGTAAAGTTGCAGGAGTGTAAATTTCTGCACCCAGGAACTCAACTCAATTAAATGCAACATTTATATATATACAGTACAGACCAAAAGTGTGAAACAACTGAAAATATATGTCATATTCTAGGTTCTTCAAAGTAGCCACCTTTTGCAGCAGGCACATCTCTACAACAACTGTTAAGAGAAGACTGTGTGAATCAGGCCTTCATGGTAGAATATCTGCTAGGAAACCACTGCTAAAGAAAGGCAACAAGCAGAAGAGACTTGTTTGGGCTAAAGAACACAAGGAATAGACATTAGACCAGTGCAAATCTGTGCTTTGGTCTGATGAGTCCAAACTTGAGATCTTTGGTTCCAACCACTGTGTCTTTGTGCGACGCAGAAAAGGTGAACGGATGGACTCTACATGCCTGGTCCCCACCGTGAAGCATGGAGGAGGAGATGTGATGGTGTGGGGTGCTTTGCTGGTGACACTGTTGGGCATTTATTCAAAATTGAAGGCATACTGAACCAGCATGGCTACCACAGCATCTTGCAGCGGCATGCTATTCCATCCGGTTTGCGTTTAGTTGGACCATCATTTATTTTTCAACAGGACAGTGACCCCAAACACACCTCCAGGCTGTGTAAGGGCTATTTGACCAAGAAGGAGAGTGATGGGGTGCTGCGCCAGATGACCTGGCCTCCACAGTCACCGGACCTGAACCCAATCGAGATGGTTTGGGGTGAGCTGGACCGCAGAGTGAAGGCAAAAGGGCCAACATGTGCTAAGCATCTCTGTTAACTCCTTCAAGACTGTTGGAAGACCATTTCAGATGACTACCTGTAGAAGCTCATCAAGAGAATGCCAAGAGTGTGCAAAGCAAAAGGTGGCTACTTTGAAGAACCTAGAATATGACATATTTTCAGTTGTTTCACACTTTTTTGTTATGTATATAATTCCACATGTGTTAATTCATAGTTTTGATGCCTTCAGTGTGACTCTACAATTTTCATAGTCATGAAAATAAAGAAAACTCTTGGAATGAGAAGGTGTGTCCAAACTTTTGGTCTGTACTGTATATATAAATATATTTGTATTTGTTTATTTTGTTTTTTTCCAGTAGGCCACTGAACTGGAAGAAACATGCTGCCAGTACAGGCTGAAAAGTCCTGTGTATTTTTTCCATGTCATTGAAGTTGAGATCAGAATTTCAAGTCATGTGCCCAATAGCAAACAACGTATTTCTATTCTCTATTACAGGGATCTTCAAACTACGGCCCTCCAGCTGTTGTAGAACTACACATCCCATGAGGCATTGTAACACACTGACATTCACAGACATGACTAGGCATGATGGGAATTGTAGTTACTGAACAAGTGGAGGGCCGTAGTTTGAAGACCCATGCTCTATTACATTAAGCAACTGGTCATTTAAGCCATTACACATTTGTTTAGGCTTCTATTGCTGGGGTTTCGCTTTAACATTTGTTGTATGTTTACACTTTGTTATAAAATAGCATCACAAAAATGTTTTTTTACAACTCACCTGCTAGTTTAGCTCTATGAAGGATAGAGGTCACCTCATTTCCATTGGCAGTAGTGCAGACTCCATAATCAGCAGCGGCGCTCACTCCCAGAGTCCCAGAATTGGCTTTAACGCCACATAAGTAGGCAGTTCCTGTGCCAGCACTGTCTGGAACCTGTGCATCTACATTGTACACCTACATAGCAATGAAGACATAGTGATCAGTTCCGGATGTATGAAACTCCTACAAGGAGAAAGTCTTTAAATAAAATTGCCTTTAAAGGAATACAGACAGTTTAGGTTGAAGAAAAGGGGTGGTAGGAAACCATGGAAACTACAATGAAATGTACTGTGAAAATAAAATGCTAGGTGCTATTTTGTCATATATTCAAGCTCTTAGAACACTCTTCATAATAGAAAGTAGCGAAGTATGACTAAACTAGTAAAACTACATGTGATGACAGAACCTTGAAGACTGGTCAGTTACATACAGTGCTCAAATGCACCTTGTCCATTTAGGGTTACATTACATACTGTTGACTTCTAAATTCTGTGTTGTATATTACATGTTCAGGACCATTAGATAGAGCTACAGACTCTGTTTCAGTGACTCTAGGATCTTGAGTCTCCAAACAGTAACTTGCCTTCACTGAAGCCCAGGCCCATATGCATTAATGTCATTGGTGAGGGTGGGTTATTGTTGTTGTCCACTAGTCTTGGTGTGAGCTAGTAAGGGATAAAGATTAGAGCCTCCGCTACTAATTCAGGGAAATCCACAAGGCAGTAGGGCTTGGCAGGTCTGTAGTCTTTGTAAGCCTAAGAAGCAGTGGGTACCTAAGTGGATCTTGCTGGCAATCATGGTGCCCTAGCCCAGTGTTTCTCAAACTTTTCTCAGTCAAGGAAACCTTTAAATTTATGGACAATCTCAAAGCACCCTCCAAAATGATTGTCAGTTTTGAGGCGCCCCAGTCTAAAATGTAAAAACTTTTCTAATTTTTTTACATAATGCAGCAACATCAATACACATAGGACACCCAACAAAAGAGGTGATATATTCTTCCAATGCAAAAACACTTTTGCAAACTGGTACTGACTAGCATTCCAGTTTCTCTTCTTCCTCAGTTTTTCTCCATCACTTAACTAATGAGACCCCAAAGCTGATGGAGAGAGGCAAGGGAGGGTCAAACAAGGATGATATGTGGGCAACAAACATCCTCCTCATCAACTGATAATGTCACTGGTCGCTAGGAGGTTGGCAGCTAGAAGGTTGGAATGGTGTACAATGAAAACCAGCGGTTTGTGTAACTAAAAGGCAGGTCTTAGCCACTCACGGGTTTGTATACAATTTTGGGATTTTTTTTTTACATTTTCCCAAGGCCCCCCAGGGAGCCTTAGCAACTTGGTTGAAAAAGGCTGCCCTAGCCTATGGCTTATGTGGTCTAGTTATAAATCTAGACCTGTTCACACTCACCTTTGAGAGGGCCACGTGTGGGAACTTTTCCATCTCCAAAACATTTTCTTCTCCAGGTTGCCCAGCCAGCTGTCCCTGGTATATACGAGCTGCTGTAATTGTGGACACGCCCATTCCTGAAATAAAGAACAGAAGTCCCCGATGTTGTATTACTGTTCCTCTATCCATTTTGAGATGTTAAGTATTTGTAAACACCTAACAATAACTGGTGCTCAGTTGCTTATTTCCATCTGACTCTCTTCAATGAAAAGGGTTTTCTAGCATTAAGGGCCTATTCTCGCTGACCAGTAAGGTAAAACACTGCACCCATTTTTCCCACACTGCACTGCTTCTCACCCAGGGGCTCTGTCACAATGAAAACAGGGGACCTAGAAAACAATTGTGTAGCACAGAAAAACGCAGCAGAAAAACAATTAGACTTGAGCTCTATGGCTGGCTGTTATGCAAATACAATAGTAAACAGTACTCATTAAGATTATGGAGGCTCTATGCACAGTCTGAAAAATATATATGTACAAATGTGCAAAAGGAAATCTAAAAAAATTCTTTTGTTGATTCAAAGTGTCCAAAAACGTGACAACAGATGAAGTGAATTTTGATAGCAGGTCCACCATGCGGACCTTTTCCGTACGGGTAGGTGAACATGTTGCCAAAATCGTGGGTGGCAGCACTAAACACACGGTCCCACGCCATTATAGGGAATGTCACCAACGTAACCCTAAGGGTACTCAGTTTTTGATCATCGACAAATATGTACCACCATGGAGGGGAGGAGCCAAAACGAGAGGGGTTTCCCGATTAGAGGTCTACTGGATATATGAATTACGCACTTATGTGCCATATGGCCTCAATGTCGAATGGGACATTAATGCCTTTATTAATAAGTCTTGATGTCCTATTTTTTTCCATACGCCCCTACTCTATCACGGCTAATTTTAATTTTAATTAATTTAAATTTTTAATAATTCCATTAAGTATATTTTTATTAAAGTTCTAACAGACTTTTTTGAGCCGTGATTAATGTAGGGGTGAGATGGCTATATATTGTATTCTGTTTTAGCAGTCGGTCAGCACCCCAGATGATGATCGTTTGATCGAAACGCGTCGGGTCTTCTGCTGACTTCACTGCTAGATGTTTTTATATGCCTTGATATGTCTGCTGAAATGTGAGTGCAACCAACTGTATTTTGTGTTTTACAGTAAAAGTACCATACTTTATTACACTATGTTTGCATCCATTTCTTTTCTCCCCCTACTGTTGCATCTGAGCATTCCTGATTTTCTGTAAAGAACGTATGAGTTTTTTGGTCCCGGTATTGCTACATCCTGCTTGGTTTTCCATTATATGAGAAGCTGATTTATACCCACCCCTCATCTCTGGTTTCCAATGGAAGGTTGATGTCCAGATACCATCGTTTCAAGTCTGTTTGACTCATTAGGTATATACTTAGTTGAGTCCACGCTTTCTGGTAAGCCTCCTATTTTCTCTCTGGTGGTGGACCTGCTATCAAAATTCACTTCATCTGTTGTCACGTTTTTGGACACTTTGAATCAACAAAAGAATTTTTTTAGATTTACTTTTTCCTTTTTTTCATATCCAATTAGATATGATTATTTTGAACACTTGGTGATTAGTTTTATGTGTTGCTTCACGTAATTTATTTAATAATTTATCCTATGCCACATATGATGCTTTGCAGTATTATATAGTTTATTTCTCACATAATTTTAGCGCTACACTTTTTTGTCTATCTATGCACAGTCTGACCCGTGGATAGGCCAGAGGTCTGCATCTGGAATCTGCTAATACATTAGGGAATTTAAGAGAAGTGCAAAGGGGGTCACATATGCAGGAAGCAAATTAAAATTTCAGTTATCCTTTATAGATATTGTGACAGACAGCCCTTTAGGTCTAGGACATTGCCATGGATAGGGTTTACTGGTTCACTAGATTATGGCGTTTTACAAGCTAAGATGGTGGTAGTGGTAGGGCAGATGTGTAGTAATAAGCAAGGTGTTAGACACTGGCCACGCCATTTTCCCACCTGGGGCATAGTTTAGGTCTTCCCAAAAATGAGCAGTGTTTCGTGTGTCAAATATAGACACTGCATGTAGGCTGTGTTGGTACAGTCTGCAGGTCTAAGCAAACAAAAATGATCTCACAGCTAACCAAGAGGCTGAATATTTTGTTGCTTACTGGACTGTGCTGACAAAGACCCTCTGCAAGGGAATCTCTTTGTTGTATGTTTTATGCAATATACCTACCTTAGGACGTTCTTAAACATGCTTTAGAGTCCGGACTACCTCTCTGCAAGCTACATCTTTGTATCCTCCATTAAATGTAGGGGTCAGCTTCAAAAGGGAAAAAGTGGAACTCACTCTGCTCATACCTGCTGAAGAGTGTGATTTTTTTTGTGAGCCTGCGCCCAGTCCAAACAATCCCGCATACCTCTGTAACCTCACTCCCAGTAATAGAATGGAGTCCTGCCGAGCACATAGCGCGGACCCCATGCATTCTCTTTAACTCCTTCACTTCCTGTACCTCATGACCAGGCCATAGATCTCTGTAATGGAGGTTCAGATCCAATTGCTATTGGATAAGAACTGTTAGGGAGGGAGCCAGACAATGGCCCCCTTGCTGCTGGAAGACCTTACTTAGAATTTGCGCTTGGTTACTCTTAGCAACAGCAATTCTCTTCCTTGTCAACCCTTACGTGACAATGTTTCTTCACACCCCTTTGTTCCTTATAGACCCTGGTTCTATAGATACACCAGAACCCACATTCACCCCTTTGAATTACTTTAGACCAGACTTAGAACAATTAATGGAGCTTTACTGGAGAAACTTTGACATTACTGTAGTATGCAATATGAACAATGTCCAATTCCTAACCCTAACTACAGTTGTGTGGCTTCCCAGGCATACAGTGAGGGGAAAAAAGTATTTGATACCCTGCTGATTTTGTACGTTTGACAAATAAATTATCAATCTATAATTTTAATCGCAGGTTTACTTTAACAGTGAGAGGCAGAACAACAAAAAAATCCAAAAAAAAGCATTTAAAAAAAGTTATAAACTGATTTGCATTTCAATTAGTTCAAATACGTATTTGACCCCTTTGCAAAACATGACTTAGTACTTGGTGGCAAAACCCTTGTTGGCAATCACAGAGGTCAGACGTTACTTATAGTTGGCCACCGGGTATGCACCCATCTCAGGAGGGATTTTGTCCCACTTCTCTTTGCAGATCCTCTCCAAGTTCTCAGGATCAAAGCAGTGTGGGGCAACATAGGCAGCAGGTAAGGTAAGTATTTACTTTCTTCATTCACAGGTAACTTGGCTTTTATTATTTATTTATTTTAGAACAGGATGACTTTAAGATATTAGCCACAAAAGGAGTGTGTTTTTTATTTAGCCAACTCATTGTAAGGACATTGGTAAGACTATTTACATCATTGTGATTACATTTTTATCTAAAAAGATTCTACATTTGCTTTGAAATGTTAGCCATGTTGGCTTGTCTTTTCTTACCATCTCCCAATAACATAATGAGATTCTTGGCTTTGTTGACATTTGGATTTAGATTCAGAGCTGCTATCAATGTCTCTCTGGCATTGTCATTCCAAAACTTTGGGATCTTCTCAGCTTCTAAAATACGAAAAAAGTTTAATTGAAATTATAAATCTGGCTTTTAACATTTACCTAGCATTTAAAAAAAAAAAAAGGAAATTTTATTGCATTTAAAAAAGGAAATTCTATGCATTTAGGTAGAAAACCTTCTGGGTGCAGCTCTTCACCTCCAGCTCCTCCTTATACTTACCTGAGGCCCATCTCGATCCAGGGATAAGCATGAGAGTAGCGGCTCTCCTGGGTCTCTCTCCTCATTGGTTCACACAACAGCGAGAGCCATTGGGGATCTCTACATTGTAACTTTGTCTATTCCCCACCAGAGCTTCAAGCCCCTTCTCTTGATCAGGTGCCCCCTCAAAAAACTGCTTTCCACGGGGCACCCATGTGGGTTTGCTTCCTTGTCCCGTTGCCGTGTCCATTGACACAGAAAACGTCACTCAGCCCGTGCCCCCTACTCCTGTGTCACAGCGTTTGATTGACAGCAGCGGCAGCCAATAGCTCCCACTGCTAGTAATCTGTTTAACGAGAAAAGCAACAGCAGCTGGAGCTGCTGCACTTGTGCACATCGCTGAATTGGATAGGGCTCAGGTATGGGGGGGGGGGGGTGGTGCAGCACAGAAGTTTTTTCACCTTAATGCATAGATTGCATTAAGGTGAAAAAAATTGAGGCTTTACAACCACTTAATGCAGCTGCAGCTCCTGCC
This sequence comes from Rana kukunoris, assembly GCA_029574335.1. Lineage (NCBI taxonomy): Eukaryota > Metazoa > Chordata > Amphibia > Anura > Ranidae > Rana > Rana kukunoris. The sequence continues at coordinate 229,244,247 of CM056052.1, forward strand.
CTCCGTGTTGTGCGGCGGTTTCTCACACTCTGTTCATTGCTATCCTACCTCCGGCTCTTCCTTGAGAATGACAGTGGCGGAGGCTGGGGGCAGGACCAGATTAAGAACATCATGGGCTTGGTGCTGAGGATTTTGGTGGGCCTTTTATAAATAAAAATGCAAACAATTTTTTGTTATAACAAATTAAATTAAATTAAAGAGAGAGGGAGGATGAGAGAGAGAGCATGAAAGGGGATGATAGAGGAGTGAGGGTAAGGAAGGGAGGATGAGAGAGAAAGGGGGGATAAGAGAGAGAGAGGATGCGCATGAGAATGCATGGGAATGACATGAACGCAGCCCGGCCAAGGCAAGTGACCAAAGGCACAGAGCCCAGAAGGAAGACCAGGTGAAGATAGAAGCGCCCGGGCACTGCCGGATTGATCACAGCCCAGCACTGGAGGGCTCAGTCTGACAATTTATGTGTACCCGAATGTGCCAATATTCTGTGCACATTGTGATATAACCTATAACCCAGTAATGTTAGCAAAGTTTACTTAGTTTTAATATCACAGGATCCCAGGAGCCTCTCATGGGGCCTTCTACTGACACGGTGGCCCTTGAGCAGTGCCTAAGTGCATAGTTGCCAACATTTCAAAAATATTTTAAGGGACACTTTTTTTTACAAGTGCTTTATTTAGAGTAGCTGAGATCCCCTATGTTCCTCTATACATTACAGTCATAATCACAAAATGAAATGAGTACCAATAATGGGCAGAAGAAATATGAGGACTGAGAAAGTTTCATTTAGAACTAAAGTGTCTCCATTCTAGAGCTGGTAACATTGAGGATATTCAGTATAATTTTAAAGAACTGTTTTTGTGGGTAAGAGGCATAGGGGAGGAGTATGGATGGTATAAAAGTGGGACGTATGTGCAGGTGAGGGAGAGGAATGTGGGCACTATGTACAGGAGAGGAGTGCAGAGGGTATGGCAGAAGGTACTATGTACAGGAGAGGAGTGTGAAGGGTATGAAAGTGGGCAGGATGCACAGCAAAGGAGTGTGAAGGGTATGCCAGTGGGCAGTATGTATAGGAGAGGAGTGTGGGGGAATGACATAGGGTAGTATGTACAGGAGAGGAGTGTGGAGTGTATGATGGGGGCAGTATGTACAGGAGAGGAATGTGGGGAGAAAGATAGTTGGCACTATGTACAGGAAAGGAGTGTGGAGGATATGACAGTGGGCGGTATGTACAGGAGAGGAGTGTGGAGGGTATCACAGTGGGTGGTATGTACAGGAAAGGAGTGTGGATGGTATGATGGTGGGCAGTATGCACAGGAAAGGAGTGGGGAGGGTATGATACTGACCAGTACGTACATGAGATGAGTGTGGAGGGTAAAACAGTGAGCAGTATGTACAGAAGAAGAGTGGGGAGGATATGACAGTGGCAGTATGTACAGGAGTGTAGAGGGTAGGACAGTGGGCACTATGTACAGGAGAGAAGTATGGAGGGTATGACAGTAAGCAGTATGTACAGGAGAGGAGTGTGGAGGGTATGACAGTGGGCACTATTTACAGCAGAGGGGTGTGGAGGGTATACCAGTGGGAACTATGTATAGGAGAGAAGTGTGGAGAGTATGAGATTGAGGACTATGTATAGGGGAGAAGTGTATGACAGCAGGCACTGTGTACAGGAGAGGAATGTGTAGGGTATTACAGCGGGCACTATGTATAGGAGAGGCGTGTGGAGGGTATGACAGTGGGCACTATGTATAGGAGAGAAGTGTGGAGGGTATGACAGTGGGCACTATGTATAGGAGAGAAGTGTGGAGGGTATGACAGTGGGCAATATGTACAGGAGATAAGTGTAGAGACTAGGACAGTAAGCAACATGTATAGGAGAGGAGTGTGGAGGGTATGACGGTGGGCACTATTTACAGGAGAGAAGTGTGAAGGGTTGACAGTGAGCAGTATGTATAGGAGAGAAGTGTGGAGAGTATGTACAGGGGAGGACTGGAGTGTGGAGGATATGACAGTGGGTAGTATGTATAGGAGAGGAGTGTGGAGAATATGACAGTGGCCAGTACGTACAGGAGAGGAGTGTGGAGAGTGCAACAATGGACACTATATACAGGTGAGAAGTGTATGACAGCGGGCACTATGTATAGGAGAGAAGTGTGGAGAGTATGTACAGGTGAGGAGGATGAAGAATTCTGGGAAGGAAAAATTAACAGGTTTGTGGAAGGATGTTTAGGGACTATGTAGTGGTTAAGTGGTACATACATGGATTGAAATTACGCCAATTAAGCAGAGACCAGCCATAGTTGCTGCCAGCTATAGTTAGCAACACAGATCATTGTATTCACAGGCAGAACACAATAACACTGCAGGAGTGATTCCCCCATCCAAAGGTAAGAGGGTGTGTGGGGACAGGCTGGGGAGAGATACTAGTCAGTCCCTGTGAAGGCCCTGGCTAGTATCAGAGCCAGATACACACAGATTACATACGCCACCATCGTTAGAGCGAGAGCAATAATTCTAGCACGAAACCTTCTCTGTAACTAATGTAACCTGTAAAAAAAATTAAGCATTGCTTAGTATATAAAAAAAATTGGGCTAACTTTAGTGGTTTTTTTTTATAAATTAAACAGTTTCATTCGGGAAAAAAAACACTGTGTAACATAAAAAGTTGCAAAGACCACCATTTTATTCCATAGGATGTCTGCTAAAACAATATAAATAATGTTTGAGGGTTCTGAGTAATTTTCTAGCAAAAAAAAACAAACAAATTTTACATGTAGGAGAGAAGTGTCAGAATTGACCTGGGTGGCGAGGGGTTAATTACCACAAGTAATATACAAATAATTATTATAAACCCTGCAAGCTCATCTCTTAGTCTGCTGCAGAGTGTGTATTTAAATTTGTATGCTTCTGTAGGCTTCTGACAGGCTGCGCAAGCATCCCCGTATCTCCGAGACCATAAATGATAGCAGCCCCATATTTTAACCAGTGGTGGGGCAGCTCTTCATCAACCTACCTCCCAAATATGGGGTCTCTGTGACCCCTGGTCGCCGAGCTACAACCCATAAAGTAGATTTTTTTTTTGTTAGCAAATCTATCTTGAGGAAGGGGCCTGGAGCTGCAGCTCCAATAGCCCCTATGTTAATCCGGCCCTGGCCGGGGGAAGGAAGCCACGCAAACGTGGGTATGGATGTGACAGTGGCTTGGTCTGGATCCTGACAGCTCTCCTCCATTTATTGATGCCTTCTCTATATAGTGTTTATCATTCGTTCTCCACTGGGCATGTTTGCTACACTTTGGATTTTGATTTGCTTTATATACAGTATTGTATTATATCGGTTCACAATAAATATTCTTGTTTTGTGTGGTTTCTATGTGAAGTTGCATATCTGGTAACAGGAAACCACAGGTTACCACCAGCATTGGTATCCTGATGCAAGTACATACTCATTTGTTTACTGAAAGGCAGGTGCACAGCCATGGCCATCTGCGCTATCCCAACATTTAGTGCATTAGCATGAAGGTTGTAGCTGGGACACCTGGACACCCACCAGCCCCTAAGCCCCTGCCTTGTTGATAATCCAGGTCTAAGGCTGGGTTCACATCGCATTTAATTCGCATAACATGTGAATGGCTTTCAATGGTGCCGTTTCACACATGTCTGGGGCGGCTGCGGTGGGATTAGAAAAAGGATCCTGTGTGTTATACAGTCCGGTTTAGGTGGGAATTCAGGGAAAAATTGGCCCCTGAATTGCACCTGAACCACTGAAAAAAAACGCACTGAAATACAGACTGCAAACTGCTGGGCACGTGTGAACCCATCCATAATGTTGTCATTGGGACCCTGGATTTATTATAGTTACTTGGATAAGCAATAAATACAGAAGAGTTATTACAACACTAGCCCTGGAATTCAAAGACATGTGCAGACAGTTTTTCCAAAGGTGTCTAAATGCAGACACCATAAGTCGCACAGCATATGCAAAGTTCATGTGCCCATTTAGAACCTGTACTTTGATTTGGTACACACTGCTCCACTTTGAGAACACACGCAAGACACGTTAGCAAAATCTCTGTGTCAGGGTCTCTTTCTGTGCACCAAAAAAAGAGTTGGTCATAATAAGTTACAAACTGTCAATGTTTTTCATTTTGAATTTGGAACATTCATTGCTCCACAATGTAAAAGTGGCCCATTTTAAAAATACCCGATTTTGGCGCAGGAGCTGCTGTCAGAAACAAAAGTGTTGCAGATGCTTTGTGAATTTGACACAATTAACACAAGGCAAGGAATTAACTGCAGAAAAGTGGTGCAGCAGCTTTATTGAATCCCCCTTAGGTGTTTGTCACTTACAGAAAAATATAAATAAATATGTTGATCGTCTTGTTTGACAACTTTCTAAGGGAAAAAAGTGCCCTATGCAACGACGGAGCAATAATCAGTGATAAAGGGCAACTTCTAATGGTTTAGTAATCTCATTATCCAAGCAGAGCATATAATGAGCACTAAAGATAACACCAATCACAAGATAGTATGATTGTGAATACTAGAACATGGGTGGGTTAATGTACACAATTATGACAAAATCGCTATTGCACTGTGCTAGCCACTGCTTGTAAAATTGTTCTTACTTTATAAATGATTACGAAAATTGTGTTCATTAGTGTAACAACCAACCATACAAAACTGATACTGCATTTGTAACTTTAGCAAACCTCTTGGAGCGTCGGGGAACTTCCACAGAAATCGCTATGTTTTAGAATTGCTTTCTACCAGACATTCTAGAGGTGATGACATACAGTTAATTCTGACAATAGCGACAACTCACCAGCAGTGCGATACCTAAAAATGCTCCTTGTATGGCCCTCTATAGCCAGATGCAGCAAGATGTCGCTCTGCTGCTGGCTTGAACTGCCAAATCTCCATCACTTACTATTTTAGCAACATTTTGCTGCCTGAAGACAGAAGCTGATTGGTTACCATGGACAGCTGCTTTAAATTTAGTAAGTTGTGTCCCCCCCCCCCCCCCCCCCCCCCTTATATCAGCGCAAACAGTGTTTTTTTTTTCATTTTGGGATAAAGGTTTTACATAAATGGATAAAAGCTAACCATTGTTGGCACATCTGTCATTGTTAAATGGATTTTCTCAACTGCTACTTTGTCTGGACAGCTTGGTCTGTTAAAGGAAGTTAAAAAATAACAGACTTAGGCAGGCCATACACAATTCGAATTTCGATCGAAAATCGCATACGAGCGTAAAATCGGCCGATTTTCGTATCATTAGTGTGCTTGTTCGACACGCGATTTTCGTACGACAGGCGAAATTTTAAAAACCAACATGTTGGTTTTTTTTTTCGAAAAAAGTCCAAAAATCGTATCGTTAATGGTAGAGTTGGACGATTTTTCCCAAGAAACATAACTGCGCATGATCCGAGTTGGCGCGACCTGACTTTTGACAGTAGGGGGTGTGTTTAAAAGGTCACAGAAGATTACATCAATTCCTCTATGGTATGAAAACATTGTGTTTTCTCGCTCGATTTTCGTACGTAATTGATGGTACACTCGCATGCTTTTGTGAGCACCGCGTTCGTTTATCGCTCGACGGCTCGTTCGAAATTCGAATCGTGTATGGCCTGCCTTACTGGTCAATCAACAGGTTATAATAAAGGAAAAAGGCCTAAAAAAAAAAAAACAAGAAGAAAACTAACGCAGCCATCCAGGGCCGTCTTAATAGCATCATGGGCCCCTGGGCAAAGTAATGCTCTGGGGCCCCTACAATGATGACAGTGCAGGTAAACAGACATCAGGTAGGTAGGAGACTTCCTCTTCTGTGTATCTATCACTCTCACTGCCATCATGGGGCCCCCAATTTTTGGGGCAGCGTGGGCTCAAGGACCAGCTGATTTGGGGAAAGTGCAGGAGCCCCCCATGCATCTGGGGCCCCTGGGCAGTGCCCAGGTGTGCCCTCTCATTAAGACAGCCCTGCAGCCATCTCATCTAAGAACTGCTGAGATGCAATTTAACAGATTTGTGCTTTTGACCCCTTTCACACCGATGGCAGTTTACAGGTGTTTTAGCACTAGAACTAGCCTCTTAAAGCATGAAAACCACCTTCTATTCATGTCATCGTAAATTTCCACACTGGGGCGGTGTGTTTGCAGGACGTTAGGAAAAGTTCTGCATGCAGCATCTTCAGGGCGGTTTTTGGAGCGCTGTCTACAGCGCTCCCAAATGCCCTGCCCATTGAAATGAAGAGGCAGGACTTCCATAGTGCCTGAAAAGCTATTCAGAAGTGCCACAACATGGGTGCTTATAACCCTTTCTTCGGACAATAGCAGGGGTTAAAAGAGCCCCACTAGCGGCCAAAAAGCATTGCTTAAACATCGCTAAACGGCCGATAAAACAAGCTGAGCTTTAGCACTAACCAAAAATATTTAAATAAGAAATAAAATCGATAAAGTTGGATACTCACATTAAGAATTTGAAGACAAAAAAAAAAAAAGATAGTGTCCTATCTATTCTTATTTGCACACCACATTCAAGTAAGGCCCCTTTCACACATACAGGTCCCGTGAGGATCCATACCTTTCTCATCCGCTTGCTCAGCAGGGATCGCTCCATTGATCCCCGCTGAGCTGGCAGATGACAGGGAGGTCCCTGTGCACAATGTGCAGGGACCTCTCTGTCAGATCTCCGCTCTCCTCTATAGGGGGATTGGATGAACACGGACCATCTGTCAGTGTTCATCCAATCTGTAGACGGATGGATAAATAGGATTTTCTTCCATCTGCAGAATCGGACCATAGCAGACACTGATGAGATCGGGTGTCAGCGGATGTTCATCCGCTGACACCCGCTATACCATAGGGATACATGTATGTCCGTATTTCATCCAAAAACACATAGATGAAATACGGACATACGGTCCGCTGGTGTGAAAGGGCCCTAATAAAGACTATTATATCAACTGCACCACTCAGGACTTTTAAGGTGTCACGCACACCTTTTAATCGTTGATACAACAGTCCATTGTAGAATAGTATTTGTAGAATAGTATTTTGTTTCACCTGCAGTCACAATAGGTAAGCCAAGAACACCTACGGTATTGTCAGATGAAAAAGTAAATGAATAATTTATTATTCAGTCATATTCAAATTCTTTTTTTTTAATGTTAATGCGAAGATAACGCTCACAAATGACCAGTTGCAATTGATTACAATTCTGTTGTGTTCGTTTGAGAGCACTTATCATTAAGTAAAACACCTTTGCAGCAAGGCTGTGGAGATACTGGCTATTTCATAAGGCTGGGTTCACACATCTGCGAATTGGATGAGGTTTTGCCCGCATCAAATTCACATAGCAGGAGAATGTGACTGCTCTCTATGGAGCCGGTTCAAATATCTCTGCAGCAGGACCGGTGCGATTTGCTGAAAAAAACGTGTGCCATTTTTGGTCTGTTTCAGGTCCGGGTTTAGCCCCAAATTTGGGCTGAAATCTGACCTGAAATTGTCAACCAGCACGCACCGGACACCTGCTGTGCTACGGGGACATCGATGGTGTGAACCGCATCTTACTCATAAAAACATCCTAGTTCGAAGGCAGTAACTTGGTGAATGAATTATTCTGTCCCAGAATTAGTATGCAGCACGAGTTGTAGAATTGTTGCCTCCACTAAATTCTTCTCACACAGGGGGGGGGGGGGGGGGGGGGGGTTATGCTATCCTCAAATACTACAACATTGTATTCAGTTCAGTACCCCATAACAACAGTAATCAATCCCCATTTGCTCCGTTTTTAAGTGATGACAGTTTGGCTAGTTGCTATCGGTTACTACGCATTATTGCTCTTAAAAGAATTTAGCTGATTTACTAGAAGCTGGAAATCCGCATTTAAAATTCGTGAATATTTCATCAGTTATCTGATCATGTGAAAATGCAATCTCCTGTTTATTTATTTCATCAGTGTTTAAAGTGAAACAGGTACGGTACTTGTTTTTCACATATTTGAATAACTGAGGTGAAAAAAAAAAAAAAAAAAATGCCACCCTCTAAATTAAAACTCACATAGGTGTCTAAGGCTGTATTCACACCTAAGCGTAGGCGTTTTTTTCCGGGCGTTTTCATGCTTATTTGCACGCTTGCATACAGCGTCGTCCGACGTTTTTGTACTTTGATGTTTTTTATTTTAACCAATAGGAAAAATTATCATCTTTTCATCACTTGTTGCTATGTTAGATTTTTTTTATCTTCTGCCTGGGTGAAAAGTTCTATTGATTAAAGCGACGAAACGCGCTAGTTGCTTGAATCGAGTGTTTTCATTACTTTCTATGCGGCTGCATAGTGCATACATTACAGAGTTAAATACAATCTCACCTAGAGAAATTGCTGCTCCTGCACACAGTGAAACAGATATTAGGACAGGAAGGAGTGCAGCCAAGACAGCTGTATGGAGATCCATCATCTTCTCAGTCTGTGCCTCTTCAGCTGTGAATAGATGGTGCTCACTTGAAGCACATTTATATAGAATTGTCAGGACATCAATGTTTAACACCTTTGAACTCCACTGTATATCCAAGTATCAGAAAATACGTTATCTATGCTGTAGGTTTCAAATTCCTGTTCTGCTATATTCACTGATAGAGATTGCCTGGTCAGCATGATAGTAAAACTTTCACCGAAACGTATATATGTAGCGCTGTCCCCAAAGGAGCCGCTGGTTAAGATGGGCCCTCTCAATAGACTTACAACTATGAATTTCAGTAGATCCATATTTCCTCTACTACCGTGTTTCCCCGAAAATAAGACACCGTCTTATATTTTTTTTTCCTCAAGAAATCACACTATGGCTTAATTTCGGGGGGTGTCTTATTTTTATTACAGAAAATAAAGGTTGCCTACCTGAACCACACTTGCGCTTCTTAGCATTTCCTCTGTCCACCTGTAGACTGAGATTATCGTATTCTGCACGCCATTTTTGGACCATTCGGATATCCAACTTCTTCTCTTTGCACTCATCTTGTCTGGCTGTACAGAAAGATAGGCCAGCAAAGCTGATGTGGAGCTGGTCAGTGCTGGGAGAAGCTTTACAGAGCGTTCTTCTCCTCACTTCAGCTCCTGAGCTCCGCACCAGTACAGTATCGTACGCCTATCACGTGTTGTTTACCGCTCCACGCCGCTACGCATTCGACCCGCCCATCACTACGTCTTATTTTCAGGGATTCGACACGCCATCGCTACGTCTTATTTTCGAAGATTCGACACGCCATCGCTACGTCTTATTTTCGGAGGGGTGTCTTATATTTCGATCTTGTGTCGAAATCCCGCTATGGCTTATTTTCGGAGTACGTCTTATTTTCGGGGAAACACGGTATATGTGATTCTATTGTTTTTGTAAGTTTGTAGAGATGTATGGCTTGGCATTACGCCAATGATATACTGTGCTGTGATTTATACCTTTCTCTTGTGTAGCGGCCTGTTCCTGGGCTGGCGCTGTTTAAAATTTAGGGGGAAGTCTGAGAGTTAATTGACTCAGACATGTATGATTTTGAGCAAATTTGGCTTTTGTTCCAGCCATGGCTGTGCTGTGAGTGACCACTATTGTTTGACTGGGGTGTAGCTGTTACTCCAGGTCAAGGGTGGCAGCAGCTAGGTCAAGATGATTTGGGTATCGGTGGGGGTTGATCATCCCGCTGTGCATGCTGGGGAGGGGTACTTAAGGGACAGACGTCATTGGACCTGGGTCTGTCGTTCCACCACCCCGTGTGTGGCCCTCCTGGCCGGGGGTGCGGGGTTTTGGTCTGTTAAGTAGGCCCAGTAAGCAGATTGGGTCTACGTTTTCAAGGGTGATCCTGTGCTGTCCGTTCTGGAGGAGGGAGGAAGCCGCTTGATGAAGGACCTATCTTGGAGAGCACCGAGCACGAGGCTGGTGTCTCAATAGAGGCCCTGAACTTCATCAAGGTATTCACCATTTACTGAAAGGCTTGATGGTGATTGCCTGTCAGTACCGTCACTCTGAAAGAAGTTAGTCTGGAGAGATCCTTGTGCTGAATCCTGTGCTACGAGGACTTTGGACCGAAAGTGTCTCTATTTGTGGGAAGGTCTGTGGCAGAGACTGCACCCTATTCCGTGCGCCATTCCGGCTGCTAGAATAGTGAGAGAAACCTATCCAGGTGAGCAATACCCACACTGGCTAGAGTGGCGAGGAAAGCTGTGTCATAGGAACCAGGAGTGTTTCCCGATTGAAATAATGCACCTGAACCGATTTACCCATTTCCCTTCCACCTCTTCAACCACTTATTTTATTTTTTTACCAAGTTCAGCAAATAAATCTTTAAAAAGGAAGTGTAAAGTGTGGACATTGAACTTTCTCTACTCTCATCCATCACCCTGGATGGCGAGGAAATAGAGGTAAAATGCCGCACAAAAATATCCAGCAGCTTATTTGGGGGTAGTGCTGCACTTTCTTTTTTGAAACTAAGATGGGTCCTCTCAAATTCAAGGGTTTAAAGCAGGCAGCATTATGTTGCTTTTCTCACCACCTGTTTTAACACCTTGGAGCCCGTAGATGCATGCAGTTGTGGGGCACTTGCAAAGTGGCTCCATTTCCTTGAATGGGTCGCGATTGGCAGGCAGAAGCATCCATGCCACATGTGTATACCTTTGGCTGCTGCCTCAACAGCTACAGGGGGTAGGAATTCAGGGCATAAAACCATGACAACAGAAGGGTTTTTACCAGCCCCCAACGAGCCCTCAGGGTGCTGCTGCTGAATGCAACTAAGAGCTCATTCACAAGTGCAACAGGCACTGCTGCTCCTATGAAAAGCAATTAAAGAGTGATTGACAGGTAGTGAGGAGGGAATATGTTCCCTCCTCAACACCTGTTTTAAACCCATAATTGCTGTGCAATGCATGCGATTGCGACACGATGGTATGGCATTTAGAGGTTTAATTCAGGTGTAAGGGGGGCAACACTGGGAAACACTGGGCCCCATGATCTTTAGGTAGGTCTCCACCTTTTTAAGGTTGCCTACCCATGGTCTAGGCTTGATGTAACTTGGCTCTCCCCCTCCAGGCTGGAGGAGAACTGTGCAGCAGCCCTAACAACTCAGCAGAAGTTATCACAAAATAAATGCATTCAGAGCAGAATCTGTCTCATAACACCATAGCATAGTCCTGTACCTGGCTACATATATACACTATATTACCAAAAGTATTGAGACACCTGCCTTTTCACACACATGAAATTTAATGGCATCCCAGGCTTAGTCCATAGGGTTTAAATATTGAGTTTCGCCCACCCTCTGCAGCTATACATAAGGGGCGCACACCTAGTACATTACCAAAAATATTTAAATAAGAAATAAAATCGATAAAGCTGGATACTCACAAGTTAGAAAATAGACATAACAATAGCCATAAAAATATAGTGCTGAACAGGAGGTAGATAGATGTGCCATATATCAACACGGGGTGTACAACTGACGTGTTTCAGAGGTGTACCCACTTCCTCAGAGCTAGGCTAGCTCTGAGGAAGAAGGTGCACCCCAAAAAGCATCAGCTGTCTACCCCGTGTTGATAGATGGCTCATCTATGTCCCTTCTGTTCAGCATTGTTTTTTATGGCTCATGCCTATCTTGTGAGTATCCATCTTTATCGATTCTTTTTTTCTTGATGAAATATTTGTGGAAATGCACTGTGTGTGTGTGCGCCTTCTGTTTTTTTTTTCTGTTTTTGTAGTATTATTGGACTAGCGCAGTGATGTGAACCTTGGCTCTCCAGGTGTTTTGGAACTACATTTCCCATGATGCTCTTGCACTTTGCAGTGTAGTTGAGCATCATGGGAAATGTAGTTCCAAAACCTCTGGAGAGCCGAGGTTAACTACCCCTGGACTAGCCCATCTGAAGAAGGCAGCATTAGCTTTGTTGTGTAGGATTACTGTTGTCCTTATGTTTCTACACTAATTAAGTCTTCGCTGGCAGTGGCTGCTTGCTTTTGCACCTTCTGGGAAGGCTGTCCACAAGGTTTAGGACTGTGTCTATAGTAATGTTTGACAATTCTTTCAGAAGTACATTTGTGAGGTTGCGCACGGATGTGGATGAGATAGCCTGGCTCGCAGTCTGCTCTCTAATTCATCCCAAAGGTGTTCTATTGGGTTGAGGTCAGGACTCTGTTAGCCATCGAGATTGATAATAGACCAACAGTTAGCTACTAACCAAATTTCTGAATTACAATAGTACCAAATTTAAATGAATCCAAATTAATTAAAACATTTTTGACAAAATTCAAATAGTTTTAGAATAGAAAAATAAGGAATAGAATAGAAAAGAATATAACAGATACAAGAATATAATTTAATAGCGTAAAACAGAACAAAACAGAATAGAAAATAAAAGAACAGAAAATACTAGAATATAATAGAAACACATAGAATAGAAAGAATATAACCATCTTCTGAGATTCAAATTTCAAATAGAATACATTAGAATAGAAAAAAAAATAGAATAGACTATAATAGAGCAGAAATTAATAAAAAAAAACATAATAGAATACAAAGAATATAACATTTTCCCAAAATTCAAATAGAATCAATTCGAAATTGAAAAGAAAATAATAGATTAGATTAGAATAGGAACATGGTTATATTCATTCTATTTTTTTTCTATACTATTGTGCCATTTTCTATTCTATTCAAATATATTATATAAATATATATGTATTACTCATACTACTCTCTGTCAGAGGTTCTGTTCCACCATTGTGGAACAGTTTTGTATAATTCTGGTAAACTGGCTCATTGGTATAGCCTATCTAGTATGCAAGGATGACAACCAATAGCACAGAGGAGAGAATTTCTTGCAGTTGGCTTTTAAAAGACTTGTATTTGTACTTCTTTGATTGACTTTCAGCACTGTCAGGGTGAGATATAAAAAAAATAGGATTTTTGTACTTGCCGTAAAATCCATTTCTCTGAGTTCATGGACGGACACAGCAGCAATTGACCTTAGGGTATTATATCTTTCCTTCCAGGAGAGACTAGGCAGAAAAAAAGCACTGCAAGTGTTAAAAACACTTCTAAGTATAGCTCCTCCCAGGGGTACAAAAATCCTATTTTCTCTTCCATTCATGGACAGACACAGCAGCAATTGACCTTAGGGACATCCCCAAGCAGTGTCCAAAAATTTGAGGGGTGGGGAAAAACACAGCAAATTAAGCTTCACCTCAAACAAACCAGAGTTCCTCAATGGAGGAACTACAACCTTAAACAGCCGCCTGCAAAACTTCAGTCGCTGCAACCGTCCTCTGTGTGCCACCCTGATGATTGACGTACGCCACGGCTGTGGTGTTGTCGGACTGGATCGTGATCGTGTCAGTCCTGTAGACCCAGGGACCACTTCACGAGGCTCAACCTGATTGCTCGGAGCTTCAGCACATTGATTGGAAGGGGGGACTCCTGAGTCCAGCGCCCCTGGGCTGACTGGGTAGCCCAGACACACCCCCAGCCGTAGAGGCTAGCATCCGTCGTGACCACTGTCCAATGGCACGGCAGAAACTACTTTCCGGCCCGAAGCACCGGAGACGTTAGCCACCACACCAGGGAGGACTTGACCAGTTGACTCACCCGAATCTGGTAATCCAGAGACGAAGGGAGCTTGTCTTAACGTGACAGAATCTCCTTCTGTAACACACGGGTGTGGAATTGGGTATACGGGAATGCCTCGAAAGAGGCCACCAATAGACCCAGAACCCTCATGCAGAATGGAAGCGATAACCACTTCTGGGTCCTCAACTGCTGCACCGCAGACTGTAGTGTCTGAAGTTTTTCCGGTGGGAGGAAAACTCTCGCCTCCGTGGAATCTAGGACTAACCCCAAGTATTCCAGTCGCTGAGACGGTACCAACACTGACTTCTGGACATTTATGAGGTTCTGCTCCTCAACAAAACGGATGGGTATGGTACAGTGAGGCCAAACCAGCGTGACATGCCATCTACGTTTGGCAAGAAGAAATTAAAAAAAGGAGAGATGGTTGCCTTCCAAAAGGGAAAAATGATGGCAATGAGATGGAGAGACAAAAAGGACGTGTGTGTCATGAGCACCGTGCACAGCACCTCCACTACCATGGTCCGCACAAAACAGGGAAAAGATGTGCTGAAGCCACAAGTAGTGATCGACTACAATCACACGATGGGGGGTGTCGACCAAGCCGATCAGGCAATGACATTTTACCTGGCGATGCGCAAACTACAAAAAGATTTTCAGACATCTCCTTGAACAATGTCTTTGGAACGCCTATATTCTTTATAAGGCAAACACGAACACACCTCTGTTTCATTGCGACTTTATATGGAAGCTGGCTGAGCAAATTTTTATCAACCACCCGACGCTATCAGTGTCTGCTAACAGACCCGGACGACGCTCTGTTGACGTTGGCAATCCAGAGCGCCTGACAGGTTGTCATTTTTTAGACTTTGTACCGCACGAAAGTTAGCGCCTACCAGGATGTGCGTCGTTTGCTGTTCCAAGAAGGATGGAAATGGAAAAAAAATCCCAAAGGAAACCAGGTACTATTGCCCAGATTGCAACGTCGGACTTTGTCTAGTTCCATGTTTCAAACTTTTTCACACCCAGGATGTGTATTAAATTTCTTTGTTTGACTAATTTCTTTATTTTTCTTTGCATTATTGAATACAATTATATTATTAATCAGATTATAATTCATGTGTTTGTGTTTCCAATTTATCACATCTGGAATGTCTACTAGAGTCTTGTTTTGGTCAGGTTTAAGTAAGTAATTACTAAGAATTGCAGGCCTATAATACATATCACCAAATTTCCATGCAAAATAATTGTACCGCTTTTGGTACGTAATTCCAGACAGAATCATACCGCCAGGGAGGTTAAGGAAGAGACAGCTGCAGCTAAGGCTGGCATGCTTCATTTCTTAAACTTTTGATCCATGGGATATAAAAAGGGAAAACATCTTAAGAGAAACAAAATCTTGTCAGGATATTCCCAATCAGCATACACCCCCTGTTCTAGCAGGGGGTGCAGGGGGGAAGCCTGTGCAGGCCTGTAGAGGCCTCAATGATCCCATGAGGATCAGAGGGGCTCAGTCACCTTTGCTTTACGAGGCAACTTAAAGGCAGAACAAACTATTTCTGTCAGAGTCAGGATGAAAGACTGCGCTGAGAGGCAGACATCCACTGGATCTCCCTTTGTCCAGATTGCTCGGAAGCACACTCATCTGCCAGGCACTTAACTGAATCCTCAACTTTTTAGCTCTTCCCCATTCTCAACCCTTTCCCGCTCCAAACTAGGAGACTTCGGGGAGGGGGATCTGTCATGCTTCCTGCCACCCTGTGGGATGGAGGCAATCATTCCAGCAATCCTGTTCCGTCTATGGCTGAGGACATTTCATCCTTAGTGATAAAGGGTGAAGCAGCAGCGTTGACTGTGGGCACAATACCAGATAGACACAGCAGCTCAGATTGCCTGGAAGCCTCTGGTCTTTCAGGGGACACAACACCAGTGATATGACTAGGTGCATCAGGTACTGATGACATAGATGTGCCCTTCCCTGTAGTGTTTGTCTGCATCTCTTTGTGGAAGACATTTAATAGCCATAGAGTGCTTGGGTGTAGATTTAACACACCTCAGAAGGGAGACCCTTTAATAGGGCTCACCAAGCTCCTATGCAACAATCCGGCTAAGCACCATAGCCTGCCGATCAACACTTGGTGACTCACGTGACCTGGGTAAGGAGAAATGAACCTCTGCAAGTGCCTGTTCTGTGTCCCACAGCTGCCTTCTAGAAGCACCACATGCTTGGCCTACACAGCTGGGATAAGCTGGGTCTGCCCGGAACGTTTGTGCATACACGCATGGTCCCGGCGGATGTGCGCAACTTTAATTGCATACAATGCAAATCTGTGTGCCCAGAATAAGGCTACTGCACCTGTACAGCGAAGCCGCGTGCGCCATAGCCGCCAAATTGCCAAGGCCAGCAGCGCTTTTGCAAATGCACGACGCGTCACGGCCAAACAGCAACTGCTGAGCACTCCGGCACTTTTGCGAATGCACGTGCGCTATGGCCAACAAACTGCTGCATACAGCGTGTAGTGTCCAGGATTTCCACTCTGCAGGGGATCACTTCCTGTCTTTTGGTCTACCAGTGTCCATTCACATAATGATGAAGTATAACCCAGCAGGTAATGACTCTGTGTCCCAGTAATTTATCCAGTCAACATTCTTATTTATCGTACACCACCAGAAGAACAGAGATTCAAACCCTGCTGCCACTTGGTTCCCGCTTTCGTTTCCTAATTGTATACCTCAGTCATTCCAACCACTAATTCTTATTCTGGTAGCCTGTCTCCAGACCAAATCTATCTTCCAAGGTCAGATTAGTGAACTTAAACCACAGGACCCATTTGCTCTACTACTGTTTTTGGTGGCCCTTCTTTCTCCTCTTCAATCCGGGGCTGTGTCTCATTTTCCCTTTTAACGGAAAGGAAGAAACCCCCTATGGGATCAGTTCCAGTGATATATATGCCGATGGCAAACAGTCTATGGTCCCCTAGTTGGGGTTTTGTCAGAGAGATCAGCAACTGATTACAGTTTCTCTGGTGATTGCAAGGGGAGTTTGCAGCTCTTGTTATGAATACTCTGGTCTTTAGTCCTTTAGCAGGTTCTCGTACTTCTGCATAGGGCTCCCATGGGTTGGTATACCCCCAATCTGTGTAAGCCGTTGTCTTTAGAGAGTAATTCTAGGAGGCACAATGAGTTCCCCATAACATATATATTCATATATGTTATCTGATCCCACTAGGTTCTGTGCTTGTTGATGACCCCCACAGTCCACCAATTGACATAAGTCAACCAGCATCGTACGCGTCACCCCTTCTCAAAAGATTTAAAAACTGTTTCTTACACAGTGTAGGGTCTCCCTTTAGAACCAGGGTGTTTGAGACTCATATTAAACTCACCAGAGTCCCAGCAATAAACACTGTCCCTTTTATTCTGACTGTGGCTTCCGAAGGGGTTAGGTGGTGGAGACTTCACCGGTTTGAGACAGGTTGTACCCATCGTACAACCCCCCTTTGTAGCCAGACTTCCTGGGTTGCCACAGTAACCTTTCCATACTCTGCCTGAAAAACCTTTTTACAGTGGGACAGGTGAATCCAAGCGGATCTTTCTGCCATCCTTACTGCAGTGTGGGTGGTCAGAAGGACCTGGAAAAGCCCTTCCCATCTGGGTGTGTGCCAATGCTTCTTCTTAATGACCTTGATCAGAACCCAATCACCTATTAGAGCAGTCTGGTCAGTCCACGTTATTGTCCTGAGGTGCCATGGGGGTTCCATAAACTATATAAGACATTTACTTTTCAGTGTGCTTTTAAAACCTGTGCCTCTACTCACCTGTCTGCTGACCTGCTCTGTGTGGACTGCCTATTTGATCGCCTTCCATCTGTGGCACCTGCTGATCATCTCCGCCTGACGCTGTGAGAGTGCGACGAGCGGGGGTGGAGCCTAGCGATCACCTGACCATCCAGGAAGTATTTACATGGCGGCGGCACCCTGCCTGGCCAGATAAGACATTTACTTTTCAGTGTGCTTTTAAAACCTGTGCCTCTACTCACCTGTCTGCTGACCTGCTCTGTGTGGACTGCCTATTTGATCGCCCTCCATCTGTGGCACCTGCTGATCATCTCCGCCTGACGCTGTGAGAGTGCGACGAGCGGGGGTGGAGCCTAGCGATCACCTGACCATCCAGGAAGTATTTACATGGCGGCGGCACCCTGCCTGGCCAGATAAGACATTTACTTTTCAGTGTGCTTTTAAAACCTGTGCCTCTACTCACCTGTCTGCTGACCTGCTCTGTGTGGACTGCCTATTTGATCGCCTTCCATCTGTGGCACCTGCTGATCATCTCTGCCTGACGCTGTGAGAGTGCGACGAGCGGGGGTGGAGCCTAGCGATCACCTGATCATCCAGGAAGTATTTACATGGCGGCAGCCCCCTGCCTGGCCAGATAAGACATTTACTTTTCAGTGTGCTTTTAAAACCTGTGCCTCTACTCACCTGTCTGCTGACCTGCTCTGTGTGGACTGCCTATTTGATCGCCTTCCATCTGTGGCACCTGCTGATCATCTCCGCCTGACGCTGTGAGAGTGCGACGAGCGGGGGTGGAGCCTAGCGATCACCTGACCATCCAGGAAGTATTTACATGGCGGCGGCACCCTGCCTGGCCAGATAAGACATTTACTTTTCAGTGTGCTTTTAAAACCTGTGCCTCTACTCACCTGTCAGCTGACCTGCTCTGTTTTTAGTGCATTTTGGTTCAGTTTCTGATGATTTTAATAAAGATTTGACCAACACATTCAAGACTTAGGGAAGTTTAGCCCCCCCCCCCCCCTCTGGTAGAAAGACATTTAGAATTACTTATACTGCTCTCCTTCGGGCTGCAAGCTTTTAGTTAGTTAGTTCAATGGACCCCCTACTATATCCTGGCCCTAGGGGCCTTTTAACTTATACTTCCTCTTTCATGAAGGGACTGGATTCCCCGTCCCTTCATTTAACTGATTCTACCATTGCTATTTTAAAAAAGAACAATATTTGGCAGGCTCCAACTGTGCCCCATTCAGTGAGAGTAGGGCACATTCACTCCTTTGTTAAGCCAAGCCCTCAAAAAACACTTGTTTCTAGTGCTAGAGCCCCTCTTCTGCCTACCTTCAGAGGGGGCCTACTTAACTGTAGATCTGCGGTGGCTAATGCCACCCAGATTCGGGATCTCATTACCGAGGATAACCTCGACCTCCTCCTCCTCACGGAGACCTGGCTCCAGGACCACCACGCACCTGTCCTGGATGAGCTCGTTCCCCCCAACTACGCTATTTTATGCTGTAACAGACCGGTGGGGAGGGGGGGAGGAGTGGGCATCATCTTTAAAAAGGAGCTGAGGATCTGTCCTGCCACCTGTCAGGACAGAGTCTTTGGCTCCTTTGAATCCCTTATAGTCAACTGGGAATTGGCTCCTAATAATACCATAGGCCTTGCAGTGATCTACAGCCCCCCCAATCACAGACCCACTCTGTTTATGAATATAGCGGAGCTAGCATCCCATCTGGATATGTCCGGTAAACAGGCCTGTATATTGGGTGATATCAATCTATGGGGGGAAGATTCCACCAACCCCCTCACCCAAGACACAATTACAGGCCTGAGAGATTTGGGGTTTCACCAATTGGTTACCGGCCCCACCCATCGGGCCGGCCACACCCTGGATTGGGTTTTGAACCACGAAGCCCCTCTAGTCTGTGACCCTCCCATGGTTGTCCCTTGGTCGGACCACAGCTACATCCCATTCTCCGTTATAAGGCCTCAAAAAAAGAGGCCTCATATCCCAGACAGATCGGGTCCCAGGATTTACTCCCGGAATCTCCGTAGAGTGTGTCCGGGGACTTTCGGGACCTTGGTGGGTGAGAGGTTACGGGCAACTGGTTTTGTTGGGTTGACCGACCCCAGCGCTAAATTAGCGCTGTTGGAGTTGGCTCTGGAAGGTGCACTTGATAGCGTGGCACCCCGGAAGTTAAGATCTAACCCCCGTCCCCTAGGAAAAAATCCACAGTGGTTTACTGAGGAGCTTCGGCTCCTCAAGCAGACCACTCGTGCCAGGGAGAAACGCTGGCGTAAGTCGACAACTGACTTGGACAAAAAGCTCTATCTTGAGGCTCTCAATGGTTACAAGAGAGCCATCAAGCAGGCCAAAAAATGCTACTTCACGGAAAGAATCCGGGAGGCCTCTAACAGCACGGCTGAGCTCTTCAAGATAACATCTGAACTCTCCCAGCCCCTGGCTACCAAACCAACTCCTATGGAGTCGCAGGATTGGTGCCAGGAGCTCGCCGACTTCTTTATCTCTAAGATTGAGAACATTAGAGATAATATCATCTCGCCCGCTATTGCCCAAGAGGCGTCCGGCTACTCCGGGTCGGCCCCCGGGGCTCTCCTGCTTTCAGATGGTGACGGTCTCCCAGGTGGTTGAGGTGATAACTTCTTTGAAGCCGTCGTCCTCCCCCCTGGATGTCTGCCCGGCCACTCTGATCAAGGAGGCCGCTGAGTTCCTTTCCCCGTTTATACGGGATGTAGTCAATAGCTGTTTCCTGACGGGTGTGGTCCCGGAGAGCCTAAAGCAGGCAGTAGTTTCTGCTCTGCTGAAAAAGCCCTCCTTGGACCCCCTTGTCTTGGGCAGCTATCGGCCTATTTCTAACCTACCGTTCCTGGCCAAGATCATGGAAAAACTGGTGGTGATCCAGTTGCAGAGTTATCTGGAGTCCTTTAACATTCTGGATGAACACCAGTCTGGATTCCGCCCTGGGCGTGGTACAGAGACAAGTCTTCTATGTGTTTATGACGATGTCCTCAATAGCCTGGACGATGGAGATTCGGTAGTTTTGGTTTTGCTGGATTTGTCGGCTGCTTTTGATACCATCAATCACACGATTTTACTACGACGTATGCAATCTGTTTTGGGCATGGATGGCGCAGCGTTGGCATGGGTGGCCTCATTTCTCCAGGGCAGAGTGCAAAAGATCAAACTTGGCCCTCATTATTCCACTAACTCAGCCCTGGTTTGTGGGGTGCCTCAGGGCTCGTCCTTGTCGCCCCTACTCTTTAACATCTATATGAAGCCACTAACTGATGTCATCCAGACCCATAAAGTCCAGTATCAAGTGTATGCAGACGACACCCAGATTTATCTGAGGTTGCCCAGGAACCAGACTCCCAGTCTCATACTAGCTTCCTGTCTGGAGGATGTCAACACATGGATGGCCTCCAATTCTTTAAAACTGAATGGCGACAAGACTGAGGGTATCATCTTCAGCGACTCGTCCTGTCCACCTAACCTCCCCCCATGGCCCGCCTCTTTTGGCGACCCACCGGTGGTTGGTACCCAGGTGCGGGACTTGGGTTTCATCCTGGACTCCAGATTGACTCTGGAACCACAGATAAGCAGGGTTGTCAGCTCATGCCACTGGCAGCTCAAGCTACTTCGGGTGCTTTTTAAGTACCTGGAGCCACCAGATAAAAAGACCGTGGTCTGCGCCACGATCGGTAGTCGCCTAGACTACTGTAATTCTCTTTATCTAGGATTTCCAAGGAAATCCACCCGCAGGTTGCAGCTTGTTCAGAACGCAGCAGCAAGGTTACTCACGGGTGTCCCCTTGAGGGAACATATCACCCCTGCCCGGAAAGCCTTGCATTGGCTGCCTGTTGTTCAACGTTCTCTGTTCAAAGCCGGCTGCCTTATGTATAAGATCTTGAAAGGCACAGCCCCTGGCTACCTGCGGAGAAGGTTCCTCAAGAGAGCCCCGGGAAGAACTCTGCGATCTAGCGGGAAATGCCTCCTAAGCATACCGGTGCCTAAGAAGACTCGTCGGGGTGGCAGATCCTTCTCCCACCAGGGTGCCATGCTGTGGAACTCCCTCCCGGAGGACATCCAGGAGGCGGCATCACTGGCGGCCTTTCGCCGGAGTTTAAAAACCTGGCTATTCCATCAAGCCTACCCGGCTTAAGGCGTCAGTTGGCCTGAGTGTAACATCTGAGCGGGAACATCAGTCCAAGTCGTACCATCTTGTTGTCCACTTGTCCCTGGGTTCTCCCATGGACGTCGCCAGCGTGTCGGGATCCTCCGGGGTAATTGACCACGCTATAGAAAGTGCACCTCAACTCAACTCAACTCATCAATGGTACGGTCAGTGTGGAATAGTTGGGGACCCAGGCCCTGCAGAAAATGGCCATTCCCATAAGTTACTGCCTTCATGAGATACATAGAAGAGCAAGAGTCGGTAGGGGAGTGTGTAGATCTAGACCCCATTAGGGCCCTTGTGTGTCATGCAACTGGAACAACAGATGTTGCTTTAGAATTAGAGGCCCTGGCGTATGCTAAATCCAACAAACGATTCCCGACATACATCCCAATGCAAACAGCATGGAACAAGCTCTGGCAGTGGACAGGTTCACCGCCTACAGCCCAATATGGGCCAATGGGCACTATGAGGAACTACAACTACTGGGAGGTGGGGGTCGGTGGAGGAGGCATGGAGTTATGCTCCTGAAGCACATTTTTGCTGATGGGAAGCTGCGCCCGTTTTATGATTTGAGGGAGCAGTTTTGTCTCCCCCAGTCAATGCTTTTTATATTACATGCAGCTGCGACATGCTGTAGCGGCGCAGTCTGGTGAGGAGGCACTGCAGGCAGTACAGCTGTTCTCCCTTAATTTGTTTTAAAGGGTCACTAAAGGATTTTTTTTTTTTTTTAGCTAAATAGCTTCCTTTACCTTACTGCAGTGCTGTTTTCATGTCCTTATTGTTCATTTTTGCTTTGATAGTGCTGTAATCCTGCTCTGTTCTGGACACATCCTGGTTGTCTGTTTCCTTATAACCACAGTACTGGAAGCTTTCTCACTGTGGTCACTAATCAAGGAGGTGTGTAAACTGAAACTAGATTGGGCTGAGGGGTTTTAGACAAACCTTCACAGCCCTCTATTGGCTCTCTGGCTCTGTACATCAGAGACAGGAAAAAACAGCAAAAACGAAACTAGAACTGTAGGTTGATTATATGATGAATTTTTATCTATTTTTAATCATTTTTAAAAGAAATCAGTTAACTATGATGTCTCTATACCCTGTAAACAGTCATTTCAGCCCAAATTTTTTTTTTCCTTTAGTGACCCTTTAACGCTTGTCCCAGCTGTATATTGTCCTGAGAGTTCACTATACGCCGGCTAGATTGTTCAAAATGGGGGGGGGAGGCCAGACTCTCACTGCCCTAGATGTCTGAGGCAACAAAGATCTCATACATCCGTTATGGCACTGCCCCAAGTTGCATAGGTTCTGGACGGAGGTCATATCCACACTAAATGGAGCCTTTCAGGTCACGGTACCGGTGGATCCAAAACCCGGTCTTCTGGGGATTGTGGATGACATCCCCACTGGGGACAATCAGAAACAGGCCATTGCCAGGGCTCTGTTTCAGGCCCAAAAATTGATCCTTAGGCACTGGAAGGCTGCTGACCCTCCAACGCAGAAGGAGTGGTTGGCTCACATAGGAAAATAGATGAAAGATGGATATCCGCACTCCAAAAACCGTTGAGGTTGTTTTTATTGAAAAAGCGACAGCCGACGCGTTTCGCACTGGATTAGTGCTTATTCAGCCATGAATAGGCACTAATCCAGTGCGAAACACGTCGGCTGTTCCCATGTTTCCATTGCTGTAACCCTTTGATGCATTTGCCGCTTTTTCAATAAAGACAACCTCAACGGTTTTTGGAGTGCGGCTATCCATCTTTCATCTATTTTCCTATGCTTGCCCAGTGCATTGCCAGCACCCTCGGTATCTGAGCTAGCCTGTGATTGTATAGCAGACCCACCTGGAGTGGTTATTTTTCTTCGAGTGGTTGTTTCAGATGGGGGACATGCTTTGGCTAGAAAAGTATATCTATCAACATAGGGGGTGCCCGTAAAAATGTTTTAAACTGTGGTTACCCTGGTTGGATACTCCTGGCCTCTCTCCTAAAGACCTGGTGTTGGATAGGCTGCTGCTTTAATATGCTCGGGTGAGATGGGGGTGGGGGCAGGAGGGGAGGGCAAACACATTTACTTTGGTGTAGGGGCAGACCTCCTGGATGCGATATTTGTGAAAGACGCTTGAGGCCACTGGTGAGGAAGGATCTGGGGGCTTTGGTAGATCATAAGCTCAATAAATGGCATGCAATGCCAAGCTGTGGTTTCCAAAGCAAGCAACGTCCTTTCTTGTATTAAGAGAGGTATGGACTCCAGAGAGATATGTTGCCCTGTTCAAATTATTAGTAAGACCTCATCTGGAATATGCAGTTTAATTTTGGGCACCAGTTCCCAAAAAGGATATCGGCAACTGGAGAAAGTGCAGAGAAGGGCAACCAAACTGATAAGAGGCATGGAGGAGCTCAGCTATGAGGAAAGATTAGAGGAACTGAATTTATTCAATCTTGAGAAGAGGAGATTAAGGGGGCATATGATCAACATGTACAAATATATAAGGGGTCCATATAGTGAACTTGGTGGAGTTATTGACTTTACGGTCAACACTGAGGACAAGGGGGCACTCTTTACGTCTAGTGGAAAAGAGATTTAATCTCCAAATACGGAAATGTTTATTCACAGTAAGAGCTGTGAAAATGTGGAATAGACTCCCTCCAGAGGTGGTTCTGGCCAGCTCAGTAGATTGCTTTAAGAAATGCCTGGATTCTTTCCTAAATGTAAATATAACTGGGTACTAACTTTTTTTTAGGTAAAGTTGATCCAGGGAAAAACAGGTTACCTCTTGGGGGATCAGGAAGGAATTTTCCCCCCTGCTGTAGCAAATTGGATCATGCTCTACTGGGGTTTTTCGCCTTCCTCTGGATCAACTGTGGGTGTAGATTGGGTATATGGGATTGTATTTTTGTTCGTTTTTTTTTTATGGTTGAACTGGATGGACTTGTGTCTTTTTTCAACCTGACTATTTAACTTGTATCCTATACCATGAAACACTGAGTGAAGTTTGTGCTGATTGAACCACTGAACATTATGGGTTCGGAACTCATGACAGTTATGTCTGGGAATTATATGCAGATGTTTGCTGGTGTATCTTTGTAAACTGTAATGTTTTTCTTCGTTTGTGTTCCAATAAATACTTTGAGAAAAAAAAAAAAAAAAGAAATCCAAACTAGTAGAAACTACAAGCTGCACAGCAGTTTGTGAGGTACACCCTACAAAGCCAACCTACAAAGTCAACCTACAAAGTCAGGTCCGCAGGCAACAAGGCAGATGAAACAGCAGACAGGACTGATATATACTCTACAGAAGGTGAAATGCACTTATGATCATCGTTGCAGACACAGGACACATTTAAAGAGTGGCCCATACTGCATGTATAACAGGAGCAAAACACCCTAGTTAACAATGAGGAAGGGCCGTTGGTACCCCCCTCCCTCAAAATAAGGCAAAGTTCTTCCTCCCCATCCTTGGGAACTACACAACTATAGATCTACAGGGTCCACAGAAGGTATTAAGGGGAAGGACAGGCGCCCGTAATTTCCCAAAAAGAATAATCTATCTCTTCTAGAAAATCAAGGGATTATGTAAGGAATACCAATGAATTTGCCACAGCCAGGATGAGAGAAAGATCCCCAGAGACACACTGCATGCAAAGAGGAGGAGAATCACTAGCCACACAGCATACAGAATCCTTCCCGCCGCTAGGAAGCCTGTGTACAGTGTTCCAAGATAGGGAAGATGCTGAGAGTGGCATCATCATGCCCGGTCCAACCATACAAGTGTGGTACATACACCCTAGAATGGTCCAGACACACACTGGCTAGTTACTCCCACACCGACTGCACCATTAGTGGGTAAACACAACTCAAAAAGGATTGCTGTGCTGGATTGGAGAACTGCAACTAATGCCCCAGAGCCTCTGAGCCAACACTACCCGGTAAGGGAGCCCATGGCCTCCTTTGGCCAAAATGGGAGGTGGGGGGGGGGGGTCTGCCTGCATTCCTAGGGGCACTAGACAGGGTTATGCATTGCCTGTGGGGAGAACTATGCCAGCACACCCACAGTTGCATGTGTCCCCTGAGCAGAGGCCACCTTTACAGGAACTTGCAACATCTAAAACAGGGGAACTAGCGGAATAAAGTACCTAAAAACTAGGGTTGTCCCGATACCGATACCAGTCCCGATACCTAAATAGAATACTCCCCCCCCCCCCCCGCCGTATAAGCAAATCCGACCCCACCGCCGTATATACAAAGCCGCCGCCGCCGAACATTATAGGCACCTTTAGTTTGTATAGCTGTTTTTCCCGCTGCGCGTGTATAGACACCCCCCTTGCTCGGGATTGGACGGATCTGACTGGACATGGCTGCGTATGTGGGGGGGACATGGCTGCGTATGTGGGGGGGACATGGCTGCGTATGTGGGGGGGACATGGCTGCGTATGTGGGGGGGACATGGCTGTGTATGTGGGGGGGGGGGGACATGGCTGCGTATGTGGGGGGGGGGGACATGGCTGCGTATGTGGGGGGGGGGACATGGCTGCGTATGTGGGGTGGGGGACATGGCTGCGTATGTGGGGGGGGGGACATGGCTGCGTATGTGGGGGGGGGACATGGCTGCGTATGTGGGGGGGGGACATGGCTGCGTATGTGGGGGGGGGGACATGGCTGCGTATGTGGGGGGGACATGGCTGCAATATGTGGGGGGGACGGACATGGCTGCAATATGTGGGGGGGACATGGCTGCAATATGTGGGGGGGACATGGCTGCAATATGTGGGGGGGACATGGCTGCAATATGTGGGGGGGCATGGCTGCAATATGTGGGGGGGCATGGCTGCAATATGTGGGGGGGCATGGCTGCAATATGTGGGGGGGACATGGCTGCAATATGTGGGGGGGGACATGGCTGCAATATGTGGGGGGGGACATGGCTGCAATATGTGGGGGGGACATGGCTGCAATATGTGGGGGGGACATGGCTGCATTTGGGGACACGTTTAAAAAAAGTATCGGTATTCGGTATCGGCGACTACTTGAAAAAAAGTATCGGTACTTGTAATCGGTATCGTGACAACCCTACTAAAAACCCACTTCTAGTCTTCAGAGAGTACCATGGAAGAGGGGAGGGTGCCTACTTACCGCATCCTGAATAGTGGGGTATTTTCCCTATGACAGGATGCCTCACAGCCAAAGCTGGAGCACTGTCTGCCTGGGGAAACACTAAGAAACCAGCCAGGAGATGGTCACATGCATGCCCTGTGAGGAACACTCACAGGGTAACCCGTCATCCAGATAGAACTAAAGTACCACTGTACAAAAATATGCAAGCTTTTATTGCAGAAGACATTTACTGTCTTTTCTGCAATAAAATGCCCCTAGCTGCCCTCTCGCCATCTCCTCTAGCCATGTAAGTTTACAGTGCCCATCTGGTCTCCAAGTACCAGGATGACAGCCTCCAGCGCAGGAGTGATGTCATCCCCCCGCCAGCCAATGAAGAAGCCTGAAGGCCAGCACCCATAAAATGCTGTTGCAGGACTGTTGGTATTGTGACTTTAGTTCCACTTTAACCACTTAAGATCCGGACCTTTAGGTAGCTAAAGGACCAGGCCAGGTTTTGCGATTCGGCACTACGTCGCTTTAATAGACAATTGCGCGGTCATGCTGCGTGGCTCCCAAACAAAATTGGTGTCTTTTTTTTCCTACAAATAGAGCTTTCTTTTGGTGGTATTTGATCACTTGATCATTTGATATTTTTATTTAGATTTTTTGCGCTATAAAACAAAAATAGAGCGACAATTTTGAAAAAATGCAATATTTTTTACTTTTTGCTATAATAAATATCCCCCAAAAATATATAAAAAACTTTTTTTTCCTCAGTTTAGGCCGATTTCTTCTACTTATTTTTGGTTAAAAAAAATAGCAATAAGCGTTTATCGGTTGGTTTTGCACAAAATGTATAGCGTTTACAAAATAGGGGATCGTTTTATTGCATCTTTTTTTTTTTTTTTTACTACTAATGGCGATGATCAGCGATTATTTTTGTGACTGTGACATTATGGCGAACACTTCGGACAATTTTGACACATTTTTAGGACCATTGTAATTTTCACAGCAAAAAATGCATTTAAAATGCATTGTTCATTGTGAAAATGACAATTGCAGTTTAGGCGTTAACCACAAGGGGGCGCTGAAGGGGTTATGTGTGCCCTAATATGTGTTTACAACTGTAGGGGAGTGTGGCTGTAGGTGTGACATCAATTGTGTATCCCTATAAAAGGGATCACACGATCGATGATGCTGCCACAGTAAAGAATGGGGAAGCCGTGTTTACACACAGCTCTCCCCGTTCTTCAGCTCCAGGGACCGATCGCGGGACTCCAGCAGCAATCGAGTCCTCGCCCGCGACCCACGGCTGGGCACTAGCACAGGACGTACCTATACGTGCAGGAGGCGGTCCTTAAGTGGTTAAGTAAAAAACAAAGATTTCCCTGCTAAAAAAGGGAACCAAGAATCTCAGAAGGGAGCTTAGGTCCTTTTTCCTGGACACTAGACATGCTTCCTTCGGCAGAGGAGTGGTTTGGCCACCATCAGGGGCTAATTCTAGGATGTGCTTTGCTTTTTTTTCTCCACTGTGTCCTTCAGTGAATGTAAGAGAAATAAAAACAGTTTGATTTGATAATGTTTCATACATTATACAATTTTTTTTATTCAATTGCCTTCAACTATGTAGTGCAAGAACCTGCCTGATTTAATACAAATTGAAAGTATTTAGGTTTGACCTCAAATTATATGGTTTTGGCAAATCTAAAGGAAAATGATACAATAAAACAGTATAATGTACGGCCATGCCTTATCCTTTCATGAGGAATATTTCAGATGCACTTCAATGGATGTGTGGTAGAAAAAATAAGATGAGACAAGCATTCCTAGAACAGATGACTTTATTGAATGGTAGATAACTTATCAGCAGTACAGACCAGATCTAAACTACAGTCCCATATAACTTCCCCAGCAAATGACATTCTAGGTGATAGCACTTGGTCTAGGTGAAAAAACAAGTGTTATATTATAGCACTCTTTTTTTTCCTGAAAAACAAGGGGGTCTGCTCTTCTCCAACACCATGTTTGTTGGAAAAACTGCTTCAGCGTAGGCTTGCAGCACTGAGTTTAGCCACTACTACCTGTGATGCTGGGGTCATGCACACAAAGTCTAGGCAAAATGGGACTAATTGCTTACAATGGAAGTTTTTCAGCTAGATTAGGGGTGGCCGCTCATGGCATTTAAACAAAGCTACATTTTTCTAAGCAGCACAAGGTTTTTCAACCTACTGGGGCCCCTTGACTGCATTTTATTCAAAAGGTGAACTTGCACTTTAACAGATTCAAGTTCGATCTTTGATACCATACACCTAAAATCAATTCAGAGCAACACAATGCACCCACATGGCACTTCTGCTGCTAGAATGAAAGCATCCTCCTTATGGATACAGCTTTTAAAATCAATACCTACATATTCAGGCCTAGGAAATTTAAAAAAGTAAACTGAATATCTTGCACAATCTTTGTAAATGTATTTTCACATGCCAGGTTTGTTTTCAACCGAAATATTTGCAACAATACACACAGACATAGTGCAAAAAAATAAATTGATTGAGATGTAAACACTGTTAAAATCTGGGCTGTACACCTTTACCAAGATTTGACACTGCCCAACTTCTAAAATAAAATTCTTAAAAAAAGCTAAAAATGTGACGTTATTTATCACAAATCATTTTCGTTAATTTGCATGGCCTACTGAAGGAAACATGGCAAGTAATCAGCGCCTGACTAAAGTAAAAACTAAGACCCAATACATTTAAAGCTGGCCATACACGTTGCGAATACACTGGCAAAAAATTGCTACATGGGTGGCTAAGACAGGCCCCTCCTGCACAACATCTTTTGATTGAAAAAGCAAAGGAGCCAGGCAGAAAACTGTCACTTTAACAGTTGTTGCATCTGATCCGATGCAGCGGCTGTCAGAATACAAATAGCTTGGTAACAGTGTTTCGCCCATCTATGCTGTAAGCAAGTATTAAGGAATCTGCTAGATATTTTACGTTCAGCGTACAGGCGGAGCAAAAAATATCTAAAAGTGTATGACTAGCTTAAGATGACCTTAGGCCTCACTGGCAACATGAAGCTTTCCAGTTACCGTGGAATAATAGTGCCCTGCCAGATGACTGGGGGAGCCTCAAAAGGCTGACAACTGGTTTGAAGAATGCAACCCAGTCTCTAAGAGGCTTACATAAAAATAAAACAATAAAAAGAAATAAAACATAACTAGTGATAGGTTCTGGGTGGAAAACGTATCACATACAGTTTTTTGCGCTAAAAAATGGGTGTTGGTCTGAGAGTTAAAAGTTACATCTGTAAATGACATGTAATATGACACAGCAGCAAAATCATCTTCACAAATTGCCCTGAGAAGTCATCATTGTTTTTTGGTCCACTACTCAGTCTGTGGTTCCAGGTCTTTTTATCACCGCTGTATACTTCAATGGAACATTTTCCGACTTCAAAACCACCTCTAGTAGAGCAAAGATGCCAATTACCTGTAAAAGAGAGGAAAATGAGCAAATTTAACATGTACAATTATGACACCTCTTTCATGATGAATTAAAACAAGCCAATGACCTCAACAACACACTGGCTCCAAGTTTGTTAGATTTAGCTGGCTTCCCTCATCCTCCACATCAAAACATATCCAGACACATACCGGAGATGAGACAATCGTGTAATCGTTGCATCTGTCAACATTTCACTGCCCCAGAAGCCAGAAAAATGGTGAAGTACTGTGCATATACTGACTCTTTAACAAGCAGTTACAGATCTAATTTATTTGGGAATTTTTTTATGCTGGCGAATGAGTGGGCTAAATGGGTGTTTTTATAATAAATATATACACACACACACACACACACACACACACACACACACACACACACACACACACACACTTTGGATCAGTCTCGTGCATGCCAATCAAGTCTGTATACCCCAAAAAAATCTGTCAGGTGCTGGTTCATTTTGAGCACTACAGCAGGTCTCAGGGAGAGGTGTGACTGCTAACTGAGGCTGAGACACCCTGCCACCATGTAGGATGTCCTGAATAAAGTCTTTCTACTTATTTGGGAGAGAGTAAAATATGATTTTTAACTAAAGTGTTTCTAAAAGCTGAAGTTTTTTTACCTTATTGCATGCTATGTATGAAGGTAAAAAACCTTCCCGAACCCCCCCCCCCCCCAATTCTAACCCGAGCCCCCTCCGAACCAGCAAAGTTCACAATAATCTTCGCTGGTTGGGGACTCTTCCTCAGTGACTGAGACAGCAGGGGGAGCCCATTGGCTTCCAACTACTGTCCAAATCCTAGGTGAGGTGAGGGGGGCGGGGCCGAGCTACAGCTCTGTGTGCCTAATGGCCCATACACACGATCCGAATATCGGCCGACGGATCGTACGACTTTTTTCGCTTAATAATCGCGAGTAAAATAAAATAGGTTATTAAACTCACGAAAATTATCGTACGATAGAAAAAAATGATCGGAAGTGATGTCATGTGTTGTAATGTATTTGTATTGTATTGTCGGACGACGGCTGTACTGACTAAACGAAAATCGTACGATCTGACATCGTACGAGGAAAATTTTCGAGCTTGTCCGATCGAATAATATCGGATGAACGGTCGTGATCGGCTGTCGAAAGTAGTGTACACACGATCCGAAAATCGTACGATCCATCATCGGACGATCGTTTTCGTCCGATATTCGGATCGTGTGTATGGGCCATTAGACACATAGAGCAGGGGCTTAGGAGCGAGCATGCAGCAGTGCCCCCAGGGCAACCAGCTTTTTCGACGGAGAGGAGCCAGGAGCTCCAGCAAGGTACCCGAAAAAAACGAGGCTCACGTATGACATGTTTGTTATTTAAAAAAACAAAAACAAAGCTTTAGTATTACGTTAAAGTAAAATCCTTTCCTTGGAGTCACTCACTACATGCGCCAGGTCTCTCTGTGTGCAGATGCTGACTTCCAGTATTTCCAATCACAAAGGGGAGCATCCTCTTAAAGTACTAGCATGCAGATTGCTCAGTGTTTGAGCAACATGTCCACACAGTAACAGCTGAACCCAGTTTTCCCTAGCGACTTTTCAAGTGTTTTTGTGCACCTCCCAGTGTTTCTATGACTTCTAATGCTTCAGTTCAGTCTGTACCCAGCTCCTCTGTGCTTCCAGGGATGAATGAATGAAAAACTTATATAGCGTGGCACATGCGAACCAAATCGCCTCTGGGCGATTTCCCAGTGTCATCACCGATTATAGCTTTGAATCTTGTTTCCAAGCCTGCATCCAGCCATGTCATCCCAGTGTTTAATCTATACCCAAATCCAGCGACCCATCAGCATCCAGTCTGCACTTCAGCCAATTTCCTGCTTTTCTGCATTCTGTGCGTTTATCTGAGTGTCCCAGCCAGACTTATCAGCACCTGTGCAATCACAGCGTGTTAATTGTCTGTGTTCTCATCAACTCCTGCCAACACTCCTGTGTTTACTGCTGTCTAGTGAATCTAGTGCCCCAGTGCTGCAAGGAACTTTCAATTGGTCTCAAATTTGGCCTGCTAGGATGAGTTAGAAGACTCATTTGGGAATTGCCTGCAGTAACCTCTTTACCTCCAGGAGATCTGATAAAGACCAGGCAGTACAGTAGACTCTGCACCTTGGCCCTTTTGAGAGCTCTCACAATAAGGGAGCATAGAGCCAAGCTATATGTCTACTCTGTGGCGTTTGCCACCATCTGCCCAGCTATTACAACTAGTCCCTTTTAGCCACTCTGCCCCTAGTGGGATTTGTAATTTGTGCCAATGCCTCATTTAAGTGGCAAGCAATAGTAGGAGTAGATCATAACAGAGGGGATGGACTGGTGTCTTAATGTTTTCCAAGAAAAGAATTTCAGGGAAAGTGAAAAATCCTATTTTCTTAATCTTACATTAATCACTAGGCCCTAGAGAATAAAATGGTGGCTGTTAGAACTTTTTTATGTCACACAATATTTGTCCAGCAGTTTATCAAATGCAACATTTCAGGGGAAAAAAACACACCAACTTTTGTAAAACACACACAATATAATACCAGATGTTTGATAAAATATAATATATTATGTTGCGTTGAGCAAATACATTTTTATAGGGGATGCTTTAAAAGTCTCAGTGTAAAATTAACTACATCATGGGACACAGAGTCAGGCTAATATTCATTACCTGCTGGGTAATATGCATCTCCAGGTGAATGGACGCTGGTAGACTAAACGTAAATTAGACAGGAAGTGATCCCCTATTGCAGGGATATGCAATTAGCAGACCTCCAGCTGTTGCAAAACTACAAGTCTCACCATGCCTCTGCCTCTGGGTGTCATGCTTGTGGCTGTCAGAGTATTGCCATGCCTCATGGGAAGTTTAGTTCTGCAACAGCTGGAGGTCCGCTAATTGCATATCTCTGCCCTATTGGGTCCCTTTTTTAAAACAAAAAAGAAGGTGTCTGATCCTCGGATCTCCACAGATCTAGACAAATAAACCTCGACTAAGTCCCATAGCCCTCTCCGGACTCGTTCCTCTGTTATCAGCCTGATAACGCCTGACAAATTCTCGGACACATCAGATAAAAGCAGGCTGATATTTCTGTCTGGGGAGGTTGATATAAATAGATTAGCAGACAGCTGGCCCTGTTACAAACACCTCAGAGTCTGTTTATGTGGAGAGGGGGTGTGTGCGCGCCTTTCCTCCAGTCAGCAATTTTAGCCATCTTGGCTGTATGCCCAGACATTACACTCTGTGTTAAAACAGGAAGAGAAAATTTCCCAACACGATCTGAACTTTCTAAACAGTATATAAATGTGAAGACAGCAGATATGGATGTAAAACTTATGCAGGGAGATTTGTTTCATCTCAGTGTATCATCTGAGGTTGTTCACTTCACTGGATGTATGGAGGGTTTACATCCACTTAAAAGATCTCAAAGTCATCTTGTCCAACTCTACCTCCACACCCTTCAGAGGAAGCCATGTTCTGACCGTGTATTTTGCTCTGGATGGGAATTTCCCATACGGCTGCCTGAACACAGGGCTATATACTGTATGTAGTTGATTATACATGCAGTGTTTACAGAGCCGAGTCACATGTATCAGTAAAGATAATACTGTAATTCATTTGGGCAGGCTTGGCCTAGTAAAAAACATTTAAAGTGATAGCAAATCTGGAGATTTAATTGCATATGAATGGATACAGGAGTATTCAGGAATACTGTGATGCCCAAAAGCAGTCCAACTGGAATGGTGAGCAACACAGAAAATGCCAACAGGCCCACATAAATGGGTTGGGAAAGGCTCACACTAGCTTGTAGCATTTTACACCCAAAACTGGCATCAGAAGAGGCCTGAATAGCCAACTGGAAGAACAAAAAGAAAAATCACCAGAAAGCAAGAAAGCTTGTTAAACTAAGCCCACCCCCCTCCCCCACGAGGATCGTGTGCACATAGTATTTTGTCCCTGTGTCTATCTGTGCAGGGGTCACTAAGCTGTGGTGTCGATTATCTACCCCAATCACCTGCCTAGCTATAAGACCATACTGATCAACAGAGACTGATTTCTGACAGATCAGGAGAAGAGGGCTGACAGGCAGTACACACAGAGCCTGCACAGCCCCTGCCCTCCATCCTCCTAAACTGCCAAACATTGCTCTGCTGTCTCCATATCTTTCCTTTTAGTACACACAGAGTCTGAACCTTCAGCCTGCCATTTTCATAAATTGATCCTGTGCCACGAGTCACACCAGAGAGAGATTAAAAGAGAAGTATAGCCAAAGCTTATTTTGACCATACTTATCTACTAGGTCACAGGAGTGCACTTATGCTCTCCTATGACGCAGAATCAGCTGACAATGGGCTAAAGCTTAAAGTGGATGTAAACCCCCCCCCCCCCCAAAAAAAAAATTGGGGTTTACGTCCACTTTAAACATTTAATCTATAGGGAGTTGGGTAGTGGGGTAAAGGAGAAAACTGTGGGAATAAAGGTAAAGGAAACAGGAGGTCAAGCTGGGGAAGAGAATTAGAAGAAGAGAGAATGTCATGCACAGGATGACTAGTAGATCTACAAAGGGTGGGCCTCTGACAACTCCAAGTAATAAAACAGCAACAAGTTCTATAAAACCATTCATGACCAAAGGAGAAAGCCCACGATCCCAGGGAACACAGGGATCAATAAAGCAACAACAAGTAAATAAAGTAAATAAAGATAAAAAGACTGACTAAGGATTGCCCGAGTGGAGACTCCAGAGAAACTTCTTTGGAATCAAGAGATGAAGGGATTATAGGGAGTGACTCGGAGAACAGCAGGATGGCAGAACAACGGTCAGACGCACAGTCTCCCTCAAAAGGCGAAATGGCAGAGATGCTTTTGAGATTAGAGAACGCGATTAAGGGGGAAATACAGACCTTAAGGACGGACCTCGGACATCTGCTCTCCAGAATATAAGAAGTGGAAGAAAGGACAGAGAAGCAAGAATCAGAATCAAATACACTTAGGCATCAAATTGAACAGATACAACTACAACAGAGGCAGATTCTCTATAAACTGGAAGACCAGGAAAATAGAAGTCGAAGACAAAATTTGAGAATAAGGTCAATACCAGAAGAGAAGGGAGAAAAACTCTGTGAAATAATGCAAAAAATCTTCAATCCACTACTGGAAAGAGCATTAGAAGATCCAATCAGGATCGAAAGAGTTCACAGAGTAGGAAACCTTAAAAGAATTGATACAGATCGAATAAGAGACGTGATAGTGAGGTTTCGGTATTATGACGAAAAGGAGGTAATTTGGAAAAAATTGAGAGGTCAACCCTTGATAGTGTACGGAGGATCCGAACTTCAGATTTTAACCGATCTGGCCCCAGATACCCTAGCAAGGCAACGACAACTAAAACCACTCTTAAACCAGCTGAAAATCAAGTATTATTGGGGTTTCCCGGCCTGCCTAATTGGCATAAAAGAAGGGAGATCAGCAACGCTGAGATTCCCCGAAGATCTCAAAGAATTCTGTAATAGACTAGATATTCAGAGTCCCGAGTTGCTTGGATGGGTATAAAAAGGGGGTGGGTGAGAAGACAAAGCAAGAAAGTAGAGACTATGGGGGCCATGGACGATCCGCTATGGGAAGACCCATCCCCCCCGCCCCCGAGAAAACGAGGGGGGAGGCAACCCCAGATCCCACCTAGAGAGGTCTGAGCCAAGTTATGGAAGTTGGTTCAGAGGTCATTAAGTGGCCAAGTGGGGGGGGGGGAGGGTTAGGGAGGGGGGGTTGGGTGCGGGATCGAGGGGATGGGAGAGGGAGAGAGGGAGGGGGTTCTGGGATTCGATCTCACCAAGATTGCCAGCAGAGAATAAATTTAAGGAAGAAAAGACATTAGGCCCAGGGACAGAGGCGAGGATAAATAAGATAAGATGCCGATGGTCAAATGCCTATCATACAATGTGAAAGGTCTTAATAGCCCCGTGAAGAGGCATAAGGTACTAAAGGAATTGAAAAGATATAGGACGGACATTGCCTTTCTACAGGAGACCCATCTTACAATAGAGTCTAATGTAAAGCTGTATTCCCCAGACTACCCTAGATGGTATTATAGTGATACAGTCTCCAAACGAGCTAGAGGGGTGGCAATTGGGATAGCCAAGGGGATACGGTTCGAACTGGTAGACAGATTATCTGATCAGGAAGGGAGATTTCTTTTTTTAAAAGGGAAATTAGAAGAGACGGAATGCACCCTAATATATATGACCCAAATACACATCCGACAAAATACCTCGCTGAAATACTACTGAAATTAAAAGATTTTAAACAGGGAAAGGTCATCTTGGGTGGGGACCTAAATGTTTGTATAGATCCGACGGTTGATAATACATCTCAGATACAGAGGATCAAAAGTAACCATCATAGAAAGATAAATAGTTTGTATGGAAGCCAGAGATCAGAGATTATACTTTTTATTCTCCGGTACATGGGAGTTACTCCCGGATCGACTACTTCTATGTAGACCACAGTATGTTAGAATGGGTGGTTGAGACGAAAGTCGAAATCATGACGCTATCCGACCATGCCCCAATAAGTATATACCTAAACATCGCAGGAAATCCAAGGCCAGGACAAATCTGGAGGCTAAACAAGGAATTACTGATAGAAGAGACCAGTTTAATTAGGGTGAAAAAAAAGCTAGAGGAGTACTTTAGGTTAAATGATACAGATGAAATATCTAAAGCAACATTATGGGATGCACACAAAGCCCTGATAAGAGGGACGCTGATATCAGAGGGGGCGAGGAGGAAAAAGGAAAAAAACTGCAAAAGGGAAAAACTTACAGCGGAACTATTTAAACTAGAACAAAGGCATAAAAAAATGGGAAAGCAACAAGATCTGTACCTAGAAATCGTGATTAAACAAACTTTAAGTTGAGGTTCACCCTAATTTCTCACTTAATATTAATAAAATTGCCTTCCATTCAACATAACAAATCCGTGGTTTTTTTTTTTTTTTTGCTTAAGGCTTACCTTTTTTTTCGTTTCATTGCGGCCTGTCAGTCATTTTCCAACGCGGGGGAATGGGCGTGCCTATCGCTTTTCCCCCCCGACGGTGCTATGTCTCCTGGGAATCAGTTCTGACATTCCCAGGAGACGCTCTCTGATCAAATCCCGCGATATTTCGGCGGTCACGTGACTCGGCTCGCCGTCAGCACAGCACATGCGCGGGATACAGCGGTGAATGCTGGGACGCCAGCATTCATCGTATCCCGGAAATGAATACTGCTGGGCTTCAACGTGCCCAGCGTGCCCTAATTAAAAATGACAACTGCCTGGACCACATTATATAAAATATCCTTTGGAGCTAAAAGATCATGCTGACGGTGAAAACAGTGGGACACACAGGCTGCGAGTTATAGAAGGTAAGAGGGGCACAATAAAAAAAAAATAATCGATGGAACCCCCGCTTTAAAGACCTCCTTAATCAGGAAACGAAAAGGGATTTAAATCTAATTGCAAAGGATAGATATCAATGGGGAAATAAAACAAGTAAACACTTAGCCAGGATGGTACAGAAAAATAAATCAAGAAACTTCATAGACAATATTAAAAATGAGAAAGGAGAGGTAGCCCATACCACAAAAGATATAGCCAAAATGTTTAGAGCTTACTATGAAAAATTATACGCAGTTGAACAAAATAACTGGCAAGGAGATGAGAAAAAAAATAAGACCTTAGAATTTCTAAAAGAAGCAAGGCTCCCAAAAATAAGTCAGAATGATGCTTTAATGATGGATAGACCAATTACAAAAGACAAAATAAAAATATCAGGTACAGCGGCGGGTAAAAGTCCGGACCCGGACGGCTTTACAATATTGTATTATAAAAAATGGAAAGAGATACTCATCCCAAGACTCTGCCAATATTTTAATGGCCTAGGCAAAGATTACAAATTAGGTAAAGAAGCATCTGGGGCAACAATCGCACTTATCCCGAAGGAGGGTAAAGATGTCAAGAGTTGTTAGAGTTATAGGCCGATATCCCTGCTGAATGCTGATGTAAAATTATTCGCAAAGGTACTGGCAGAGAGGGTGAAACATTTGTTGACAAAACTAATCCATCCAGATCAGATGGGATTTGTCCAAGGAAGAAAGGGGAGGGATAATGGAGTAAGAACTCTTCTGATACTTCAAAAAATGAAAGAGTGAGTGCCCAGGTCTACTCCTGTCGATTGACGCTGAAAAAGCTTTCGACAGGGTAGACTGGGGACTCATGCTACAAACTTTAGAGAACATGGGGAAGGGACAGAAGATGAGAGAGTGGATTAGGGCTTTATATTAATCCCCATCGGCAAGGATAAAAATAAATGGATGTCTCTCCCAAGCCTTTACGATGCAGAACAGTACAAGGCAGGGATGCCCCCTGTCGCCACTCCTGTTCGTATTGTCTATAGAACCCTCATTAGCCAGGATCCGTAAATGCCAGGATATCAAAGGAGTTAAAATAGGAGAAGACGAGCATATATTATCCGCCTATGCAGATGACGTCCTCTTCTATATAGTAAACCCTAAAACCTCTATCCCGAAATTACTGAATATATGTAGACAGTACAGAGAAATCTCTAATTTCAAACTAAATATTACTAAAACGGAAATACTGAATGTAAACGTCAATAGGATAGATGAACGATTATTAAGAACAGAGTTTCAATTCCCATGGGTAAAGGAGCTTAAATACTTTGGGATCCGCCTAGCAAATTCAATTAAAAAGATCTACGAGATCAACTATATACCACTATTAGACGAAATTAAATCTGAGATAAAAAGGGTAAAAAAATAGACATATCTCATGGATAGGCGGATACATTTTTGTAAGATGGTTCTTCTACCAAAAATCCTGTATAGGTTCCAGATGATCCCCATTGCTTTGCCAACATCTCTGTTTATA
Organism: Rana kukunoris; assembly: GCA_029574335.1. Classification (NCBI taxonomy): domain Eukaryota; kingdom Metazoa; phylum Chordata; class Amphibia; order Anura; family Ranidae; genus Rana; species Rana kukunoris. The sequence continues at coordinate 229,283,361 of CM056052.1, forward strand.
TTGCTCAAAAAAATTGATCATGAATTATATTTGGAGAAATAAGAAACACAGAATCTCCCTTCAGATTTTAAAACAACCAAAAAATAAAGGGGGTCTCGCAGTACCTGATATTAAAAAGTACTACGACGCAGTCGTCCTGTCAAGAGTAATAGAATGGGCCAGAGTCAAAGAAAAAAGGTGGGTCAGTTTATAAAATGCACTATCAAAGGTGAGACTAGAATGCAATTTGGAACCCGCCACAATTTAGGGCAATGGGCACGAATACACATGAGATAACAAGTAATGCACTTAAAATATGGGACACAGTTTATAAAAAAAACTGGGAAGGAATTTAACTCGCCCCTTATAGCACTGAAAAACAACGACTACTTTGAACCCGGGAAAACACAGGTGGGAGGAAATTGGATTAAGCACAAATCGGCACAACTAAGGGATATTATCACAAATGGACATTTAATAACACTACAGGAGTTAAAACAAAAAGAAAATGTTATGGAAATAACTGGAGGTATCAACAGCTAAGCCATTTTATCCGAAAATTACCACACCCATTGAGGTCTGGAGAACAGTTAACGGAAATGGAAAGATTATGTTCTACAGAAAGCACTATAGGCACCATTTCTAAGCTTTATAGGATTTTGCTGGAGATGGACGAGCAAGGGATACCTCCATTTATTAAAAAAATGGGAGAAAGAATTGAGGTCACAGAGGGAAAAGGTCACAATTGAAAAAATGTTGAAACGGATACACACCTCGGCGAAAGACAGTAGAACGGCGGAAATTAACTTCAAATGCATAGCGGGATGGTACATAACACCTGATAAACTGAGCAAATTTAAAGAGGGGCAATCAGGAGATTGTTGGAGAGGCTGCAAGGCCCTAGACACCATGGCCCACATATGGTGGGAGTGCCCCAAAGTTAAAAAATATTGGGGGAAAATTCTGGAACTTATACAGGACATCACAAAGAAAGAAATTAAGTCGGATCCATGTGTGGTTCTCTTTCACGGAGGGAAAGAGGGGATCAAAAGCTACAAGGAATCTCTTGTACCGCATCTATTGAACGCCGCCAAGAGGCTAATACCCAGGAAGTGGCAAGAGGCCGAGTGCCCCACGACCTGGGAATGGATAGATGCAGTTGAAGAGACCTACACAATGGAAGATCTAAGGGAAGGCATTGAGGGCAATATCATCAGCCAAAATAAGAAATGGGACAGCTGGAGAGCATTTAAGAGATCCTGGAGCTACGCTGAAAATTTAAGGGTAATATAGTCCCGAAGAGAAAGGCTCAGAGGAACTTGAGGGGACAAGGGGCAAAGTCAAGGTGAGAAAGGGGGGAAGGGGTGGGAGGGGGGGGGGAAGGGAAAAAGGGAACAAGTGGAGGGCCATAGGGATTTTATGTTATGTGAAAAGTATGTAAAGGATAAAAAAAAAAAACATTTTTTTAAAAGTTATCACTGATGATGCAAAGCCATAATAGAGACGCTACGGGCAGGCTTGAAAGAAAAAATGAGCGTCCTACGTAAAATTTAAGAAAACTCTATGAGGTGGAGTCTGAAGTGAAAAAAGAGAAAAAAAAAATAAAAAAAACATTCAATCTATAAAATATGGTCTCTTGGAGTTGATGAAATTATATGTACATGGATAGAAAACTGGTTACTTGAGGTGAGAGGTGATCATTGACCCTTTCTCTGAATGGTCCAAAAGTTGTGAGTGGTGTGCTCCAGGGTTTTGTCTTGGGGCCAATGTTATTCAATTTGTTTACTAATGATATAGAGGTTAAAATTAAGGGCTCAATTTCAATGTTTTCTTATGATACCAAATCATGCAGTAAAATAAGACACGGTGTGTAGCATTGTTACAGGAAAATCTTGATAAAATAGGGGGTTGGGAATCTATGTGGCAGATGAGTTTCAGTATTGAGAAATCTAAAGTTATGAACTTTTGGTGCCAAAAATACACATGCAAAATGCACACTAGGGGGGCTCCCTTGTGATAATCCATGATGGAAAAGTATATAGGGGCGTTTGTAGAACACAGATATAGCATTCAATTGCAAACTGCAGCTAGCCAAATACTCTTATGCATTAAAAAGTGCATACTTTCAAGAGATAAATAATTCTACTCATTTTACAAAATACTGCTTTGGCCTCAACTTAAATGTGCAGTTTAGTTTTGGGTACCAATCCTCAGAAAATATGTTGTTTAGAGTTCAGCAAATGGGCAACAAAGTTAATAAGGGGAACGGTGTATTTGAAGGTCTCTGAAAAGTACACGCAGCCACAATTTGAGACCATTGTCTTTTTCAACCTTATAAACTATAACTATTGAGTGGAAGGGAGAGAGTGGAAACTGTCAGCTTGTGTTGTGAATGATTACAGCTTGAGGAAAGGGCTTTATTTACAAAAACATAGGCGACAAGAGCACAGGCCATCTACTAGACTAAGCTGTCTCAGACAAGTTTAGTAGCCGATCTAGACGTTTACCAAAATGGAGAAATGAGGAGGGGGTGACACTGTGCAGGTTGCAATTCCCCTTCCTATAGGAACACACATATTGTAAGGCTTCAAGGTTGTGAAACTATGAACTCAATGTCCCTGATTGAGGCGGAAGGAGAAAACCACCTTAAAGCGGAGGTTTACCCTGAAAATTAACTTTTTACCATTAGATCCAGCATACTGCTGGATTTTTTTTTTTTTGCTGTAGTTAGCGAGTTATCTGTATTTCTAATCCGGCTCCGAGAAGATTCCCCGCGGGGTATAGGCATTCCTAAAACCAGGCATAGATGATTGACGTGCGCGTACAGCGCGCCACGCCTTCCGAAAATAGCAGACGCGAGACTCGGCTGTTCACGGCGCCTGCAGTGTAGGGCTGACTGCCCAGGCGCCGTAAAAAGCCGAGTCCCACTTCGGGTATTTTCGGAAGGCGTGATGCGCTGTACGCGTACGTCAATCATCGATGCCTGGTTTTAGGAACGCCTATTCCCCGGGGCAGAGAGAACCCGGAAGCCGGATTAAAACTACAATAAAACGGTAAGTACAGCGGGGGGGGGGGGGGAAACACCAGCATGCTGCAGATATCAAGAGTATGCTGGATTGAATGGTATATATTTTGTATAGGGTGAACCCCCGTTTTAAGGAGGAATTATGCTTCAGCCTTAAAGACAAACTTGTGTAACGCTAGCAAAAGTTCTTTACAGAATAAAGTGGCACAGAGACAAAGGGGAGTGACAAGGGGAAAAATATGTGATGGTACTCAAGGTCAGATACTAATCTAGACCAAACAAAGAACAGGAGAAGTCCCATGGATTTCTTCCTAGGATGAAATTTCCTGGTTTCACACCACTCAAAACAGGCTTTTCAAAAGGGATAGTAGACATTGAGAGAAGATGACTTTCTATCCCTCAAGAGGGTAGGGATGACTGAATCCAATAACTTCATGCCCCTGAGCTTCAACAGCCAAGTGTTAAAATCAGTGACAGACTGGTGGATCAGTCCTTGGGGTAGAAGGTCTGAACACCACAGAAGGGTGCACAGAAAGTCTGGCAGGAATTTGAGTACCACGTCCTCCTGGTCAAGTTTGTGAGAGAAGAATCCTCAAAATTCCTTGATCTTGTTAGAGCAGAATTTTGCCTGGGTAAAAAAATAAAAAATAAAAAAAAGAAGGATGAAAAATCAGCAGCTACAAACACTGCAGCTGCTGACTTTTAATAGAACACTTACCTGTCCTGGGAGCCCGCAATGTCCGCACCCAAAGTTGACCCGTCCCTTGGCTCCAGGTGCAGGGATGGCAGCATGCACGAGTCGCTCTGCACTTCCTGAATGGTCCCTGCTGTCTTCTGGGACCTGTCTCCCAGAAGGCAGCGGGGGGAGGAGAGGCCAGACATTACGTAGCTTTCCCTGGAAGTGGGAGCAGATACCTGGATTTGACAGATATTTGCTCCCCCTGAAAGGTGCCAAATGTGGCACCAGAGGGGGCAGGAATTTTATCAGCGGAAGTTCCATTTATGGGTGGAACTCCACTTTAAACATGAGGGAGAAGCTGTAAAAGCAAAAAGGCATACAGTAGTCAAGAGTTGTAGGCAGGCGTGAGGAAAAGCTGTAAAAGAAAAATGCTTTCAAAACTATATATTTTACTTGTTTATCTTGATCAATTTACAAAACACTGAGTGAACAGAAGAAATCAATAACAAATCAATATTTGGTGTGACTACAGTTTCACACCAGCATCAATTCTAGGTACACATAGTGCATGTGCACACAGTTTTTGAAGGATCATGGCTGGTAGATTGTTCACTGATGGTATGGTTCTCCTCACATGTACTCAAAGTATGCCATCCTGGGAATTTGGCATCAAATATACTCTAGCCTGTTAACAGAGAAGAGGCAGGCCACCAGCATGTGCAGTTGGACAGAAGGATTTCTCAGGATAGGGCCAGGATTGTTTGCAATAGCGGGTTGTAGGGCAGGGCATGCAAGGGGTAATAGACTCTTAGAAAGTGCTTCTAGCCTTTTATCCAATGGGTTTTGAACACTGTGATGTCCTTTAGGCCAGACAGGAAATGGCCAGGATCACTACTGGGATAACCCAATCGTGCAACTGACAAAGACACATAAATGAGCAGTGAGAAACATGGAAGGAGATTCTGGCAGGAGTAGTCTGCACAGATGCAGTAAAGGACAGCTAGAGCACCAAATACAAATGTGGCCCCCCTCCCACTGAGGACAGTGCAACCAATAGTTTCACAGTTAGCACTTTGCAAGTCATTCACTTAGGGAAAAAAACGGGGGAATGTAAGCACATCAGATTTTTCAGCAGGGCACAAAAATGTAGCATTAATTGTTAAACTGTGAGACAGTTAAAGTATGATTGACAGCATGCACAAAAGTATTTTCAGAAAGTGAATACTCCATTCATATGCTGCAGAAAAAGGTAAATTTCAGACTAAGGTTTAACATTCTATCACAATCGACGGATGCTGAAAAAAAAAAAAAAACACATACAAAAAAAAAAAAAAAAAAAAACACCCACAACTTGTAACACACACTGTTATCGCTGCACTTTAACATGCCATTTATTGCGCAAAGGGTCAAAGGCTGGCGTGATAAACTGCAAGAGTCACACGAATTTACTTATTAACTACCACTAAGAAATTCTGATGTTTGCAAATAGACTTAATTCACGGAATATAACTGTTGTACAAATCTAATAAAAGTTTACTTTTTTTATTTTAACAAAAAAGTATTATGGTACAGATCTCACAAAAATACCCCTAGCTTCACTGTGATTAATTTGTAGCATAGTCATATTTACCTGTGGCACTGGTTCATCTCCATCTTGTTCTGGTTTCCACAACAGAGTCAGCTCTGGCTTCTTACCCACTTGCTGGAAATGTGAACTCACTAGAGGCAGGGCCTGGAAGACACATCAGCAATGTGATTAGGCTTCACATAGCCTAGACAGCATGCCACAACAGATCTTATGTGTAAACATGCCTGATGGAATAATTGCCTGAGTTGCCCATAACTAGCATACACAGCTTTTTTTTTTTTTTTAAATGCACAAGAAAATAAGTATTGTTCCAGTTGCCATAACCAAACTCAGGTCTTTTGAGTATTATAAACAAATCCTACTATGTAGACCAGGGCTCAAAATTTCAAATCCTGAGCTACTAGCCAGGTCTAAAGGGTTACTTGCCACCAGCTGCCTCACCCAACCTCTACCACACCCTCATAAATTAACTCATGAAATGACACAAATGTTTTATGCAGAATCAAGTTATAAAAACAACATTATCCATGTCTACCAACGCAGCCTGCCCATGTCCGCCAATGTAGCCTGTGTCACCATGCAGCCTACGTGTGCAGGGGAAGGGAGGAAAATCGCTGCTCGGATGATCAGAGCGCCGGGAACATAATGGCTTTAATTTCAATAGCTGTGTGTTCCACGCCACGCACCGTCAAATACAGCCCCTCCCCATTGTCTAGAGAACATTGATAGACAGATTGATCGTCCCAGGATTGGACGGATGATCTATCAAAGTGCTCGGACTAAAAGGAAGGTCTATATGTGACAGCGTGCGGCGGGGAATACACAGCTATTGAAATTAAAGCTGTGACATAGTTACATAGTAGTTGTGTTGAAAAAAAGACAAGTCCATCGAGTCCAACCTCTGTGTGATTATATGTCAGTATTACATTGTATATCTCTGTATGTTATGGGCATTCAGGTGCTTATCTATTAGTTTTTTTTAAAATAAACTATCGATGCTCCCCACTAATACCACTGCCTGTGGAAGGGAATTCCACATCCTTGCCGCTCTTACAGTAAAGAACTCTCTAAGTAGTTTAAGGTTAAACTGCTTTTCTTCTCATTTTAATGAGTGGCCACGTGTCTTGTTAAACTCCCTTCAACAAAAAGTTGTATCCCTATCGTGGGGTCACCAGTATGGTATTTGTAAAATTAAATCCTATCCCCTCTCAAGCGTCTCTTCTACAGAGAAAATACGTTTAGTGCTCCGAACCTTTCCTCATGACCAATATCCCCCAGACTATTTGCTTTGTTGCCCTTTTTTGTACCTCACTCCATTTCCAGTACATCCTTCCTGAGGACTGGTGCCCAGAACTAAACAGCATACTCTAGGTGCAGCCGAACCAGAGTTTTGTAGAGCAGGAGAATTATAGTTTTGTCTCTGGAGTTCATGCCCTTTTTAATGCATGCCAATGCTGAGCCTATCATCTACTAGGACCCACAGGTCCTGTTCCATCCTAGATTTCCCCCATAGGTTATCCCCCCCACCCCAGTGTATAGATTGCATTCATGTTTTGCAACCCAAATGCATCATTTTAAATTATTCTACATTAAACCTCATTTGCCATGTAATTGCCCACCCCATTGATGTGTTTAGATCTTTTTACAAGGGTTCTACATCCTGCGGAGAAGTTATTGCCCTACTTAGCTTAGTATTGTCCGCAAATACAGAGATTCAACCGTTAACCCCATCCTCCAGGTCATTAACTGCTTGCCGCAGTTATACGGCGGCAGGTTGGCTCTCCTGGGCGAGAGCCTGTAGCTCTACGTCGGCACTTCTGCGGCCACTAGGGAGCGCGTGCGCGCCGCTGGAGGCTCGCGCCCCCGCTCGCCCCCGAGTCCTGTGCGCGTGCTCGGTGGGCACGATCGCTGCCGGGCACACGCGATCGCTCGTTACAGAGCGGGGACCGGGAGGTATGTTTGTAAACACATAGCTCTCAGTCCTGTCAGCGGGGGAAACGCTGATTTTCTGTTCATACAATGTATGAACAATAGATCAGTGATTTCCCCTAGTGAGTCCACCCCCCCATACAGTTAGAACACACCCAGGAACACACTTAACCCCTTCCCTGCCCCCTAGTGTTAACCACTTCACTGCCAATGGCATTTTTATAGTAATCCAATGCATTTTTATAGCATTGATTGCTAAAAAAATGCCAATGGTCCCAAAAATGTGTCAAAAGTGTCCGCCATAAGGTCGCAGTACTGAAAAAAAACGATGATCGCCGTTACTAGTAAAAAACTAGTAAAAAAAAAAAAAATGCCATAAAACTACCCCCTATTTTGTAAACGCTATTACTTTTGCGCAAACCAATCAAACGCTAATTGCGATATTTTTTAACAAGAAATATGTAGTAGAATACGTATCGGCCTAAACTGAGGAAATTTTTTTTTTTATATATTTTTGGCGGATATTACAGAAAAAAAGTAAAAAATATTGCATTTTTTTCAAAATAGTCGCTCTATTTTTGTTTATAGCGCAAAAAAAAACAAAAAAAACCGCAGAGATGATCAAATACCACCAAAAGAAAGCTCTATTTGTGAGAAAAAAAGGACGCCAATTTTGTTTGGGAGCCACGTCACACGACCGTGCAATTGTCAGTTAAAGCGACGCAGTGCCGAATCGCAAAAAGTACTCTGGTCATTGGGCAGCAATATGGTCCAGGGGTTAAGTGGTTAATGAACAAAATAAATAGGATTGATCCCAGAACAGAACCCTGTGGGACCCTACCACCCACCCTGACCATTCCGAGTACTCCCCATTTATCACCACCCTGGGAAAATCGCCTTTGTAGCCAGTTTTCAATCCATGTCTGCCAACAGACCTTATTTTGTACAGTAAACGTTTATGGGGAACTGTGTCAAATGGTTTTGCAAAATCCAGATACACTACGTCTACGGGCCTTCCTTTATCTAGATGGCAACTCACCTTCTCACAGAAGGTTAATAGATTGGTTTGGCAAGAACAATTCTTCATGAATCAATGCCGATTACTGCTAATGATACCGTTCTCATTACTAAAATCTTGTATATAGTCCCTTATCATCCCCTGCAAGAGCTTGCATACTATTGATGTTAGACTAAATGGTCTGTAATTCCCAGGGATGTATTTTGGGCCTTTTTAAATATTGGTGCTACAATGGCTTTTCTCCAATCAACTGGTATCATTCCAGTCAGTAGACTGTAAAAATTAGGAACAATGGTCTGGCAATTACTTGACCGAGTTCCCCAAGTACCCTCGGATGCAAGCCATCTGGTCCCGGTGATTTATTAATGTTAAAGTTTCCCAAATCTAATTTAATTTCTTCTGTTAACCATGGAGGTGCTTCCTGTAATGTGTCATAAGGATAAACAATGCAGTTTTGGTTACTGAAGCCCCCTTGATCCCCTCGTGAAGACTGAGGAAAAGAATAAATTCAATACCTTCGCCATCTCCCCTTCCATTGAAACCGATGTCCTTCCTCATTCTGTACGGGGCCAATATGGTCTGTCCTCCCTTTTTTACTGTTTACAAACTTAAAGATTTTCCTGTTATTTTTTTTGCGCTCCTCCGCTATTCGTCTTTTGTGTTCTATCACGGCCGCCCTAATTGCACCCTTACATTTCTTGTTGCACTCTTTAGAAAGTCTGGATGCTGTTAATGATCCCTCAACCTTGTATTTTTTTTAATGCCTTCTTTGCTTTTACATTGGAGTTAAGCCATCCAGGACATTTGTTCGCTTTTAAATGTATTACTTAACAGGATGCATTGGCTAATCCCCTTATTTAATATGCTATTAAAGCAAACTCACCTCTCCTCCGTGTTCTTTGTTACCAAGATTTTATCCCAATTCTTGCCTGCTAACAAGGTTGGTAGTTTAGGAAAGTTGTTTCTTTTAAAATTTAGTGTCTTTGTATTCCCCTTATGTTTCCTATTTGAGCGATTTACACTGAAGCCAATAGACCTGTGATCGCCGTTTCCTAAAATTGTCCCGTATTTACACATCCTTATGTTTTCCTGCGCTCTAATCATCGTGGCGGTCGCTCTCCTCTATCTTCCCCTCCTATTGCTGGGAGAACGGCTCCCATACAACCTGCCTGCTGGCGGTGTTCTCCCCCCCCCACGCTCAGGCAGCCACAAGCAAAATGCCAGCAGGCGAGTGGAATATTTGAGGATTGATTTAGACCAGTATGGAGTACTGGTATTCCTTCCCTCTTGATCTTTTACAGCAATTTCTGAAAGAGAGGGATCAGAGGGAATGCATAGATCAGTGAAAACTGATTCCAAGGAATTATTAGAGCATCCGTTCCGTAGGCCAAAGGATCTCTCGTCCTGGATACAAAGTTGTCCAATTTCCTGTTGAGCCTGGAAGCTAGCAGGTCTACACCCAGGGTCGCCCATCTTTGGCATATTGCCTGAAAGACATCGGGGTGGAAAGGCCACTCTACTGGAGACAGTTGCTGGTAACTTGGATAGTCCGCTTGCCAGTTCTCTACCCCTGGAATAAAGATTGCAGAAAGACGAGGAACATGTTCTTCTGCCCATGTCAGAATCCAATTCACCTCCTTCTGGGCATCCCAACTCTGGGTGCCCTTTTAATGATTGATATAAGCTACTGCAGTAGCAATGTTGAATTGAATCCAAACAGGGTGACCCTGTAACCTGTGTGTCCAGGTACTGAGGGCTAAGTACACTGCCCGAATCTCCAGTATGTTGATGGGCAGGATGCTCTCTCTCTTCGGTTTTGGCCCAGGTACCCTTGGCTGAAGCTTCTTCTAACACTGCTCCCCAGCCTAACAGGCTGGCATCCGTAGACACCACCTTCCAGGTGACTGGGAGAAAGCACTTTCCTTTCCGCAAGTTCTTGGTCTTTAACCACCAACTGAAGCTCTGGCGCACCGGTTGAGATAGGCGCATGGGTAAATCCAGAGCTGGACTTTACCTGTTCCAGGCCACTAGAATATTGCCTTGCAGTAGTCTTGAATTAAACTGGGCATAGGGAACAGCCAGGAAAGAGGCCACCACCTTACCTAGTTGCCTCATACAGAGGCGATTCGATGGTCCCCACTTTGCCCTGACTTTGTGGATCAATTCTCTTAAAAGACTTGATCTTTGGCTCTGGTAGGAATACCCTGCTTTGGGCTGTGTCTATGATTGCGCCCAAATATTCTTCCCTTCTTTGGGCTTGCAGGGAGGATTTCTGTAGGTTTATGATCCATCCTAAATGCTCTATTTTACTGTATTGAGCACTGCATGATCTAATCCTGCCACTGACTGATCTATCACAAGTAGATCGTCTAGGTAGGCTGTCACCGCTATGCCCCATGCCATTAGCTTTGCCAACAGAGGGGCCAGACATCTCCATTTGGTTTTGGAACCACAAAGATGTTTGAGTTAAAAACCTAAACCTTGTTCCTCTAGGGGTAATTCCATGATTACCCCTTGGGACATCAAGTGATCCAATCCCTTGAAGAAGGATTTTCTTTTTAATGGATCTTTGGAGAGCCACGAACTTCGAAATTCCAGCTTGTACCCTAGGGATACTGTGGAAACTACCCACTTGTCCTGGATCTCTGTCTGCCATGCCGCTGAAAACTGCCAAAGCCGCCCCCCCCACTTGGCCGAGCAGGGGCGCCTTCTTATAAAGAGGTTTTGCTTTGGGGCCTTGATTGTTAGCTTTTGAACCCCATGGCTTCTTGTTCTTCTGGGCCTGGTTTTCTTTAGCCATTGTGGCTGGCAGAAATTGACGTCGCCACTGGCTGGAGGTAGATCTTCCAGGAGACGGGGGGAGAGAGTACATTTAAGACAATGACGCTTGTTTTTCTTGTTCTCTGGCACCAGAGTAGTCTTACCGCTCGATATCTTTTGGATATATTTTTCCAAATCATCCCCCAAAAGGCGTTCGCCATGGAAGGGGAAACTGGCCAAAAGTTTTATGCATGGGGCTTCTGCTGACCAATGCTTTAGCCAAAGAATCCTGCGCATATGCACCAGCTGGAGCATCAGGCCTGTTGGATAGAATCTCTAATGGCATCCACTGTGAAACAAAGACCCTAGGCATATTCTCCCAAAATTGTATCTGCTCCGAAGGCAGATCTTTCAGCCCCCGTTTCACCTGGCACATACGAACTGCCGCCACAGCAGGTTGGGTTACTGCTCCCGCAGAGGGAGAAAGGGAGACCTTAATAAAAATTCCAACTTTTTTTCAGAAGGATCTTTAAATACCCAGGCATTGTCCACCGGATAAGTTAGCCTTTTATTTACACAAGAAATAGCTGCATCCACAGAAGGCAGACTCCACTTCTTGGTAAACTTCTCCCTCCATAGGATAAGTAACTTCAAACTTCCTAAGAGGAGAACAACTCTTATCTGGGTGTTTCCAGTCTGCGTAAATCAGATTCTCCAATAAAGGATGGATTGGAAATGCACAGGCAGCCTGCAGGGATTTTAATGAACCCAGAGAGGAGACAGGTGATTCAGTTAACTCAGCAGAGGGTAATCTTAATGTAGAGCGTACTGCTTCAGCACAACATTGCACCTGTAACTTCAGAACTTGGGAAGCAGAAAAAGGTTCCTCCGATACTACTGATCCCTCCGAGTCCTCATCCTCCTGATGGAGCCTTATCCTCTTCAGATTTCTCTGAAAGGTGATCCAAAACAACAGAAGGAGATCTGCTTCGTTTTTTGTCCTTTTCTGAGGACTTTGCGAAAAGCGCAGCGATTCTCCCTTCTAAGTTGTTCAGGGCTGTTGCCAAACTGTCCTCAGTAACATATGCAGGCACCGGCACCACAGGAGAGGCTGCTACGCCTGATAGAGGTAATGGCTCATCCTATATAGGTGCTTTAAGTATTACTGGAGAGGAAGGTACCGAGCAGGCACGGCTAGAGCCTCCTGTCTCAGGCGGCAGTGCTTTTTTGTCTTTTTTAGTCCCTGAATTTCTTCTCTGGGAAGACATTTTACTAAGCATAGCCGAGGTACCAAAAAAAAAATGCATATACTACTGTGCTAGTTTAGCAATCTACATACAAGTATGTAACTAATAACACACTGGTTTATGCTAGAGTAGGTGTCTATCTATATGAGTGCTCAGCCAACCACATAGTGATCTTACGTGTCCTTACGCTGCTGTGTCCAATTAAGGAAGCTCCAAGCCTGAGAGGCTCCTTTTAATTACTTCCTGTATGAGCTGCCATAGGGAAATAGCGTGCACATGCCCATGCACGCTTACAGGCCTGCCCCCTTCCATTGCCAAATAGCATAAAGCGCACCCCGGGGGTAATGGCGGTGCCCAGACATGAGGAAAAAGCCTCCTGACACTTGTCTGAAGAGGAGGGGAAGGCATCCGTCCGTGGCAGAGCTTAGCAGTGGAAGGAGTGTGTTTGTCTGGAGAACTGACACTGATCTGGAGCATGGTGAGTGGAACTCAGCTCTTTACTCCCCCCAGTGGTGGCTGAAATTATGACACCCATGACAAAATTAGGAAAGTTTCTTAATTTTTAAACTTAGGACTCTTTCCTGGCTTACCTTTTACCCGCTGCAGGTTTTCTACCAAGCAGAACCAATCTTCCCCCATCACGGCGGGGTGTGTGCGCCAACCTTCAGGGATATGAGTTCCTACTTAAAAGAGGCCCCTGGGCCTTGAAAAAGACTCTGCCAGGACTTTTAACATTTAGAGCAAAAGTGCTGGACCCTAGAGCCCAGTCCTCTGGAGAGAGACATTACAGGCGATATTTCGTCCATGAGGCTCGGATACCATCCAGTTTTGGCGTAAAATTTTAGGCGTCTTGGATGGACCCGAAAGTTTAGCTCTTTTACCCTCCCAGGGTTTCTTTGGCAGAGCTTCCTACTTGCACATCCTACTTGCGTCCAATACCTTAGACACTGGCGAAAAAACTGAAGTACTTGCCTTAGGGGAGGGATTATATGGAGGAGAACTTGTCTTCATTGGTTGTGCCAGTGTCCAATCACCTCTGGTGACCATACAACCCAATTTGTAAATCATTGGCTCTGTGTCCCGTGGTGTACGATAAAGAAACTGTTTTTCAGATTTTCAGAAAGGATTTTAATATAAATATTATGCATGACAGAGTCCCTTGTCATATGCAGGTAGCTTGATAAAAGCTACCTGTGCCTGCTGTCTTTTATGCTGCCCATATAGGAATAAAAAAAAATATTTAGAAAATTTTAGTTTTAAGAACGTTTGTTCGAATTTCTAATCATATGTGGGGTCAAATTGCCGAAGTAGAAGCAGAATGGACAACTTCTCAATCGAATACATTTTTGGACAGCTTATTTGGTTTTCGTTCAGAAATTGCATTACTTTTAAAATTGAGTGTGCTGCACTGTATTTCCTGATATGTGAACAAATAATGCATTTTGTATGCAGGCCAACTAATATGCCAACCAACTAATCGATAATGAAAATAGTTGACTACGCTTCATTATCGAGTAAGTCTATTAGTTGTTTCAGCCCTATTTTTAAGTACTCCATTTCATGCATCACTGGTCATGCTTACGTTACAATAAATCCGCTTCTGGACACCGTATCTTAGCACCAAAACATCAAAGGACTCATTTAACACCCCCATAACCATTGCCTCCGACTCCAATGGGCCACTTTCCTGGAAAGACATAGAAACGGGCAATGAGAAACATCAACTATAACACACTGTATGAAACAAACACATTCTAAATGTGCATTTTTATCATACCAAACATCCTATAAAATACTTCATAGAGATAATAAATGCATATACAAGATGAATTTCGACTTGCCTGTACACTCTCCATTTTGGAGTACAGTACAGGACACAGGCAAAGTATCCATGGATCATGGGTTATAAGGTTGTACCTTCAGGTGACTAGACACTGGCAAAGCTCTTGAGGAGAACCCCCCTGGTTATCAGGCAAAAAATATTCAGATCTCTGAATAAGTAGTGATAAGGAGAGGGGGTTCTTCTCTAGCAAAACACAATCCTTGCAAATACTGAGCCCCCTTGGCTTGCAAACCATACTGTACCAAACTCCCTCGTGGAAGAGGATAGAAGGAGAGCCTGTGTGCCTAATCAAGGCTGTAGGTGGTAAAGCACATGACTGGTATTACGCAATACTCGTTAATCCACCTTAGCCTAAGCGCTAAGTGGTTACGTTCTAGGTTAAGTTTGCACATATGTGAAATACATTCCAATGTATCAGTTATGATAGTAACGATCAGATACAGTGCAACCCTGTCTTACCAGTCTACATCGCTGGTCCCAGTAAAGGATCTAGGCTTTGCCTATCACCGTAGGCTTACCGACAAAGTTTTCAGGAACCATTATGATGCCCTGGACCTGTATAGCAACCTGTGGCTGACAAGATGCCAAGATAAATGCCCATGAAGGATCCAGTGCCTGAAGTAACATTACAGGACATCACCACAGCATGTGGTCTGGGTACAGTTCCAAAGGTTTTACTGAAAATGAACCAACCTGAAAGCAAGGCTTCTAAAGTAATATCTAAAATACAGTAAGGAACTGATTGATTAAAAAGTTGATTTTTTTTTTTTTTAAACTGAGCAACTTCTCTGCAAGGGAAAAGAGGTGCATCACCTTTGGACACTAGCAAAAAATTGAGGATTCACAGGTTATACTGGAAGAGCATACTCAATAGCTTTTTCAGTGCCCAATCACCTGAAGGTACGAGACGATAACCCATAGTCTATGAATATTATGCCTTCATCCTGTACTGTATGATTAAGATACAGTTCTAAGCTTTGTGTTGTACCATTCAGCCACTTCTTGAAGCTGATTTATACTGCAGAATGCACCAAGACTTACCTTTACAAACACAGAGAAGAACAGCTCGGCACTAAGTTCCTGTACTCTTTTTGATGCAGTCTTTCGATCATTACAATGATCTGCTTGCTTCTGGATAGCATCCTGTGGCAATTTCAGCTTTGGACCACAGCCTAAAAAACACAAAGATTATTTGCAAAACAAATGTATAAAAAGTTAGATTTAGCAAAAGTTATACAAACTGTGCCTGTGCACATGGTATCCTCATAAGCTTCTTGTTAAGAGATACTTTTAAAATAATATCATGGTATCTTTGTGGTTTGCATGTCTTTAGCATTTTTATTAAAATGTATTGTAGCTTTATATTTTGGAAAGAGACAGAAAAATAATGTATGATACCGAGTATAGCCACAGCCAGCTATTTTTATTTATTTCACTCACTGAAAAATAAGGTACACAGTGAAAAAGTTTGTTCATATTGTGTCTAAAGAAATTATATTGCCTATTAACAAGAAAAATTATCCTTTTAGTTTAATTTTTTGAAAAAGGTGCAACTTTAGCAATACAGACAATATTTGCTTAACCCCTTCAATTCCAGCCTATAGGGAAATTACGCTATGGTCATCCCCTCGCCGATGAGACTGGACATTGCACAACGTCCTGTCTTCACGGCGTTCTAGGGCGGGCGCGCGCGCCCGCGGCACCACCCGCGATCCCGCGCGCGTGCCCGGCGGCTGCGATTGCCGCCGGGGACCCGCGATTTCCGGCAATCACGTCAGGAGTGTGGATCTGTGTGTGTAAACACACAGATCCACCTCCTGTCAGCGGTGAGGAGATCGATGTGTGTTCCCAGTACAGAGGAACACACATCGGTCTCCTCCCCTTGTGAGACCCCCTCCCCCTACAGTTAGAACATACTTTAGGACACATTTTAACCCCTTCAGCGCCCCCTAGTGTTAACCCCTTCCCTGCCAGTCACATTTACACAGTAATCAGTGCAGTTTTATAGCAATAATCGCTGTGTAAATGTGAATGGTCCCAAAAACGTGTCAAAAGTGTCCGATATGTTCACCGCAATGTCACGGTCACAAAAAAAAAAAACGCAGATCGCCGCCATTACTAGTAAAAAAAAAAAAATACCATAAATCTATCACCTATTTTGTAGATGATATAACTTTTGCGCAAACCAATCAATATACGATTATTGCGTTTTTTTTTACCAAAAATACGTAGAAGAATACGTATCGGTCTAAACTGAGGGGAAAAAAAGTTTTTAAAAAAAAATATTGTGATATGTATTAAATAAAAAGAAAAACATATTGTGTTTTTTTTTAAATTGTCGCTCTTCTTTTGTTTATAGCGCAAAAAATAAAAACCGCAGAGATGATCAAATACCACTAAAAGAAATCTCTATTTGTGTGGGGAAAAAAACCATAACGATTTATTTGGGTACAGTGTTGCCTGACCGCGCAATTGTCATTCAAAGTGCAACAGCGCTGAAAACTAAAAATTGGTCTGGGCAGGAAGGGGGTGAAAATGCCCTGTATGGAAGGGGTTAAGACACTTCGACAGGAGAGGCTAAATGGGTTTTATTAAAAGTGCTCTTGTAGAGTAGAGAATACTGTGAAGAGTAATGAAGGTAAACATGATCCTTATCAAAACTACTCTCCTCCTATGTACATCCATGCTGTTTGTTTATTAGTTTTAGGACACTTGCAGATTAGATTGTAAGCTCCAAAGAGCAGGGCCCTCAGATTCCCCATGTATTAAATTGTGTTGTAACTGTACTGCTTGCCCTCATGTTGTAAAGTGCTATATACTGTAAATCCTGAATAATAATACTTATAATAATAATGTAGACATTACCATATCTATTTATATATTTATTTATTTTCTGGCTAACTGGTATATGTCCTAGGAAATGCATTTGGTTTTGCTTGCAGTATTATAGTTACCTGTTTTTTAGCACAATGTTTCTAAAACTGTTTTTTGCCTATTGTATACCATTATTTTTTTTTCTCTTGAGAAACGAAAATTAAGGCCTGTGGCACATGGGCATCAATTTACTGCTGTAACTTGTGGTGCCTGTGTGCAAGAGGCCAAAAATTATGTGTAAAGACCCGAGTAATGTTGAGTATAGGCAAGTAAAGGTGCGTAAACATATACACTACCAGGGGTGGCCGTCCATTACGGGTGCCGTCACCTCCCTATACATGCACCTGGCCCCTTGCAGGACGCCAGTTGCAAAAATTCCAATGGCAGGGGTGTATTTTTAAAGCACCCGAGTAGAGCCAGAGGCTCTAATAGGCTACAAAATAGAGTGGGCTAGGGATGCAGGTCCTCCTCCCAGCAAATCAGAAAGCTGGTCTAAGACCCGTTTCCCGATTGGCCGCCAAGGAGGAGGGGAGGAAGAGATGGAAGCCGCCAAGCAGGAGACGGGTAAGCCGTCTGTTAATGCCCGCAGAGGAGAGTAGGGGAAGCCACCCATTATGCACAAAGAGGAGAGAAGGGGGAAGCCGCCCGTTATGCCCACGGAGGAGAGAAGGGGAAGCCGCCCGTTGTGGCTATGGAAGAGAGAATGGGAAGCCGCCCGCTGTGGCCGTTTTGCCCATCGCCCGTGATGCCTGCCATAGATGAAGTGCTCCAGCCCTGACCGACCGGACCGCAGGGGCTGCACTGTTTGCTGCACCCCCCAACAAAAATTACCACTGGCTGCC
This sequence comes from Rana kukunoris, assembly GCA_029574335.1. Lineage (NCBI taxonomy): Eukaryota > Metazoa > Chordata > Amphibia > Anura > Ranidae > Rana > Rana kukunoris. The sequence goes on from CM056052.1 coordinate 229,301,145, forward strand.
ACTGTAAAATACCCATTTCTTTTTTTCCATCAAACAAGTTTTTATTGAGCGAAAATGCATATAGTGAACAATCAGCATTTCAAGGTTACAGAAAATGACAGGGTCTTACATTGTCAATACCAACATTAAACATAGGCAATATGAGTGGTACAAGTCTAGCATCTGCAACATAATGACACATCCTTCTCTGCCTGAGGGCATGAATATCGTTAATTAGGATAAAAAACATGGTGGTGAGAGGTGAAGTGTGTTTCGGCTAGTCAGGAGCGTGGCGAGGTCAATTGCAGGATTCAGACTCATTGAGCCACCTGTCCCAGATTTTATAGTATTTGTCAGGGCAGGCTCTGTTAATATACACACATTTTTTTGTAGGGTAGAGTTAGATTGATTTCTGCTTTCCATTCTGAAAAGGTGGGGGGAAGCTGCCTCATCCATTTGCGAGCTATGATCTGACAGAGAACAACGTCTCGTGTAAGAATATCTTGGTATATTTATCCAGACCTGTGGGAAAAATCCCCAGCAGGCACTGTCTGGGATCTAACACGATAGGGGCTCCCATTGTGTCATGGAGAAACGTTATGATTTGTTTCCAGAGGTCCTGTATTTTTGGGCAGGCCCATATAAGATGGAAAAAAGTCCCTGTCACTTGGGTACACAACACACACAGGGTAGATTGAGTTCGTTTGTATCTGGCCACGCGTATTGGGGTCAGATATGCCCTGTGGGTGATGAATATTTGCGCAAGTCGATCTGAAAGTTTAGGGGACACAAGTTTGCAGGTCTCTAAAGCCTCCTCCCATTCCTTATCCTCCATTATCCCCACCTCCCTTTCCCAGCGAGATTTTATGGCAAACGCTATCTTCGCAGCTGGGGGGGCGGATAGCATATTGTAAAACGCGGATATGAGTTTGTTGGGATCCCTGCTTTTAACTATAGCCATGATCGGGTGTGGAGTAGGTTGTGGGTAATTGCGTGAGAACTGTACCTGGGCTGCATGTCTTATCTGATAAAACCTAAACAGCATATTGTCATGGAGTGTGAATTCCTCTTTAAGTGTTTGGTAGGTTTTTAGGTTTCCACCAGATAGTAGATGGTGCAAATTAATAGACTCCCTGTGCAGCCCACAGTTCAGATCCTTGAACATTGGAGAGCTCCTGCAGGGCTCTATTGTGCCAAAGTGGCGTGTAGTCGTTGTACCCGGGTATTCCTAATTTGGTGGATGCAAGGTCCCATATTCGCCTATAATGTCCCAGGAGGGACTTCGTCTTCCTCCCCAACAGGGTGTCTCCGGAACCCACCGACACCGCGTAAAGCGCATCCCCGGTGAGCTGAGCCTCACGTGGGCACAACAAAGTCAGAAATCTCTGGCTGTCAGTTTTGTCTATATGAAACAGCTGTGATAATTGCGCAGCTATATAATATAGATTGAGATCTGGTAGAGCCAAACCCCCCATGTCTGTCGGGTTCTTCAGTGCTTGCCACGCAAGCTTGTGTCTGCCTGTTCCCCATATAAAAGGCTTCAGGAGGGCTTCCAAGGATTTAAAATATTTTAGGGGAATGTAGATTGGGGTATGCCAAAGGGTGTAGAGCAGTTTAGGGAGGAGAACCATCTTTACAAGGTTTATGCGACCCCAGACCCCCAGTGGCAGGTGAGACCATATTCTAATTTTAGTCTTGACGAGGTCAAAAAGTGGTTCTATATTAAGTGTGGTGTAATCAGCTGGGTGTCTAGAGATACGCACTCCCAAATATTTAATGGTGTCCACTCTCTGAAGTGGCATATTTGACTGGGATTCAGACGGGGGGAAGCAGTCTATCGGAAGGATTTGCGACTTCTCCCAATTAATCTTGAGTCCAGAAAAAGTTCCAAACCGTTCGATCGTCTGAAGTGCCGCGTGAAGGGAGGGGCCCGAGTCAGCTAGATATAATAAAGTGTCGTCCGCATACATACCGATTTTCTCTACTAGTAAGCCCGATCGGCAGCCCTCTATCTGTAATAAAGGGATTTTTAAATACAGCTTACCTGTAAAATCCTTTTCTTGGAGTACATCACGGGACACAGAGCGGCATATTCATTACTATGTGGGTTATATGGAGTACCTTCAGGTGTGGACACTGGCAATCTTCAAACAGGAAGTCCCCTCCCTATATAACCCCCTCCCCTAGAGGGAGTCCCTCAGTTTTGTAGCAAGCAGTATGCCTCCCAAAATGGTCACCCAAAAGAGGGGTGGGAGCTCTGTGTCCCGTGATGTACTCCAAGAAAAGGATTTTACAGGTAAGCTGTATTTAAAAATCCCTTTTTCTTTCTCGTACATCACGGGACACAGAGCGGCATATTCATTACTATGTGGGATGTCCGAAAGCAATGCTTTAATGAGGGGAGGGAGACATCTTCCAAAGAAGGATTCAATTTAGAGATAAACTCAAATCATAATAATAATTCCAACTTAGTCAAGAAAAAACTTTTTTTTTTTTTTTTTATAACCAAGGGTGTTTCTGATCCCGAGGATTTCAAACTGCAGCCTGTAGTACTGCCTGACCAAAGGCAGTATCCGCATTTCTTCTCACGTCTAGTTGATAAAACCTTGTAAACGTGTGGACTGATGACCACGTTGCCGCCTTGCATATCTGAGCCATAGAGATCTGATGGTGTGCTGCCCAAGAGGCGCCCATGGCCCTGGTAGAATGGGCCTTTACCGACAACGGAGGGGGCAACCTCTTCAATCCGTAGGCTTGAATGATTAATTGTCTAATCCATCTCGAGATGGTGGATTTTGCAGCTGCCTGCCCCTTCTTGGGGCCATCTGGTAGAACGAATAACACATCTGTTTTCCGGATCTTTTCCGTAGCTTTAAGATAGGCCTTCATGGCCCGGACAATATCCAAGGTATGCAGCAACCCCTCCTTTCTAGATGTAGGTTTTGGAAAGAAGGATGGAAGTACCAAATCCTGGTTTAAGTGAAATTTGGATATAACCTTTGGTAGAAAGGAAGGATGGGGCCGGAGAACTGCCCTGTCCTTATGCAGAACAAGATATGGTTCCTTACACGATAAGGCTGCTAATTCTGACACTCTCCTGGCCGAAACTATGGCGACCAAGAAAACCAGTTTTCTTGTCAGTAAGAGTAAAGGAATCTCAGCCAAAGGCTCAAAAGGCTGTTTCTGTAGAGTGGACAGGACAAGATTTAGGTCCCAAGGACAAACTGGTGACTTGACAGGAGGATTAATACGCAAGACCCCCTGTAAGAAGGTCTTTACCAGCGAGTGAGTGGCCAGCGGCCTCTGAAACCACACTGACAGAGCTGAGATCTGTCCTTTGATTGTGCTTAGTGCCAGGCCTTTATCCACTCCTAGCTGGAGAAAACTTAACACCCTATCAATAGTATATTTGCGGCAATTCCATCTTTTGGATTCACACCAGCCTATATAGTTCCTCCACACCCTGTAATAAATTACCCTGGAGACCGGCTTTCTAGCCTTAATCAGGGTAGGGATTACCTGCCTAGACAGACCCCTACCCCTGAGAATCAGGGATTCAGCCTCCAGGCCGTCAAATTTAGACGCTGTAATGTAGGGTGGAGGATCGGGCCTTGTGAGAGTAGGTCTGGTTGTAGAGGAAGAGTCCAAGGGTCTCCCACTGCCATATTCAGGACTAGTGAGTACCAAGCCCTCCGGGGCCAAGCTGGAGCTATTAGAATGACTGGCTTGTGCTCCACTCTGATCTTGCGCAACAGGCGGGGGAGTAACTGTAGTGGAGGGAATGCATATAGAAGTTTGAATTGATGCCAAGGGCAAACCAACGCATCGGTTCCGCAGGCCATAGGATCCCTCGCTCGCGACACGAACCTGTCTAGTTTCTTGTTGAACCTGGATGCCATTATATCTACGTCTGGCGTTCCCCACCTCTGGCAGATTGTCTGAAAGACCTGGGGATGCAGAGACCACTCCCCTGGCAACAGACTCTGGCGACTTAAGAAGTCTGCCTGCAGGTTGTCCACTCCGGGAATGAATATCGCTGAAATGCAGGGTACATGAACCTCTGCCCATTGAAAAATCAAGTTCACTTCCCTTTGAGCGGCCTGGCTCCTGGTTCCCCCTTGGTGGTTTATGTATGCCACCGCCGTGGCATTGTCTGACTGGATTCTCACCGGGAACCCCTTTAATCTGGAGGTCCACGCCAACAGGGCTAGGCGAGCAGCTCTGATTTCCAAGATATTGATGGGGAGCTGCCTCTCTGCTTTCACCCAAGTTCCCTGGCGGGAGAACCCTTCGAAGACCGCCCCCCAGCCTGCCAGGCTGGCGTCTGTGGTAACTACCTTCCAGACAACAGGGCTGAAGGATCTTCCCTTTAGAAGATTCTGAGGGTTCAACCACCAGGCCAGGCTCTGTCGGACCCTTGATGATAGCGTCAAAGGGGACTCTAAGGCATGTGCCCTCTTGCCCCAGGCTGCTAGAATGGCTGCCTGTAGGACGCGAGTGTGGATCTGAGCGTATGGTACTGCCTCGAATGTGGCCACTAGCTTGCCTAGTAATCGCATACACAGGCGAATAGTTGGTCTTTTCTTGTTTATAACCAACTGAACCAACCCCTTGATCGCCTTGATCTTTACAAGGGGCAGGAACACCTTTTGATGTTCTGTGTCTAACCTCATGCCGAGGTATTCCAACTGCTTTGTAGGCTGGAATGCTGACTTTCCCTGGTTTAGGACCCAGCCGAATTCTTCGAGGTACCGAACCGTGAGGTTTACTGCCTTTTGCAGACCCGTCCGTGAGTGATCTATGATTAAAAGGTCGTCCAAGTATGCTAGGACTGTGCCTCCTTGGATCCTTAAATTGGCCAGAACCGGGGCTAGAATCTTCGTGAATACCCGGGGGGCCGTGGCCAGCCCGAAAGGGAGCGCCCTGAATTGGAAGTGTCGCTGCCCCACCGCGAAGCGTAAAAACCTTTGATGCGCCTGAAAGATTGGTACATGAAGGTAAGCATCTTTTATGTCTATGGAGGCCAGAAAATCGTCTTTCTGAAGCGCGGCGGCTGCTGACCGGATGGATTCCATCCGGAAGGAACGCACCCTTAGATAACCGTTTAACCTCTTTAGGTCCAAGATTGGCCTGACATCGCCGTTGGGCTTTGGTATGACAAAGAGATTGGAATAGAAACCTAGGCCTTGCTCTTGGGCTGGCACCTCTATAATTACGTCCTGGCAAAGCAGGTGATCCAAAGCTGCCAGCATTGAGGCCTTCCTTGCTGGATCCCTTGGTAGCCTTGATTCTTGAAAATGAGGCGGAGGATATCTTAGAAACTCCAGTCTGTAACCTGTGGTTACAGATGCCCGGACCCAATTGTCGGGGATCTTGGCTTCCCAAACTTCTGAGAAGAGACGAAGCCTTCCCCCCACCCTTGAGAGTGGGGGCGCCCCTTCATAATGCAGACTTAGGGGCTGTCTTTGATGGCTTGCGATACCACGGCTTCTTACCCCCAGGGGTCTGTCCTTGCGATCTACTGATAACGTTGGATCGTGCAGGCGGCCGTCGATACTGCCTGGAATTAGAGGGCCCCGAGACAGGAAAAAACTGCCTCCTAAATGTAGGAGCCCGGAATGTCTTTTTGACCGGTAAAAGGGTACTCTTGCCATTTGAAATAGTCTGAATATATTTATCCAGATCTTCTCCGAAGAGTCGTCCTCCATGGAAGGGAAATCCTGCCAGAAGCTTTTTGCATGGGGGCTCCGCCGCCCAGTTCTTCAACCATAAGAGCCTTCTCATGTGCACCAAACATAGTGATAAACGAGAAGCCTGCTGGATGGAATCTTTTATAGCATCTACCGCGAAACACAGAGCTCTGGGAATGTCAGCAAACTCCTCTGCTTGTTGGGTAGGCATGTCCTTTAACATCTCTTTTGTCTGGTCTTTTAATGCCTGACAAACTCCAATTGCAGCTACCGCTGGCTGCACCACTGCTCCTGCCGTAGCAAAGGATGCTTTTAAAAGTGTCTCTAATCTTTTATCAACCGGATCTTTAAACATATGTATGTTTTCCACCGGGCAAGTTAGTGATTTATTCACACATGAGATGGCTGCATCCACTATTGGGAGCCTCCACTTCTTGGAGAATTTTTCCTCCATGGGATAAATGACCGCAAATCTTTTCGGTGGCAGAAAAATCCTGTCCGGCCGTACCCAATCCCGAAAGATCAATTCCTCCAAGAGAGGATGGACCGGAAAAACTGCGTTGCTTAACGGGGCTTTCAAAGAGCCCAGAGAGGATACCGGAGGAACCTGAGGTTCTGGCAATGGTAAACTAAATGCCGAGCGGACCATGTCCGTCAAAGACTGTACCCACAGTCTCTCTGTCTGGGAGTCTGAAAATGGTTCCTCAGAGGTAGACCCCTCCATCCCTGAACCCTCTTGGTTCAGGTCCAGTTGATCCTCCTGTGATTCTAATTCCTCCGGAGAGAGAATCTCAGCATCTGAGGATACACCCCCTGGTGATGGGGATCTAACCCGTTTCTTACCAGGAATAGCTCTAGCGATCAATGCCGCTATTCTCTCTTCTAGCCCCCCTAGGGATACGGCTAGCATCTCCTCTGTGATAAACACAGGGCTGGGCTGATCTGGGCCAGCCTCCGCACCAGATCCCCCTAATGGCTCATCCAAGGCGCTCCTTAAATTAATAAGCTGCGGGGAAAGAATCGGCATATCAGAATCAGAAAGGGAACCCTTTTGTTTTTTGGTCTTTTTTGTACCCTTTGACCCCGAACCCTTGGAAGCCATAATACAAAATCGAGGGACTCCGCCCGCACAACAGACTGTAGTGGGCAGGAGTACAAATTTCAGAGTTTAGGGGAGAATAGATCACTTAGTGTCCCCAAAAACTGATGGGCCCGTATGTTGGTTTTTTTTTTTTTTTTTTTTTTTTTAAATAATTATATATTATATATTATATATTTCCCTTGACAACATACAGTGACCCCTTTAAGTTTGCCAGCCTCCAACCTGCTGCAAAATAAGGGGGATTCTTGGCTTAACAATAAAGGCATTGGAACAAAGTCCACATGTACTACCCCTCTTCCGCCACCGGGAGTCACTGTTCTGCCGCTCTGCGTCCTCTCCTTGAAAGATCAGCCTCAGACTGAGTACTGACAAAGCCTGCTGTCTATAACAGCACAAAGGCGCGCCCCTGTATGACGCCGCAGGCCCGCCCCCCCCCGCCCTCCTGTCTGAACGGCGCGAAAAACGTCAATAAGACGTGCGCGCGCACGCGTATGCCGGAAACAGAAGGAACATGGAGGAGCCGCGCTGCTGGAGATCCAGGCACGCAGAAACAGGCGGCAGATTCAAACCCCCGGCCAGGTAGGACTCTCTCAAGGCCCCTATGGATCCTTACTAGCCCTAGGAAGAAACAGCAGGTTAGCTAGCAACACATATTTAAACAGGGGGGCCTAGTAATGGGGGGAGAAAGGGTGTCATCCTGTCTTTTAGACATAGTGATCACGGTTGCCCATGCAGAGCATACTTAGGCTATCCCCCCTTTTAGGTTACCCCGGGGAGCCTGCTGTCGAACCAAGTCCCGCAGGCTCCCCCTTACCTGCTCCATGCTGCAGGATGTTTGACCAGCAAACTGATCCAATCTTCTCCCATCTCCGTGGGTAGCGTAGTAGACCTTCAGGCCCTGGGGTCCTATGAAGGTACCCACTGTCCTGGACCTATATAGCACCCTGGCAAACAGGAACTTTATGGTTTTGCAAACTCCAAGTCCTGGGCCCAGGGTCCAGCCCTCCAAAGAGGAGCATTATAGGCAAAACCCCACGGTTTGGGGCCCGGGTACTGTCCACTTTGGCACTGAGGCTCCTTGGACAGATCCGGTTAGCCCGCCCTTAATCCCAAGGATGTGGAGCAAAGCTATTCCGTGACCAACACCTAAGACACTGGCGAAAAAACTGAGGGACTCCCTCTAGGGGAGGGGGTTATATAGGGAGGGGACTTCCTGTTTGAAGATTGCCAGTGTCCACACCTGAAGGTACTCCATATAACCCACATAGTAATGAATATGCCGCTCTGTGTCCCGTGATGTACGAGAAAGAAATACCTATTTCTACTTGTGTAAACATGCTTACAGATGAGTAAACACATGTATGCAAGTAAATTACTGCACTCAAATTAAAATGTTATCTTTGTTTTACTGCTTTCTACTCAACGCTATATTACTAATCTTTACTCAGCAGCATGCCATGTCCCATAGACAACAATGCATTTCATTTCAAACACAGCATTTTCTACTCCAGTGTACAAGCAGCCTTGAAGATAGGATTACCATGTATAAATACAAAGGGTGGTCTATATAGTGAATTTGGTGTAGTCATTCATTTTCAGGTCTTTACAGGCATGGGTTTACATCTAGGGGAAAAAAGATTTAACCTCTATGCATCTCTTCACAGAAATACCTCTTAAAATGTGTAATAGGCTTCCTAAAGAACTAGTTCTGCCCAGCTCAGTAAATTGTTTAAAAAAAGAGCTGGATGTATTCATGAATGCCCAAAATATAACTGGATATTAACATTTATAAAATACAATGCCAGGGGGTAGTTGATACAAGGAATATTCAATTGCCTTTAGCGGTATAAGGAAGAAAAAAACTGGCTTGGGGGCACCTTTAGACAGCAGAATTGTCAGTCTGGCAGGAGGGGAATGTTAGATGGACTGGCAAATTTACATACACTAAACAGATTGAAGCAAAACTCCAGCTCACACTGTAGTTAAACAGACAGATTTCTCACCGCTCCAGGTGAGCCCCGTGTGCAATCAAGGGTTGTTGAACCACCAAGGTGCTGGCAATGCTAATGATAGCAAATGGAAGGACGAAGACTGGACAGCCGCACTCCAAAATTACTTAAAATAAGTTGTCTTTTATTTTCAACTGTACACACAGTCACTGCAACCCACAAAATACAGTATGGCCGACGCGTTTCGCACTTACAGTCAGTGCTTAGTCATGGCTCAGCACTGACTGTAAGTGCGAAACGCGTCGGCCATACTGTATTTTGTGGGTTGCAGTGACTGTGTGTACAGTTGAAAATAAAAGACAACTTATTTTAAGTAATTTTGGAGTGCGGCTGTCCAGTCTTCGTCCTTCCATTTGCTATCACACTGTAGTTACATGGGCAGTTACAGCAACAGTATTTTCTTTTTTGGAATGACTTTTTTCATAATAAATATTGGCTGACCATTGTAAGTACCCATCAGTGGTAAATGGTTTGTCTTAACACTAACTAATCTGAAAGACAGTTTGTTCTCTTAAAAAAATACCAGACTTACTAGCCAGATCACCAGATGAAAATAAAAGAAAGCCTAGAAAAGCAAATTAATGCAGCCACATCATCTAAAAATTGATAAGCTGCAATATAATAACGTTTTGCTTTGGGTTTAATATCACTTTAAACTTCCCCCTTAAAGTGTATAAAAATGAACTATAAGAAAAGAGTAATAAATTGCAGATTACTAGTCCTTGGTGTGGTGGCTGCTTTAGATTTCCTTTTCAAGCTTCTTTTGCTTTATTTTCGCCTAGTAATCCAGCAAACACCACTTCATGTCCCTAGGTCACTCCTTCGCTGTATCTGTGGAGGAGGCACAGATGCTCTCCCGATATGGACTACAAAAACATTCTCATCTTTTAATCTCCATTAATTATATTGAGGGCAGGGAAATTGCAAGCTTACAGACCACTGCTAGAAAAAAAGAATATTCTTCGGTGTAGCTCACTGGAGTGACGAACACTGCATTTCTGGAAAAAATCCACAAGTATTTTCAAGAGAAAACCAATTTAGCACCCAGTGGCAGCTGTGCACCCACAGACACCCCCCCCCCGAGTTGGTGTTCGTTATAAGCCATGTACTTACCTCCTCTAGGCTGCAGGCAGTGCTCCCTTTGTGTCTCCTCCTCCTCGGCATCATGGCGGTTTCTGCCATGCGTCTCCCCCTCCTCCTACTAGGGGGCCAATAGGATCACTTCTCCTCTCAGCCAATCGGGTGACAGGTTTCAGGACCCACTTTGTGATTGGCTAGGAGATGCAGGTAGACAATAGTGATTAATTTGCTATTGCCCCACAACTGGGTGGGCTCGGGGCACAAAGCTCTGCACCTCGAGCCCACACTTTTTTAAAGCCAACTAGAGCCTCATGCTCTAATCATGTGCTTCTTAAAAAAAATAAACAAATCCCATTGAAATCCATGGGTCCGGACAGGATGCCACTGGAAGCACCCCACCTTTAACTGTAAGCTGTGATAAAGTGCATTTTCGTCCCTGTGTTTAAAGAGCCTTTAAGCCACTCCTACTGTTATGTGCAACTCTGTGCCACAGAACAGGTTTCTGCTTTCTATCCCAGAATGGCCCTGGTCTTTCGTTTTCCAAGCCATGCTCACATTTTGCCACAATGTTTTGACTTACTACCTGTAAAGCCATGTAGACATCCCTTATGGATATTAACTTTTATAGATTGTTTATACTGTTTAAATATTAACTGAAATAAGCCTAGACACAGGAAGGGTGCACAACTTGTGATCCGACGTCAAGAGAGATCACAGCCCCTCTCGCAGAAGCAACGTCTCAGAGCTGTAAAGCGGCTGCGAGTGATGTGACCTGCCTGAAGACAGCTCTAAAGAGGTATTTAGAGCGCTTGTTTTTACAAAAGACTTGGATAGTGTGGTAGGCCAGCCTCTAACAGAGGGGCTGCCAGTGAATAATATGTTGAAGTTAAATACTTGAACTTTCCTTGCATGAGCAAAGCACAAATTTTCATGTTTATAACTTTCTTTAATATTAAACAAACAAAAGTAGATGACACACTGATAAGTCACTGCTCTTCAGCTTTCCCTCATTAAGGTATACTCACCAAGAGATGATGCAAGAAGGCGGTGAACAATAACATCAGCAAAGCGTCTTATGGGAGACGTGAAGTGAGTATATAGTGGGACGTTAAGGGCATAGTGATGGAAAAGGCTCTCATCCCCAAGTGCTCCAGTACAGAAATATACTGCCATCTGCATAACAGAAAAATAAGAGGAACTCATATTAGGCAGTATTCGCTTCAAAAACATTTCTACAAAGCTACGTACATTCCCATTGATGTGTTACAGTAATACGAATTGCAGCCCAGTGCATTGTGATAGCATTTTGAATGGCCAACGTACCTGAAATGCAGAACACCACAACGAACATACCATGCATGGTATGTTGGGTTTAAAAAAAATAAAAGAAGGGCTAGGTTATATTTTTGTGCATTAAGGTGCACTGCCAGCCCACTCAAAGGACTGTCTTTAATGCATAGTAATGGTATGTGTGCATCTCTCTCCAAAGGAGAGATTTTCTATGACTTATAGTCTCCCTGAGCTAGTCACGAAAGTAGGACAGACAGTAGGACAGACAGTAGGACAGACAGTAGGACAGACCTTGGGTGGCGTTGTTTCGTCTCCAGTTTCCTGACTGCTCCCACAGTAAAAGGGCGCCCGAGTAGTATACCACTATCGAGATACCTTGTGACCTGCAGAGCAGCTGCAGCCATAACCCCAGTATAAGCACTTAACGGCGGACTAAGCAGGGGGCGGACCGCACCGGGTGCCACACACTGGGGGGGGGGGGTGTCAGGCCGACGCAACCCCCTCCGTGACTAAAGCATGGGCGGTGAAAGCATGGCAGCGCCAGCGCAGCGGCATACAGGGTAAGGTAACACTGTCAGCCTGGCTATTGGGGGGGGGGGGGTGCGTGCAAGCGAGTCGTACCCAATTGATACCCGGGACTCGGGCCGGACGCAATGATCCCCTTCGTGGCAGCGCAGCTCCACGGCTCTGATACTGTTGGCTGTGTGACGGTCTGAGTCTGACAGTCACACAGCCCAGTAGCGTGAAGCTGCGGCCGCCTCCCCCTCCGTACAACTTACAAGTGCTCTGTGTGACATGCGGCGCGCTGATCATTACATCAGCATTACAGGACTGAAGGCAAGGGGGTGTCTGTCTGCACTATAGTAAAGGGGGGGTGGTGTTCTGTATATGAGGGGGGGGGTTCTGTATGTGGGGTGGTGTTCTGTATATGAGGGGGGGGTTCTGTATTGTGTGTGTGTGGGGGGGTGTTCTGTATAAGAGGAGGGGGTGTTCTGTATGTGGGGGGGGTGTTCTGTATAGGAGGAGGGTGTTCTGTATGTGTGGGGGGGGGTGTTCTGTATATGGGGGGGGGTCTGTATTGTGGGGGGGGGTGTTCTGTATAGGGGGTTCTGTATGTGTGGGGGGTATTCTGAATATGAGGGAGGGTTCTTTATTGTGGGGGGGGGGGGGGGTGTTCTGTATAGGGGGTTCTGTATTGTGGGGGGGTATTCTGTATATGAGGGGGGGTTCTGTATATGTGGGGGGGGTGTTCTGTATTGTGTGTGTGTGGGGGTGTTCTGTATATGAGGGGGTGTTCTGTATGTGGGGGGGGGGTGTTCTGTGTGGGGGGGGGGGGTGTTCTGTGTTGTGGGGGGGGTGTTCTGTATTGTGGGGGGGGGGGTGTTCTGTATTGTGGGGGGGGGGGTTCTGTATTGTGGGGGGGGGGTGTTCTGTATGTGGGGGGGGGGGGGGGGGGGGTGTTCTGTATGTGGGGGGGGGGGGGGGGGGGGGGGGGGGGGGGGGGGGGGGGGGGGGGGGGGGGGGGGTGTTCTGTATTGTGGGGGGGGGGTGTTCTGTATGTGGGGGGGGGGTGTTTTGTATGGGGGGGGTGTTCTGTATGGGGGGGGGGTGTTCTGTATGGGGGGGGTGTTTTCTGTATTGTGGGGGGGGGTGTTTTTCTGTATTGTGGGGGGGGGGGGGGGTGTTTTGTATTGTGGGGGGGGGGGGGGGTGGGGGGGGGGGTGTTTCTGTATTGTGGGGGGGGGGGGGTGTTTTGTATTGTGGGGGGGGGGTGTTCTGTATTGTGGGGGGGGGGGGGTTCTGTATTGTGGGGGGGGGGGTGGGGGGGGTGTTCTGTATTGTGGGGGGGGGGGGGTGTTCTGTATTGTGGGGGGGGGGGTGTGTTCTGTATGTTCTGGTGGGGGGGGGTGTTCTGTATTGTGGGGGGGGGGGTGTTCTGTATTGTGGGGGGGGTGTTCTGTATTGTGGGGGGGGTGTTCTGTATTGTGGGGGGGGGTGGTATCTGTATAGGATGGGGTTCTGTATTGTAGAGGGGGGGGTGTTCTGTATTGTAGGGGTCTGAACTGTAGGGGGGGGTTCTGTATTGTGGTTGGGTCTGTATTGTAGTGGGGGTTCTGTATTGTAGGGGGTGGTATCTGTATAGGGGGGTTCTGTATTTGTTGTTGGGTCTGTATTGTAGGGGGGGGTCTTCTGTATTGTAGGGGGGGTCTGCACTGTAGTGGTGGGTCTGTATTGTAGGGGGGGGGGATCTGCACTGTCCAGAGGTGCAGTCTAATGTAAAGGGGTCCAGACGTGCTGTGTAATGTAAAGGGGCCAGTGTTGCAGGGTGCTGTGTAATGTAAAATGGGCCCAGAGGTGCAGGGTTCTGTGTAATGTAAAGGGGGTCCAGAGGTGCAGGGTGCTGTGTAATGTAAAGAGGGTCCAGAGGTGCAGGGTGCTGTGTAATGTAAAGGGGGTCCAGAGGTGTAGGGGGATGTGTAATGTAAAGTGGTCCAGTGGTGCAGGGTGCTGTGTAACGTAAAGGGGGTCCAGTGTGCTGTGTAATGTAAAGGGGGTTCAGAGGTGCAGGGTGCTGTGTAATGTAAAGGGGGTCCAGAGGTGTAGGGGGATGTGTAATGTAAAGTGGTCCAGTGGTGCAGGGTGCTGTGTAACGTAAAGGGGGTCCAGTGTGCTGTGTAATGTAAAGGGGGTTCAGAGGTGCAGGGTGCTGTGTAATGTAAAGGGGGTCCAGAGGTGCAGGGTGCTGTGTAATGTAAAGGGGCCCAGAGGTGCAGGGTGCTGTGTAATGTAAAGGGGCTTAGAGGTGCAGTTGTGGAGAAGAGATAGTGAAGGATGCAGGGGACGCAGTGGGGTGTTTTTACATTTTACCGTGGGGGGGGTGCCAGATATAGGATCCGCCCTGGGTGCCAAATGATCTAGGTACACCCCTGTAACCACCATGTACGGTTATGTATATTTGAGGGAGGTGAAGAAAGAAAGCTCTGAGCAAAGCAAGTAGCCAGTAGGGCTCAGGTCTTGTATCAGTGTCAAACATGCATATTCCCATGGTAAACTGTTATGTTACCACATATGTGAGCAAGCTGCAGCTATTCAGATCATGTGTAAATTTTAAGGCTTACTATGCTCAGACTGAAGATGGAAGACATCAATACCTGCACAGTAAATCGAAGCTCTAAACAGAGAAGAGTGGGGGATATCAAATCCCTGAATCACTGGCCCAGCTGCATGTGTACTGACAGCTCAGCATCCCTGGAAGCAAGTACAGTGGGGACTGGTGGGGTAAGGAGGGTGTACGGTGTTCGTTCACCTTTTCTTTTTTTTCTGAAAAGGAGAACACTAAGAAAAAAGGGACTTCTGGAAAAAAAGCTTTCATTTCATACAGCCGTATAGTGAGCCTTTGGCTTTTGAAAAAAACATCTAGTTTTAGGTGAAAGTGCATAAAGTGTACCCCACCTTACCTGCATAGGCTTGGAGCACATATTGGTCAGAACTTCCTTGCGTGCAGCAGAATACTCATCAGTCCCAAATTGTTCATTCAAGCTTTTCTGCAAAGAGAAAATAGAAAAGGGCCCATGAGCACAATGTCGGATTTAACTTGCATCATTAAATGCATATTGTGGCATAATAATTGGGGACAAATATTTTAGTTCAAAGTTTTTGTGGGTGGAAGGCATAGGCACACTTGTCCAGTCCCGGTGACTGCAAGGTGTTTTCACACCTTAATGCATCCTATGCATTAACCCCCTTAGCGGTATCCCCGAGCGTGACTCGGGGTGGATTTTTAATGCAAAAATCGGTAACCCTGAGTCACGCTCGGGGTGAATATGCAGAGCCTGCAGCACGCGCTGGCTTACCTTGTATCCAGGCAGAGTACTGTACTTACCTTGTCCCTGGATCCAGCGATGCATCCCCGCTGTGTGAGTGGGTGGCGTCCTCCATTCGACTTACACAGTGCCCGCGCGCCGCCGATCTCCGTTCCCTGCGACGTAACGGCGCACGGAGGCGGAGACCGGCGGCAAATTCAAAAAAGTAAACACATTACATACAGTATACTGTAATCTTATAGATTACAGTACTGTATGTAAAAAATACACACCCCCCCCCGTTGTCCCTAGTGGTCTGCCCAGTGTCCTACATGTACTTTTATATAATAAAAAAAACATTTTTGTGCCTGCAAACTGTAGATTGTCCAAAGCAACCAAAAGTGTCCCTTTACATCAAAAGTGATTTTAGAGCAGCTAGAAACAGCGATAATAAATTATAATCACTTGCAGAATTGAGCGATAGCGATTTGTGGGGAATTTCGTCATAAAAAAATAAAAGTAATGCCAGTGACAATTCTGCAACTGAGCAAATTTCAGTGATTTTGATTTGATTACATTAGTGGATAATTTTTATTATAATTACATTATCATTTGTTATAATTATTTATAGTTATTTATTATATTATAATTTTATGATTTTGTGTTTCAAACTTTATCATAGCAGAGATGTCTACTAGACTATTGTTTGGACAAATTGAAGTGAGTTATTCCTAAGAATTGCAGGCCTACAGTATAAAACGCAGAACTTCCATGCAAAATAATTGTACCGCTTTTGGTACGTAATTCCAGACAGAATCATACCGCCAGGGAGGTTAAGGTGAAAAAACACGAAGGTTTACAACCACTTTAAAGAAGTATTAAACCCAACACTAAAATATATATATTGCAGTTTACTAACCATTGGATGTGGTTGCTACATACATTTTATTTTGCCCTTTTCCCTCAGTTTTCCCCTGATGATTTTGCCAGTAACACACCTCCTGTATTAGAGTGCCCCACTCTAGATGAGCACAGGTGCACATTTGGACAGCAGAATTGCCTGTCTGGGGGAGGGGAGTGTTGGATTTACGAAATGTATTTAAATAAACAAATTGAAGCCAAATTCTAGCTCAACGTCAAGCAGTTACAGCAACGTTTTTTTCATTTTAGGTTTTAAAATAAAAAAGTGATCATTGTAACTACCCGCCAGTGGTAAATGGTTCGTTTCATCCCTGTAACTGATACATCTGCAAGAGAGCTTGTTCTTTTGAAAATCATTTCCTAGCCAGACCACTAGATAAAAATAGAAGAGAGAAAGCCTAAAAAGAAAACGAATGCAGCCATTGAATCTAAAACTTTGTAAATATGGGGTTAAAAATCGTCCTTAATTGATCTTTCAATGTGCGTGCGTTGATGTCCGTTCTACAGAAGCCGGTCTCGTGGCGAGCTTCTGATGAACGGGCATGCTGGAAAACCATCATCTGATCAGCACTGGCAGTCATTGGCTAAATTCCAAAGGCACAGCTGGGGATATCACCACACCAACACCTAAGAATTAGTAAGCTGCAATATAGTAAATATTTGCTTTTTGGGTTTAATACCACTCTAAGTATTTAAAAGTAGATGTCCTCATTAACAGCTGGAATTAAAACGGGGCCAATTTAGCTTGGGTGAAACCCATACCAGCCCAAAGCATACTCCAAGCAAATCGTTTAGTGTACATAGAAACACTCAAACCAGTCCCCTTGTAGTGAAGAAGCTTACAGTGTTACTTTTGCCCCTACAACAGTCTTAAAAACACACTCAAATACATTTTGGTCAAACTAGCACTTAATGGTCTACCAGTAAGTTCTAAAATTGTGAGTAAACCTGAGCATTTAGGGAAAATCCACACAAACAGGAGAAAAAAAAGCTACACATTATCCTTGATAAGGATTAAAGCGGTAGTTCACCCTTTAATTTACCTCTCTTGGAGCCTTACTGTCTCCCAGAGAGCATTACTAAACAGTGTTTTTTTTTTTTTTTTTTTCTATACACTTACCTTTATCTTTTCTGTAATGTGGCCTGTCACTCACCTCTCCCCGCGGATTATTGGGCGTGCCGTCCTTATCCCCCGATGCGCAGAGCCTCCTGGGAATTCGATGTGATTTCCCCAGGAGACGATCTCTGTTAAAATCCCGCGATATTACCGCGGTCACGTGACTCGGCAAGCGGGTCATGTGACTCGGCAAGCGGGTCATATTGACGCCGGCCGTTGCCAAGGTAACTGTGCTGTGTTGACGGCGCCGTTCGCCGTCAACACAGCACATCAAAGGACATGCGCGGGATACAGCGGTGCATGCTGGGACGCATTCACCGCCGTATCCCGGAAATGATTAGGACTGGGCTTCAACGTGCCCAGCGTGCCAGGGAAAAAGATGAAAACTGCCATGAAGACAGAAATCAAAGATATAGTTTGGCAGTAAAATCGAATCATGGGGGCTAATAATTCGGGACACACGGGCTGCTAATGAATTAAGGTAAGAGGAGCCTAAACATTTAAAAAAAAAAAAAAAAAAACGAGTGAAAGACCGCTTTAACCCCAGGTCCTTAGAGCAGCAAAGTACTAACCACTATGCGGTGCCCTGCATATACCAATAATCAAGGCAAAACTGACAGAAAGATTGTCTGTTTTTTTTAACGGTCTGTCTTTCATCCAGGCAGTGCACCACACCACTCTATTTAGAAATGACAGAAATAGTGGGTAACTGTTTTTCCCGTGAAATTAACTATGCGCACAAACTATGCTATTTGTTACAAAAACAGAGGAGTATTACTTACATGTAAAGTGCCTGAATCGGTGAAGTCTATCTTAAGTCCCATTTGGTCACAAAATTCAATCAAGTCATTTAGCAATTTATTCTGTGGAGGTGGGTGACGGCGAAGTAGTGCTTGCTCTGAAAAACTGCGATAGATTTTATGTGCCACCGCCATATTTGCAAGAAGCATAAACTCTTCAACCAGCCTGCAAAAGTCAAGTTTACAATTAAATCATTTACTTAACAGCTATAATCATTATTTGCAACATTTTCAAGTGACATTGGCTTTTAATCACAATTATTCAAAAACATTGCCCCTAAGTTCTCATAAGTAAGGTATTACTTTGCACTGAAGACAGTTAAACACACATAAAAACACACGTTCACTGAATGTAATCACACTTGATAGACGAAGATGTCATCAAACTACCACATGAAGGTTATTGGCCATGTTGCACTGGATATTCCATCTTGTGCTTTTGAAACAAATCTCAAGTCAAAAAACTGTAGTTTATGCATCAATGTGCGGACAAATATATGCGGTTCTGCACTGATGAAGCCAACTGATGTGGGAATTGGGTTGTGGGTCATCATTTAGCAGAAATTACAATTTGCTCACATAGGGAGATGTGGTGTGCATTTGTATTAAGCCCCCTGAGTCAATACCTTGAAGAACCACCTTTCGCTGCAATGAAATTATAGCTGCAAGTCTTTTTGTGGATGTCTTTTCCAGCTTTACACATATAGAGTGACATATTTGCCCATTTGCCTTTGCAAAATAGCTCGAGCTCTGTCAGATTAGATGGAGAGCATCTGACCAGCAATTTTCAAGTCTTGCAACAGATTTTCAATTGGATTTACAGTGCGGAAATTTGATCCCCTGCAGATTTAGTAAGTTTGCCCACTTACAAAGAAATTGTCTATAACACGGACAAACGGGGGCGCCAAAACACACAGAGAGGGGGGGGGGGGGAGCACAGACAGGGGTGACAGTGCACAGACGGGGGGGGGCGCCAAAGAGAACAGACAGGGGGGGGGGCAAAGAGCATCAGGGGGTAGCGGAAAAGATAGGAGGTGGTCTTCCCTGCTGACAGAATGGCAATCTGCCATGTTTACATAAGCAGACTGCCATTCTGCCTACGTAACAAATAATCGCCTGGCTCCGCCAAAATCGAGTCTGCAGTAGCCTCTGATAGGCTCCTCCAGTGAAAAATCACAGCAGGAGCAAGCCGCTGGGGGCGCGTGGGCATGCTCCTAACCCGAAAGTGCTAGATCACGTAGTAGGTATGGGATTCAGCTCAGGAGCGCAGCCTTGCCGACATTTATATACAGTATATAGTCGACAAGCGGTTAATCATACAAGCCTGTATACAGTAGACATGATAAACCAAAGCCATATACATACAGCCAGACTAGACAACGATCTGTATAGCATAAATGCTTAATGGCAATAGGAATCACAAAAGAAAGAAAATAGAAACTGTCACACTAAAAAGGTAAATATGTCCACTAAAGGGGAACACTGGAAAAAGACCAATGCAATTCTTGGTATGATATAGGCATACATGTTGTATTAAAAAGCATGCTAGTGATTCTCAAGTGTCTTCTCCAATTCCAAACTAGGAAAAAAAGTCCCATCTTCCCTTATGTTTCCTGGAACTGTTTACATACAGTAGCTGTGTCGTTTAAAAACAGCTTTGGATTTTAGTGTCTTCTAGCAAATTAGGGATGAATAAGAAACTCCCATAGACTTATGTTTCTATAAATTGATACAATGTACATGTTAGTAAGTTTTGGATTTAGTAGCATGATTAGGTTATTTTAACAATGTAATATTTTTATTGTAATGTACAATGCCTGCAGAGAGTTGCGCTCGTGTATGAACTTTGATATCCACACAGTGAAGATATTCACTGAACAAGTACAAGAGTAGTTAGTGATATTAAGACAGTATTATGTGAAATACATGCATTATGTAGAGCATGAGATGTATTTATGCATTGTCACTAAGAGTACATGATTTTTTTTTTAAAAAGAACTGGTGTCTTACATCTGCTGAGGAATTTTCATTCCATGAGCATGGTTAGCCTTATAATTACACATGATCTGGATAGCTGCCGCTTACTCACATGTGTGCCAACAGAACAGTTTAACATGGGAATATGCATGTTTGACACCGATACAGCACCTGAGCTCTACTGGCTACTTTGCTCATAGGGATTTCCATATCCCTCAAATGTTAGTACCCATACTTCTGTGAGTTAAAGTGGTCAACCGGGGCCATTGTTTCAGCTGCAGTTATGACCCCAGTATAAATCTTTTCAGCCAGTGGCGCGGCTTAAAGTAAAAGTGATCCAAGTGGCTAAATAGCCACTAAATCGCTTTTACAAGCGGCAGAAAGGGGGGTTCACCTAATGTTCATAATTTGTGATAGCAAGTACAAGGGAAAGTGCACACATAGGTCCCGCAAAATGTAAACAGTGATTGCACCACACATGTGAGATATTGATCCAAATCTCAGAGTGAGTAATAATTTTAGCACCAGACCTCCTATATATCTCTAAACCGTTAACCTGTAAAGACTTTTAATGCATTAGAGATGGAGTTTTTTTTAAGTACCATAGGCGTACGCAATTTTAAAGTGAGACATGTTTGGTATCTATTTTTGAAAAACATTTATGTGACCAGTGTCAGAATAGGGTTGGGAAGCAAGGGGCTATAATGTGTCTAAAGCGTTTACTGGACAAAAAAGCAAACGGTGTGAAACATACTGCAATGCGATATGAATAAATCACTTGCATAATAAAACAGAGGAATTTGTAAATGTGCATTGTTTACTTCTAAAAAATGTTTGAGGGTTCTAACCTTCCCCTACTCAAAGGGCAGCCAACCCCCCCCCAAAAAAAACAAAAACAAATATAAAAATCAACACAAGCGACATGTCAGTAGGATGTAACCTTTGTGCTGATGTCTCCGAGTAAAGTTCTTCTTTAACCACTTGCTTACTGGGCACATAAACCCCCTTCGTGCCCAGGCGAAATTTCAGCTTCCGGCACTGCGTCGCTTTAACTGACAATTGCGCGGTCGTGCGACGTGGCACCCAAACAAAATTGGCGTCCTTTTTTTCGCCACAAATAGAGCTTTAATTTGGTGGTATTTGATCGCCCGTGCGGTTTTTATTTTTTGCGTTATAATGAAAAAAAGAGCGACAATTTAAAAATATATATATATTTTTTACTTGTTGCTATAATAAATATCCCATTTTTTTTTTTTTATATATTTTTTTCTCAGTTAAGGCCGATAGGTATTCTTCTACGTATTTTTGTAAAAAATCACAATAAGTGACTGCTTTGCGCAAAAGTTATAGCACCTACAAAATAGGGGACATAATTATGTTTTTTTTTAATATTTTTTTTTTACTAGTAATGGCGGCGATCTGCGATTTTTATTGGGACTGCGATATTGCGACGGACACATCGGACACTTTTGACACATTTTTGGCGCCATTCACATTTATACAGCGACCAGTGCTATAAAAATGCACTAATTACTGTATAAATGTGACTGGCATTGAAGGGGTTAATACTAGGGGGTGAGGAAGGGGTTAAATGTATTGCCTGGGTGTGTTCTAACTTTGTGGGGGGAGGGGGGTGACTGGGGGAGGTGACCGATGCTGTCTCCCTATGTACAAGAGAAACAGCATCTGTCACCTCACTGACAGGACGTGAAGCTCTGTGTTTACACTCAGAGCTCCACGTCCCTGCTCTCTCACCGACGATCGCGTGTACCTGACGGACATCGCGGCCGCCGGGTACACGCATCGGATCCTCGGTGATGCGTCGGGACTGTTTTTCCCCGCCGCGCGCCACCCTGTGGCGCGCGCGGGGAATTACAAGCAAATCACGTCCAAAGACGTGACCCCGGCGCCTCAGGTCCGTGCTGTTCACGTATTCTGTTAATAGCGCGGACCTGAAGAGGTTAAACATTATGTCAGGCATGTCCAAAGTCCGGCCCACTGGACAATCATGGCCCGCGTTCTGGTTTTGAATGGCCCCCGACGAACTCCCAGCACTGGGGCCACAAAGATGTATATCCCTTGGAGGAGGCGGGACGAGCGCCATACACACACACACAGAATTTACTGTGTACGGCAGGACTTTGTAGTAGGAAGCTGCCATTGGACGACTGCTCTGTGCATCAAACGAGGCAGGACTTTCTATTAAAGAGGCCGCTGTGTAAACAGGAAATTTTCCTCTCTTTGGCACGCGTGAGGGCATTCCTGGCAATGGTGGGGCTACATTCCTGGCAATGGTGAGGCTACATTCCTGGCAATGGTGAGGCTACATTCCTGGCAATGGTGAGGCTACATTCCTGGCAATGGTGAGGCTACATTCCTGGCAATGGTGAGGCTACATTCCTGGCAATGGTGAGGCTACATTCCTGGCAATGGTGAGGCTACATTCCTGGCAATGGTGAGGCTACATTCCTGGCAATGGTGAGGCTACATTCCTGGCAATGGTGAGGCTACATTCCTGGCAATGGTGAGGCTACATTCCTGGCAATGGTGAGGCTACATTCCTGGCAATGGTGAGGCTACATTCATGGCAATGGTGAGGCTAAATTCATGGCAATGGTGAGGCTAAATTCATGGCAATGGTGAGGCTACATACATGGCAATGGTGGATCTGCACATGGGCACATGTGAGGCTACAGCTGGGCACTGACCCTTATTTTGCTTCACAGTTCTTTATTTAAAATGAAATAAAAATCCTGAAACTTTGCTCTTAAAGTGAAGGTGCATGTTATACAAATAACATGGCCAAGCTCATCTCTTTACTCACACACAGCGACAAAGGCAAGATAATTCTTGTTGGGCAGTGTATTAGTGCTAGAACGAACACACTTAGACCAAATTTGTATGGTTCAAAGAATGTCAGGCAAAAAGGTCAGGCTTTTACACATGTTCACTTCATCAAATCTGGCCCTCTCTGAAAAAAATTTGGACACCCCTGCATTATGCATTAAAAACAGGTTTTGGTTTGACATATTTGCAAATGTATGAATACTAAGCCTGAGACATACAGTACACAACAGCAAAAATAGATCATTAAAGGCAGGTAATGCCTGGAAGTAACCAAAGATGTTGAATATTAGGGATGGTCACCAACACCACCAAAATATTCATGCTACTGACTCTTGAGGGACTCAGACACAGGGTTGTTTACTGACTGGCAATGTTCACCTTGCTTTTAAAAGCTAGTTACTGATTGCTGAAACACAATGGCAAGTCTTTAGCTGCCATTGTGCTATGCTTCTGGTGTGTGTCTGTACCTTTGAGCAACTGGTTATCTTCAGGTATACCTGCCTTTCTTTATTGCAATGTATGTCCCAGGATGGGAGCTCTGTTATATCAATGTTGGGGACCACACAACACAGACTGTCCTTGATTAGGCAGACTATCACCTCTTGTTTTAATAGTGTGCAACTGTTTTCAGCTTGACCACTGAATAATGAGAGAGCTGGCACCCCCCACAGATGTGAGCACCCTGTGATCACTGTGTCCACTGGTAGGGTAGAGTGCCAATCATGCTTTTTTTTTTTACATACTGTCAACAGAGCAAATGGTATAGTGACATTGTAATGCACACTAAGCTATATTCTTATACCAATCAGAGGCGACATTACAGTACACTGTTTTTGATACAACTGGTTGGTTTGTGTGATACACAAGAGACGATGTCCAGTACATAATCAGTCCAAACATTAAAGTCTCACACATGTAGTATCATCATAATCAGGAGGAACAGCAGCAGAATGTGTTTTGGGGTGTAATTGTAAGTATGCCTATGCGGTGCGTAAGCAATAAATGAATTTCTTAATTTCCAAAAAAATTAAAATAAACTGAAAACGAATACAACTTCAAAACAACTACAAAATACCTCACTATGCCTCTTATCAAATACCAGTCTACTTTCCAAAAAGGGGTGATTTTGGGGTATTTGTACTGTTCTGGCATTTGAAGGGCCTCAAGAAAGTACATCTGGCCATATACATTTTCAAATATATACAGTATAACACGGTCTCTAGATTCTATAACTTCTATACACTCATGCCAGCCATACACGGTTCAGCAGGAAATGGCCTAAATTCAAACTGTTAATGGGCAGGCTGAATGTACCAAGTTGATTGACCAATTAGGGTACAATCAGCCTGGCAGGCTCTTTTCCGATTATCGCTAGCTGCTGCTATAGCTACTAGCAATATTCACCATCTTTTCGACAGGGACAACTTTGCCCCCCTGCCGGGAGCAGACAATGGCTTAGCAGCAGGTATTCCCCTGTCAACACGCTCTGTGTTTATGCAATAAATGAATTTCTTAATTTCCAAAAAAATTAAAATAAACTGAAAACGAATACAACTTCAAAACAACTACAAAATACCTCACTATGTACACTGCATGGCATTGTACAGCAGAGAATCATGTTGCTGTACAGTGCCTTGAATGAAGTGTACAAGTGCAGTCGGGAGTGAACAGCTGCTGAACAGGTATAGTGCCAAGACAGCCGTCTGCTCTAGTGTGAACCCAGCCTAATTATTCACTAATTGTTTTGTTTTTTTCCTCCACCAAAGTAGTGCACAATACATTTTGAACAAAATTAATGAAGAAATGCTTTATCTGCAAAGTTTTATAAACAGAAAAACTTCTTTAAAAATTGTCAGTCTTTTTTTAGCTAACAAAAAAATAAAACAGTGGTGATTAAATATCACCAAATGAAGGCCCAGTCTGTCTCAAAACACGATATGAAAATTAAATTAGGTACAATATTGCATGACTGAGTAATGATCATTCAAATTGTGACCGCACTGAAAGCTGCAAAATGGCCTGGACAGAAAGAGGGTGAAACAGTTCGGCTTGCAGTGGTTAAAGTGGTTGTAAACCCTTACATATACCAAGTAAATTGGCTAGCTTTGGCTCTCAAGGGATACACAGAGATTAAACAAATCCAAATGATTTTTTTAAGCAGAGGGCCTAAAAAATAAAATCGTGGGGTTGCAATTTTTATATGTCATGAGGTATTTGTACAGCAGTTTTTTAAAAACAAATGGTTTTGGAAAAGGTACACTTGAATTTTAGTGCGCAAACACAATACCCACTTTTTTGGTAAAATATAAAGGATGATGTTATGCAGATTAACAAGTGAAGCTTTAAAATGACACATGCCAGTGGAATGCAACAACCTATGGTACATTCAATTATCCACAGCCGACACTTTAAAAAACCTTTACATGTCACCACTCTAGAGTTACATAGCAGGTCTGGTGCTAGAATTATTGGTCTTGCTCTGACAGTCACGGTGATACGTCGCATGTGGTGTGATTGACATTTGCATACGTGCGCAGGACTGATGCTTTCAGTGGGGGCACTGTAAAATACTTAAAGAGGAGTTCCACCCAAATTTGGAACTTCCGCTTGTTCCACTCCTCACCCCTTTACATGCCACATTTGGCATGTAATTTTTTTTGGGGGGGGGGGGGGAGTGGGGGCTTCAGGAGGAGTGGGACTTCCTGTCCCACTTTCTGCTTCCGCCGAGGGGCTGGTAAGGCGATTAGGCGTAATCGCCTTATTTCAGCCCCTCCCTGTAGGCGATGGCCTAGGACACTGACAGGTCCTAGGCAATCGCCTGTCCAATCAGCGGCGAGCCACGCCGCGCGCGCATGAGCAGTGGGTGCCCGGCCGTGAACCTGAAGGCTGTCATGGCTGGGTGCCCACAGTTGGGATGGAGACGCCGGCTGGGGAGGGGGGGAGAGGAGCGGAGCCCCGGTCGGCGCGTCGCTGGAACGCAGGAGCAGGTGAGTGTTTATTAAAAGCTAGCAGCTACACTTTTTGTAGCTGCTGACTTTTAATAAACACATTTTTTGGCTGGAACACCCCTTTAAAGGTTTTGTTTTTTTGCACTCTTAAAAAAAAATCAAAAAAAAAAAAAAATCAGTAACTTCATTGCTATCATGACGGATGAACAACATCTCTTGCAATAGCACGGGCAGTGACAGGTACTCTTTGCTGAGAGATTTGGAGTCTATTTGAACGCAGATCTCTCTCTCCTCTACTTAAAAAAAAAAAAAAAAAAAAACAGGCTTGTTTATAACTGAAACTGAAGTGACTCCCCAGTGGCCTTCTGTTGCACAGGTTTACCGTACACAGGTTCGGTAAACACAGGTTTTCCGAACTTTTAGAGGCAGGGATCTGCATAGCTCAGAAAGAAGAATGTAATCTGAAACCAGAGTTTCAGATTACAGGAGGGACACCACCCTCTGCACAATCTCAAAAGGAAAGATGCACAGGCGAGGCTGTAAATCACAGGCTGTGTGCTGGAGCTCCCCTTCCCCCTTATTCTCTTAAAGTCAGCACAGCCTATCAGAAGTGACTCATACAGATAGTAGAGGAGCATGAATGCACATAGAAATCACACTTAGTGCTTTGGATTGAGGCAAGTGCACACTATAGAAGGATATATTTTGTTAATTTTTCATGTCCACGTTTTTATACCCACTTTCATTTTGGCGGTTTGCCCAGCGGACTCCACTTTGCTGGCCTAGCACCCAAGCCAAATGCCCAATGGTGAAAGAAAGCTCACTTCAATATTTTATTAAAGTGAAAAACATGAGTTTGAATGCCTATTAACACATTAATGCAACACTTATTAAATTGATGTAGATACAAAAGAAAATGCCCAACATGTCCTGCAGACAAAGTGTTAACTATGTAGGAAAGTTAAACATGTCAAGATAAACTGTTTTCCTATTTGCTTTTTTTTACCATGACATCCACACCTCCCATTAGATCATAGCTGTAATTCTTACCAGTCATGATCTCACCCTTCACGTATCTGACATTTATACCAAACAATGGAGGCATAACTAAATGTGCAGTCAACTACTGCAGAACTGTATTCTATTGCAGCTTACCATGTAATGTGGTGGCTGCATTATGTTTTAGTTTTTTTCTTGCATTTTTAAATTGGTCCTTTTGGGGGGAGGGGGTCTCCTAGCGCGGTTTTTTGTTTTATATTTAAATTGGTAGTCCTGCCAGTAGAGTCTTATTTTTCAACTGCCTTCAACAGACCAGGCTGCCCAAAAAAGTGGCAGTTGGAGAGTTGAGACAAACCATTAAACCCCAACAGTTAGCTTTCATTTATGTAAAACTTTTATCCCAAAAAAGAAAAGAAATTATTTCTGTAATGGCTTAAAAGTGTTAGCTGGAAATATGCTTTAAAGTGTTTTTTTTTTTTTTTTAACATGTTATACTTACCTGCTCTGTGGAATGAATTTGCACAGAGCATCACGATCTTCCTTTTCTTGGGTCCCCTCCACCTCCATGCTGTGTGCCTGCATAGCAAACCGCTTGCTATGGGGGCACTTACTAGCTTCTGAACTGTGTCTATAAGAGACACAGTGTGGCTCGGTCCCACCATCCTCTTATGGGTTCCGACACCGCAGTGAAGCCAATGGCTACTGCTGTCAGTCACAGCCAGTGAAAAGGGGGTGGCACTGAACTGCGCTCTGCTACTTATATAAACAAGAGTCAGCCCAGAAGTGAGCATGCATGGGTACGGCTGCTCTGTGCAAATTTATTGAGGAGAGGGAGCCGAGGCCTTTGTGCACATCGCTGGATCGAGATCAGGCTCAGGTAAGTGTAAGGGTGGTCAGGGGAAGCTGCTTGCCCCCCAAAAAAGTTCTGCCTTTAGAACCCCTAAGATGGTAGTGTTCTACTAGCAGGATCACTAGGTGAAAACAGAACAAAAAAAACAAAAAAACGAATGCAACCACATTTCAGGACTGCTAAACTGCAATATATAATGTTTTAGTTTTTGGGCTTAGATACACTTTTCGGGTCCTTGCACACTGAGCTTAAAAAAAAAAAAAAAAAAAAAAAAAAAGTCTGTTGCCTTGGCAGTAAAAAACACTCATAAAGACCATTTTTTTGTACAAAGTTTAGACAAGTTTAGGAGAGTTTTATGTTTTTTCTGCCTCCAAGCTCCAATCAGAAACATGAACCAGAAGTTTTTTTTCTGCCTCTAAACGTTAAACTTCAAATATGCCTCTTAATGTCCTAATGTGCATGGACACATAGGATAACATTGAGCTTCTTCTATGGGAAAAACATAAAACATAGAAGCAAGGATTTTTAACCCCGTGTGTATGGAGCCAAAAGTAAAAAAAAAAAAAGACCTGGCAAGACTAAAAAAAAATCAGTCATTTGAAGAGCAGACTGACATTGGAGGTATACTATAAAATATTGTCATTTTACATTAGAGCTGTACAAATTAATCATTAACATCAATGAAGAACCACCTGACAACAGACCGACAATGACCAACTATTTTTGTTCAGTCGTTTTCATCCACCACACACTTTTCGCTCCATTGTTAGGAGTCAATGGAGAAGGATCCTGTGGGCTAATCTATGTATGAGAGACAACTCAAAAACAAAAAGATAAGATAGTATGGAACCGCCAACTTAGATGAAAACAAATGTAATTACCCATCTAGACAGGGGACATATACAGGGCCGGCCTTTGGGGTGTGCGGCCAGTGCGATCGCACAGGGCGCCATAGCAACATGGGCGCCTGGCGACCGCACAGATTCTTTAATTCGCCCTCGTATTAAGTAGTGGGCGGGGGGGGGGGGGGGGGGGGGCGTGCCGCACACGGGGGTGTCAGGCCGGCGCCCCCCCGCGACTGAAGAGGACCTTGCTGGGTAGCATGGCGTGGTGCCGGGTGCCTGGCTTTGCAGGGGGGGTGCCGTGCAAGCCGCATCCCAGCCCGGGACCTGGCCGCAGTGATCCCCCTTTTTCTTAGGCAGCTCCGCGGTCTGAGTCTCGGCTGCCTGTGACTGTCTCAGTCACGCAGCCGAGCAGTGAAGCCGCCTCCCCCTCCTCCTTGTCTGTACTTTGCTGTGTGTGCAGCACGCGGCAAGCAGATTATCTGCTTGCTTTACAGGTCTGAAGGGGGGGGGGTTCTATCTGTATTGTGGGGTGGGGGTTTTTTTTTTGTAGGGGGGTCTGCACTGTAGGGGTTGATCTGTATTGTAGGGGGGGGGGTTCTGTATTGTGGGGGGATTCTTTATTGTAGGGGTCTGCACTGTAGGGGTGGTCTATTGTAGGGGGGGTTCTGTATTGTAGGGGTGAATCTGTATTGTAGAGGGGGTTCTGTATTGTAAGGAGAGATCTGTATTGTAGGGGGAGGGGTATGCACTGTACGGGGGTCTGCGTAACATGCAGGGGGTCCAGAACTGTTAGGGGGGTGTCTGTGTAAAATACAGGTGTCCGGGGCTGTGTAATGTAAAGTAGTCCAGTGGTGCAGGGTGCTGTGTAATGTAAAGGAGTCCAGATATGCAGGGTGCTGTGTAATGTAAAGGGGTCCAGAGCTGTGGGGTGCTGTGTAATGTAAGGGGCCCAGTGGTGCAAGGTTCTGTGTAGTGTAAAGGGGTCCAGAGTGCTGTGTAATGTAAAGGGGCCCAGAGGTGCAGGGTGCTGTGTAATGTAAAGGGGTCCAGAGATGCAGCGTGCAGTGTAACGTAAAAGGGTCCAAAAATGCAGGGTGCTGTGTAATGCAAAGGGGTCCAGAGATGCAGAGTGCTGTGTAATGTAAGGAGCCCAGTGGTGCAAGGTGCTGTGTAATGTAAAGGGGTCCATCCAGAGGTGCTGTGTAATGTAAAGGGGTCCAGAAGTGCAGGGGGCTTTGTAATGTAATGGGGTCCAGAGGTGCTGTGTAATGTAATGGGGTCCAGAGGTGCAGGGGGCTGTGCAATGTAAAGGGGTCCAGAGGTGCAGAGTGCTGTGTAATGTAAAGGGGTCCATTGGTGCAGGGTTCCATGTAGTGTAATGGGGTCCAGAGATGCAGGGTGCTGTGTAATGTAAAGGAGCCCAGAGGTGCAGGGTGCTGTGTAATGTAAAGGGGCCCAGAGGTGCAGGGTGCTGTGTAATGTAAAGGGGCCCAGAGGTGCAGGGTGCTGTGTAAAGTAAAGGGGCCCAGAGGTGCAGGGTGCTGTGTAATGTAAAGGGGCCCAGAGGTGCAGGGTGCCGTGTAGTGTAATGGGGTCCAGAGGTGCAGAGTGCTGTGTAATATTAAGGGGTCCATTGGTGCAGGGTGCCGTGTAGTGTAATGGGGTCCAGAGGTGCAGGGTGCTGTGCAATGAAAAGGGTCCCAGAGGTGCAGAGTGCTGTGTAATGTAAAGGAGCCCAAAGGTGCAGGGTGCTGTGTAAAGAGGCCAGAGTTGCAGGGTGCTGTATAGTGTAAAGGGGTCCAGAGGTGCAGGGTGCTGTGTAATGTAAAGGGGCCCAGAGTTGCAGGGTTCTGTGTAATGTAAAGAGGTCCAGAGTTGCAGGGTGCTGTATAGTGTAAAGGGGCCCAGTGATGCAGGGTGCTGTGTAATGTAAAGGGGCCCAGAGGTGCTGTGTAATGTAAACGGGTCCAGAGGTGCAGGGTGCTGTGTAATGTAAAGGGGTCCAGAGGTGCAGGGTGCTGTGTAATGTAAAGGGGCAGTGATGCAGGGTGCTGTGTAATGTAAAGGGGGCCAGTGATGCAGGGTGCTGTGTAATGTAAAGGGGTCCAGAGCTGTGGGGTGCTGTGTAATGTAAAGGGGTCCAGAGGTGCAGTTGTGGAGAGGGGTACACAGTAGTGACAGAGATATTGAAGGATGCAGGGGGCACAATGGGGTGTTTTTACATTTTATTGGGCGGGGGGCAGATATAGGATCCGCCCCGGGTGCCAAATGCTCTAGGTACACCTGGCAGGCCGCAGGCGGATTCTACCAGAAAGTCGGCGTGGGTGACTGTCCTTGCCTTGCTATGAGGAGCTCATATGCCATGCGCACTGAGAAGACAAAGGAGGGCAAGAATCCACAGAAGCAGGCAGCGGATGTAAAAACATTTTTCTGTAAGTAAATTATTTTTTTATAAATGCAGTGTACTGCTTAATGTCTGTTTTTGTATTTTCTTTTTTAAATAAGGTGTTTCTTAAAGGAACAGTAAATACACAAGTTAAAAAAGACTTTATTGTAATTATGTTTGATATTTGATAGTAAATTTACAGGTAGTGGTATTATACCGTGTGATTTACTTTATTTGTGGCGTTATTAGAGAGTGTGAATAAAAGTTGTATTTTTATCATAGCTTGTAATCTTTTTTTTGGGAACTTAACGGAATGGAAGGCTTTAAATGGAGCCGGTATTGGAGAAATGTGGATACCAAGGGGCGTGGTCACTAGGGGGCGCTGTAAATCTTTCTCGCACAGGGCGCCTAAAGGCCTAAGGCCGGCCCTGGACATATATTTATGCAATAATCTTTTTTCTCTTTACCTTTCACATCTATGATAAACTGCCAGGTCAGTAGGACATATTACAATAAAAATGTATTCCTCTGTGTTACACGGTCATATAATATCTTATGTAAAAGTTAACTTAATCTTTATTGCCTATTCAATTTAAAAATAAACTGCACTGAAAGCTTGCAGCAAAGAATAAATGTAGCATATCCATAAAAAAAAAAAAAAAGTAAACCTTGCAGTAACCAGCCAAATGCAATACACTAAAAAGAAGGGAGACCACAAATAACTAAAATGTCAGTGAAAGTAATAAAGGTGTGGCTGCTTGTATAAAGATCATATTTGTACAACTAATGGGCATTTATTCTGTACAACTAAATTGATGCATTATACAGCGACCGTGGGTATGCTTACTCTGCCCTCACGAGATGAAACAGAGATCACACAAGGGTAAAAAGAAAATGCTGTACAATATTTGCATAACTTGGCCAGCAGATGGCACTCAAGCTTCTGTGGGGGGGGGGGGGGGGGGAGGATGTTGTGTTTACTGTAAAATCTTTTTCTTAAAGTAATTTAATGGATACAGGACTTTAGTAATTAGACATGTGGGTTATATTATTTTGCCTACAAGAGGTTTGAATACTGGCAAACAGAAAAAAAAAATGCTAGTCTCCATACAACCCAGTCCCAAAGATATGCCTCAGTAGTTGTGTGAGCAAACAGCTAGGTCATTACCACAGAGGTGATGGGATTATTGTTCCTTGATGGGCTTCAAGAAAAAGTTAAGAAAAATAAAATTTTCTTTATCGAGGGACTGTCCAAAAGCAGTCCACCTGAAAAAGGGGGGGGGGCAACCACTGAGAGGTTTAAAACAGAACTAGGAACTGTCTGCACTGTCCACAACAACTAGAAAGACCAACACTCGCATCTTAACTGGAAGAGGCATGGCTCCTTACAGGACATATGAACTGCTAATAACCCAGAGTAGGCCACAGTAAGACAACCAGATGCCCAGACGAGGATACAAATTACTCTCAAGCAGAATAACTATCTGAAAGGGCACTGGTGTCTGGGCAAGTTTATGCCAAGACCAGGACAACAGGTCTCAGAGTAATGGAAGCCTAGAAATGACTGGATGCAGCCAAGTGTAGCAGCATAGGAATCATTTTGTGTGGCAGCTGAAATAGATGCCATCTCCAAGTAGCCAGTGACCCAAAGGGGGCATCATGATCATCTGAAAGCCAAAAATGCCCAATACCTAATGTGTGCAAATCTGTGTCTCTTACTGACATCTTTATATTGGTTTATGTACCCACTTCCTGAGCGGGAAGTAGACTCAGGGGATCTGCAATTATGCACGGCTAAGGCAGATGAGCTAGAGGGGAAGAGGCTCCTCTGACCCTTCTGCAGATCTTCTGCGCGATTGTAGGAGCATACTGTGGCTGCCTGAAGTGTTGCGAGTGGCAGTCGCAAGAGCTGGTTCAAAGAGAAAGACATTAGCCTTGGGCACCTCATTGGCGCCCCACGTACAAGCCAGAGTGCCTTGCGCATTTGTACAAACATCAGTCCCACGCGTGTCAAATGTTCAGAGGCTTGTAATAAGCCATCACAGCTAAAGTACAAGGCTTTGGAAATTTTGCTCTAGTCATTTATGTGGGAACCTACTCCAGCAGGGGAAGGATTCTCTCTAAGCAGTTACAACATTTTGACGGATCAGAGTTACTCCCAACAAAAGGATGGAGGGTTAAACCAGCTAAAAAAAAAGATCATCAATTTAAAAGAAAAATCTAAAATTTAGCAGCTACAAAAAAACCTTTACAGTGGTATCTCATCTATTTTAGTCTGCGGTGAAGGGAATAGGGGCCACCTGGTCTTCACCAGAGCATTTCATTTTGCTGCTGATTTATAACAGGTTGCGGCCCTCTGACTCAACGAAACAGGCAGCCATCGTGGAACATAGAACAGGTATTCAGGAAAGAGTCTCTGGCAGCACAAGAATTCAAATGAGGTCAAACTGTGAAACTAAGTAAAAAAAAAAAAAAAAAGAAAGTGAACCGAAAAACAAGGGGGCACAACACTGGAGTACACAGGAGATTAATGATGGCTAAAGTACACTTGGTTTTCGGATCCAGTGACCAATCTGGAGTGTACTGGGGGTCACAGAAGCAGTGCACAGGCTGGATTACACTGGGATCATAGGAGCAGAATACAGTACTCTGGGATGGAAAAAAAAATCAGGACAAGCTGGATTACACTAGGGTCACAGGAAAAGCAAACTTCACTGGAAAGCATTAGGGTTGCTGTGGCAATTTCTTTGGGGGAGGGAACTTTGAATAAAGACTTAGCCCTGGTTCACACTGGTGCGTTTTGAGATGCGATTTGGCATGTCAAATCGCATGTCAAAACGGCAGATTTTGCCTCAAATTGACGGCAATAGCACCGTCCTAATCGGTGCGACGCTGCATCTGCGGCATTGCACCGATTTAAAAAAGTAGTCTCTGTACTACTTTTTGCGATTTCAGCCTGCGATTTACATTGACATCTGTGCAGAAATCTGCACAGATGTCTCTGAAATCGCGTCTGAAATCGGGACTGCCGGGCGGGAGTGAAATCGTGCGAGTTCAGCTGAACTCGCACTGCTTCACTCCCGCAGCCCAGTGTGAACCAGGGCTTAAACACAGAGTCACTCGCTACCTAATCCTTTAAAAGAGTGCCCCCTCTGTGAATGGCTGTGGCACAGAGGGGAAAGACCCAGTTATGGAGCATAGAACAGGTGAGCGTGACAGGAAAGGTCTTTAGAGCTGAAGACACAAAACATACAACAAGCTGATTCTCCAGATGCAGGATGAAATGTGCTGCATCAATAAGGTTTGAAGCAAGTCCTTGTATATACAGGTCAACTGCAGGAGACTGTTGGGATTCTGAATTTGAATTAGAAACAGATGCTGCAGACCTGGGTGGCCTAATGGTCTCAGGAGGGCTGTCACCAGAGCCCGCTTAGAACCCCCAAGTGCAGCAGGGTACAGCCATCTAGGAAGCCCATAGTGGACATGAGAAAGGGGGGGTCTGAGGCACTAGGTTAAAAGCATTGCTTTTAGCTGAAGATTCCAAGAACCATTAGGCAAGTATGTGCTGAGGTCCCCAATAACAATATAAGGCAGACATCTAGTACACAAAAACATGTGTTATTCAAGCGCTAATGAGGGCTTCAGATGGCGGGAGGTGACAGACATCGTGGACAAGCAGTGAAACAGAACTGTAGATCCACTTAATGTTTCAGTAGCAGGATGTGGTTTCACTAGATTGAATGAATAGAAGGGGAATGTGGGGTGCCAACATGTGCCACTGAATCTCTCTAAGCCTGTAAAGTCTCAGGCTAAACCTATAAACCGAGAACATTGGGAAATTTGGGAAAGGCATTAAGCGGCATCGGCTGTGAGGTTGCTCCTGGTTTATCAGCTCGACCAGCACTGCCTGGTAAGTAAGCCTTCAAAGACAGGATTACACCAGAGGCTCTGGACCTGAAAAGCACTTTGCAGCTAACCAACATAGTACATGATAATCTGGAATGCACCACAACATAGAGCCCATTGCCGAAAGTCACATTCCAGGCTAGCCTAACCACATTCAGGAGGCCTACTAACAGAATGAATCTTCAGGGACCTTAAGGGAATGACAGTGTTCTGCTGCCTCTAGCAAAATACACAAAAGTCTGGAAAATGCTGCAAGCCGATCTCGGTGCCCGAGGGTCAAATTGCAGACTAGCCCTGCAATTCTCTAGTCCAGCAGCGTCTAGGAACAGCTTCCAAAGCTGTTGATAATATGCCAATTTGTACAGGTGCTGTATAGATTAGCTCAAACAGCGCTTTGAAACTCAAAGGAAAAAAGATCTGCAGTCCAACACGAAGAAGATAATGAAATGGTCGCACACTGAAACTAAAAATTTTGCTTGACATTACTTTTATTGTCACAAATAGTCAGACCAACACAGGAAAAGCATGAGTTGACGGTTTCACAAGTGGTCCACTGATTTTACAAGACTCCCCTGGATATCCGCATGCACACCCCATGTACATATATTAACTCCTTTCTGCCCAACATTAATCTGTTACTGTCCGGATATTAGCATTAGCAAAATGGGGTGCTTTGTCAAAAATGCCCAGGCCTATTTTTTGTCCCTGTCTGGGTCTGGATGTGTTTGTGGAATGTGGAGCCTGACATTTTCCCAGAAGAGTGAAGGAAAATGCTTTCCAACCACATTGGACACTAGCAAAGACAAAGGGGTATGACTGTTAGGGGAAAGGTATATAGAGGCTAGCCTTCAACTTTTTTGCCAGTAGCATATAACCCAAATATCTAAAATGTACTAAAATATCTATGCCCTTCATTGTCCCCTTTAACCTACTTGCAGATTTCTTTGAGATTTCAAATACATTCTACCACTGGCTTCATTCATGAGCTTGTTCATACACCATTTACAGCATGTTTACTGTCACAACTTTAAAATGTTCATAGCAATCCTTCTACACAAATGGGTACTTATATTTTAGAGGGCATATTACCATTTTCAAAGATGATTAAAAGGTTGATATATTTTTTTTTTTTTACTGAAAACTCACTGCATAAGCAAAATATTCCAATTAGCTGCACGTAGCATTTTGAGGAAACTGACATTAGTGACAGGGTACAGGGGTTCAGCCAAAAGTGTGCGTGTGTGTGTGTGTGTGTGGGGGGGGGGGGGGGGGGTTGGTTATATGACAGTACCTTTAGAAAGGCCCCCCAAGGACTTGTCTGGAAAACTGTGGTAAATAATTAAGTCAATTTACTGCTTCTTTACATAAATTGTTTTTCCACTTGCTTCTAATGTTCTGTGACTTATTAAGCATTTTATCATACAGCTTTGATTTGTTCCAGTTGCAGGGATCACATTATCTGTGCATTTGCTGTCATTCAGGGCAGTCCTGCAGTGATGGGGCATATTAACAAAATTAAAAGAAAACACTTGAATTTCCATCTGCTCAGTTATTTCCCAGAGTGCTTGTATTTTTAAGTGGATAGCAGCGAGTAATCACGCCTCATCTCATTAGATAGTTGAGATATCCCCTGCCCTATCATGCCAGAGGAAAAAAGCTTGTAATTTCTGGACAACAAACTACAACTCCACATCAGAAATTTAGGATGTAAAAACAAAGATATCACCACATAATTGCAGGGCCTTTTTTTTTTTTTAAAGAAAGACCATTCTGACCTATTTTTTTTTTTTTTTTTTTATTAACTCGGAAAATGAAAGATGAAGTCCATTTGGTAATCATGGGCCTGTTCTAAACTTCTGTAGAAAATGGTTTCTGGCAGTTTTTATTAACAGGGCCCCTAATTTTGACAGGATATTTAGATTGAACTAGTCACGATAATTGCTCTATACAATGAAACACAATGGAACCACATTAACTATAGAAATATGCATAAGCATTACCATATTAACCACTTGCTTACTGGGCACATATACCCCCTTCCTGACAAGGTGAAATTTCAGCTTCTAGCACTGCGTCGCTTTGTGCGACATGGCTCCCAAACAAAATTGACATCCTTTTTCCCCCACAAATAGAGCTTTCTTTTGGTGGTATTTGATCAACTCTGCGGTTTTTATTTTTTGCGCTATAAACAAAAAAGTGTGACAATTTTGAAAAAAAATACAATATTTTTTACTTGTTGCTATAATAGCCCTACCTTTTTTTTTTTTTTACTTTTTTTTCTCAGTCTAGGACAATACGTATTCTACATATTTTTGGTTAAAAAATAAATAAAAAAAATATCGCAAAAAGCGGCTGGTTTAGGCAAAAGTTATAGCGCCTACAAAATAGGGGACAGAATTGTATTTTTATTTTTACTAGTAATGGCGGCGATCTGCGATTTTTATTATGACTGCGACATTATGGCGGACACATTTTTGGCGCCATTCACATTTATACTGCGATCAGTGCTATAAATATGCACTAATTACTGTATAAATGTGACTAGCACTAGGGGATGAGGAAGGGGTTAAATGTGTACCCTGAAATGTGTTCTAACTGTGGGGGGAGGGGGACTGACTGGGGAGGTGATCAATCTGTGTCCCTATGTACAAGGGACACAGATCAGTCTCCTCTCTCCCTGACAGGACGCTGTCTCTGTGTGAGCCGACAATGAGAGATCTGATATGTTTACATTTGAGATCATCTCTCATTGGCCGCACAGATCGCGCTGTAAATAGCCGCTGTGATTGGCTATTTACAGCAATGTGTGATTGGCTGTGTCCAAGGGACACGGCCAGCACAGAAGTTCCCCGCTGTGCGCTCGGGAGCGCGCGCGGGGAACGAGGAAAGGGGCGGACGTCAAAAGACGGCGTCCCAGAGAAGTAGAGCCACCCTGCGGCCGTACATAGTCGTACGGCCGTCGGGAAGTGGTTCACAGAGAATTTCTTCTGCTATTTAATAAACATTGTTAAACTGAAGTTTTCAGATCCAGCAACCCTGCATTGAAAACCCAAAAGTAATACATTTTTTGTAGCAAAAATATTTTGTCGTACAAAATACCAAAAAACAGTAATTGCCATTAGGTGCCATGTTGAACTTCCAGTGACCAGTAAGAGCGCAAAAGTGATAACACCAAATTTAACACACCTGCTCCTCATTCACACCCGAGACCTTGTAACACTAACAAGTCACATGACACCAGGGAGGGAAAATTACTAATTGGGCCCAATTTGGACATTTTTACTAATGGCCCATACACACGATCCGAAAACAATCGTCCGATGATGGATCGTGTGTACACTACTTTCGAGAGCCGATCACGACCGTTCATCCGATATTTTTCGATCGGACATGCGCGAAAATTTTCCTCGTACGATTTTTGTTTAGTCAGTACAGCCGTCGTCCGACAATACAATACAAATACATTAGGACACGTGACATCACTTCCGATCTTTTTTTTCTGTCTTATGAGAATTTTCGTGAGTTTAATAACCTATTTTATTTTACTTGCGATTATTAAGCGAAAAAAGTCGTACGATCCATCGGCCGATATTCGGATCGTGTGTATGGGGCATTAGGGGTGTACTCATTTTGTTGCCAGCGGTTTAGAGTGTTGATGGGACAGCACATTTACAATGTTATTCAAGCTGTACATTCACTACTTTACATTGTAGCAAAATGTAATTTCTTAAGTGTTGTCACATGAAAATAAAAAATGTACACAAATGTGAGGGGGTGTACTCACTTTTGTCAGATACTGATATAAAACCTTGGATTGAGAGCGTTTTGCAAGACCAGCAATATTTTTTTTATAAATTTTGACTTTGCTTGTTTATAATGTCTTGATAGAAGAGTAGCACCATGTCACAACTATAATATAGTATAGAAGAGATGAACTTTTTATGGCTACACAACCTCATTGCTTTTATCTTTTTATATGGACTATAAACTTAGGATTTGAATATGGTTGTGGAACAAATATTCTGAGTTTCCATTATTTCTTATTACAAGCATATTTCCAGAACATATCATGTTTACAGACCAGAGGTATTACTGTGTGTATATATATATATATATATATATACACACATACACACACGCACACAGTTGCGCTCATAAGTTTACATACCCGGGCAGAATTTATGATTTCTTGCCCATTTTTCAGAGACTATGAATGACAACACAAACATTTTTAATTCATAGTGTGTTTGGCTGAAGCCACCATTTATTATCAACCAACTGTGTTTACTATTTTTGAACAATGGCAACAGAAACAACCTAAATTAATTTGATCAAAAGTTTACACACCCTGGTGACTTTGGTCTCATAACATGCACTCAAGTCGACAGAGGTTTGAATGGCTATTAAAAGGTAACCATCCTCACATGTGATCTGTTTGCTTGTAAATAGTGTGTGTATAAAAGGTCAATGTGTTTCTGCACTCCCGACAGACCCTTGCATTTTTAATCCAGTGCTGCACTGACATTTCTGGATTCTGAGTCATGGGAGAAGCAAAAGAATTGTTAAAGGATTTGCGGGGAAAGGTAGTTGAACTGTATAAAACAGGAAAGGGATATAAAAAGATATCCAAGGAATTAAGAATGCCAATCAGCAGTGTTCAAACTCTAATCAAGAAGTGGAAAATGAGGGGTTCTGTTGAAACCAAAGCCAGTCAGGTAGACAAACTAAAATTCAAGCCACAACTGACAGAAAATTGTTTAGGATACAACCCCCCCCCCCCCCCACAAATAACTTCAGGTGACATACAGGACTCTGAAAACATGTGGTGTGGCTGTTTCAAGATGCACAATAAGGAGGCACTTGAATAAAGATGGCCTACCTGGTCAAGTCGCCAGAAGAAAGCCATTACTACGAAAATGCCACAAAGTATCCCACTTGCAATATGCCAAACAGCACAGAGACAAGCATCAAACCTTCTGGCACAAAGTTTTTTGGAGTGATGAGACCAAAGTTGAGTTTTTTTGCCACAACCATAAACGTTACATTTGAAGAGGAGTCAACAAGGCCTATGACGAATGGTACGTTGATTGTTTGGGGATGTGTAAGCTACAAAGACACAGGAAATTTGGTGAAAATTGTTGGCAAGATGAATGTAGTATGTTATAAAAAAAATACTGGAGAAACATTTGCATTCATCAGCCAGAAAGCTGAGCACGGGACGTACTTGAACATTCCAACACGACAATGATTTAAAACACCCTTTAAGGCCAAGATAACCTGTCATTGGCTAGAGCAGAAGTGAAGGTTCTGGAGTGGCCATCTCAGTCTCTTGACCTCAATATCATTGCGCCACTCTGGGGGGGA
Source organism: Rana kukunoris (assembly GCA_029574335.1). Taxonomy (NCBI): domain Eukaryota; kingdom Metazoa; phylum Chordata; class Amphibia; order Anura; family Ranidae; genus Rana; species Rana kukunoris. The sequence goes on from CM056052.1 coordinate 229,341,058, forward strand.
TCTCAAAAGTGCAGTTCATGCCCAATAATTTACAGGAAATGGAGGCTTGTTGCCAAGAGGAATGGGCAGCTTTACCATCCAAGATAAAGTGCCTCATCCACAAAAGACTTCAATCTGTCATTGATGTTAAAGGTGGCAATACACGGTATCAAGAACTGGGGTATGCAAACTTTTGATCAGGTTCATTTGGATAGTTCCTGTTGTGATTATGATTTAGAGAGAGAGTAAATACAGCTGACTTCTAAAAAATGGTTTCAGCCAAACACTAACCATGAGTGAAAAAAGTTTTTGTGTTGTCATTCATATTCTCTGAAAAATGGGAGAGATTATATATATATATATATATATATATATATATATATATATATATAGTGATTCCAATCTGTACCTGTAAAAAAATAAAACCTAACCCTTCCACAGTCTAGACTGCCAAATGCTGCTCTGATTAATAGAAATCCTCTTCTCGCCAGAAACTGACAATTCTGTGAGATTTTTTATTTCCTGTGTCAACCATTGTGCTTAGAGGTTTTTACTGCTGCATCACTACTGTGGTATTCATCTTTGAAATTTGCATGGAAGGTGCCCTGAAGGACAAATACACTTATTTCATCAGCAATTCTTGATTTAACCTAGCCCACCCTCACCCTGCCTAGATGCAAAATTAAAAAGCAGAAAATGTGAGCTGCGCTGACCACCACTTTACATAAATTATATTGAACACTGTGAATTACACATCAATACCTAATATATACAAATATTTAAAGTACAGTGAGGTACAAATTGTAACAGTTGTTTGTGTCTAATCTTGATTTCATCATCAAATCACGTCCATAGACAGACTAGCTGCACGGTGACACTTTATGGGTATTTGTTTTCTAGATGCAGAATTACCTTGATCCAACAAACTTGCCCCTCTGCAGATAGTTTACATTCAGTTCTGCAAGTCTTTAATGTCCTGAATACACCTATGTAATCGCAACTCTACAGATTTCTATGGAGCCCTGTCTTGAGCATTTTTCACCTCAGGAGATGGTCCCACAGGCTGTAAATGTGTAGTGGCAGAGAGGGTAGTTTCTGTATAGCTTGTAGTAGTTGTTATTGCCAATTGTCTGTGTATAGCCGTTTATTTTGTAAATATATTTGTGGCTACTGATAGGTTACTGGATAGTTGGCCTGTAGTGGTGGGTACAGCACAGATAAAAGTTTACTAACCAAAACTAGAGGTTTAAGCTACATATCCTACTGCACAATCTCTTATTTCTAAGACTAAAGAATGAATCCTCATCTACTGCTTCAAAAGATAATACCTGGAATAAAGTTTCCAGTTTTAATGAAGCATATTACTCCACTTAAGAACATTGGTACAATGGTAACTGAACTCATCACAAAAAGATATATAAAAGGGGGTGTTTCAAGGCATATGACAACCTAGAATAAAGACTGAAAAACAATGGAATAGGATATTTATTAAGCCAGTTAAGAGGAAAGAACTAGGAATAAAGCGTGGGAGGGAAAAAAGGGGAAGGAGATGGTGGAAAGCCAAGCATTGAGTCCAGACATCAGAAATGGCATTAAGCCATTTGATACTTACTCCCCTGGTTAATGAGTCAAATGAGTCACTAAAAGAAAGGTGTCAGACCCTTAGCTCTGAAACACATTAGCTGTTCACAAACAGAATGCTAATGAGACTGAACAAGAACATCTTGGTTCAATAATGATTTAGATACTATGGTACAGCCACTATTTCTGCACAGTTAGTTTCCAGAGCAAGATAGGAAAATGGTTTGTTTCATGCTACCCAATATAAAATTATATATTCAGTATTTGTAATCATTAGGGTCTGTGTCCATAGTCTGTCAATAGTTTATCAGTTTGGGACACTTGTGATGATACACAGTTACATGTGCATTTGACCTGCAGTTAACCTTCTGACTTGTTTCAAATTGGCAAGAAGGGGGCAAAAAAAAAAATTTAAATCCCAGAGGTGGTCCAAGGGAACCTACAGAAAAAGGACAACACCTTAAATCTAGTTTGTATCAGGAATTCAGGGATACCTGGGCATGATATGAAATAAAGATTAGAAAAAATAAAATCAAGGATTAGAAAACATACTTCCTTTTGTCAGTCTTTGCCAGAGCTTTATGGACCGGTAGAAGCTCTGGTGTTGGACTGCTAAATGGCAGAGATTAGCTTTACAATGGGCAGAAGATGAGCGCTTTTGTGTATAAAAACCTGGGAACCAAGGATTCCTCTGGCATAGAAAAACCAGTTAGAGGATTTTTAGATATACTAGAGGGCTAAGGCAGGGAGGCTTATCAAGATGCTTTTAATGTCCTCAGACGTGTACCAGCACATTGGAGAATCATTCTATTAGTACAAAATCACTCAGTCTAGACAACAGAAAATGCACCACCAAACTGCCACCAGTCACAAACTACATGCTTATAAGAAATAATCCTTCTGAAACTTGTTTCCCTCTACAGCCAGGTTTCTGCCATAAGTTTTAGAACCATGCGCTCTGCATGGTATGCTTCCCCAGAATTTAAATACGCACTTCTGTCTCAGGGACCAGGCAGGAATATGACATCTTAAACTTTATAATTTGGGTAGATGCCTGAGAAATGGTAAATTCAATTTGACCTAGTCAACTGTGAAAAAAATCATAATCATGAATGGAAATTAGAAATGTAGGATTTATTTATTATTTTGGAACTTCCGCTTGTTCCACTCCTCACCCCCTTACATGCCACATTTGGCATGTAATTTTTTTTGGGGGGGAGTGGGGGCTTCAGGAGGAGTGGGACTTCCTGTCCCACTTCCTGCTTCCGCCGAGGGGCTGGTAAGGCGATTAGGCGTAATTCGCCTTATTTCAGCCCCTCCCTGTAGGCGATGGCCTAGGACACTGACAGGTCCTAGGCAATCGCCTGTCCAATCAGCGGCGAGCCGCGCGCACATGCGCAGTGCGGCTCTCGCATGCGCAGTGGGTGCCCGGCCGTGAAGCCGAAGGAACGCTGGAGCAGGTATGTGAGTGTTTATTAAAAGCCAGCAGCTACACTTTTTGTAGCTGCTGACTTTTAATAAACACATTTTTTGGTTGGAACACCCTTTTAGAAAAAGGCAATACCTTGCTAAATTTTAAACAAATGTACTTAATTTTGTCTGTATTTGTAGTATGGACACATGGAGGTCCCTAACCCGAACAACAATGTAGCATTTATGGGCACTTAAGACACCTGCAGGTGAGCAACTTGTTTGTTCAAGTCTATGTCTGACATGGGCTTTTAACACAGACTGTGTACAGTTTGATCCTTGAACAGATCTCCTGCTGAATTAGACCAAAACAGAACAGATATCCTTTCTGTAACATTTCATGAGCTTCCCAGCACCATACTAGATCTACTGTTCGATAGAATTGCATCGGCTTACAATACAGCAGAATACCTCAGATTCCTCATGTTTAGGTCCAAAAAAATAAATACGGAATGCATACCTTTCATTTTTTTTTTCCAGACATGGACAGACTTCGAGGTAATCAGATGTAAACTGACACACATTTGTTTGCATCAGCCGTTCCATAGATTTACATGGAGCTTCTGATTAGGTTTGCCTAAAAAAAACTTATTTGTGTACCTGATCAAACCACCCATGTGAAAATAAGCTAGGCTTATAAATTTAGAAAACATTAAATCTATACACTGGAAAAAAGAAACAGAAGAAATACACATACTGTAAGTGTACTGCTTAACCTGCCACAGTAACTACTCAGCCAGCTATTTGATTTAGACTTCACACTACACTGCAGTCAGGCAATGTTTTTTCATTCGATAGTAAAAGTAACAGCAGCACACACGAGGTAATATTTGTGCATTGTCTCCCTTTTTCCATGGGCGCAGCGTTATAAACAGCAGCAATGTGCAAAGCATGGACCAATATAGAGTGATGGCACCCTTTGAAAGCCACCACTGGCTGACAGAGGAACCAATTACATGACTAGACTGAAATAGCTAAATACAGTATATAGACCTTTCTTACACAGGTTAGTCAGAATATGTGAAGCGGGGGTTACGATTAGTTAAGTATATCCCAGAATTCTAATTTAAATAAAAATCTCTTCTTTTTACTGGTAAAAGTGATTCCAGCAGGTATCTTGTGATTTAACAGATAATTTGTCAATACTCGTGTCCAAAAAAATTCAAATTAATGTGCAGAGCCAACCAAATACAGCCAAGTGTGTGAGGAAAAGGATGTACTTGGAGGGTAAATGGAGTTCTAATTCCTAAACACAGTCTATCAAACTAAAGCAGTTCTTGGAAAAAAAATTCAGAACACAGAAAAAGTCTTGCTCTCCGTTTAAAAAACTGGGACATTCGAGGTACTTCTATAACAAAATTCTTACATCCATAATTCAATAAACTGATTAAAATCTCACTAAATTCCCAACAAAGTTATAGAATCCTTATATATGTAGAGCAATTCTGACATTAAAGTATACATATATAGGGGACGGATGGTGGCCTTTCCCACATCAAGGCTGCAAAATGTTTTGATATTTGGTAACTGGAGTATGCCTACAGAGAATATATTTTTCACAGAAAGACGTAGTACAGCCACTGTAGTTTTTTGCACCTGCCTGTTAAATAATGAGAAGACATGAAGGAGTTTTGTTATTTAAAGGTAAAGTTTGCCGTTTGATGTGCAAACTATTCTTTTAGGACAGCACTGGATACAACTGAGATTAAAGTAAAAGTACAGGAAAAACACAACACACACACTAGATCCTCTCAGCAAGACACCAAAGGTCTGACGGCTCTTTTGTTGCACACATTTATATAAAACTAAGAAAGTCTTTCAGCATTTAACATTTGGTTTAGGTAACACTCGCTGACCATAGTAACATTGAACTGTCCATTATTATGATTATATGGCACTCAAGTTAAAGGACTTTCCAGAGATACAGTATAAAGCCAGAAGGCATCTTAGTTCTGCACATCCAGGGGCATATTAACTGGTTGCCGACCGCCCGCCGTCATATTACTGCGGGACGGTGACACTGCTGGGCGAGAGCACGTAGCTCTACGTCCTATCTTTTTCGGCCACTAGGGGGCGCGCGCCGCTGCCGGCCTGCGCCCTCCCGAGTCCGGCGGGCGCGATCGCCGCCGGGCACGCGTGCGCATTCGTTACAGAGCGGGGAACGGGAGGTATGTGTGTAAACACATTCCGCTCGTTCCTGTCAGCGGGGGAAACGCTGATCTCCCGTTCATACGATGTATGAACGGAAGATCAGCGATTCCCCCTAGTGAGTCAACCCCCCCATACAGTTAGAACACACCAGGAACATACTTAACCCCTTCCCCGCCCCCTAGTGTTAACCCCTTCACTGCCAATGGCATTTTTATAGTAATCCAATGCATTTTTATAGCATTGATCGCTATAAAAATGCCAATGGTCCCAAAAATGTGTCAAAAGTGTCCGATGTGTCCGCCATAATATCGCAGTACCGAAAAAAAACGCTGATCGCCGCCATTACTAGTAAAAAAAAAATATTAATAAAAATGCCATAAAACGACCCCCTTTTTTGTAAAAGCTATAAATTTTGCACTAACCAATCAATAAACGCTAATTGCGTTTTTTTTTAACGAAAAATATGTAGAAGAATACGTATCGGCCTAAACTGAGGAAAAAAAATGTTTTTTTATTTCTTTTTTGGGGATATTTATTATAGCAAAATGTAAAAAATATTGCATTTTTTTCAAAATAGTCGCTCTATTTTTGTTTATAGCGCAAAAAATAAAAACCGCAGAGATTATCAAATACCACCAAAAGAAAGCTCTATTTGTGGGAAAAAAAGGACGCCAATTTTGTTCGGGAGCCACGTCGCACGACCGCGCAATTGTCAGTTAAAGCGACGCAGTGCCGAATCACAAAAAGTGCTCTGGTCTTTGGACAGCAATATGGTCCGGGGATAAAGTGGTTAACTATTAGCATAAATATGGGCTTTAACAAAGCCATTTTACGAGTAAATTAAAAAAGAGGGTGGTTGCGCAAAGTGTATAAGACCAAACAACTGTTGGATAACAATAATATATAGATTAACAACATACAGAGTAGTGCAAGTGATAAATATAAAGTAAATGGTGCCAAATCATTGGTAAGTGCAAGAAAAGTCCATGATAATGAAAGATGTGTTCATAGATGCCCACTAATCCTGTGAGAGATGTGCACTTCACCACACCCACGGTCTGGTCTCCCAGAACCCTCACCTCCAAACAGCAAACAAAATGCCTCAATATTAGATCCTCTGCCGGATGTCTCCCTGGTAGCTCTTGGTGTCCACACCATAGGTAGATCTAGATGACCCAAGTCTCAGAAGCAGGACATACAAAGAGAAAGGAGGACCTCCAATAGTGTATTACCACCGATAGACTGGTTTAATAGATAAAATTGCACTTACAGCAAATGGAATAAAAACAAGTGTATACAGCAGCGACTCGGGGCGCTAGGGTCACGGCACTCCCGGTGTACATCTTTCCCTTTACCCTACACGTTACAACACAACAACACACGTGTCTTCATCTGGGGTGCATCATACATGTTGTATGTCCTGCTTCTGAGACTTCGGTCATCTAGATCTACCTATGGTGTGGACACCAAGAGCTACCAGGGAGACATCCGGCAGAGGATCTAATATTGAGGCCTTTTGTTTGCTGTTTGGAGGTGAGGGTTCTGGGAGACCAGACCGTGGGTGTGGTGAAGTGCACATCTCTCACAGGATTAGTGGGCATCTATGAACACATCTTTCATTATCATGGACTTTTCTTGCACTTACCAATGATTTGGCACCATTTACTTTATATTTATCACTTGCACTACTCTGTATGTTGTTAATCTATATATTATTGTTATCCAACAGTTGTTTGGTCTTATACACTTTGCGCAACCACCCTCTTTTTTAATTTGTTCTTTTTTAGGTGCTGTGTATGCACTTTTGTGTTTGCTGCATTGTTTTCACTGTTAATTTAGGGCGACCTTGTTACATAATAGCGCAGAAGCCCCCTCTTTTTTATTAATCATTTTACGAGTAAGCATCACATGATGTGAAACATGTCAGCCACCTTTTTCCTGTTGGTCACTTCATTTTGACTGCATCCCTTTGGTTGTTTTTTGGATTTCATTTGTACAATAAAGACATTGTTTTAAGGAGTGTGGCAGTCCAGGATCTTCTTCTATCCAATGCACCTGTGCATAGCCAGCACCTTTTTGGTTTAGTGGGACGGAAGCAAAGCGAAGGGATCAGCAGTTTTTAGAGCGGTATCATCTCTCAATGTTGGAATCACTATGAAGAAATTTGTATATCGCCATCATATCTCCTCTTAAGAGTCTCTTCTACAGTAAGAATGTTTAATGTATGTATTCAAACCTCATAACGTAGGTCCACCAGTCCCCTTATTAGTTTTGTAGCCCTTCTCTGGACACTCTCCAGGTCCAGCACATACATCCTGAGGACTGGTGACCAGAACTAAACAGCATACTCAAGATGCGGCTGAACCAGTTTTGCAAAGCGGCAGAATTATCTATTCTCTATATTTGATAAATACCCTTTTTAATGCATGCAAATATCTCACTGGCCTTGCTTGCGCTGCAGCTTGGCATGGCATGTTACTGCTGAGTCTGTCATCAACTAGGACCCCCAGATTTTTTTCCATCCTTTATTCCCCCAGAGGTTCTCCCCTAGAGTGTAGCTTGTATTTTTTGTTATTCTTTATTTAGAGGGAAAGTTCACCTTTACAGAAAAATATGTAAGGTGAACTTACACAGGAGGCCCTCCTCGAAACCCCCCCCCCCCATATCCTGCTGACCTGGAGCTCGGCGATCTACCGCAATGAGTCCTCATATAGCCACTTCACCGGTCCGGGGCTTAGAAATCCCCTCGGCGTAATCTCCTAAACATACTTTGCCAGGAGGTAAGTAGTATAGGAGCATGCCAATTGGTGCGTGCTGCCCAATCAGAACCCATTTAGCGTGCCCTGTCACCGTGGGAGAAGAGGAGAGAAAGTCGCAGGGATTTAAAATCCCGGCTGGTAAAGCGGCTATATGATCTATCAGAACGGAAGATCACCGCACTCCAGGTTAGTGTGACCGGGTGCAATGGGGAGGGGGTCCAGTGTAAGTTCGCCTTACAGATTTTCTGTAAAGGTGAACTTACAAATTTAAAGTTTTATAGCAGAACACAAAACGCTGAAAAAAAATTAACGCAGAAAACAAATCTTCAGGAGATAACCCCATTCCAAATAGGTCCAGAAGAAAAAGAAAACTAATCACTAAAAAATTGCATTAACATTTTTGTCCACCCAAGTGCAGTACTTTTTTTCCCTACATTGAACCTCATTTGCCATTTGTTTGCCCACCCCTCCATTTTATCAAGGTCTTCCTGAAGAGTTGCTATATGCTGTTGTGAATTTATTGCCCTGCATAGCTTTGTGAGAGGATTGAAGTAGGAATGGCGCTAGCTTTTAAAGTGCAGTGCTGATGGTGGTAAATAGTGTTACAGGCGCCTGTACTTAATAGTGAAAAACGCAGTGACATATCATCAAAAACAGGTAAATTGGTGCGTTTAAAAAAAAAAAAAACGAATTTAGAAATCCTAGTACGGAAAGTAAAGGAAAATGCTAGCGATATCCAAAATGTGTGTGTAAATAGCAATGCGATTAAGTGAAAATAGATGAATTAGTGCTACTTGTGCTACAAAGGCTAATGATACCCACTCCAAAGGTGTGAGAAATGACAAAGAAAAATTACAAAGAAAAAATTAAGTGCCAATAATTATAAATAAATTAAATAAATAAAAATGAGAAAAAAGTGCTTCATGCTGTCGTGAACGTCTAGTTCTATGCTTCACACAGTGATCCACTCCAATCTGCTCAGTGTTTATCCCATATACAGGAAAAAAGAAGAATGGTCCCAAGATAGTGCAGTACCGTTTAAAAATTCAGCTTTTATTGGTAAAAGACAAATGGGTACTCACAATTTCGTTGAAATGATAGAGCATTACTTTAGCATGCCGAAAACTGAAGTCTTGTGGTGTTCTGTCGGATCGCTCGACGGGTTTCGTCGACCGACTTCATCTGGAGCTGAATTTTTAAACGGTACTACACTATCTTGGGACCCCTTCCTTCTTTTTTCCAATATATGGGATAAACAGAGATAAACAGAGAGCACCACAGCAGGACGTGCCTTTACCAGAGTGTTGCACAGTGGCATACACTGTGAATGCTGCAAACCCCAAGAGGGGGCACAAATCTGGTGAGTGTGGTCCATATAGGACCACAGATTGGAGAGGATCAATGTGTGAAGCATAGAACTAGACGTTCACAACAGCATGAAGCACTTTTTCTAATTTTTATTTGTATTTATTTAATTTATAATTATTGGCACTTAACATTTTTCTTTGTCATTTCTCACATCTTTAAAGTGGATATCACTAGCCTTTGTAGCACAAGGATTTTATTAAGATGCACTATTATATATTTTTTTTGGGTCACTTGGAACTGCGTTTTTATCGCAGCTGCTCAAGCAATCTAATTCATCTATTTTAACTAAACGCATTGCTATTTACACACACATTTTGGATATCACCATTATTTTCCTTTACTTTCCGTACTAGAATTTCAAAATTAGGTTTTATTCAAATACAGGTAAATTGCTGCATTTTATTATATGTCACTGCGTTTTTCACTATTAAGTACAGGCACCACATCAGCACTGCACTTTTAAAAGCTAGCGGCCTTTCCTACTTCCATCCTCTCTCAAACCATTATCTCACCTAGGTGAAATAAATCAGCTGCTTAAATTAAGGGCGTAAAAACTCTATACGCACTCACTATACTATACCAATATTTGGTCCTATTGCGCGGATTAATTTTTCACTTTCTGCATAGCTTTGTATCAGCAAACAGTGAGATTGCATGATCCCCAACTTCCATATCAACTATGAACAAGATAAACAGAATTGGACAGAGCCCTGGGGTACTCCAGTTATAATTCCAGATGATTCAGAAGATACATCATCACCACCTTCTGGAGGCACCCCTGCAACCAGTTTTCTACCCAGGTACTGTGACAGCAGGCAGGTAAGTACCACTAGGAGGGAAGTGCCGAGAGTCCTGCAGGGGTAGAGCAAATGAGCCCAGCTGAAGTAAGTGGGCTCATTAAAACCTCGACAAAAACTCCCAGCATGCTTAGGGAGGTGCGCCATCCATGAACCAGTTCTGTGCCTGTTTAGACTGGGGAGTGCAATACTACGGTTTGCTGTGCCTAATTTTTGCGTAGAGAATGCTGCCAGGTGGTCACACATGCTGCAGAGTTAACCCCCTCACAGTACATACACTATTTTCAACGCCAATGGATTGTGTTCATGGGATACCACGTCAAATGCTTTGGCGAAGTCTAGACACACTAGATCGACAGGCCTTCATGTATCCAGATTACAGCTCACTGCCTCATAGAATGTTAAAAGATTTGTCTGGCGTCAACTATCTTTCATAAATCTATGCTGGCAACTACCAATACTATTGGTATCAGCAAATTCTTGGATATGGTGGTCCCTTAACCCCTACAAATGTTTACAAACTATCAATATTAGGGTGACTTGCCTGTAGTTTCCAGGTATATACAGTAGGTGACCGCGATATTGTGTCAATCTCGCTCCCTTTCTCAGCGAGATTGACCACCTGCGAGCCCCACCGCGGGAGCCAGCGCCGAGCTGGCTTGCCGCGATAGAGACAAAGCCGTCATAGAAGCGACGGGGATCCGACGTGGATTCCCGCCAATTCTACACGTGGGTGGCATTTGTTATGAATCCTGAGGGGGAACTCCCCGCCGGATTTTAAATAAAAAATCCGGCATGGGTTTCACCCTCAGCATACCGGGCCCTTAGGTCTGTTATGGGTTGTAAGGAGACCCCCCCTACGCGAAAAAAAATGGCGTGGGGGTCCCCCCACAATCCATACCAGACCCGTATCCAAACCACGCCACTCGGCCGGCCGGTCAGGAAAGGAGTGGGGGCGAGTGAGCACCCCCCCTCCTGAGCCGTACCGGTCAGCATGCCCTCAACATGGGGGGGTCAGGTGCTCTAGGCAGGGGGGCGCACTGCGGCCCCCCCACCCCAGAGCACCCTGTTCCCATGTTGATGAGGACCGGGCCCCTTACTGACAACCCTGGCCGTTGGTTGTCGGGGTATGCGGGCAGGAAGCTTATCGGAATCTACCGGCCCCCCACCCTAAGTGAATGAGTATGGGGTACATTGAGTACATCGTACCCCTACCCATTCACCTGCAAGAAAAGTGTAAACACAAATAAACCACACAGGGTATTAAAATGTTTTATTAGTTGGCCGCCGGGGGGGTGGGTGGTCGCCTTCTCCGACATCTTCTGTGGGGGGGGGGGGGGGGGTGTTCCAATTAATTCGCGAGAATCAGTACGATGCTGTCGTGCTAAAAACACATTCTCGGCGGCAGGTACTGTAATCTGGGGCCATTCTTGAATATTGGTACCATGTTAGCTGTTTCCAATCCGCCGGTACCATTCCTGTCGGTAAACTTTCCTTAAAGATTAGGAATAAAAGGGTCTAGCAATGACCTTGCTAACTTAATTGAGGACTCTCAGGTGTAAGCCATCTAGTCTCTGTAATTTGTTCACTTTGAGTCTTTCTAGTCTTTTTAGAACACTGGCTTCTGTTAGCCACAAGGGTACACTCCTTGCTCTGTTGCCAACAATACCATCGAGTCTATTATACCCTCCTTTTTCACAGTAAAAAACGTAATAGAAAAATGTATTTAGTACAGTTACCTTCTCCTTGTCACTTGTGACCAACATCCCTTAATCATCCTTTATGGAGGCCAATATGCTTAGACTTTGCTTTTTCGCTTTTTAAGAGAAGCTCCATGCTCCTTCAGAAAAAAATATAAGTGTCATCAGCTACAAATACTGTAGTGGCTTACTTTTAATTAGGACATTTACCTGTCCATGGATTCTGCAATGTCCTTAGCCTAGCTGATTCTTCAATCAGCTTCAGCTGCGGCCTGTTTCATGTCGCGCTGCACATGAATTTGCCCATAGTCTTCTGGGATCTGTGATGTGCCCCAGAAGACCAAGGGGGAAGGAGGTGTGGGTGAACTTCCGGCTCTGTTCACAGCGATTTGAGCCAGAAGTAGAAGTGGGTACTTGTCAAAACTATTATCTTTACGTTATGATATTATTTATGCACCTGAGTGACCTTATCTGCACATTCATTCAGTACACCTTGGATGCACATTATCTTAGCATTTATAGCGATTTTTGTCTTTTAGTCAGTCTATTTGCACATTCATTTATCAATTATACTATTCTGGTTATGTATACATTTTACAAATTACACCATTCTATGCTATTGGAGCGCAACACAATCTCTTGATTTTTCTGTTTCACTGTGGGTAGTGGTTGGCCCATACGGTAGTTGCCACACCTTTACCCAGTGTTTCCACTGTAGCGCAGGAATAAATACTTTTCCCTCTTGTCAAAACACGCTTACCCCAAAAAGTGCCAAATGTGGCGGTGAAGGAGAGTAGGGTGCAAACAAGCGCAGCTTCTCCTTTTGGGTGAAAAAATTGGGATTCCTTTTTCTCTCCTCTGTCTCTCGTGGTCTTTTTTCTGCCCTGATTGTGCTCTTACATTATTTACTTACTGCACTCTTGTAGAGCTCGAATGTTAAACTTGTCCCATCAGCCTTATTTTTTTAAGGAAAGTTTTTTCTCTTTGATGTACCTATTTATGCTCAAATTTATCCACCCAGTTTAACCTTAGTTCTGTAATATCTGTAATATATGTTGCTCATTGGAATACACTGGCTAATGCCATTACCTAAAACATGCCTAAAGTATTCCAATTTGTCTTTGTTTTTTTGTTTCTAAAATATACTCCCATTTCGTGTCATGAAGTATGGAGAGTTGTTGGAAATTTATTGTACTTTTTCTACCCTTGTATCTGCTTTTTCTGTGCTTTACAGTGAACATAATTGCCCTGTGATTGCCGTTTCACTATTATTCGCCATCAGCTCTGGGATGTTTGTGATTAGTGGGTCAAGCAGAGCTTTGTTTCTAGTCGGGGCATCTACCAACTAATACATAAAACTGTCCCACAAGATATTTTAAGAAGTGCCGAGCCTTAGAGTGAGCAGCTCCATCTGCCCAGTCAATATCTGGATACAGTAATTATTAGGGTTGTCCCGATACCGATACCGAGTATTTGCGCTAGTACTTGTACTCGCGCGAATACTCCCGATACCTAAATAGAATACTTTTTTTTTTTTTGAGTGTGGGGTGGAGTGCGGTGCACTCAGAGGGACCATGGCTGAACTCAGAGGGACCATGGCTGCATTTGGGGACACGTGGTTGCATTTAAAAAGTATCAGTATTCAACATCGGCGAGTACATGAAAAAAAAGTATCGGTACTTGTACTCGGTCCTAAAAAAGTGGTATCGGGACAACCCTAGTAATTATGATGTGAAAATTGCAGAAACCTATAGCTACAAAAGCTCTTCCTTTATATTGGTAACCAGGAGGAAGAGTTATGATAAGTGTTAGGTTTTTATTGCTGTCTTCATCCCCATCTAAGGCATAATTAAAGAGTTTATGCAAGTCCTCCTTCAGAGTCTTGTCTGACCTAGAGAAAGTCCACTTAAGTGGGAGGGTGTGGTTGGTGTCAAGACGTGCTACATCTTTTTTTTCTGTTGGAAATCGATTTTGATCTAGCCCACCATGTGACAGTCCTCTTCATCTTAATGAAGCATAGAAATGCCAGCTGTGTTCCCTCAGAAGATATGCAATACTTAGATTACTATGCATAACAGGCTAATGCCGCGTACACACGATCACTTTTTGTGATGAAAAAAAACCGACGTTTTCTGTGAAGTAAAAAACGACGTTTTTGAAACGTCACTTTTCAAAGACGATGTTGCCTACACACCATCGTTTTTTCACAAAAAGCGAGGTTACGTTCACCACTCTTTTCCATTGAAGCTCGCTTCATAACTAGCTTCTGGGCATGCGCGGGTTGAAAAACGTCGTTTTAAACGACGTTTTTGCTACACACGGTGACTTTTTGTGAAACAAAAAACGACGTTTTGAAAAACGACACAAAAAATTCAAGCATGTTGGAATTTTTTTTTGGTCGTTTTTTATGACACAAAAAACAACGTTTTGCCCACACACGATCAATTTAAATGACGTTTTAAAAAACATCGTTTTTTTTCATCACAAAAAGTGATCGTGTGTACGCGGCATAAGGCTAAATAGGAGTTTACGAGAGTGTGCACCTGGGCCAGGATGTCCTAAGAAACTAGGAAATTATAGAAGAAAATGGCATCCTAGTCTTAGTCCATAGCAGTGTTTCTCAATTCCAGTCATCACGCCCCCCCAACAGGTCAGGTTTTCAGGATTTCCATTATTTTGCACAGGTGATTTGATCAGTTTCACTGCCTTAGTAATTCCCACAGCCTTTTCATCTGAGGGAAATCCTGAAAACATGACCTGTTGGGGGGGCGTGAGGACTGGAATTGGGAAACACTGGCCTATAGGGTTTAATATTGAGTTGGCTCACACTTTGCAGCTATAACAGCTTCAACTCTTATGGAAAGGCTGTTCACAAGTTTTAGGGATCTAAGGAATGTTTGACCATTTGTGAGATAAGGCACTGATGTGGAAGAGAAGGCCTGGCTTGCAGTCTCTGCTCTAATTCATCTTAAAGGTGTTCCCTCGGGTTGAAGTCAGGATTCTGTGCAGTCCAGTCAAGTGCTTCCATCCCAAAATCACTCATCCATGTCTTTATGGACCTTGCTTTGTGCACTCGTCCAAATCATTTGGTGGAGGGGTGGATTATAGTGTAGTGTTTTTCAGGTGTTGGGCTTTGCCTCTTCGTTCCAGTGAAGGGAACTCTTAAGGCATCAGCCTACCAAGACATTTTGGACAATGTCACACCCCCAACTTTGTGGGAACAGTTTGGGGATAGCCCATTCCTGTTCGAACATGACTGCACACTAGTGCATTAACAAGGTCCATAAAGACATGGATGAGTGAGTTTGTGGTGGATGAATTTAACTGGCCTGCTTAGAGCCCTGCCCTTAACACCTTTGGGATAAATTGAAGTGGCGAGCCAGGCCTTCTCTCATCCACATCAGTGCCTGACCTCACAAATGCGCTTCTGGAAGAATGGTCAAACATTCCCATAGACACTCCTAAACCCGATGGACACCCTACCCAGAACAGTTGAAGTTGGCTGCAAAGGGTGGGCCAACCCAATATTGAATCCTACGGACCAAGACTGGGAAGCCACTTTGTGTGTATAAAGGCAGGCGTCCCAATACTTTTGGTAATATAGTGTATGTGCCTTTAAAACAAAGAATAATTTCTTCTTTACCCCCTTCTCCTAGGAGTCCAGGACAAGGAAATGGTGTGCTAAAAAAGAAAATATCATCTTCAACTGTTGGAGGAATCACCCAACCTCATTTTCTTTTCTAGTTCCCTCCCTTAGGTCTAATATCTGTTGTATGTTTTTTTTTTTTTTTTTTACTCTCAGTATCTTTACAAAATCTGTGCTTAAAAAATAAATAAATAAATAAATACACAAAAATGCAAAAAATTACTGTTAGAAATGTGCTACACATACAAATGTTGCCATAACAGACTCATAACAAGTCATAAATGCATTAAAAGTCTCTACAATTTTTAGTCTTTTTTGACACCCAGAGAATATACAAAGAAATAATTTTTTCATTATTTTTGATAACATTTGAGTCTACACTCACCCCCTCTGCCTTTCAGAAATGGTAAGCGCAGTATGAAACTGCAAAAATAAAAGCCGACAGCTATTAAAATGAGAAATGTTTGGCGCACACCCATTTTGCAGTAGGGAGTACCCTTATGACATGAAACTGACTGCTTGCCTCTCATCTTGAGGGGCCAGAAGCTGTATTGCTTCCTCTCCCAGTGTTTAATGTGGGCAGGAGTTGTATTAATAGGCGGCATGAAATCCAGCTGGCGTCAAACTTGTTATCTCTGGTCTCTGGTTAATTCACAATCACAACATATGAACCTCTGCTAGTCAGAAAGTGTCTAATACTTGGAGAAATGTAGTTCACAGCCGGGGATACTATAAATCGGGAAAGTCAATGTGTTCCTTTTGCTCAAAGTCAACTAAAATAAAAAATAAAAAACCCACTAACTTAGGGGGGAAAAAAAAGTAAAATTTTGAAAAAGGAATGAAGAGTTTAAAATCAAAATACAATATTATGTATTCACAAGGGTTGTCCTGATACCACTTTTTTAGGACCGAGTACAAGTACCGATACTTTTTGTAAATGTGTCCCCAGATACAGCCATGTCCCCCCACAGATGCAGCCATGTCCCCCCACAGATGCAGCCATGTCCACCCACAGATATGCAGCCATGTCCCCCCATACCGTAGATGCCGCCGCCGCCTAGTTAATCTGCGCATGGAACATTACAGCTTTCATTTAAATAGCTGTGTGTTCCGCGCCGCGCATAGACACTCCCCCTTGCTCGGGCACTTTGATAGACAGATCACCCGTCCAATCCTGGGGACGGGTGATCCCTCTATCAAATTGCCAGAGCAAGGGGGAGTGTCTATACGCGGCGAGGAACACAGGTATTCAAATGAAAGCTGTAATGTTCCCTGCGCAGATTAACTAGGTGGCCGCGGCGGTATGCGGCGACGGCGGGGTAGTATCGGATCTGGCATCGGGGGCATTTGCGGGAGTACAAGTACTCCCGGGATGGACACATCCGGGATGAGGGGGCGGCTGTACGTTTTTGTCCGCTGCCTCTCGATCGCTCCCAGCCAATCCGGCATCCCCCCGCTTTGCACTTCATTTGCCTGTGTAATGTAAACACAGGCAGAGGAAGCGATGTCACCTCTCCTCTCGGCGGTATTTTCAACCCGGCGAGAGGAAAGAAGACATCACATAGTAAGACGCACCAACACTACACTGACACCATACACATAGGCACATTAACCCCTTCAGATCACCGCCCCCCAGCCCCCTATCACAGTGTCACTAATAGCAATGATCATATATTTACTTATCACTGCATTTAGTGTCAGTGTCACAGTTAGTGTGACAGGCAGTTAGTGTTAGGTCCAGGGTAGCCCCCTATCCCCCCAATAAAGGTTTAACCCCTTGATCACTGCCCTAGTTAACCCTTTCACCCCCTATTGCCAGTGTCACTAAGCGATCGGTTTTCTGGTCGCTGTATTAGTGTGTCACTGTTGCCGCTGGGTAGCCAATTTTTTTTTATATTGCGATTTTTTTTTGGGGCATTTAGCAGCATATTGGTCAGGGGCTTAAGTGGTTAAGGTGCTATCCTGATCTAGTAGACTTTGGACCAAACTTTCAACCCAGTAGATCGAACATTACTTAGGCATGTTTCCCCATGTTTTCCGGTCTCCTCTATGTTATAATTGTATTACCATATACACATATATACATAAAGCGCTCAACCAATAAAATAGTTTTTTATGGATTCCATGTGTTAATCATGATAATGTAAGTAGTAACACCAAGCATAACCCCTGTGGATTCACCATGACTTTAAAGTAAACTAGGCATGCCAAGCCTTTGGAACACAGTTCCTCAAAAAAACTGATGAATTTGAAAACACAAGACCTTCAGGATATTTGGGTGTTAACCCAAGCTCATCTCATCTTCATGCAGAACCTCGATTTCCCCCAAGGCAGTCAAGCTACATTAGCCCAAAATTATACTGTAAATTATAACTGTTCCGATGGCTATATGTTATAATTTCTCAGACAGAATATCCCAACTGCACATTTAATATATAGTGTCATCTCTCACACATCATACTAGCAAAGTTAACCCTTATTTACTTTACACTATTACATAAATGTAATGCCACCCTGCAAAATTCTACATCATCTTAAGTGGTTCACAAATACAAAGTTTATGAATGCAAGAGGTTTGATTCATTCACAATATTGTGGGCTTTAGGGTAATCTTGATAGATAATATTCTACCCATTTTTTAAATCTAAGAAGAAATAAACTTGTCAGACTAAAATCATGACATTTCTAGGTTTGAAAATTGCAATGTCTTTGAATCCTCTCTTAGGATTGCTTCACACCAGGGGCTACATTAGAATACAGCCACTGGTATGAGGTAGGATGATGGTAGTGCCAAGGCACCGATTGCAGAACATCACACTGTTTACTTTTTTTTTTTTTTTTTTAAACAAACCTATTAAACCTTATTGAAATCTAACAGTGACATTTCATTAAGTTTTGCTGGCCGCAGTATGAGACGAGGCATTGCACTGCAAAAATGTACTGCATGCAGTATTTGTTTTCAGTGGATACCACCTCAAAGCAGTGGTGTGAACTGACTGGGTAGGACACACAAGGCATTTTGCCACGCCCTTCAGCAAGACTGTGCTGGTATTGCCGCCCAACACAATCCTACCACACCTGGTGTGAACCCGCGCCCTTACCACATTTCATTACAACTTACCATACTATAAAGCTATGGGTAGGCATTTTAGAAAAAAAAAAAGTGCATTAGTTTGGTACCAAACAGGGGTGTAAAAAATAAAAAAATACCTAAAGAATACATGGTTATGTTAACTCCCAAATTCACCAGTAGGTGGTTTTGATGATAAACTTTAACCACTTCAGTCCCGGACCATATTGCTGGTCAAAGACCAGGCCACTTTTTGCGATTCGGCACTGCATCGCTTTAACGGACAATTGCGTGGTCATGTGACTTGGCTCCCAAACAAAATTGGTGTCCTTTTTTCCCCCACAAATAGAGCTTTCTTTTGGTGGTATTTAATCACCTCTGCGGTTTTTAGTTTTTGCGCTATAAACAAAAATAGAGCGACAATTTTGAAAAAAAATTGAATATTTTTTACTTTTTGCTGTAATAAATATCCCGCAAAAATATATAAAATAACATTTTTTTTCCTCAGTTTAGGCCGATACGTATTATTCTACATAATTTTCGTAAAAAAAAAATTGCAATAAGCGTTTATTGATTGGTTTGCGCAAAAGTTATAGCGTTTACAAAATAAGGGATAGTTTTATGGCATTTTTATTTATTTTATTTTTTTTACTAGTAATGGCCGCGATCAGTGATTAACGGTACTGCGACATTATGGCGGACCATTGGCATTTTTATAATGATCAGTGCTAAAAAAACGCATTGATTACTAGAAAAATGCAACGGCAGGGAAGGGGTTAACACTAGGGGGCGAGAAAGGGGTTAATTATGTTCCCTGGGTGTGTGATAACTGGGGGGGGGGGTGTGGACTGACATGGGGAAATTACAAATTGCTGTTCATACATTGTATGAACAGACGATAGGTCATTTCCCCCCATGACAGGACCGGGAGCTGTTTGTTTACACACACAGCTACCGGTTCTCGCTCTAATGAGCGATCGTGGGTGCCCAGTGGTGATCGCGCCTGCTGGTCGGCAAGCGGTTAATTACTGATCCTGATGCTTGTTACCACTACTACTATTGCTAATGGCTTCACACAGGCAGCAATTTCTACCTCCGTGCCATTATACATCACTTTTTAGAAGGCAGTAGAGCAGCAACTTCCAGGTGTTCAGGAGAATATACTGGTTTTGGCGCAGTCCTACGGATTTCAATAGGAGTTTGACAGGCAGTGGCACCAGTCAAACTCGGCAAGCCAAGGTACATTTGATGCAGCTGCCAAGCAAAGCCGCCCTGCTGTGGCGTGTTTATGACCCCCTCCGACTGTCTTGTTAAGCTTTTGGTGAGGGGGTCGAGGGGCTATAAAAACCTGCCAGTATTTCCTGCCTGTTTAAATTAAGTCTAAGATTATTTGTCATAGGATTGCAAATACGCCATTAAATAAAAAAAAATACTGAAACCTTTAAGACAAGAAACAACAGCACAATGCTTTTAATGATCTGTGATCCGTAGTGGGAGTAAAGCTTACAAAATGGATAAAATGCATTTTTTCTGAAGGTGTAACATAAGCAGAGGACGTCAATGAGTAACACGCATTATTTAGCAGCGTTCTAGAGACTTAACACTGCAAATTAAAATACATATTTAGGCAAGTTTAAAATGACGGTGAATATTCCCATTCTTCAATCACATATGCAAAACTTAATGGCCCTGTAATCATTTTTTAGGAAGCAGTTTGTGTTTTATGCCTCCTTGTAACACACCCCCCATGAGCTCACAAGCCTCCCAATTTCTCCCTCACTTTGATCTGTTAGGAATAGCTAGGCAGTGGACATTAGCAGTGGTCAAACAAACCTCATAGTTCACAGCCTCTAGCTTATTTTAGGATTGAAGCAGAGTGTATGCATTCCCACATACAGCGGGAATGTAAAAAATGAAGGTAGCAACCCTCTAACAGAAATTTATCACAGAAGCAAAAAAAATAAAAAAGCAATTTGGAGAATGGAACATGGCTGAGAAAATTAGAAGGTACTTTGAGATAAGAACACATATTTGAATAGACTTTTGTTTAACCAAACTGTCACTTTAAATTTTTTAAATCATTATAAAAACAGTAAGTAAAAAAAACAAAAAACAAAAACAAAATAACAGAATAGTCAATAGAAAGGTCTATATATAACTTTGAATCGTGTACAATGATCATGAGGAGGTATATTATTTACTTGGTGAAAATCTCAGTCGGTGTTATAAATAACTAAATGTTCACATTGTGAGGTAGAAGATGACATTTTCATTATTTTCCTCTTCTGTCCCAAGTGGCCTTTTCCACTAATAGCGTTTTCATGATGACTAATTAAGCACTAATATGCTCCGGCTGAAGGTTGTTTCCCACGTGGACAAATCTGCATGAAAAGCAGTGTCCAGCTATTAAATTGTAATTTGCAGCAGTATAAATAGCAGAGTTGTCAAACAGTGACTGCTACACTTGTCAGCAGTATGTAAATGAGAAATAACCCTCCCCACTCAAATATTAACCTCTTAACTGTTACAACAGGAAACACTGTTTTTACTTTAGCAATGAAAGTCTACTCTTCAGAGTCCTTTCAGTCACTCAATATTAAAATAAAATAAAAGTGGGGTGGTCTGCCAGCAGCAACCATTTTATGGGTTTCATGTTTAAGTCTGCACTAGAATAAAAAAGTTGAAATCTTAGTGGTTAATCATTTGAGATATTTTCTTTTGTTTAAAAGTGGCTTTTTCAAGTCACAAAAAAAACTATATGTACCTTCAACGCTGCTCCAAGTCAAGTACATTGGTTTAGGTTTTGTTGATCTTTAGTGGGCTGCAGGCTAGAGACAGGTGAGAGGTTGGAGCACGCACGCATGTTTACATTGGTAAACACAAACAAGAACGACACAAAGACCAGAATTCCCATGGTTGTGTCATTTTTGAGCCAGAATTCAAGTCCAGAAAAGTAGGTGCTGACCTTGTTTAATGCCTCAAGAAAGATGAGCTCCATGCTTCCTAAAAAGGGAAGGCATTTTTAGGCGGAGAACTGGTACGTCTGTTAGATGCAATATCGAGAAATGCTTTACATGATTCGGTATACACACACCAGAATCTGAAATTCAAGTAGATACAAAATAAAGACTAAAATGGAAAGCAGGCTGACTTGATAATATCCTTGTGTAATAGCCTAAATTAAGAGAAACAGGGGCAGAATTGGGAGACAATCTGGTGTACAGCAAATGCGTAAAAAAAAAAAAAAAAGGAAGTATTCTAGAAGGAAACAGCAAAGTGAGCAAACAAAATGACCCCATCACTCTCTTGCTGCTCCTACACTGTCCAATCACTAGACTGGATGTGGAGGGACACAGCTTTAGCCATTTTACAGACCTATATTGTAGTAGTCAAAGTAGGGTCATCAGCCTGTCTATGCTGTGTCACAGAGCTGTGTAAATATCAGAACAGGCTATTGATCAATACAAATATTTTGCCAGGTAATATATCTCCTATATATGCACTGCATCTGTAAATTAAGCCTGGAGCTTCTCTAACATAAAACCTGAAGATTGGTCTATCTTAATAAAATATTGAAAAAAAAACTTTCAGAATCTCAAATCGGTCAATATACTAAAAGTATAACTAAAGGCAAAAGTTGTTTTTAGAGGAATAAGAACTTCTTTCAGATATATGTTTTATTTTTATTTTTGAGATTTGTGCTCCCAATAAGGACACCCTATATTTGCCTGTTAACAGTTATCACTGCAAGTGAAAGACATTTTGGGTTAGCACACAGCAAGAAGAGGAATCTTCCAATCAAGGGGAGCAACAAACACTAGCTCCTAGGCTACTTGTTCTCAAGGTAGAGTAAGAAAATAAGAGGGTTCGCAAGAAGAAAAGATGGAGTTGAGGCAAAACTACAGGTGCCAGGGGCAATAGAAAGAAGAAAGTTTCATTCTTACAGAGAACCAGGGAGTAACCCACTCGAACACAAGGCCAAGAGGGACAAATGAGCAACTTCTCGCAAAGAGAATGCATAGAGTGCAAGAGCCAAGGTGTTATCAATATGATACACAAGGACAAATCAAGACCTGTAGGTTACCAATGGCTAGTTGTTTTGTGATGCCAAACATGTAGAGTTGCAGGATGAACAGGAACAAGTTTTAGGATGGGGTTACCCATCGTCACATGGGGTGGCAACTACCTCACATGGATTGCAGAGTATGTTGGAAGTGACTTGCATGCCCAAGGAGGTCACCTAGTGTATATCCGTGAATTAGAGATGGGAAATCTCCAGCCAAAAGTCTGCAGAGCAGTTATATAACAAGATGTTTGGTGAGAGGCAGATGAATGCCAAGATACCTACAGACCGCATGTGGACAGGGAAAAAATACATAAGTGAAGCATTGAGAACAGGGATGACTTGGTAATTTAAAATTACTGATACAAAGAGAGGGAGGACTCAGGGCAGAGTCTGATGGCCATGGAGAGGTGTTATGGAAATAAGTAAAAGAGGCTATATAAGTTGTGTGGCTAACCATCACACAAGCATAACATGAGAGAAGTTGTCAGGAAGAGGCAATTGAGGGTTGCTATTAAGCGTTCCTGAAAATGATACTAGACAGAAAAGGTGTGCTGAAGAAGGTGGTGAATAAGAATGTCAGGATTAGACCAAGGTACCCTGGAAAGTACAAGGTTGGGGAGGTGCCAGAGATGTGGGATCAACCAAAACAGAAGTGTGAGCACCAGCATTTGGGCATATGGTATGGTGCAAATAATTATGTCCAGGAGCATTAAAATAAGGTCCAAACCCTGGGATATGAATTAGGGTGCGATTAAGGGTCTAATAAAATAGCATCCTAATTTTTTTGCAATGTGTGTATGGAGAGAAAAAATAACCCATTATTTAGTGTGTGGTAGAAATTCTCTTGCATGAGGGATATAATGGCAGGTCTTTCGATGAATCCCTTTGCAGAAAGGAGTAGAGAGAAATTGTGAGCCTTCAATATGAAGAAGACTCCTGAACACGTCCGGTGGGCTTAGAGGTGGAGGAGGGTTAACAAAGGAAGGAACCTACAGTAGAGAAATAAAAAAAGGCTTTCTGGGAATAATAGGATTTTTAGGACCCAGGTGTCATGGGGTATGGCGTGGCAGACCCAGCCTCTTTGCAAAGGTGTGCCCACGCTTGCTGGTCGGACTGAGTAGACTACAAGGATCTATATTATCCAACCTGTCTCTCAGCCGACTCAAGAAAAGGTAAAACAAAAATTTCTCCTCAGGGCGCTGTGCCCAAAAGGGAGCCATACGTCGTCGTCCTTGCTAGGCAGAATGAAACAGGCTGCAAGCTGCAGTGAGGAGGGTTATGTCTGGAGGGACCGCCCCCTGGGCGGGGCTGTTCAACTCTGTTAATGTAACATGTATTTAACATGTTTCTGCCTAGTCCTGTAAACAGGGAACATAACCCACTTGTCAAGATTTAAGAAGCCCCGTCCGTCCATGGACGATAAGAGAAATACTTTTTTGTGCCCATCAGGAATAAGGGGAGGATTTGAAGCGGTAGGCGTGTCTGGCTAGTATGCACTGCTTCAATTAATGAGTCTGCAGTAGTATCTTTACAAAATTCTGACAGTGAAAAATCTTTAACAGCCTCTGCTAGTATATTAGCGTCTTACTTGCCTTCTGCAAAAAGAAGTGCACCAAGCAGTGCAGGTTGTAATTCAAATACTGCTGAGAGAAAATGCTAATAAAGTGGCAGTATCCTCTCGAGTAGATTGGACATGGTGGTAGAGAATTCTGCTTTAGTCAAGACAGGTTGCATGTTGAATTTGTGAGGGGGCCTCAAATCAGGGGGGCTGGAGCTATCCCAACGTCAGGTGTTAAAGCGGTAGTAGACCGCCAGCAATTTTATTTTAACCTGCAAGGCAAAGTTATAATGTGCTAAATTACCTGTTAAGTTACCACTGAGCACATAATGAGAACGCTTAGGTCCACAGGCACAATACAGGGTCTGTATTGCTTATGAACCATTTTTTGTACAAAAGATTTTTATATAAACTATAACCATCTTCTTTTCTGTTAAAAAAAATAAATAAAAAATAAACTATAACCATCTTATTCCTTAAAAAAAAAAAGTATAATTGCATATTATCCACTTAAGACCCGGACCAATACGCTGGCAAATGACCCAAGGGGTTTTTGCGATTCGGCACTGCGTCGCTTTAACAGGCAATTGCGCGGTCGTGCGACGTGGCTCCCAAACAAAATTTGCGTCCTTTTTTTCCCACAAATAGAGCTTTCTTTTGGTGGTATTTGATCACCTCTGCGGTTTTTATTTTTTGCGCTATAAACAAAAATAGAGCGACAATTTAAAAAAAAATGCAATATTTTTTACTTTTTGCTATAATAAATATCCCCCAAAAATATATAAAAAAACATTTTTTTTCCTCAGTTTAGGCCGATACGTATTCTTCTACATATTTTTGGTAAAAAAAATCGCAATAAGCGTTTATCGGTTGGTTTTCGCAAAATTTATAGCGTTTACAAAATAAGGGATAGTTTTATTGCATTTTTATTAATTATTTTTTTTTTTACTACTAATAGCGGCGATCAGCGATTTTTTTCGTGACTGCGACAATATGGCGGACACTTAAGACAATTTTGACACATTTTTGGGACAATTGTCATTTTCACAGCAAAAAATGCATTTAAATTGCATTGTTTACTGTGGAAATGACAGTTGCAGTTTGGGAGTTAACCACAGGTGGCGCTGTAGGGAATGTGTGCCCTAATGTGTGTGTTTACAACTGTAGGGGGGTGTGGCTGTAGGTGTGACGTCATCGATCGCGTCCCCCTATTACAGGGATGACGCGATCGATGCTCCGGCCACAGAGAAGCACGGGGAAGCCGTGTGTACACACGGCTCTCCCCGTTCTTCCACTCCAGGGACGGATCGCCGCACTGCATCGGCGATCGGGTCCGCGAATCCCGCTGTCCCGGAGCTTCGGACCGGGTCGCGGGCGCGCGCCCGCGACCCACGGCTGGGTACTAAAACCAACGTATATATACGTTGATGTGCCCAGCCGTGCCATTCTGCCGACGTAAATGTGCAGTAGGCGGTCCTTAAGTGGTTAAATGGTGTCAAAACAATGTATCCCAGTACAAGGAATGTACAAGCATGTGATATACAATATTTTGATTACCCTAAAATTAACAGAAATAGGAAGGTTGCAACTCCTGACATCTGTCTTAACCACTTGCCTACTGTGCATCTACACCCCCTTCCTGCCCAGACAAAATTTTAGCTTCCGGCACTGCGTTGCTTTAACTGACAATTGCGCGGTCGTGCAATGTGGCTCCCAAACAAAATTGACGTCTTTTTTTCCCCCACAAATAGAGCTTTCATTTGGTGGTATTTGATCGCCCGTGCAGTTTTTTTGTTTTTATTTTTTGCGCTATAAACAAAAAAAGAGCGACAATTTTGAAAAAAGACAATATTTTTTTGATTTTTGCTATAATAAATATCCCATTTAAAAAAAAAAAAAAACATTTTTTATCTCAGTTTAGGCCGATATGTATTCTTCATACATATTTTTGGTAAAAAAAATGTAAAAATAAAATCGCAATAACCGTATAGTGACTGGTTTGCGCAAAAGTTATATTGCCTACAAAATAGGGGACATAATTATGATTTATTTTTTATTTTTTTTTCACTAGAAATGGCGGCGATCTGCGTTTTTTTTTTCATGACTGGGACATTATAGCGGACACATCGGACACTTTTGACACATTTTTGGGACCATTTACATTTATACAGTGAACAATGCTATAAATATGCATTAATTACTGTATAAATGTAACTGGCAGGGAAGGGGTTAACCACTAGGGGGCAGGGAAGGGGTTAAATGTTTCTCCTACATTGTGTTCTAACTGTGGGGGGAGGGGACTGACTGGGGGAGGTGACTGAGTATGTCCCTATGTACAAGGGACACAGCATCGGTCTCCTCTCTCCCTGACAGGGACGTGGAGCTCTGTGTTTACCCACAGAGCTCCACGTCCCAGCTCAATTGTCGGCAATCCTGTGTGCCGGCGGCCATCGCGGCCGCCGGGCACACGCACAGTGTTCTAAGTGACGCGACGGGTGCGTGCGCCCCTAGCAGCTTAAAGTGACAGGACTACATATGATGTCCTGTCAGGACACTAGAGTATCCCGCCCGCCGTCATTTGACGGCGGGCGGGTATCAAGTGGTTAAAAGAAGTCTAAAAACTTGCATTGCTGAAATTGCCTTATTACAAACACTGAAGGGCAGAACCATCTTGTTTCATAGCCAACCGTTTCAATCCTGCCCTGGGAAATGGCATTTGAAGCTTAAATATTTGATTATTAGAATATATGAGGCAATCTTTGCACCGATAATTTGATATAGAAGCAAAACTTTGTAAAGTAATTCTGCCACTTTTCACAAGTTGTACATTATCAGAGGCAAACAAGGGAAAAAACGTAGACCTTATAAAGGCCTCCCAAATGCAAGACACGTTACACTTCATTAAATAGAAAGTGGAAACCTGAGTGATCATAATTACAATTACATTGTTTATTAAGTCAACAATCTGCAAATGGAAAACCCATCTCCCCTTTTGTTCTCATTTAGAACTAAACTCAAAATTCCAGTCATAAAGCATTTCATGCTCCTGAAATAGGGACAAGAGTGAAAATCAAATTCTCTATAAATCTACATTACAAGGAAATTTGGTATTAATGTAAGTAAACTGCTAGCATTTACCTGTAATGTGTACTGTATGTTTTGTGTATCCTATGCTGGTTCTGGAATGCACAGTTAATATACTGTAGATGCCTTGTGCTATGGTTTTCTTTTATTTCTATAGTTTTTTTCCTGTTTATACAAAAAGCCTTTTATATAAAAACACAAAACAAAAAAAAATGCTAGCAATTGAAAATCTCAGCAGAGCCATAATCATTGGAAAAATAAATCACCACAACTCAACCAACTCTTTTTACTTTGTAAATGCTAACAACCAAATCAACCTGGTCTAAAAACCAGAAGAGCACTAATATTTTTTTTTAGTTTAAAACCAAAAACAAACAATATAAAAAGTATACCAAGACAGTTTGGCAGTCCTTATATGTAGTGGCTGAATTTATTTGTATTCCTTTATTTTTGACCCAACAGTCCTGCAAACACCACTTTTTCTGAAGCCATGTTTGTCACCCAGGCTGGACTTAGGGCCAGTTTACACCACATGCAGTCCAGTGTATTTTTTTTCTGCATCAAAAATGCATTGACAGTAGGTTATATGGTTTTCAATGGCATAATTCACACCAGTGCTTGCAGTTCCAAAAAAAAAAAGAAGTAGAGCATGCTGCATTTTTCCTGCACTGCAGTGGAACGCTGAAAAATAAATAAAATAAACACACTGTAACACACCAGAATGCACATAAACACATCAAAAACTCACTGGACCACGCATTCTTATTTTAGGTCAAGAAAAAAAGTGAGAAAAATGCACTGACTGCATCAAAAACACGCATTCAGAAAAGCTTCTGGAATGCACCTGGACTGCCTTTCTATGGTGTGAACTTTCCCTTAAAACATGTTAGCCTTTGTTTATCTGGAGAAATTAGTAGTTTACATAAAAATTTATAAAATATTTCTTTCCCTTGCAATTTTATACACTGCATTTTTGGCCTGGTCAACTAACATACTTGCTGAAAATTTTAAAGCCCGAAGGCTGCAATATAAACATTTGTGTTCCAGGGTTCATACCCAAATATGCCATTGGGTATAAATCCAGACAGCATGGTGAAGACAATGGCAATGATCTTTGCACTGTAGAGGACACCAGGGTTGGGTCCTGGAAGGCAGATATGGGTCTCTTTCTTTTGGGTTGTGGTCTTTTAAGGGAGTACTCAGGGATTTTCACTTGAACAAGGTGAGGAGTTCCAGGGTGATCCAATATAAAGGAAAACCGAATTTGCAGCTTTCCAATGATTAAAGGCCAAGTTCACCTTTTGTAGAAAGGAACAAAAAAAAACTGTTTGTAGATAAAAATTGTGCATTTTGTTTACATTGCATCCTGTAAAGCAGGTTTGTCAAACTCCATTATATCGTGGGCCGCATCAGCATTATGATTGCCCTCAAAAAGGGCCAGTTGTATCTTTAAGATTAGATGTCCAGCAGATGCCCTCCCCTTACATTAGATGTCAAGAGCCAACCAACCATCAGAAGTTGAGTCCCCCACTCTCCCTTACATCACAGTGCAACCCCCTTTCCTTATGCTGCTGCTGGGAAGAAGCTGGATGCATTGCTTTTAAGCAGGAAGTAAGGGTCTGGAGTAGGACCAGAGGAAGGCTGGAGCTCTCCTGCAGCTGCAGGAGAGGTGTAAGGGCCACATGAAATGGCCTGGAGGGCCGAATTTGGCCCACCGGCCTTGTGTTTGACACCTATGCTGTAAAGTATTGCACCCACAATTGGCAGATCAATGCCAGGATCCTGCACACTCTCAGTGCACTGTCTGCCATTACCTCTGATACAGGCAGGCAGTTCCTGAATGGCAGAAAGAACAATGAACTATGAGGATGCTCACCAGCACCCTAGAAGTTCATGGAGAACTACAAGTTGTCAGGCGCAATGGCGGACAGTACTTGCAGTAAACGATGAATGAATGATGCAGCAGTGTGGGTGGAGCCCCAAACAGCCACGCGGGAGGGTCAGCCAGTCTCCATTTGTCATGTTGGCAAGTTTTGCCTCTATGCACTCAAACCCCCCCCCCCCCCCCCCCCGCGATATGGGACTCTAGGAAACCTTCTCACCTGTACTTTCAAGTTTTGTTTGCTGACTTTTTCTTATGACTGGTTTTACACAGTATCACCATTTAACTATGCACTCACCCTTACTGAAAAGCTTTAAAGAAAGTTGTGTAGTCTGGTAGAATTATCTTTGTATTTGCATGCAGACTCTCGGAGATAAGGCCCACATGAGTTACCAAGCCTCCATGATTGAAAACTGAAATCTAGCGAATGAAAAGGGTACAGGTTCATGTGCAGAGGATTGCGTAGGTTTGGTCTTGAGGAAAGGTTTTGTTCATATGTTGACCGGATGTACCATGACATTTGCAACTCGTTGTTGAATAACTGGAAAACTGACCACTCCCCAGTTCTCTCTGGGACAAGGTTGGCAGGGCCAGGCAAAAGATATGTAGAAAAGGTGTCATTGGCGCCAAGGCAATATTAATTTGCAGATATTAATCTCGCCAATAATATTAATATTAATCTCGCCAATTATTTGCAAATAACTGCAACTAAACCCCTGTTTTAATTACACACATTTAGACAGCTTATTTTGGTTTTAGTGCTTCTGGGGTTGGTATTTTTGAGCCTGGTCATTATGGAAACAATTTTTATAATTTCCATATATATATATATACTTAATCACATTTTGCTAATCGCATCTCATTTAAAGTCCCAACCTTCCATTTTTTACACCCTTACAGGGATGGAGGCCTGTGGTGGTGCATACCACATGCCTTATACAAAGTCCCAACCCCATTTCATTTTTCTAATATTAAATAAATAATTCTGTCTGCTGCAATCAAGAAAAACTATTGTATGTAGCCTAAAAGGCTGGATCCACATATTTGTATTTTTTTAGGGTCAGGCAAAGCTGTTTTATCTCACCTCTTTTTTGCTGTTTGTATATACAGTATCTCACAAACGCGAGAACACCCTTCATATTTTTAAAATATTTTATTATATCTTTTCATGTGACAACACTGAAAAAATGAAACGTTGCTACAATGTAAAGGCGTGTACAGCTTGTATAACAAGTGTAAATTTTCTGTTCCTTCAAAATAACTCCATACACAGCCATTAATGTCTAAACCTCTGGCAACTAAAGTGAAAAACACCCCTAAATGAAAATGTCCAAATTGGGCGTGTCAATATTTTGTGTGGCCACCATTATTTTACAGCACTGCCTTAACCTCTTGGGCATGGAGTTCACCAGAGCTTCACAGGTTGCCACTGGAGTCCTCTTACACTCCTCCATGACGACATCAGGGAGCTGGTGGATGTTGGACTTGGTGCTCCTCCACCCTCCGTTTCAGGATGCCCCACAGATGCTCAATAGGGTTTAGATCTGGAGACATTCTTGGCCAGTCCAACTTTACCCTTAGCTTCTTTAGTAAGGCAGGGGTGGTCTTGGAGGTGTGTCTGGGGTCTTATGTTGGAATACTGCCCTGCGGCCCAGTCTCCGAAGGGAGGGGAGCATGCTTTGCTTCAGTATGTTACAGTACATGTTGGTATCCATGCTTCCCTCGATTAACTGTAGCTCCCCAGTGCCGGCAGGACTTATACAGCCCCTGACCATGACACTCGCATTATGTTGCGGTGTCATGTAAGACACGTGGTGTAGGGAAGTAACTCATGCATTGCACATCGGACATTGCGCCACTAGGTATTTGTGTGGTACCCTAGGGGCCACCACAAGCATACGGGGTAAAGGGATAAATGCATGACATATTGGTTCAGGAAAGACCGAGTCGCACAGCATGTTAGCCACCATACCGCTGGGTGAACATAATTTATTGTGTGAATGGAACTGTAATATATGATGTACTTATGGGCCGAGTTGCAGTACAGGGGAGAATGTACCCTAACAAAGTTTTTTCCTTTATATATAAAAGTATAGTTAAAAAAAATAAAATTAAGCATCTATTGTTAAAATCCAGTGAATTAAAGGGACTGGCTAGGAACAGTAAGGCTAGGTGATGCTGGATAGCCTCTAGTAAGGCAATGATGTAGGCTCTGACTTGCTGGAGCTTCCAATACCACCTTTCACACTGGAGCGGTTTGCAGGTGCTATTGCCTGCAAACTGACCCTAGAGCGGTTTGCAGGTGCTATTGCCTGCAAACTGACCCTAAACACCTGCTGCTGTGTCTTCACACTGGAGCGGTCCGCTAGCAGGATGGTAAACAAGTCCTGCTAGCAACATCTTTTGGAGCAGTGAAGGAGCGGTGTGTATACTGCTCCTCCACCCTACCGCCCATTGAAATCAATAAGACACCGCGGCTTTGTGTCATTTGCGTTGTTTTTCAACACGGCCGCTAGCGGGGTAAAACCACCCCACTAGCTGAATAGCGCAGCGAAATTGGCGGTAAATAGACGCTAAAAATAGTGGCCCTTTACCGCCAACGTCACCCCGGCCCCAGTGTGAATGGGGCCTAATGCTCACCGCAAGAAGCTCAGTGTTCAGTAAAATCCATAAGAAATTTAAAGCAGAAGTAAACCCATCGATTTAACAGTTTCAAAAAGCAGTTAAATTTCCGGCATGCCGGGATTGCCAACTGTCACATTGGTTGTGCTCTCAACCAAACTGTCAAACCATCCAATGGCTGGTGTCATAACTGATCACATGTGCAGCACCACGGCAGTTGAAGATTAAACATAGGCCAAGATGGCAGCTTCCTTGGCTGAAAATGATAGAAGGGTTTAATTCCACTTTAAGTACAGAATAGGAGCCAATAAAACTGTGCAAAACTTAAGGCAAGGCTGGCGTTCAAATTAAATATGAATACGGTTTTGTAACCATAATCCGAAAAAAAGCCAGCTGTATGCTAATCACATTCCATCCAAAAATACATTAACCACTTTAGCCCCGGACCATATTGCTGTCCAAAGACCAGAGCACTTTTTGTGATTCGGCACTGCGTCGCTTTAACTGACAATTGCGTGGTCGTGCAACGTGGCTCCCAAACAAAATTGGCGTCCTTTTTTTCCCACAAATAGAGCTTTCTTTTGGTGGTATTTGATCATCTCTGCGTTTTTTATTTTTTGCGCTATAAACAAAAATAGAGCGACTATTTTGAAAAAAATGCAATATTTTTTACATTTTGCAATAATAAATATCCCCAAAAACATTTTTTTTTCCTCAGTTTAGGCTGATACGTATTCTTCTACATATTTTTCGTAAAAAAAAAAAAAAAATCGCAATTAGCGTTTATTGATTGGTTTGCGCAAAATTTATAGCGTTTACAAAAAAGGGGGTAGTTTTATGGCATTTTTATTAATGGCGGCGATCAGCGGTTTTTTTTGGTACTGCGATATTATGGCGGACACATCGGACACTTTTGACACATTTTTGGGACCATTGGCATTTTTATAGCGATCAATGCTATAAAAATGCATTGGATTACTATAAAAATGCCATTGGCAGTGAAGGGGTTAACACTAGGGGGCGGGGAAGGGGTTAAGTATGTTCCTATTTGTGTTCTAACTGTATGGGGGGGGGGGGGGTTGACTCACTAGGGGAAATCACTGATCTTCCGTTCATACATTGTATGAACGGAGGATCAGCGTTTCCCCCGCTGACAGGAATGAGAGGAATGTGTTTACACACATACCTCCCGTTCCCCGCTCTGTAACGAACGCGCGCGCGTGCCCGGTGGCGATCGCGCCCGCTGGGGGGCAAGCGGGGGGCGCGGACCGCCGGCGGCGCGCACGCGCCCCCTAGTGGCCGCGAATGTCCTGACGTAGAGCTACGGGCTCTCGCCCAGGAGAGCCGACCTGCCACCGTAGAACGACGGCGGCTGGTCGGCTAGTGGTTAAACAATCACAAAATGAACAAGCAAAAAAACGAAAAAGGTACAAAAATGCACTTGATTATCTTTAGTAGCTTAAGCGCTACTCATGCTACTTCACAGTTCTCCATGTTCACCTAAAAAGTTTCCTTTGGCAATGCCAAGTCTCACACACACAAACCAAGACTTTGGCAGATGTGCTAATTGACATAACTAGAAAATAAATCCTGCAATGTTCATGAACATTGTGAACAGATTAATAAAATATCTTAAAATTATTTTAAATGCAAAAGGCTTTTTACCCTGATGCTTTCTCTGCATTAAGATTAGAAAAAAAAAAAAAACCCAACTCAGAGTCCCCCTAAAAAATTGCCTGAATCTATTCTTGATCCAGCGCTGTGCCCTTCTACTGCAGCTCTTCTCTATTTTGCCTGCCTTAATGGGGTCTCTAACAGGAGTGGGAGCCATTGGCTCCTGTTGCTTTCAGTCAAAACTATGTGGAGAATGTGGGGGTTTGGGCCAAGCAGCGCCATGTGTGTCTATGGACAAACATAGCCTGGCTGGAGAGTGTGCATGGGGGAACTCCCAAAAGAGGAGGAAGAGGGCATGCCAGTGTGGGACTCCAGAAGATATGATTTGGGGACAACCCTGTGCAATACCATTGTACAGAGCAGGTAAGTAGTACATCATTGTTATTGTAGGGAAAAAATGGGGTTACAATGGCTTTAAATCACACTGAATAAGAAAAAAAACGAAAAGCTAGCGTGTATCAAAGGAAATCAAAGGTCACAGTCACAGCATAGTCATTCATTTTACAGCAATGTAAAAGTAATATAGTTATATTTGATAAATCTCCTTTCAATGCGAGAGTGCAGCCTGTCTGCAGGCGATCTCTTTCCACAAATTTCTGAATTCACTGCATGCTTTGGAGCTTATCACCTGCGGTTTGCTTTCAGTTTCTGAGAACTACATATGTACCTTGCTGCCTGCAAGCAGTGATTCCTATACTTACTCTGCTTTTTGAGACTCCTCACCTCAGCACCTCTGTGGTTTTGAAGGCTGGCTCTGAATTTTGTGACACATCAGTGATCACCAAGGCATAGTGAATAGAAATGTATAGGATTTAAAATGTTGACTATAGATACGCTTCAAAGAAATAAAAAATGACATACCCAGCAAGGTGCCAAGACACCCCATTCATTTTTCACAGTTGTCAATTGGATTTTTTTTTTATATCATTGGACAATATTTAATGTTTTTTTTTAAATATTATAAACTGGTCATTTCTTTTTTTTTGTAGATTTTTTTTTTTTTTAGATTAAACACATTTAACCCTTTCACTGCCAGGTTTGTATGCCGTACAGACCTACAGAAGTGCCTGCAGGTGGCACTCATTTCTCCCTCTGCTATAAACTGATGGTCACTTCAAATGACCATAAACTTATAGCAGAATTTTTAAGCAAACTCTGCTGAACAATTCTATAACTCTGATCAACAGATTACAACCCGCTGATTAGAGATATATTAACCTCAAATGTGACCACCAATGCCGCTGCTTCCCTGTCCCCAGCCACTCCACCTTCCACTGCTCCCTTACACCTTAAACTGCTCTCCCCCCCACTCTCCTTTACTATCTCCTTCACCGCCCCTAAGACCGACCCCCCCCCCCCCCGATCCCCCGCAGCTACCATAAGCCGGCATCTCTCCTATTCCACTCCCGCCAGCTTTAGGTGCTGTAAAAAAGAGATTTTTAATATAGCTTACCTGTAAAATCTTTTTCTTGGAGTACATCACGGGACACAGAGCAGCATATTCATTACTATACGGGTTATATGGAGTACCTTCAGGTGATGGACACTGGCAATCTCAAACAGGAAGTCCCCTCCCTATATAACCCCCTCCCATAGAGGAAGTACCTCAGTTTTGTAGCAAGCAGTATGCCTCCCAAAAATGTTCTGCAAAAGAGAGGTGGGAGCTCTGTGTCCCGTGATGTACTCCAAGAAAAAGATTTTACAGGTAAGCTGTATTAAAAATCTCTTTTTCTTTCTCGTACATCACGGGACACAGAGCAGCATATTCATTACTATACGGGATGTCCGAAAGCAGTGCTTTAATGAGGGGAGGGAGACATCTTCCAAACAAGGATTTAATTTAGAGGTATACTCAAATAATAATAAATCCAACTTAGTCAAGAATGTAAATCTGAAATCTAAATCAAGGGAGCCCCCTCAGATCCTGAGGAGCTTGAATCGCGGCCTGCAGTACTGCCTGCCCAAAGGCTGTATCCGCATTCCTTTTTACGTCCAATTGATAAAAAATTTGTAAACGTGTGGACTGACGACCACCTTGCTGCCTTGCATATTTGAGCCATAGAGATCTGATGATGTGCCGCCCAGGAGGTGCCCATGGCCCTGGTAGAATGGGCCTTTACCGACAAAGGAGGAGGCAACCTCTTCAAACCGCAGGCCTGAATGATTAATTGTTTAATCCATCTTGCGATGGTGGATCTAGCAGCTGCCTGACCCATCTTGGGCCCCTCCGGTAAAACGAACACCACATCTGTTTTCCGAACCTTCTCTGTAGCTTTAAGATAGGCCTTTATGGCCCTGACAATATCCAACGTATGCAGCAACCCCTCCTTTCTAGAGGTGGGTTTTGGAAAGAAGGATGGAAGTACCACATCCTGGTTCAGGTGGAAACTGGATATAACCTTTGGTAGAAAGGAAGGATGAGGACGGAAACCCGCCCTATCCTTATGTAAAATGAGATATGGTTCCTTACAAGATAAGGCTGCCAATTCCGATACTCTCCTGGCCGAAACTATGGCGATCAGAAATACCGACTTTCTAGTCAGTAAAACCAAAGGTACCTCAGCCAACGGCTCAAAGGGTTGTTTCTGTAGAGTTGACAGAACAAGATTTAAGTCCCATGGACAAAGTGGTGATTTGACCGGAGGATTAACACGTAAGACTCCCTGTATGAAGATCTTAACCAGCGAGTGGGCGGCCAGCGGCCTGTGAAACCACACTGATAAGGCTGAAATCTGTCCCTAGATCGTGCTTAATGCCAGGCCTTTATCCACTCCTAGCTGGAGAAAACGTAATACTCTATCAATGGTATACTTGCGGGAAAACCATCTCTTAGACTCACACCAGCCTACGTAGGCCCTCCAAACCCTGTAACAAATTACCTTGGAGGCCGGCTTTCTAGCCTTAATGAGGGTAGGGATTACCTGCCTAGACAGACCTCTACCCCTGAGAATCAGGGATTCAGCCGCCAGGCCGTCAAATTTAGACGCCGTAATGCAGGGTGGAGGATCGGGCCTTGTGAGAGTAGGTCTGGCCATAGAGGAAGAGTCCAAGGGCCTCCTGCTGCCAATTTCAGGACTAGTGAGTACCATGCCCTCCGGTACCAAGCTGGGGCTACCAGGATAACCGGCCTGTGCTATGATCCTGCGCAACAGGCGGGGTAGTAACTGCAGCGGGGGAAATGCATATAGAAGTTATGATTGATGCCAAGGGCAAACCAACACATCGGTTCCGCAGGCCATAGGATCCCTCGTTCGAGACATGAACCTGTCTAGCTTCTTGTTGAATCCTGATGCCATGACATCCACGTCTGGCACTCCCCACTTCTGGCAGATTGTCTGAAAGACCTGTGGATGCAGAGACCACTCCCCCGGCGACAGGGTTTGGCGACTTAGGAAGTACGCCTGCAGGTTGTCCACCCCTGGAATGAATGTCGCAGGGTAGATAAACCTCTGCCCACCGAAAAACCAAGCTCATCTCTCTCTGAGTGGCTTGACTCTTGGTTCCCCCTTGGTGGTTCACATATATGCCACCGCTGTGGCATTGTCTGAATGAATTCTCACCGAGGACCCCTGTAATCTGGATGTCTATGCCAGGAGGGCTAGCCGAGCCGCTCTGATCTCCCAGACATTGATGGGCAGCTGCCTCTCCGACTCTGCCCAAGTTCCTTGGCGAGTGAACCCGTTCAAGACCGCTCTCCAGCCTTCCAGACCACTGGGCAGAAAAACTCCCCTTCAGAAGGTTCTGAGGGTTTAACCACCAGCATAGACTCTGCCGGACCTTTAATGACGGCGTCAAAAGAAACTCCAAGGCCTTTTCTCCCTTGCTCCAAGCTGCTAGAATTGCTGTCTGTAGGACGCGAGTGTGGAAGCGTGCGGTATCGCCTCGAACATGGCCATTAGTTTGCCTAGTAATCGCATACATAGGCGAATAGTTGGTTCTCTTTTGCTTAGAACCAACTGAATCAATTTTTTGATAGCCTCGACCTTTACCAGGGGCAGGAACACCCTTTTTCTGTTCTGTGTCTAATCTCATGCCGAGATATTCCAACTGCTTTGTAGGTTGAAATGCTGATTTTTCCCCCCGGTTTAGGACCCAGCCGAACCTCTCGAGGTACTGAACCATGAGGGCTACTGCGCATTCCAGCCAAGGAAGTGAGTGATCTATGATTAAGAGGTCGTCCAGGTATGCTAGGACCGAGACCCCTTGGATCCTTAGATTGACTAGAATTGTAGCTAGGACCTTCGTGAATACCCGGGGGCCGTAGCCAGCCCGAAGGGGAGCGCCACGAATTGGAAGTGACGCTGTATTACTGCGTAGCGTAAAAAATATTTGATGTGGCTGAAAGATTGGTACATGAAGGTAACCATCCTTTATGTCTATAGAAGCCAGAAAAGTCGTCCTTCTGGAGTATGGCGGCTGCTGACCGAACGGATTCCATCCGGAAAGAGCGAACCCTTAGGTAAGCATTTAAACCTTTTAGGTCCAAAATTGGTCTGACATCGCCGATGGGCTTTGGTATGACAAACAGATTGGAATAGAAACCTAGCCCCTGTTCTTGGGCTGGTACCTCTACCATTATGCCCTGGTAAAGCAGATGATCCAATGCCGCCCGCATTGAGGCCTTCCTTGTGGAGGAAACTTTAGAAATTCTAATCTGTAGCCTGTGGCCACAGATGATCGGACCCCCTCTGTCGGGGATCGATACCATGGCCTCTTGCCCCCAGAGGCCTGTCCTTGCGATCCATTGTTAAAAGTTTGATCGCGCAGGAGGCCCGATACTGCCTGGAATTTGAGGGCCCCGGAACAGGGGGGAGCTGCCTTTTAAACGCAGGACCCCGGAACTTCTTTTGACTGGTAAAAGGGTACTTTTGCCACTTGAAACAGTCTGAATGTATTTATCCAGATCTTTCCATGGAAGGGAAAACCTGCCAGTAGTCTTTTGCATGGGGCTCGGCCGCCCAGTTCTTCAACCATAAGAGCCTTCTCATATGCACTAAAAATAGTGACAAACGAGACGCCTGCTGGATGGAGTCTTTTATAGCCTCTACCGCAAAGCACAGAGCTCTGGGAATATCCAATAACTCCTCTGCCTATTGGGCAGGGATGTCTTTAAGCATCTGTTTTGTCTGGTCCTTTAACGCCTGACAAACTCCAATTGCAGCCACTGCTGACTGTACCACTGCTCCTGCCGTAGCAAAGGATGCTTGAAAAAGTGTCTCTAAACGTTTATTGACCGGGACCTTAAACATTTGTATGTTACCCCCGGGCCAGTTAATGATTTATTCACACATGAGATGGCTGCGTCCACAGTTGGGAGCGCCCATTTCTTAGAAAAATTTCTCTATCATAGGGTAAATAACAGAAAACCTTCCAGGCGGTCTCCCATCCAGGCACTAACCAGGCCCGACCCTGCTTAGCCTCCGAGATCAGACGAGATCAGGCGCTTTCAGGGTGATGTGGCCGTAGGCTTTAGGCGGCAGAAAAAGTTCTGTCCGGTCGTCCCAATCCTGGAAAAACCAATTCCTCTAACAGAGGATGGACCGGAAAAGCTGTGTTGCTTAAAGGCGCTTTAAAAGAACCCAAAGAGGATACCGCAGGAACCTGAGGCTCTGGAAATGGCAAATTAAATGCCGAGCGGACCATGTCTGTCAAAGACTGGACCCACAGACTCTCCGTCTGGGAGGCTGAAAACGATTCTTCAGTGGTAGATCCTTCCTCTAGGTTCTGGTCCAACCGATCCTCCTGAAATTCTAATTCCTCCGGAGAGAGAATCTCAGCATCCGAGGATACACCTTTTTGGCGATGGGGATCTAGTCCGCTTCTTGCCACTTGCCAGAAAAAGAGCCAGCGATCATAGCCGTTAACTTTTTTCTCTAGCCCCCCTAGGGTGACGGCTAGCATCTCCTCTGTGATAACACAGGGTTGGGCCGATCTGGGCCAGCCTCAGCACCAGACCCCCTTAATGGCTTATCCAAGGTGACCCCTATAGGAATAACCTGTGGGGAAAGTATTGGCATATCATCAGAACCAGAGGAGGAACCCCTTTGTCTTTGCCCTTTCTTTCTTTTTTTTTTTTTTGTGTTTTGATTCTGAACCTTTGGAAGCCATAATACAAAACCGAGGGACTCCGCTTACAACAACAGACTGTTATAGCCAGGAGTACAAAAAATAAGGTTTAGGGGACAATAGGATCACTAATGCCCAAAAACGGTGGGGCTCAGTATGTTTTCCTTTATAATATTATTGTTTTTCACAACATACAGCCCCACCCCCAACATGTTTGCCAGCATTCAACCTGTTGCCAAGGGGATTTTTGGCTTAACAAAAAGCATTGGAGCTGACTCCAGCATGTACTACCCCTTTTCTCGCCACCGGGAGTCACTGTGCTGCCAGCTCTGCGTCCTCTCTCTTCCAGCTCAGCTTTGAACTGAGCTAAGATCGCGCCTGCTGTGTATAACAGCAATTGAAGGCACGCCCACTCTACACTTCAGTCACGCTCCCCGCCCCCCCTTCCCGAACGGCGCGAACATTTTTCTATATGCATGCGTGCGCGCGACTGTCGGGGGAGTAGAGCCCAGGAGGAGACGCACTCTGGAGCCCAGGAATGCAGGCTGGAGGACGCATCAGGCGGCAGATTTGAATCCCGGCTAGGTAAGGCTTAAAACAGGCCCCTAAGGAGTCCTTTTAGCCTAGAGACAGATCTCTCTTTTTTTTTAAAAGACCTTCAACCAGCGAGCAGCAGGTAGCTCGCAAACATACATAGATAGGTAGGGGGATCAAGTGATGGGGGGGAACATTTCAGGCCATCCTGTCCATCAGACATAGTAACCATGGTGCCAATGCAGAGCATATTCAGGCTACCCCCCTTAAGATCTCCCCTGGAGAGCCTGCTGTCGAACCAAGTCCCGCAGGCTCCCCTCTTACCTGCTCCATGCCGCAGGACGTTTGCATAGCAAAACGGTCCAATCTTCTCCCATCTCCGTGGGTAGCGTAGTAGACCTTCAGGCACTGGGGTCCTGGAAGGAACCGACTGCCCTGGACCTATACAGCACCCTGGCAAACAGGATCTTTTGGTTTAGAAAAAACTCCAAGTCCTGGGCCCAGGGTCCAGCCCTCTAGAGAGGAGCATTATAGGCAAAACCCCACTGTTTGGGGCCCGGGTACTGTCCACTTTGGCACTGAGGCTCCTTGGACAGATCCGGTTAGCCCACCTTAATCCCAAGGATGTGGAGGCAAAGCTATTCCGTGACCAACATCTAAGACACTGGCGAAAAAAACTGAGGTACTTCCTCTATGGGAGGGGGTTATATAGGGAGGGGACTTCCTGTTTGAGATTGCCAGTGTCCATCACCTGAAGGTACTCCATATAACCCGTATAGTAATGAATATGCTGCTCTGTGTCCCGTGATGTACGAGAAAGAAATAGGGGGATACAACTGCGCTATGTTGGTTAAACCTAAATTTAAATTTGAAAACACATATCATAAAGCTATATTGATAAGCGGCAACTAATCTGTGAACAAACGGTGTACGAATTGAAAGGAAAATAAATAGTCGCGCTAAATCAAATATTCTGTATGTGAAAAAAAGCTATGAAACAATATATATGACTACCTTCTATTAATTAGGCAGTTGAGTATGCACAAAGGATTAGTATCACAAATGGTGGTACGTATACTAAATATACTACCACTCAAAAGAACCTTTATGGTACATAAAATATATAATACCGTGAAGCGATCAAATTTTTTTATAATTGATCATATACAACAGTGTTGCCAACCGTCCGTAGAATTACGAACAGTTCGTTAAAACAAGGCACTTTTTCCTTGTACGTAAAAATCTGTAGTAAGGGAAAGGTGCCAGTAAAAATGGCGGTGATCGGCTCGGGGTCAGAACTGCGCATGCGCAATTCGCGGAAATACCCGAAAAGATCCAATGCTGAGCCGCCGAGTCAGGACCGAGGAGCCTCGTAGTGAGAGCAAAGCTGCGTGTGTAATGGTCACGATCTGTGACCTGAGCGGAGGGAGCCTGATAACAGAGCACACACCTCCACCGGAGCAACGGACGGACCTCTGCCTGCCCGACTGACTGAGAGAAACCTGCTGCCCGTCGTCGTTGTGTCTTGGACCTGGTGAGTCACAATCAGAGCAGACTAGTAGTCAGACAGTGACAGTGATTTAAAACACCCTTTAAGGCCAAGATAACCTGTCATTGGCTAGAGCAGAAGTGAAGGTTCTGGAGTGGCCATCTCAGTCTCTTGACCTCAATATCATTGAGCCACTCTGGGGGGATCTCAAAAGTGCAGTTCATGCCCAATAATTTACAGGAACTGGAGGCTTTTTGCCAAGAGGAATGGACAGCTTTACCATCCAAGATAAAGTGCCTCATTCACAAAAAACTTCAATCTGTCATTGATGTTAAAGGTGGCAATACACGGTATTAAGAAATAGGGTATGCAAACTTTTGATCAGGTTCATTTGGATAGTTCCTGTTGTGATTATGATTTAGAGAGAGTAAATACAGCGGACTTCTAATAAATGGTTTCAGCCAAACACTAACCATGAGTGAAAAAAGTTTTTGTGTTGTCATTCATATTCTCTGAAAAATGGGATATATATATATATATATATATATATAACCACTTAAGGACCGCCTACTGCACATTTACGTCTGCAGAATGGCACGGCTGGGCACATCAACGTATATATACGTTGATTTTAGTACCCAGCCGTGGGTCGCGGGCGCGCGCCCACGACCCGGTACGAAGCTCCGGGACCGCGGGATTCGCGGACCCGATCGCCGCTTCCCTGTGCTTCTCTGTGGCCGTA
This sequence comes from Rana kukunoris, assembly GCA_029574335.1. Taxonomy (NCBI): domain Eukaryota; kingdom Metazoa; phylum Chordata; class Amphibia; order Anura; family Ranidae; genus Rana; species Rana kukunoris. Next base: position 229,383,296 of record CM056052.1, read on the forward strand.
GCATCGATCTCGCCATCCCTGTAATAGGGGGACGCGATCGATGACGTCACACCTACAGCCACACCCCCCTACAGTTGTAAACACAACACATAGGCACACATCCCCTACAGCGCCACCTGTGGTTAACTCCCAAACTGCAACTGTCATTTCCACAGTAAACAATGCAAATTTAAATGCATTTTTTGCTGTGAAAATGACAATTGTCCCAAAAATGTGTCAAAATTGTCCGAAGTGTCCGCCATATTGTCGCAGTCACGAAAAAAATCGCTGATCGCCGCTATTAGTAGCAAAAAAAAAAAAAATTGCTGATCGCCGCTATTAGTAAAAAAAAAAAAAATTAATAAAAATGCAATAAAACTATCCCTTATTTTGTAAACGCTATAAATGTTGCGAAAACCAACCGATAAACGCTTATTGCGATTTTTTTTACCAAAAATAGGTAGAAGAATACGTATCGGCCTAAACTGAGGAAAAATTGCATTTTTTTTAAAATTGTCGCTCTATTTTTGTTTATAGCGCAAAAAATAAAAACCGCAGAGGTGATCAAATACCACCAAAAGAAAGCTCTATTTGTGGGGAAAAAAGGACGCCAATTTTGTTTGGGAGCCACGTCGCACGACCGCGCAATTGTCAGTTAAAGCGACGCAGTGCCGAATCGCAAAAAGGGGCAAGGTCCCTTACCTGCATTTTGGTCCGGGTCTTAAGTGGTTAAATAAAGTATCACAGGTACTTAGAGTGATTTAAATCTGTACCTGTAAAAAAATAAAACCTAACCCTTTCACAGTCTAGACTGCCAAATGCTGCTCTGATTAATAGAAATCCTCTTCTCGCCAGAAACTGACAATTTTGTGAGATTTTTTATTTCCTGTGTCAACCATTGTGCTTAGAGGTTTGTACTGCTGCATCACTACTGTGGTATTTGTAACGGTCAACACCGTTTACGACCTTCCATCCACCCATGACAGCTTGCGACACTCCACAATCCGGCAGACACGATCCATTCCATTCCCCAGAGTAAAGACGAGACGCAGCTGCGTTCTCTCTGGTTTCAAAATCTATGAACACTTTATTGGTTTCTTCTTAGCTTTTTATGTAGTTACAGCATGTGACAGTAATCACAGGACAATGCAATCTCCACCCCCTTTTTCACACACTGAGGCCAATTATCTAATCAGTAGCTAGACATTTCGGCACCGATACTGACAGATCTGTCAAATTCCAAACTACAATTACACAATGCCTTGACCTCAATCCACATTATCTAGACAGACGTACTGTCTCTGACACCTGGGCATCAATACATTCCTTAATATAATTGACATGCTAATTCAGTACATCTGAATGGAGATTCATTGTGTTTTAAACACAATGAATCACACAATCAAAAGGTCTTTCACACACACAATAGATCAATTAACCTTTGGGATAGACAGGTGCATTAGCATACCTAATGAGAGGTTTTAGGAGCCAGGCTGATTCAGTCCTAATCTACATCTAGACAGACTGAGGATTTTTTACACCCCATAATATCCCACTGCATGATTATTATAGATGTACAGGCAAAATACATAGTTCCGTTATAGTATTCATATTTGAAATTTGCATGGAAGGTGCCCTGAGGGACAAATACACTTATTTATTCAGCAAACCTTCTTGATTTAACCTAGCCCACCCTCACCCTGCCTAGATGCAAAATTAAAAAGCAGAAAATGTGAGCTGCGCTGACCACCACTTTACATAAAGAATTATATTGAACACTGTGAATTACACATCAATACCTAATATATACAAATATTTAAAGTACAGTGAGGTACAAATTGTAACAGTTGTTTGTGTCTAATCTTGATTTCATCATCAAATCACGTCCATAGACAGACTAGCTGCACGGTGACACTTTATGGGTATTTGCTTTCTAGATGCAGAATTACCTTGATCCAACAAACTTGCCCCTCTGCAGATAGTTTACATTCAGTTCTGCAAGTCTTTAATGTCTTGAATACACCTATGTAATCGCAACTCTACAGATTTCTATGGAGCCCTGTCTTGAGCATTTTTCACCTCAGGAGATGGTCCCACAGGCTGTAAATGTGTAGTGGCAGAGAGGGTAGTTTCTGTATAGCTTGTAGTTTGTATTAGTTGTTATTGCCAATTGTCTGTGTATAGCTGTTTAGTCCTGGAGTTTCCAGGACTTGGAGAGAGCAGCGCTTCAATCAGAAGAAAACAGTACCTTGAGGCCGGTGGTATATATTTTTATATATTTTCCATATATCCCGTTGGGAGTGGACTCATCAATAAATGGACTAATTTTATACACTTTTTTGGTTTATATTCAATGTGTTGCGGGCCATGAGCGCTAATTTTTGTGTGTTTCTATGTTTCATCGGTACTTCCGGGTACGACTTTACTTGCAGCTCTGGACTCTCCCACATATACCCTCCTAGGAGAGATTAGTAACCTCCCTAAATTTTTATACTTTTTATTATTTTAAAGCTAACATCGTTTAGCGCCAGTGTTTTTGTTGTTTTTTATTTTTTTCATATTTTATCATGTCTGCAGTCTGAGTGGGAGCCAGTAGAGGAGTCAAGAGGGGGAGCGCCGCCAGATTGGGGATCACGAGAGAAGTCAGAGGTGTGTGGACTGTGTAGCAGAGACTATCAGATAAAACCAGAGTCTCCAAGCTGGAGTTGCCTGACTGAGCCCTGCACGGTGCACCTGAGAGGTCAGTCTGAGGAGGGGTCACTGATGTAAGGGGGGGGGGGGACACAATAATGTAAGGGGGCACTGATATAAAGGTTAACCCCCATTACCTTAGTGTATTCACTCTGCGGATGTTAATCTGTGGTCACCAGAGTCCCCCCCCCCCATTAGAGTTCCCAATGTTCCCCTTTACATCAGAGTCTGCAGGATTTCCTCTTATAGTGCAAGGGAGAACTCTGCGGACCCTGATGCAAGTTGGAACTCTGATGTAAATCAGAGCGCAGAGTCTCCCCTTGCATCAGAGTTCCCCCTTAGATCGTGATCTGTGGCATTGTCCTTTACATCAAGGTTCGCAGAGTTCTCCCTTGCACTGTAATGGGGAATGTAAACAAAACAAAAGAACAGGCGCCAATAAGTAAAACTGCTGAACTTTAATGATAGAATAACACAAAAGCACTCACATGGTAATTTGAAGTTCACAGGCATATGGTGAAGTGAGGGTCTGCATGGATCGTCAAACCAGCCGAGGATAAATAGCGTCCCAGGGAGATCATCCAGCTGATGTCTGCTGTGCAGGGAAGATAGCACCAGCAACGCTGAATCCGAAAGCGTGCCGGCGTTTGTATGCAAGTGTATATAAGCTGGCCCTAGTAATCCAGTAGAAATAGCTTGAAAAAGGTGCGCGCCGTGTGACAAACATCCAACACACGGCAATTGCACGGAAACGCGTCGCATCCTTGAGGTACTGCGTGATGACGTCATCCCCCCTCGCCAAGCCGCAATAGCTTCTCAGCGTGCGTTCCAGAGTGCGTTCCAGCTCCTCTCGCTGATACACTTGCATACAAACGCCGGCACGCTTTCGGATTCAGCGTTGCTGGTGCTATCTTCCCTGCACAGCAGACATCAGCTGGATGATCTCCCTGGGACGCTATTTATCCTCGGCTGGTTTGACGATCCATGCAGACCCTCACTTCACCATATGCCTGTGAACTTCAAATTACCATGTGAGTGCTTTTGTGTTATTCTATCATTAAAGTTCAGCAGTTTTACTTATTGGCGCCTGTTCTTTTGTTTTGTTTACATGTCCTTGGAGCATTGCTTCGGCTCCCCACACAAGGCTGCCTTATATCCAAAAAACTGTGACTCACCACCAAGCCTGTTACAGCTTGTAGGACTTTTTGCACTGAGGACAGTCTAAATTACAGTAGGTTCTTGTTTGCGCCAGTATTGTGTATCACTGTAATGGGGAACTCTGTGCTGGCTGGGTTATATTAACCTGAGCTTCATGTAAATACAGAAATTTGTTTTTTGACTTTTGTTTAGCACTAGCAATATGTTTATAGTTTAAATACTAAAAGTTGCACAGTTTAGCACCGAAAACAGCCATTTTAGGTGCTTTTTTGAAGTGGCAGTAAAAAATTGGTGGTGTTCGTAATTTTTAGGCATCTTGCCAGTAAATTTCACTTGGGGGGGTTGGCAATTAAACAACAAACACCAAACCATGTGAATGGGTACGTGAATAGGGTGATGACGCACAAAAAAGTCCATCAAATTCAGATAAGTGAAAAAGTCTATAAGTTGTGTAGTATATCAGACACCCGTGTGCGATCCAACCGACTCCAATCTCGTGATGCGATATAGAACCCAATCTGAATCCACCACCGATAAACAAGTTGGCTGTTTACCAGAAATTCAGGTCCGGTGGACCTAAACCAGCATATAATAGAACTCAACCGGTGTCGGGTATGTCCAGGGTAAATAAGACATCAGATGGATTCCATCTCTCAATCGCAGTTGAATCATGCAAGGAAAAGAGGACCTCACATTGCGTAAACCAGAAATGATTTATTAAGAACAATTAAAAATAGTAAACAACTCACATTTGAGTAGATAAAAACCGGCCTTGAGCCTGTTGCGCCGGCCGGACCCAAACAGGCAAACCCGTCCAGATGGAAATCGAGCGATTGAGGGTGATGAAGTCAGCACGCCGCTCGTTCCGCCCTACACGTTTCGTGATAGGTCACAGCATCTCGGGGCATAGGCGGCGTACTAAGTCATCCCCTCATACAGGAATCAGAACAAAACAATTAGACCAAGCCTCGTTCCGGGGAGTGAGCGCTTGCGCAGTTGCTCTCTGAGACAACCAAGCCTCATATGAGAACCGCGTCTGGCTCTAATCAACCGGGATGCAGCCAAAACAAACCCAGGGGAACCAATACTTGGAAGCTGCCTTTCTTCTGGGACAGGAACAGACACGTGCATTCATATAGTGCACTACATGGGTTCACACGTTCATTTCTTGACCTCCCATAACTTTCCCTCCTGGGCCTCTATACAGGAATATCATGAAACACCCAACTTTAAATATTATTAATATTTGCAAACACTGACACTGGATGACTTTGTGGAAAACGCTTGTATTTTCGGTTTATGACAACGGCATTTATACATATTTGTCTACACTCATCTGGATCATCCAGGCTCAACTCGACTTTCTAAACTACTCTAATAAAAACATGGCTCGCTTTTATCCATGTTTTATGTGGCAAAATGGCAAGGAGACCAGGTGGTCCCCATGGAATTAAATGGACAGTAGCAAACTCTGGTCGAGAATAGGGAAATGGGGCAGCACAGTGGTGAAGTGAGTAGCACTCTCGCCTAGCAGTAAAAAGGGTTTCTGGTTCGAATCCCGACCGCGACAGTACCTGCCTGGAGTTTGCATGTTCTCCCTGTGCCTGCGTGGGTTTCCTCCAAGTACTCCGGTTTCCGCCCAAACTCCAAAGACATGCTAGTAGGTTATTTGGCTTCTGCCTAAATTGGTCCTAGTATATGAATGTGAGTTAGGGATCTTAGATTGTAAGCTCCTTGAGGGTAGGGACTGATGTGAATGTACATTGTATATGTAGAGCGCTGCGTAAATTGACGGCGCTATATAAGTACCTAAATAATAATAATGTTCATTCAGTACATCCATTTTAGAATCCGCATGTAAAGTTCTCTTCAAGTGGTATTAGGTCCTAGCCCAAAAAAATCAAGCAAACCCAAATTACAGGGATAGGCGTTTCAGAGATTGTAGCCAATGTGGCCATATACTTCACACACCTAGTGGTCTTGCCCAAAACTGACCCCATTATGTTCCTGAAGTTTTGAATTGAAAGCTTACAAATCCCTAAGGACGTGAGGATAGCCCTTCATCAATCCCAGGCACCATTTCACTTCAATAGAGAGTAGCCATGCCAAAGCCTGGAAAACAACACAATGTCCCTTTCCAAGCAGTTAAAGATCACACAAATCTTATGTTGAACAATAGAACCCTAGCCCTGTTCTTTTAAAACATTTCTAGCCTGACCTGTCAATAGCCAATCTATCCGATCTGTGATTGGAGTCTCTGGGGAACATATCACAGCCCTCCCCATTGTTTCTCTCCCTCTCTGTGTACCTTTGCACTTATATCTCCACTTCCCCAGCCCCTGGGGTCAATTTGCCCCACCCAGGCACTTGTATAATGTTACACAATATTATGAGGATTGGAAAAGTTTATATTTACTGGATTATTTTACGTTAACATATATACAGTAGGTTTTTCAAATGTCATGGCCACTGTGTGGGTGCGTCTATTGCTGTTATTCCCGTTTACGCATTCTAGTGGTAATATGTTTCTTGCGCAATAAAATGTGGGTCACCACATACAGTCTGATTGTACCCAATACTTTTGTCAATTATATACTGACAGGTTACACCCACAGTGACCACTTCTCTTTAAGAAGTGCCTAATATTCAATAAAGAAACATTTTCAATAGGAAAGATATAGTTGGGATAAGAGTTAACAGCTTGCTGCCTATTTCTGCCATTCCAGGAAATGGTGATCAGAACTACAGAAAGGCATAAGAAAAGGTAAAGAAAAGGCTACAAAAATAACACCCTGCTGCTTAAATGGGAAACTGAGGCACTTGTTCCCATACAAAAATGGGCTTGCCAAAACCACAGAAAGATAAAAAGCTGAACATTTAAGCACGCCTCTGCTGCCCTGTGATCATTCATGTTATCTGCTAAGAGAACAGCTTTTCTGTCACAGTGTGCACAGAAGCCTCACTGGCATAGGTTAGAAATGATTGCAGCTGGTTATGCATCTGTAGAGATACAGGATGTGAAAACAGAAAACTACTAGATACACAAAACCCTAAGGTTTCCAAAGTGACTGCATGTAAATGCCAATTATTAGATGTGGTGGCTGTATTAGATTCCTTTTTTTTACCTGTTGAACCAGCCAGTAAGTCGTCTTTTTCAAAATCCTGTAACAGGTCAAGCTGTCTAGCAAAAGTTTCAGTTAGTAAGTGGATACAAATCATTTAACACAAAAATGGGTGCTTACCAACCGCCATCCGACTGGAGTCGGACCACTTGGCCTTCAGGAGAATGATTAAAACTCATCTCTTCTGAGACAAAGCGTTTCCTTATCGAAGGAATGGAAACAGCGCCCAGAGGCGATTCAGTTCGCAAGTGTTGCGCTCTATACGTTTTTCACTCACTCACTACAACGGCTTACTTTTATTCATGTAAAACCTTTAACCCAAAATGATAAATGGATTAAAAAGTATTTGCTTATGTCAGCTTTAATTTGTTAGTCAAGCGAATCTTTGATCATGAGATTATTCTCCACAGGGACGGAGAAGGTCTTGCTATGAAAAAAAACAGCTGGATCCAAAGAGAAACTTTCTTCAATAGGATATTGCTGGGCAAAATGTTTTGAGGAAGAGAAAATACAAAATCCTCTCTAGGCGAGACCAGTCTCCGCACAAGACAGGTTCACCCAGTACATGAAAAAAATAGAGGGCATATAGGCCTAGCGCATTATGCTCAATAAATGTTTTTAACACAACTATAGGCTAACACGTTTCGAGGTTTCAGAGGGAAACCTCAAAATGCATTAAACTATGTTTCTGCATGATAGTCCTTTAAGTCCATGTAGGAACACCTACATTGTAAGCTGATGGTTTTATGACATGCTATGATTTAAGCATTCGTCTGTAAGTATGATACTTACCTCTGTTTATTATTTACTAAAGACATTTATTTGAGGATAATAGGTTTATCTACCTTTTGTTTTATGTTTTTAGCAATATCGGACCTCCCCATTGAGGTTATACATCCAGATGTGTCAGGATGTGGGGGTTATTAACGAAAGGCAAATCCACTTTGCACTACAAGTGCAAATGGGAAATTGCACTGAAAGTGCACTTGGAAGTGCAGTTGCTGTAAATCTGAGGGGGACATGTAAGAAAAATAAAAAACAGCATTTTAGCTTGCACATGACTGGATGATAAAATCAGCAGAGCTTCCCCTCATTTCAGATCAATCCTTTCGATTTATAGCGACTGCACTTCCAAGTCCACGTTCAGTGCAATGTCAAGTGCAAAGTGGATTAGCCGTTTGTAAATAACCCCCTATATTTGCGTCAGGCCCACCACTTGGTGCAGAAGACTGAATGTGTTTTTTTCAACCAGTACATGAACAGGAAAGGGGTCCCTGTTCTGTTCCACAATTTATTTATTTTTTTGGGTTGTATTTAACTGCATCATTGTTCAGTAGCATGCAGACATTTAGTGGAGCTTTTTAAACTGCTACAACTTGTTTACCTATGTGAATTGGTTTGTCCCCTCCTATATAGTGCTAGTTCAGTCCTAGCTAGACCCTCCTAATTTCTTCAATGCTCCGTCAGTGTAAATACTTCAGAGACAGGACTTCGGAAAGTCATTGTCTTCTTACACTTCAAGACTTGAAAACACTGCAATTATCTGAAGTAAAACGGTGTTTGATTCAGCTTCAGGTGTCTTATTAAAAAGGGACCTCTTCCGACAAAAGCACCTTGTCCTCATACTGATGGTTACGGGGGTGTGCGGGCAAGGGGCTTAACAGCATATGAAGGATGACCCAGATACCATCCCCCCTACTGTACATGAATGACTATGGGATATACAGAAAAAGACACCATAACGTTTGACAAGTCCATTATTAAACAATTTCTCCAACAAAATGACCGTCACTGTAAAGCTATCAGTAACTATGCCTGCTAAACAGTTATACAAGTTGAGGGGCAGGGACCTCATGGCTTTTCCCACCCCTTTGCTTATGTGGCTGGAGAACCTTGAATAACGTAAGGTAATGGTGCCGCAAAATCAGTGGTTCCTAGGGAAGTAAAGGGTGCCAGCACTTAGGAACCAGTGACAGCGGGAAGCTGTCATGTATTGGATTTTTAGATTGCAAGCTCCTTGAGGGCAGGGACTGATGTAAATGTGCATTATATATATGTAAAGTGGTAATTAAATTGATAGCGCTATATAATAATAAATTATAAGCAATTAGAAACACCATTTCTCTATATGATCCCACCTAAGAGGGGCTCAGAACAGCCAAGACTTGGACTGAACTGCAAGCTCATCCCTACATACCACTGATCAGCCAATATAAAAAAAGGCACCAATATTCCCCCTCCATATCCATAGGCTGTGCTCAGCCCGTCCGCAAAAAAAAAATCCTTGGTGCTCAGGCCGGACAATGGAAGTGTGCCCCCAGTGGCCTCTCCAGCTCGATCAATCTGCAGGTTTGTGCAGTGCAAGCTCTCGTCTTTAGCCTGCAGTGGATGAGCAAAGAGAGCGCGAGCACTGAACAGTTTTGACAGACAAAATAACATTGCATTCGTAAACATCATGCAAATAATTCATTACTGATATAGCAAATTATTTTTTAAAGTCACATAATTGGGTAAATGTGAATTGTTGGTTTGTAGTCAAGGTGGTTTATATGATTATATGATTGCAGTACAAATAAACTTTTCTGTAAAAAAGTAACGTATGGTGGGTTTGAATCATGGCATAACCCCATCTGAAACTCACCAAATATCCCTCCGATATACAGTACAGACCAAAAGTTTGGACACACCTTCTCATTCCAAGACTATGAAAATTGTAGATTCACACTGAAGGCATCAAAACTATGAATTAACACATGTGGAATTATATACATAACAAAAAAGTGTGAAACAACTGAAAATATATCATATTCTAGGTTCTTCAAAGTAGCCACCTTTTGCTTCGATTACTGCTTTGCACACTCTTGGCATTCTCTTGATGAGATTCAAGAGGTAGTCACCTGAAATGGTCTTCCAACAGTCTTGAAGGAGTTCCCAGAGATGCTTAGCACTTGTTGGCCCTTTTGCCTTCACTCTGCGGTCCAAACCATCTCGATTGGGTTCAGGTCCGGTGACTGTGGAGGCCATGTCATCTGGCACCGCACCCCATCAATCTCCTTCTTGGTCAAATAGCCCTTACACAGCCTGGAGGTGTGTTTGGGGTCATTGTCCTGTTGAAAAAAAAAAGATGGTCCAACTAAACGCAAACCGGATGGAATAGCATGCTGCTGCAAGATGCTGTGGTAGCCATGCTGGTTCAGTATGCCTTCAATTTTGAATAAATCCCCAACAGTGTCACCAGCAAAGTACCCCCACACCATCATACCTCCTCCTCCATGCTTCACGGTGGGAACCAGGCATGTAGAGTCCATCCGTTCACCTTTTCTGTATCGCACAAAGACACGGTGGTTGGAACCAAAGATCTCAAGTTTGACTCATCAGACCAAAGCACAGATTTCCACTGGTCTAATGTCCATTCCTTGTGTTCTTTAGCCCAAGTCTCTTCTGCTTGTTGCCTTTCTTTAGCAGTGGTTTCCTAGCAGATATTCTACCATGAAGGCCTGATTCGCACAGTCTCCTCTTAACAGTTGTTCTAGAGATGTGTCTGCTGCAAAAGGTGGCTACTTTGAAGAACCTAGAATATGACATATTCAGTTGTTTCACACTTTTTTGTTATGTATATAAAATTTCACATGTGTTAATTCATAGTTTTGATGCCTTCAGTGTGAATCTACAATTTTCATAGTCATGAAAATAAAGAAAACTCTTGGAATGAGAAGGTGTGTCCAAACTTTTGGTCTGTACTGTAAATAAATCAAATTTAATGTATTTGTAAAAATTAAAACTACTACTGTATAGGCCTCCAATACATGCACATTTTCTCCATGTTATTTATTGAACAAATAGTGGGCTGACAACGCTACCATTGGTGCACTGAAATAAGGTGAAGGTTTTACATAAATACAATTGACTATTGCAAGCACCATTGTTGGTTGTAAATTATCTGTCTCAACTCTGACTGCTACTTCTTCAGGACAGCTTGTTCTGTTAAAATACAAACTTACTTGCCAAATCACCATATGAAAAAAGAAAAGCCTTAAAAGGAATGTAATTAAATGCAATAAAATATACCGGCCCCTCTTCAATGGGTGGATAGTTTTAAATATTTGGGTATCCAGGTCTGCAGAAACCTGAGTATCTTGAGGTTAATGTGTACCCTGTTCTCCAGAAATTTCTCTAGAGGTGCTTGGCCTGGAAAACCCTGCCTCTTACACCTGTTGGCAGGGTTAACCTAGTTAAAATGTCCTTCCTCCCCAAGTTTCTCTGTGTGTTTAGACACACACCGGTGATTATCCCCAAGTGATTTTTTAACAAACTTGATCAGGCGGTGGGCACGTTTGTCTGGCAGGCCTCGGTTCCGAGGGTGGGTAGACCAATACTTCAGCTCCCCTTGTCAGAGGGTAGTTTAGCCCTTCCAAACTTCAGAAAGTACTACTGGGCAGCTGTCTTCGTGTCTGTGAGTAACCTAGTCTATCGAGTAGTCAGAGCCAACGCTCAGACTACCGTGCTGATGAGGGCCACATGGTGGTGTGGGGACAGGTCTCGAGGCTTCTGGCTGAGCCCGAATCGCTCTCCCCCCACGTCCCCCTATGTGGCAATCCATCCCTGAGAACTGCCGGACCCACTCAGACATCATGCCGGAGGGACAGTAGCTCTCTTTTGGCGTGTTGAAAGCTAAGTTTGGACCCCCCCTGGATGTTCTTCAGGTTCCTCAAGCCCCAGCATGCGGTCCAAGCGCAGTTCCCGGATCCTATTAAGGATGAGCCCCACTCGGTGGAGAGGCTCCTCACTTCGCGTTTTGTGGATAGGGTGCTCTCTTCTATCCACTTTAGATTGACTTGCACTGGGGGGACCGGGGCATTGCGAGCCTTCTCGGCCTGGCAGCGTGATTTGCCGGCCAACAGTGCATTCCCCTCATATCAGCGAGGGAGCATTTTATCCAGCTGAAATTTATCCACAGGGTCGATTACACGCCACAGAGACTGGTGGTTATCTACCACACCTCTGAGGATACATACCCTAGATGTAGCCAGGACTTGGGGAATTTTATCCACATGGTCTGGAAGTGCCCGAAGATCCAGGAGTTTTGGCGGTTGGTTGTGGCTGACATGGGTTCGATTAGTGGCGTGGCTGTTGGGCTGGACCCCTTGGTCCTATTGCCGGGATTTTACAGATACTCTCCCTACCTCAACACACAAGAAGCTATTTATTTTTTATACAGCATTTTATGCTCTGAAAGCAATCTTACTTCATTGGAAGGCTGCTGAGCCGCCTGGCTTGTCTGCCTGGCGAAGACACCTTGCCTTTGTATAAGCTGACATACATGGGGCGTAACTGCACCAAGAAGTTTGAGAAGATCTGGGCAGCTTGGAGACCGACGGTTTAGTGTGTTCAGTTCTTTTTGTCTGCCCTTTGCCTCCTGGAGTGGTCCTGCCCCCCCCTCCCCTGGTCCTTAGCATCTGGGAGTATTTCTCATGTTTGTGGGCCTACTTTAGATGCACAATGTAATGTATGATATGTTTACTACATTTTATTGACTAATTGGAGAGTCCTGTCCTCTCCTCATATACTTGTAACAACTGTTTGAAGCCTTGTGGCCCTAAACTGTATCATCTGACTTTTATAAGCATGTAAACATTTGTTTATCTCAATAAATATTCCTTCTGTTAAAAAAAATGCAATAGAATAAAAAGTTTGCTTTGGGTTTAATACCACTTTAAAAAAACAGACAGAGCTTACAAACCAGAAAGCTGTGCAGTCATGGTGCCAACATTGGGAACAGCGCTGCATTTAGCCAGATAATCTCAAATACTAGCCACAACACCCCCACGCAAAAAGCCCTACTTAAGAGTCCAGAAAGCAGAGTCTTTACCTGGGGAGCAACAGGTGATCATTTACAAGTTTATTACAGCTAGGTAAGGGGGAGTCTATTGCACAATTTGTATGGACTGGATCAGCTTCAAAAAATGTATGAAACTATCTAGTCTGGAAACCATGGGGCTGACAGGTGGGAGTTCTACTAGGATCCCTTCCCAGGCCAGTATAGTGTGTTTTCTGTGTTGGTGATGCTTTCTCTCCACTCTATTTTTCCTTTCGGCTCACTCTGAGCCTCAGATTCTTTATTTCCACGTTCTCTTTTTTTTTTTTTTCTACTCAAGTGTTCTATGCTTTAGAGGTCTAATGTGCAAGATCTCAGATAGAGATGGAGTAATACACAATTTTATTGTGTTCTGAAATTTAGGTTCTGGCATGAGTCTCTTCCCAGCTGATGGGGTTTGGAAGAATGGGAGGGTCTGGGATTCCCACCTCTGTCAGTTAGATCCCACTCGGGGGGTTGGGGGGGACAGAACCTGACTAGTATTACTAGTTTCTCTACAAGACTTTCCGACAATTACCATTATTTGAAAATTCGGAATGGTCTGAAGACCTATGCTCTGGCATATGCTAAATGTATGATTTATGCATTTGGAAAAAATGTATGAGATAGGGTCCTATGGGGTAGGAGCAAGGGCAAACTTGTGTTCTTCAAACCATTCTTGAACCATTTTTGCAGTGCAAACAGGGGTAAACAGCGGCGCTAGATATGGTGAGAACATAAAATGATATAGCAACTGGAATATAGGTATACATAAAATGTGTGTGTGAGAATAAGCACACATAATTAAAACATTAGTTTAAAACATAATGTCCATAAATACGAGATCTTGTATGATAAGCACCTGGAGGCAGCTCCCTTAAGAGTGAAGCGATGTGCTCTTTGTAGAAATGGGAACAGAGGGGCGCCAGACTGAGTGCAGTATAATTCATATATTTAATAAAAACAAGTAGTAACTTGCGAGGGGGAAATTTTATTAGACACCTCAGCCAACGGGAATCCTTCTGGGTCTATGAATTAAAAGTGGGAGTACCATTGGGGTTAAATGTTGAATTTGACCTTAATTGTTTTATTTCAGATCGTTAGTATTCTGTTCTGTTTCTGCTTTTTTTGATATTTATTTATATTTTATTGTTAACTAGTAAGGTGGCTGTTCTGATGTCTCTTTTAATTTCATTTTTATTTTATTTTCTAAATTGTTTTTGGTATCCATTGTTGAATGAAGCTTTTTTAAGCTCCTCCCCCTGAGTTTGGGTGATATACAAAAACTTTTTTATATTTTTATTTTTTGGACACCTATTGTACAATCATCTGTGGTCTTTGCATGAAGTGTCCTTTTATTGCTCTGATCATATTATGACTCTGGTGGTTTTAGTGATATAGGTTAGTGTCCGTTTTTTATTACATTTGTTTTACAGTTTGCTTCTCCCTCCCCCCCCCCTTTTTAGTTCTTCCGCTCGGCGACGCTGGCTAGTTTTCTGTGCTGTTAGACCCTTTCCCTGGTATTGTACTGATGGCTATGAAGCTGTCTATCTCACATCTAGGCTCTACTTATGAGCGGTGTGTGAGGGTACTGACGGTCTGTTTGATTACCATGGCCGCGCTGCCTCTGTTTACGGTGGGAGGTCCTGACAACGTCACGCCATTGGCTTTATGCCTGGCCTGGTGGCAGTGTCATCAGGCTACCGCCCATGATGGGCGGTTCGCGTCACGCTGGTCGCTGCCCACGCAAGACACTTCCTGTGTTGTTTGTGTCTAGCTTAGCACCATGGTGACGGTAAGTCATGTGACCAGTTCTGATCACGTGTTGTGTGTAGGAGGCCACCGTCTATGGCGTTGAAACTTAACCCGGTATGCTTTCATTAGACCTGATTATAAGGTAATAATGTTTTTATCAGCTCTTGTTATATATCTGTTTGTCACTACATTTGTTGCTGTGATCTGTAAACATCGGATGACTGCTTATGTATATTTGAACATACCCCTCTGCTTACCATTATAACATGTGCAGATAATTTTGTTTGCTTGTGTTATTTTGATACTTTCCACCGTTGCTGTGATAATCGTATGTCTATTATTCAGTGGTGGACGTATACCCACCCTGGGGGGCGGAGCTTGTTTTAATTGGTCTAATTAGGTTTTTTGCTGCTGTATAATGAATCCTGACACATTAGCCCCATATCCGCTGAAGAAGTCCTGCACCTGTGGACGATACGCGTGCGGGGGGCTTTTCATTTGATGTCAGGACAGCCACCTACCTGGTTCTTTTATTTGCTGTACACTCGTATCCATGCACTAGGACATAGTGCTTTATTTGTGAGTGCTTTTCTTTTCTTTTTTAATACATTTTCTATGCCATTGTGATTATACGGAAAGCACTATGTGTCATCTTTTTACCTTTTCATGACACCTTTCATGTGAGAGAATATTCTGGCTGACCATCTACCACTAAGAGCTTCCAAGGAGACATCGCTGAACTCCAAATCCTCCTTTTGTGAGGGATAGCGCTTTTGACCTGCTATTCACATACAGGTCCATCTGTTCAGGTGAGCGGCATGTACTACCATTTGAAGACACCAGTTTGCTGTAGTTGTTACATTTGAACACCTCAGTGAGGCACAAGAGTCTGCTTGACCACTCCAATTGATCACCTGTTTGGACTGAAATTTTATATTTTTTGATATTTTTATACTTTATGTTTTTGGTTTTGTTTTGTAGCGCTGCACTGCTTTTTTCTATGATATAGTTGGGTGCAGTCTCTGCTGAGTGTAAACCAAAAGTGAGAGATAAAAAGATAGGTTGTTCATACCAACTTGGACCTATACACACACGCATTAAATATGGTTCTGCATTCAGGGTTAAACCCCCAGATAAGCTTCTCTCAGAGGCTGCAAAATAAAGTAAAAATATGCATGGAAATGGCAGTCCTGACCATAGGCCAGTTGCACTCAAAAAATGGAGAAAGCTAGCCCAGAGACTGGACACACAAAGTGGGGTTTCTCATTTTCTACTAGCAAGTTTAAAAAATGAGAACATTTAGGAATGTGGATTCTGACAACCCCACTATACCTATGTATAGCACACAAATGGGCATCACTTTTAAAATGATCATTTCACCCATAGGTATTTAATACCAGCATTGTATGCTTGAGATTAAATCACCCAGTGGTTGCTGTGTTTTCAGTGGTATGCGCTCAATGTTTGAGGCCCTGGATCTGCATATCTGGGGGCTCTATTAAGTAGAATAAGTAGAATAAGAGGAATGTGAACTTCCAGTGTTGTACCATGGAAGAGACTCCAAGCCGGCATTAACAGAGCAGCAAACTAGGCAGGGAGACATACAAGCCAGATTACAGGAAAAAAAAATTCTGGATATTTTAGGTAATTAGTTTATTTAATATATACAACAAAGCAAGTCTAACAGCAAGTGTGAAGATACTAGTATAAGATTGCCACCTAGCAGATGCACCCTACATGAACCAGTCATGATCACACATTTTCCATATAACACTTACTGTCCTCTACAATATTATACATAATTAAATAATGATTATTCCATTCCTTTCTTCTGTCTGTATACCACATTTTTAAATTATTTTACTCTACAACAGCGTGAACTGGCTTCACTAAAAAATAATGACTCCATTAGCATATTAAAAAATAAATAAAAAAAATACTATAACATGCTGTATGCTACTAAATTACTGGAGCCATTTCAAAATTCTAGATAATATCCTTGTTAAAATAGACAAAAAAAAAAAAATCCAGTGCTCGTTTATGTCAGCATTCATTAAGGGCCAGTTCACACCAAATGAGGGCTGCAACTAACGATTATTTTCAGAATCGATTAGTTGGCCGGTTATTCTTTCGAATAATCGAATTATCGGTTATTCTTTCGATTAATCGAATTATCGGTTAATAACCTTAAAGAAAGGTAATTTTTCTGCGATTTGCAATTATTTTTTTTTTTGCCCAATTTGTTGTTGGGATGATTAAAAAACACAAATTGCCACAAAAATGCTTTTCTGCAGCTTTTCCATTGAAGTATATTGAAGTATGTTAAAAAAAAAAAGTCATTGCCCTTTCCAATCGCTACTGTAAGGGGTTCATTTTTTTTACTCTGGGACAGTGAAAGTAATATTTACAGTAGAGATTTGCTCTTTTTGTACTATAACAGGGCTAATTTTTTTTTTTTAACCCCATTATGTTACTGGCCGATTAATCGATTATAAAAATGGTAATCGATTAGTTGTCGATTAATCGATTAGTCGTTTCGGCCCTACACCAGACGCAGTTCCGTACTGTTTCGTGTGCATTTTTTCTTCACTAAAAATGCATGCACAGTGTTTTCCATGTATTTCAAAGGCTCTAGTTAACATCATACAGTGAAACAGACTGCATGGTGTGAACTAGAGCCCTTTGAATACATGGAAAACACTGTGCGTGCAATTTGTGCAGAAAAAAAGCACGCAAACTGAATGTAACTGCGTCTGGTGCGAACTGGCCCTAAAAGCAGACCACAACATTTTAGTAAGATCCAGGAACAGAAGGGGAAGGGATCACTGCTCTAGGTGGGTATGTGGAAATGACACTCTCCTCAAGGTGGAAGCAACAGATGCAAGCTAAGCATGTAGCAATTAGAAGAGGAAAGGTCTGGACAGCCACACTCCAATAAAAACACCTTTATTGTGCAAAATGACAAAAGTACAAACCACAGCAGGGTACAGGATAAAAAAAGCTGACGAGTTTCACACACTCAACAGTGCTTAGTCATAGCTATGACTAAGCACTGTTAAGTGTGAAACGCGGCAGTATTTTAACGCAACGTTTCTTTGTGTAGTGCAAAAAGGAATAAATGAGAAGGCCCTTGAATCTTGGTCAGTATATACAAAAATACATAGACATACGATTTGCCAAAAACGTCACATAACAGTAAAATATTATAACTATGTATATGATGAGTGTGGCAGGCATTCTTAGAACCTTTTTGTTGATCGTTTAAAAACAATTAAAGGTTTACGAACATGTCGTTATACTTACCTGCTCTGTGCATTGATTTTGCACAGAGCAGACCTGATTCTCCCCTTCTGGGGTCAACTGACAGTGCTTCTGGCTCCCCCCCCCACACACAGTCTCAACCATGACTAAGCACTAATAGGTATAGTGTGAAACGCATCGGTTGTACAGTCTGTGGCTGTGTTGGTTTGCATCTATGCTGAATTTTATCCAATAAAGACCACTTTTCTGGAAGTTCGTTGGAGTGCGGCTATCCAATTTTTTGTTCTATCATTTTCTCCACTGTGCCATCCATAGCAAGCTGCTTGTGGGCAGGTTGAAACCGGTAGGTGCTGCCTCAGCCAGGAAGTTTGAGAGTTAATTCTCTGCCCCGTTTACATTTTGTTTGGTGGATTCCTGTCTGATTTGAATCAGTGTTCTGGCTCGGAGAGGTTCTTAGGGAAAGAGGTGGGCAAGTCCAGAGTGCTGTGGTTTGGGAGACTCGAAAGGGATTCAGACAGAAGAGGAGTTGGGGAATAGTAGAAGGATGTTGTGTATTACTGTCCACATGTATAGTCTAAATGCAAGCTGCCGAGGTGTACATACAGGGTCACAGGGACTCGAGAGTTAACTGGAGAACAGTCACAGCGTCAGTGTGCATGCTGTACGTCCATCTTTAATAGAAGTCTACCTTAAGGTCATGTATTCCCCCATGGTAGCTTCAGTCTTGTCCCAATCCGCTGTTATCAAAGCCAGTGAGCCAATAAGGAGAGAGAGGGGGTGGGGCCGGGCCAGGCCACAACTCAGTGTCTGAATGGACACAGAGCAGCGGTTTGGTGCAAGCTGCCTGCTGCTGGGGCACTGGGCAGAATGGAGAGGCACCAGCACCAGCAAGACACCAGAGAAAAGGAGGATCTGGGCTGCTCTGTGCAAAACAATGGCACAGAGCTGGTAAGTATAACATGCAAGTTATTTTTAAAACCCCCAAAAAAACACAAGACTTTAGTATCACTTTAATGCAGAGAACACATTAACCACTTGCTTACTGGGCACATAAACCCCCTTCGTGCCCAGGCGAAATTTCAGCTTCCGGCACTGCGTCGCTTTAACTGACAATTGCGCGGTAGTGCGACGTGGCACCCAAACAAAATTGGCATCCCTTTTTTCCCCACAAATAGAGCTTTCTTTTGGTGGTATTTGATCGCCCGTGCGGTTTTTATTTTTTGCGTTATAATGAAAAAAAGAGCGACAATTTAAAAATATATATATATTTTTTACTTGTTGCTATAATAAATATCCCATTTTTTTTTTTTATATTTTTTTTTCTCAGTTAAGGTCGATACGTATTCTTCTACGTATTTTTGTAAAAAAAAAAAAAAAAAAATCACAATAAGTGACTGCTTTGCGCAAAAGTTATAGCACCTACAAAATAGGGGACATAATTATGATTTTTTTTTTATATTTTTTTTTTACTAGTAATGGCGGCGATCTGCGATTTTTATTGGGACTGCGATATTGCGACGGACACATCGGACACTTTTGACACATTTTTGGCGCCATTCACATTTATACAGCGACCAGTGCTATAAAAATGCACTAATTACTGTATAAATGTGACTGGCATTGAAGGGGTTAACACTAGGGGGTGAGGAAGGGGTTAAATGTATTGCCTGGGTGTGTTCTAACTGTATGGGGGAGGGGGGTGACTGGGGGAGGTGACCGATGCCGTCTCCCTATGTACAAGAGAAACAGCATCTGTCACCTCACTGACAGGACGTGAAGCTCTGTGTTTACACTCAGAGCTCCACGTCCCTGCTGTCTCACCGACGATCGCGTGTACCTGACGGACATCGCGGCCGCCGGGTACACGCATCGGATCCTCGGTGATGCGTCGGGACTGTTTTTCCCCGCCGCGCGCCACCCTGTGGCGCGCGCGGGGAATTACAAGCAAATCACGTCCAAAGACGTGACCCCGGCGCCTCAGGTCCGCGCTGTTCACGTCTTTGGACGTGATGCGGTTTCGAAGTGGTTAAGGAAAGAGAACAAAAACAAAACAAAAAAAATCTTCAGAACCACTAGAGCAGTCCTATTGTGATTGAATGTTATTAAAAATGACCTTTTTATTTTCAATCTGCAGCTCTGTAATTTTCGGTAAAGTGAAATGCAATATGGCTGCCTGTATGTGTTCTTTACACAGAATGTGTACTGAACACCCTCCAGAAACATTTCCTGCATGCACAATTTGCTCACTGATTTTCCCAGAAGTCTACACTAAGGTACAAGTCAGATTTTTGGCATCACCTGCAACCCAAAAAATATTTTTGGTAAGATACTCCCAATAGGAAACCACATCTAAAAGAGATGCAGACCCTGAAAATGTCCTCAGAGCTTTGATTCTAAAGCAGCTGGTTGATAACTATGAAACCATCCCATTAAAAAATTATTTCTTCAGAACAAAAAGTTGGAATCTGCAACAAAGTTTGTTAAATCCTTGCAATGATCACACAGGGAGTTACGCTTTAACCAATGTCAACTGCAGTCAAAGCAATCATTTTGTAGAATTTTATTAAAAGGTCAGTAAGCATGAACTTTCACAGAGAATAAAAAATGTTTAAAGCGCAACTCCACTTTTGTTAAGAAAGAAACATTCCCCTCTTTGCATTGCAAGAACTATAACAACCTTTGCTGCAGATTCTTACCTTTGGTTATTCTGAAGTAATCATTGTGTGCTTGTTTGTGCCTCTGTAGTGAGTGGGTCTAATGGGAGTGGTTTTATAATCAACTGTCAGACGTGCAGCTGCAGGGCACTGAGAAAATCTGCTGGGCCTGCATCCCTTCCTATTGAACGTGTCTATCCAAAAATTACATTTTTGTTGCAGGGGATGCCTGAAATCTGACTTATATAGGCAGACTTCTGGGGAAATTGGTGAGCCAATCACACAAGTGGGAATTTATGTTCCTGGGGAATGGTCAGCTCCATGTAGCCATATTGCAATGCATTCTCAGAAAATTACAGTGGCTGCAGATTGAAAAGTATTTTTTTTTATTAACATTCAAATACAATATGATTCATTTTGCAATTATATGTGCTATATTCTCTCTTTATTTGCCATTTTTTCCCCCATGAAAGTGGAGTTACTTTTTAACTATATGCCGACAGCGGCAGACTGGCTCCCCTGTGCGAATGACAGAGCAGGAACAGGGATCGGTATGTGTATACACACAAATCCACACCCTGTCAGGGTAGAGGAGACAGATCCTGCGTTCCTAGTATATAGGAACGCCGGTCAGTCTCCTCCCCTAGTCAGTCCCATCCCCCTAGTTAGAACACAGTGAGTTAACACATTTAACCCCTTGATCGCCCCCTAGTGTTAACCTCTTTCCTGACATTTACACAGTAATTAGTGGCTATCAAAGTGTCCGATCTGTCAACCACAATGTCGCAGGCATGATGAAAATCGCAGACCACCACCATTACTAGTAAAATAAATAAAAATTCCATAATTCAATTTAATTTGTAGATGCTATAACTTTTGCGCAAACCAATCAATATACGCTTATTGTGATTTTTTTTACCAAAAATAAGTAGATTCCATATTGGCATAAACTGAGAAAAAAAATGTTTTTTAAAAAAACATTTTAGATCTTTATTATGGCAAAAAGTAAAAAAGTGTTTTTTTTTTTTTTTTTTTTTACATTTTGTTTTTGTTTTGTTTATGGTGCAAAAAATAAAACCTCAGAGGTGATCACATACCACCAAAAGAAAGCTTTATTTGTGGGGAAAAACAGATATCAATTTTGTTTGGGTACAATGTTACACACGGGCGCGCAATTATCAGTAAAGCGATGCAGTGGCGTATACCAAAAAATGGCCCGGTCAGAAAGGGGGTAAATTCTGAAGTGGTTAAAGCTGAACTGGCCATACAGTGTAAGCTGTCTGCCCATACAGTGCATGGACCGGCAGTTTCACACTGATAGAAAGAGTCAATGAACTACCACAGTTCAACAGCGCCCTGGTAGTTAATTGAGAACTACAAGCCACAAAGGCTGTTGGTACTTGAAATTTTCACATCTACAGGACTCCCCCCCGCACGTCTGCATTTTTTAGAACGTGTGCATCGCGGTCACAATCAGATTGAGGGGTTGCGGGGGCTTGTGCTGCAGTAATATGTCACACCCTGAATAGCGGTGTAACATTTTACGAAAGGTGAACTTGTACAAATCTAACCAGGTGCATACTATCTGCGGACTTTGTGCTCTTATTTACATCTGACAGTTTTACAGAGTACAAGTTATCGCTAGAATCCCAGAGATCTGACAGGAGAGACATTGTCTTGTTACACACAGTGGGCCAGATTCACAGAGCCCTTACTCCTGTCTAACTCGCGTTAGACTGGAGTACTTTCAAATCACGCGCGTTTTTTCACTACTCTGAAACTCAAACCATGAAAATACGGCTGCGGGCTTCAATTCGACTGGCTTACCTGTTCGTACGCCTTCGGATCTACGCTGCAATAAATTTGCGGCCGCTGGGTGGAGTTCCCGTCGTTTTCCGCTGCGGCGGTATGCAAATGAGCTTTTGCCGACGATCCACGAAATTACGAACGTCAATCGCAATCTCTTACGGCATCTTTAGTCATCTTTTTGCTGCGTAAAACTATACCAGCTTTTTGCTGGTCTAATGTTAAGTATGGCCGTCATTCCCGCGTCGAATATCAACGTCTTTTTTTATTTTTTACGCAACTCGTCCGGGAATAGGAATGTCCGTAAACGACGCTACTCAAACAACGAATGACGTAACGACGTTATTTCGCGCAATGCATGGCGGGAAATTTCTGAACGGAGCATGCGCAGTTCGATCGCCACGGGGACGTGCCCGATTTAAATGCTTCACGCCCCCTAATCGTGTATTTCGATTACGCAGCGAGAAATACACTACGCCGCCGTACCGTAAGGGACAACATCTACCAGAATTCGGCTTATAGCCTGGTAAAATACGGCGGCGTAGTGTATCTCTGATACTCTGCGCCAATGTAATTGTATCTGAATCTGGCCCAGTGTCTCTATTTGCCCCCTCCCCTCTGCTGTTCATTCACAGAGGCCTTTGTATTTTGTGACTGAGTTCACATAACACAAAGCACTCAGATTGTGGAGGAGGGGAGAGGCGGGCACAAAGGTTGTATGCAAATCTGAAGCTGCTAAGACGGTGACAAAAAGGCACATCATTGGAGTGCCATGATTATAGTGAGAGCTATAAATGTAATGTAATGTAAATTGCATCTCATTGGATTTAACCCCTATTATTTCTAAACATGTTCCAAAGTGGCTGAATTCCTGGGAGTTCAGCTTTAACCTTTGCAGTGCAGGCGGGTCCACTGCAAAGGTAGATTCTACCCAATTCTTGAAGTTCAGTTTAGCATGTAGAGAAGGTGCAACACTCTGGCTACTTAACGATTAGTGGTAAAAAGAGAAAACTAAAGTCCATATACCACTATAAACAATAGATATACAGACGTGACTCGTGCATTCAATAGACAGTCCATATAAAACCTGCAAAGATATGGGAACTATTGACGAAAACACCACCAGCAAATGTGCACCTCCACCTTATAGATTGCATGTTTACTGGAAGGCAAGCTTTCATAAGCTTCCAAATATTGATTAATTCAGGACCTTTATCCAGAGGTAGCGAAATGGCAGCTCACAGGGTTTGGATGAGATGAAGCATGAATCATATGGTAGGTAAACAAAGTAGGCTTGGTCATCGGACAATCAAGATTGACACAAATCGTATACCCAAAATGAGAGAGAACTCACCAGTGTGAATTGTACTAGGTAAGGTTTAATAAAGCTTTGAAGATATAAAACATGCATAACATTTTCTGGCCGGCTTGCAGACAACCGTCCACTCGGGATACAGCGCGATGACATCAGCGCGATGACGTCAGCGTGTCAACCCCCCGACGTACGTATTATCAAAGAATGACGTCTTGGGCAGTTCTCCAAGACAATGTCATTCTGTGACGGCCATGATCACTTACTTTTTTTCAAGTGTCAGACACACAACATTTAACTTCACTACAGAGGTTTCCAAATTTAGAGAAAGTGCTAAACAACCGGGGATAGGATGATGGAAACACCACAGATGGGCTATGATACCCAGAGGAAAAGCACTGCCATGTGCTTGTAGGCTTAGTACTTCTAGGCAAATATTTTAAACATAAGATTGCATGCAAAGCACTGGCGCCCAAGACAGAACATGGAGAGATATATCTGGAAAGAAGGCGATTCATTTGTGCCCAATACGGTTTATAACGTTCTATAGAATTTCCTGACAGTACAACCCTGTGCACAAAACACAGACCAATGTTACATCAAACAGCATTGTTAACTTGAGTCACAAGATCAATACTACCTTTTTACTGCCAGGTAAATTTACTGCAAATAAACTTAAATATAGATAAGCAGCTTAACTCATTCATAACCTAGTGTTTAAAGCACTTTAAAAACACATTTTGGCAAAAAGTGAAAGCATCAACCACTATAATTAATTTTATAATAAAATAAAAAATGTTAAACTCTTGCTGACAGTGGTGTCCGGAGTGCCAAATGTTAAATAATAATCATTCAGATTTCTTCCCAGGCTTTCTAAAATCAGGAACAGCAATTCCAGTGAAAGTCTGTAGAAGTTTAAGACAACAGAAGCAAGGGTTAGAAAAGAGAGTTCGAGAGTCACAAAAACCCTTACTGCAGAGAGGCAGCCAGGGGAGCTGCTGGAGATTTCTTAGAGCCTCCGAGTTCAACCAGAGTGCAACATTAGGGTCAAGTATAAGCAGTACAACAGAACAGAGTACAAGAATAGAATAGAATTTAATATACTCCCGAAGAAATAAAGACCAAAATAAGAATGATCCGTATTTGGGCCAACATGGCAATAAAGAGAAATATAAAAAAAAAAAATAATTTGATAGCTCTGCACACCTACTCAGATTGCAAAATTCCCAACCTAACTGGAATCACCCGAACGAAAAAAAAGCAGGTAAATGTGTAACTATCAACGTGTGAAAAAAGAGAAGTTACATCACATCATTTAAGGTACAGTAAGGGTGAGCTCACTGCTTTTGTTGTCACATACAACTCTGTACTTGTTACCATGAGCTCACCCTAGGCACGTGACAGGTGAACACTGTACACAGCTTAAAGGTTTCACAAGCTCTTTAACCACACAAAGGGCAATATTTATCAATCAAAAACATATAAAATTGTTTTATCATCCCAAATGGCAACAAAAATAGCTGCCGTAGGGCAAAAAGTAATCATGTGATGCAACCTGTAGAATATTAAAGTTTTTTACAGATCTCATTCTAAAATCTAGAACCAAACCACACACACACCATCACCCGAAGGTCAATTTCATGAGTACTAGGCATTTCACATTGGAGGAAATTATTTGAGTAGAATTACCTTTCACCTGAGCACCACAAACCAAAAATGCTAATAAAACTTTTGTTAACCACTTAAGACCCGGACCAATACGCTGGCAAATGACCCAAGGGGTTTTTGCGATTCGGCACTGCGTCGCTTTAACAGACAATTGCGCGGTCGTGCGACGTGGCTCCCAAACAAAATTCGCGTCCTTTTTTTCCCACAAATAGAGCTTTCTTTTGGTGGTATTTGATCGCCTCTGCGATTTTTATTTTTTGCGCTATATACAAAAATAGAGCGACATTTTTGAAAAAAAATCAATATTTTTTACTTTTTGTTATAATAAAAAACCAATAAACTAAATTTTAGTCAAACATTTAGGCCAAAATTTATTTAGCCACATGTCTTTAGTAAAAAAAAAATCGCATTAAAAAAAAAATAGCTACCTAGCGGGAACAGCGACACTAATACAGCGATCAGAAAAATGATCGCTTAGTGACGCTGGCAATAGGGAGTGAAAGGGTTAACTAGGGCAGTGATCAAGGGGTTAAAACTTTATTGGGGGGGGTGGGGGGGGCTACCCTGACACTACTGACTGTCACACTGTCTGTCACACTGACACTAAATACAGTAATCATACATGATTACTGCATTCAGTGACACTGTGACAGGGGGGAGGGGGGGGGGGCGATCGCGGGGGTTAAATGTGTGTGTCAGTGTGCTGTTTGGTGCAGGACTTACTTGTTCTGTAGTGATCTCTCCTCAGCGGCGCTTGAAACAAACGCCGAGGGAGAGATCACGTCGCTTCCTCCTTCCTGTGTTTACACAGGAGGAGGAAGTGACAGGTCAGGCGGGCGCGCGCATTGGCTGGGAGCGATCCGGAGGGGGCGGATGAAAACTGATAGCCGCCCCCACTTGTCGGATCGCTCCTGCAGCCGCGCGGACCGCCGCATGTACGGGGGGGGGGTCCGATCGGACCCCCGATCCCCCCCAAGGCACCAACGTATATATACGTTGATGTGCCTGTCGGTGCCATTCTGCCGACGTAAATGTACATGCGGCGGTCCTTAAGTGGTTAAGGTTCAAAGCAAACAACCATCCATGTCTCCATGCTTTACTTTGAGAAATCATTTTGAAAAAACAATCCCTAGTTTTTCGGGCTGTGGCCATCTTGCGTAAAGGCAGATGATTCATGTAGCATTTACTTCCTGGAATCCACCGGCCCTTAGCTCAGGCATACAAGCAGGAGAGGGTGTGCCTAGTAGAGAAAGCCCCTCCTCTCGTATGACATTTGCCCAGGAATGGAAAACAGGAAATAACTGAAGAAATGTAAAAACAAAACAAATAAAGTGTAAAACAAGAATATGACATACTTTACTATCCATTTACTAATGCTAAAGATTGAAAATAGTCAATGTTGATTGAACGAGTGAAGTTCCGCCTTAAGTCTTAACTTTACAAATATATACAAACTAGTAATACATTATACATGTTTTTTTTTTCTTGACAGGTAAAACCACTTCAGAGAAAATCCCTGGACTCTACTTCTCTAACAAAAATAAATTTTGTGATGGACCATACAGAGTTGTTTAAACCATTTTCTGCTTCAGCTATCCAGATCATCATAGCCAAAACATCTTTACTTCATTGGATTAGTCAAAAAATGGTTCCATGCAAAGCTGGTACAATTAACTATACAGCAGTGGCCAAAAGTTGAGACACAAATTAAAATTTTCACAAAGTATGCCGCTTTAGTATTTTTTACAACTTTTTGCTAGATGATACGATGGTACACTGATCTAGCATTAAAAGAATTTAATAAGTGTTTTATTGACCATTACATTAAGTTTAAGTCAATATTTGCAGTGTTGACCCTTCTTTTTCAAGACCTTTGCAATTTGCCGTGGCATGCTGTCAATCAACTTTTGGGTCACATTCTGACAGCCCATTCTTGCATAAGCAATGCTTGGAATTTGTCAGTTTTTTTGTTCACATGCCTCTCGAGGATTGACCACAAGTTCTCAAATTTAT
The DNA here is from genome assembly GCA_029574335.1 of Rana kukunoris. NCBI lineage: Eukaryota > Metazoa > Chordata > Amphibia > Anura > Ranidae > Rana > Rana kukunoris. The sequence goes on from CM056052.1 coordinate 229,410,569, forward strand.
TAAAGCGGAGTTCCACCCAAAAGTGGAATTTCCGCTTTAAGCACTCCTTGCCCCCTTACATGCCACATTTGTAATTTTTTTTGGGGGGAGTGGGGGCTTTGATAGGAGTGGGACTTCCTGTCCACTTCCACCTAGGCGACCCCTTATTTGCCCCTAGGTGGCCCCTCCCGCTAGGCGATCTCCTGGGACACGCGACAGGTCCCAGGAGATCGCCTGTCCACTCCGGAAGTGCAGCGCGACTCGCACATACGCAGTGTGTGCCCGGCAGTGAAGTTGAAAACTGTCACGGCTGGGTGCCCAAAGTGCGAATGGAGGCGCCAAGGAGCGGAGCGACGATCCATGTGGCCACATCGCTGGACCGTGGAACAGGCAAGTGTGTTTAATAAAAGTCAGCTATACTTTTTGTAGCTGCTGACTTTAAATAAACACTAAAAGGCTGGAACTCCGCTTTAAGGTCCTGAACGTTTCCTGACCATGGACCCAACATTTCGATGTTATGTTCCCCAAGCCACTTGGCTAGCTCTTTGGCTTTATGGCAAGGTGCTCTTTCATGCTGGAAAAGGCATTGTTCATCACCAGCGCCAACTCTACATTCTTTTTCTTCTCAACACTTTCTTGCTACACTTAGGTGGAAGCAATTAGTAGAGGCAATATATAAAAAAGGGGGTATGCGCAAACACTAACACTACCAGGAGAAATAAGTGAATATAAAATAAATATAACATATAACAATATTAAAGTGAGTGTCAAAAATCAAGTGTTTGATTCATCATTGATCTATGAGGTGGATGATGGGACAGGATTCTTTCAAGGCGCTTTTCACTCTGTATTGAGGTGAGTTCTGGGAGCCCTTTGACGGATACCCCCACCTGATTCTTTACATCCATTTATCCCTATCCTTTGAGTGGACATTCATTTCATTCCTTTAGCTTGGCAGCTCATCACTGCAATTTCTTGCTTATGGGACGTTATTATGATCACTAACTATTGATCCCTATTTGTTTATTCACACTTGATTTTTGACACTCACTTTAATATTGCTTATTTTATATTCACTTATTTCTCCTGGTAGCGTTAGTTTTTGCGCATACCCCCTTTTTTATATATTGTATTTCACCTGTGTATTGTAAACACCATCAGGTTTTGCTGCACTCACCCATTTGTTTTATTGTTACATCATTGACGCATAGTAGTGCGGAGGCTACCCTACACTAATTAGTAGAGGCAGCTGTCCACTGATCACCTCCAACCATACCTAGTCCAATACTAAATACTTTTGCTGTCACTGGTGTTTTTAAATATACTTGAGCGGATTTATTTTAACACATATTGTTCATCAAACAGTTCTTAGATGTTGGAGGAAGTTGCTCTCGGGGATGTTTTTTTAGCATTTTTTTTTCATGGCTGTGTTCTTAGGGAAAATTGTGAGTGAGCCCACCCCCTTGGCGGAGAAGTAATCCCACACATGATGATGGGTCTCAGGATGCTTTACTGTTTGCATGACACATAACTGATGGTAGCCCACCTTTTCTCCAGACAAGGTTTTTTCCGGATGCCACAAACAATCAGAAAGGAGATGCATCTGAGAAAATGACTTTACCCCAGTCCTCAGCAGCCCAATCGCTCTACATTTTGCAGAATATCAGCCTGTCCCTGATGCTTTTTCTGAAAAGAAATGTGGCTTGCTTGCTGCCCTTCTTGACGCCAAGCCACCCTCCAAAGGTCTTTGCCTCACTGTGCGTGCAGATGCACTCACACCTGCCTGTTGCCGTTGCCATTTCCGAGCAAGCTCTGCACTGGTGGTGCCTGGATCCCCCCCAATTGAATCATCTGTAGGAGACGATCCTGGGGCTTGCTGGACTTTCGTGGGCGCTCCGGAAGCCGCCTTCACAGATAGTAGATGCTGACTCGTCACCATACACAGCTGCTATTTATGTGCATATAGCAACCAGACTGTCTTGATTTTTGGCACACAGGTCTGTTAGTAAAATATTATCAAAAAGTAATAACTATGCACATCACTTTTATCCTTTGAAGATAAGGTTTTATAAAATTGCAAAATCTCTCCAAACAGAAAGCCACAATCCTAAAGGAAAAAGTAATGTATGAAACCATAAAGATATCAGGGTAAAAAAAGTATGTAATAATGCTGTGCTGGACTATGGGCATGATGCAACTTTTTTTTATTCAACCACTTAATTATGCTCAATTCTTTGCGAAACAGCACAGCGTTGCTTTAACCGATGGTTTCACAGTCGTGCAGCACTGTACCCAAACAAAATAAACATATTTCCCCCCCCCCCCCACAAATAGAGCTTTCTTTTGGTGATATTTGATCATCTCTGCAGTTTTTATTGTTTGTGCTATAAACAAAAAAGAAAAAAAAAACACAATATTTTGTACTTGTTATGATAAATATCACCATTTAAAAAAAATTAAAAAAGCAACATTTTTCCCTCAGTTTAGGCCGCTATGTATTATACATATTTTTGGTAATAAAAATCGCAATAAATGTGTATTGATTGGTTTGCTCAAAGGTTATAGCATCTACAAAATAGGGGATAGATTTATGGCATTTTTATTATTTCTTTGTACTAGTAATGGCAGTGATCCACGATTTTTATTGGGACTGCAACATTATGGGGGACAGATCGGACATTTGATTTTTTTTAGGGATTACTGACAATTATACAGTGATCAGAGCTATAATAATGCGTCGATAACACCGCGCTGGTCCTAAGGAGCTGCAGGCAGGATTTTTTTTAGGCTAGGCCGCGGCTTCCGCCTAGTCCGCCGTAATCATGGGAAAAGGCCACGGACTAGGCTGAAGTCGCGGACTAGGCCTAGTCCAAGGTGTCCGGCCTTGCGGCCTTTTCCCAGGATCACGGTGAGCTGCAGGCAGGATTTTTTTAGGCGAGGCCGCGGCTTCAACTTAGTCCGCGGAGCACAGGTCCTATGGAAAAAAAAAATCGATTTGGTCAAAATCTGAATCAAATTGACCTCGCAACTCGATTCACGATTCAAATAGATTTTTTCCACAACCCCTATCCAGTAGGGAACTTCCGACATTGCGAGAACCCTGGACAGGCAAGTGTCCTAGTATTAAAGTGTTTGTTAACCCACTTTTAGTAACTTACATAATCCGTTCTGTATCCCAATAGAGTAGTTTACACACCATATTGCTTAGTCATGGCATTTCTTTAAAGCGGAACTTCAGGAATTCATCCACTATGCAAAATTTTCTGGATTCCTAGGCATAAGGTCCCTAGCACAAGGTGCATGCTACCTTGCGGACTTCTCTCTGAACAAACGCTTTAAAAGCAATGGCTAAAATGACCAAAATTGAAAAGGTTGCCTCACCCTGCTATATTACAGTGCAAATACATTTATTTTTACTACTCTTATTTGGAAAAGTTACGTAATCGCACAGCTGCAGTTCCCTTGTTTCAATGAGTGGCTTAATGTGGCCGATTTGCAGAGCCATGATTTCACCAGCTGACTTCCATTGCTTCTCCATTGTTGGCAGGGGAGTGCATTTCCCCTCATCAGCCACAGCAGCAGCCCACTGACACAGGGGAGCCAGAGCTGTACAATAACAAAAACACTTGGAAGAGGATTAAAAATTATATTTACACTGAGATTTTTTACAGCCTGCATGCGGCATCTAAATAAGCACGGAGGAGGAAATATTTAAAACCTTTAGCGAAACAAACTATACTATATGTCTTTCCTAATTTTTTTTAATTGAAAAGTGCCTAAATTTATAAAACATCTGCACTGTACTTCCCTAATAAACTCCACTAAACACAAACTCCAGAGGGAAACAAATGCATTACATAATTTTTTTACCCAACATTTGATAACTGCAAATTTACTTAAGGATCAGCAATAACTATATGCAGGCAAATATTTAACACTAAATTCAAATGTTGCATAAAGGCATGACTGTTGGGGGTGGAGGTAAGCGCTAAATAAAATAGTGGAGCTTTACACACTGACATATGTGGCACTTCAGCCGCTATTTTGCCACCAGATTTGGCGTTTGTGACACAGTGGGCACTTTTCTGAGGAAGGAGTTAAAGGTTTAGTAAAGGAAAAATTTTTTTTAATTATTTAAATTCTTAATAACAAACATGTCATACTTGCCTCCACAGTGCAGTACGTTTTGCACAGAGTGGCCCCAATACATATCTTTTGGGGTCCCTCGGCGGCTGTCTCTGGTCCTCCCCACAAGTACTGACCAAAGTCATGGGAGAGCTCTCACGGTGTTGAGTAATTGCGGGCACGCGCCTGTGATACAGTGAGCGGCCATAGCCGCTCACTGTATCACTCAGCCCCGCCCCTTGGTGCGCCGCGTCACTGAATGTGATTGACAGCAGCGCCAGCCAATGGCAGCGCTGCTCTCAATCCATAGGCTCTAGCCAATCAGCGGCCAGGCTGAGCGACGAAGAGGATCTCGGGACCACGCACGGGACATTCGAGAGGTCAGGTAAGTAAAACGGGTGCTTAAGGTGTTTTTTCACCTTAATGCATAGATTGCATTGAAGCGGATCTCCACTCTAAAGTGAAGTTCCGCTGATCGGAACCCTCCCCTCTAAAGACAGGTATTTGCACCCACTTCAGGCCTGCAGTCTCGGGCAAGACAGGTTTTTCCTGTTGTGTGCTGGGAACTCTCGGCTCCCAGCACACCTCGCACATGCGCCGTAGGGAACCGGGCAGTGAAGCCGGAGAGCTTCACTTCCTGGTTCCCTCACCGTGGATGGAGGGGGGGGGGGTAGCAGCAGAGAGACGAGCGAACGCTCGTCCTCTGCTGCGGACGCCACTGGACTCCAGGACAGGTAAGGGTCCTAATATTAAAAGTCAGCAGCTGCAGTATTTGTAGCTGCTGGCTTTTAATATATTTTTTTAATGGGCAATCCGCTTTAAGGTGAAAAAAGTTTTTTCTTTACAACTCCTTTAAAGGAGTTGTAAAGAAAAAAAATGTTTCACCTTAATGCAATCTGTGCATTAAGGTGAAAAAACATCTGATGCCGCCGCCCCCCCAGCCCCCGTTATACTTACCTGACCCCTCGAAAGTCCAGCGCGCGGTCCTGAGATCCTCTTCGCCGCTCAGCCTGGCCGCTGATTGGCTAGAGCCTATAGATTGAGAGCAGCGCAGCAATTGGCTGGTGCTGCTGTCAATCACATCCAGTGACGCATCACCCCGAGGGGCAGGGGTGGAGTGATGGCTGCTTGCTGTATCACGGGAGCGCGCCCACAATTACTCACCACCATGCGTGCTCTCTCGCATGACTGTGGTCAGTACTTGCGGGGAGGACCAGAGACAGCCGCCGAGAGACCCCAGAAGACGTGGATCGGGGCCACTCTGCGCAAAACTAACTGCACAGTGGAGGTAAGTATAACATGTTTGTTATTTTAAATGAAAAAAAGGTTTTCCTTTACCAACACTTTAATTTATTCCACACATTGAAAGTGACTTTCTTGGTTTCTTTGGAACTGCGTTGTCTATGTATGCAGGCAGCACAGCTTGGGATGCATGTGTGCCACAATAGGAAGGAGCTCCCTATGGTGGCATACAGAGAAAATGAGGAGCAGCGATGGGGGACCCAGGAAGGCTCGAGGCTGCTAATTTAAAAAATAAAATCTCTCTATATCTCAGATATTTTTTAAATTAAAGGGGTTGTGTAAAAGGTTTTTTTTTTTTTCCCAAATGGGTTCCTTTAAGTTAGTGCATTTTTGGTTCACTTACCATTTCCCTCGATTTCCCTTCTAAGACTGGATTCACACCTATGCAAATTGGTTGCGGCTTAAACCGCATACAATACGCAGAACATTTCTACATACATTGTTTTCAATGAGGCTGGTTCACATATGTGCGATGCATTCGCACTGCGCATTGCAGAAAAAACGTGTGCGTATTTTATGCCTTGCGGTGTGGCTCAGGTGCGAATTCAGACCCATTATCTTCTATGGGTACGCAGCTGATTCGCAGATGTGTTCATTTTTCTTCAGGAATTTCTCTCATTTAGCCCAATACACTTCCCCCTCACTCTCCTCTCCCCTGTAACTTCTCCCAGGTGTCCAAATTCACAGCTAAAACAAAGCTAATCTGCTGAACAATTCTGTAATCTCCCTGCAGAGATAAGAGCTGAAAATCGCACCGCACTAGTGTGATTCCGGCCTAAATGTTTTTTTTTCTTTGTCTGAATTTCTCACTTCCCGTTTCTCCTCAATAAGCTTGCCCCCATCATCCATGGGGGTTAGTCAGCCAGAACAGCTTACTGAGGAGGAACAGGAAGTGAGAACTTCAGACAAAAAAATAAAAATTTAGAAGGGAAATTTAAGGAAAAGGTAAGTGAACTAACAATGCCCTAGCTTTTTATTTAGAAAATAAAAAACAAACCTTTACAACCCCTTTAACCACTTAAGACCCGGACCATTATGCAGGTTAAGGACCTTGCCACTTTTTGTGATTCGGCACTATGTCGCTTTAACCGACAATTGCACGTGCGACGTGGCTCGCAAACCATATTGGCGTCTTTTTCCCACAAATAGAGCTTTCTTTTGGTGGTATTTGATCACCTCTGCGGTTTTTATTTTTTGGGTTATAAACAAAAATAGAGTGACAATTTTGAAAAAAATTCAATATTTTTTACTTTTTGCTATAATAAATATCCCCAAGGTTTAGGCCGATATGTATTACATATTTTTGGTAAAAAAAAAAAATCGCAATAAGCGTTGATCGATTTGCGCTAAATTTATAGCGTTTACAAAATAGGGGATATATGTTTGACATTTTTATTAATATTTATTTATAATTTTTATTACTAGTAATGGATCAGAATTTTTTTTGTGACTTTTGTGACTGCGACATTATGGCGGACACATCGGACACTTTTGACACATTTTTGGGACCATTGTAATTTTAATAGTGAAAAGTGCTATAAAAATGCACCGATTACTGTGACAATGGCAGTGAAGGGGTTAACCACTAGGGGGCGCTAAGGGGTTAAGTGTGCCCTAAGGGAGTGATTCTTACTGTAGGGGGGCGTGGCTGTAGGTGTGACATCACTGATAGTTATCCAGTGACCGATCGCGAGACACCGGCAGCGATCGGGTCTGCGGGTGTGGTCACAGAGCTGCGAAAGGGGTCGCGAGCACGCTCGCAACCCCACGGCTGGGCCCCTTAAGGCAACATACAGGTACATGCCTGTGCCCAGCCGCGCCCTTCTATCAACGTACCGTATATCAGCGTGAAGGGGTCCTTAAGTGGTTAAGCTGGCATTACACTGGTATAAAATTGGTTCCAAATTTTTAGTTTTAAAAACATTCCTTCTATTTTCTATTAGTGCGGTCAAATTGACATTCATTTTTGACTTCAGTGATGAGAAAATTTAAATGAGCAGGATGACAAACTCTCAAATACATTTCTAAGATTATGTGATTTTTGTTTGGTAAAGTCCATTCATTCCAAAATCGCTGTCAGAATACAATGTCCCAGCAGGAGGATTCCTCCATCCATCTCACTTGTGTGGATGGGATTTTTCTATGGCCATCTTTAGTTACAATGTTATTTTATCTAATTTAAGGGTAACTGTCACAATAAAGGCACATGAAAGACTACCTTATGGGTGAAAAAACCTGAAATGCAAATTGGAGTTTGAAATCACTAGCATATACACCCAAATAAAAAAAGGTTTTGGATAAAGTGCCTAAACAATTATTGCACAAAAAACCTAGCAACAGGCTGCATAAACATAGAAAAAAAACGACGATGTACAGGTCATATGCACACGATTTATAGACTGAAAAATAAAATCAATGGAAAGAGAACGAAGAACATAAAAGGCAGTGTTAGTTAACGCGTACTTCTGCAATGTGTGCCACTTTCCAAATTTTTGGTCCCTTAAAAAAATTCAAGTACAGGATTATATCTGCTCATTTAGCTACTGACTTAAAAAGAGTAGGAGACGGGAAAAAAACACCAAGCAGGGCTGATAACACTGCTGCAACAGCTAACAGCATGCCTGGAAGGATCAGAAAGCATTTGTCTATGGCCGTCTAGTTTTTAACCACTTCAGCCCCAGAAGGTTTTACCCCCTTCTTGACCAGAGCACTTTTTACAATTTGGCACTGTGCTGCTTTAACTGGTAATTGCAGGGTCATGCAATTCTGTACCCAAACCAAATTTGCTTCGTTATTTCCCCAAAAACAGAGCTTTATTTTAGTGGTATTTGATCAAAAAAAGGGTATTTTCTACTTTGTTGTAAAAAAACAAAATCAAATTTTTAGTCATACATTTAGGCCAAAATGCATGCCATATGTCTCGGGCAAAAGTTATAGCGTCTAAAAACTAGGGTACATTTTTTGGAATTTACACAGCTTTTAGTTTATGACTGCCTATCTCATTTCTTGAGGTGCTATAAAGGCAGGGCAGTACCCCCCCCCCCCCCCACAAATGACCCCATTTTGTAAAGAAGACACCTCAAGGAATTTGCTGAGAGGCACGTTGAGCACATTGAATATTTTACTGGATTGAAAAATTACCAAAAAATTAATGGAATTCAAATTATATATTGCTCACACATGGCATGAGTATATACAATTACACCCCAAAATACATTCTGCTGCTTCTCCTGAGTACGGGGATACCACATGTGTGACTTTCTGGCAGTCTAGCCGAGTACAGGACCCCAAAAACCAAGCACCGCCTTTAGGCTTTCTAAGGGCATACATTTTTGATTTCACCCCTCACTACCTATCACAATTTCGTATGCCATGAAATGCAAAGATAGCACAACCCCCCCCCCCCCCCAAATGAGTTTTGGACAGTAGACACCCAAGCTTTTTGCTGGGAGGCATATTGAATCCATGGAATATTTTATATTTTGCCACAAGTTTCAGTCAAAGTTGCACTAAATGATATATTGCTCAAACATGCAATGGGTATATGTGAAATTACACCCCAAAATAAATTCTGCTGCTTCTGTCGAGTATGGGGATACCACGTGTGGGACTTTTTTTTGCAGTCTAACTGCATACAGGACCTCAAAAATCCAATCATCCCCTTTAGGATTTCTAAGGGTGTAAAAATTGTGATTTTACTCCTTACTACCTATCACAGTTTCAGTTTCCAGATGCCATGAAAAGCCCAGATAGCAGAAAATCTCCCCAAATGACCCCATTTTGGAAAGTACACACCGTGGCTATTTGCCAAAAGGCATTGTGAGTATTTTGCAGATCTCACTTTGTCACAAAATTTTGAAAAAAAAAATGTATATATATATATATATATATTTATTATATTTTTCTTTCTTTATTTTACAAAAAAAAGCTGCAAAATACTCACCATGCCTTTTAACAAATACCTTGGGGTGTCTACTTTCCAAAATGGGGTCATTTGCGGGGTGTCAGTGTAGTGTTGGTGCAACTCAAGTTTGGATGTCCTCTCTGGAACTGAAATGGATTTCACAAGGGGAGAGGATATCCCTTGCTCTGCCTGTGTTTACGTTGAAGGCAGAGGAGGCATTTCCTTGCTCAGAATCGATCAGCAGAAATGATTGACCTGGACCTGAAGACTGATCGGTTCTGCATAGAATCCTTCCAGCACTCCATACAACCATCAGCTGTAAATAAAAGAGCCAAGTCCATGAAGTGGCATGTATCTTTTTGAACTTAACTCACAAGAAGCCAGCACATTTTACAAAGTGGCTGAATTCCTGGAGTTCAACTTTAATCTTACATTTTTTTTTTTTTTAAACCTTGCCTAGTTGTTGCAAAGGAAAATGCTGATGGCATATGTTCCTGGATTTCCTCTAAAGACTGTGAGAGTGGTCAGTTCAGTTCTAATTTATTCATGAATCTGTAAAGGACTAGTGAACATGTAGTTACATCATCGCAGGCCCACCCAAGAGAACCCTTGTACAGCCCAACCACAGGAAACCAAAATCAGGGTTCTCTGGCCTTTCCTACCAAACCATATCAGTTACTTTTAATTCTCAGCTTTCACCTCAATTTAAGAAATAAGAGATGATTTTTCCCTTGCCTTAGTAACCTTTTTGAAGATTATTCTGATGTAGATAAGGTAGGAGTTCTGTGATTCTTCTGCTTCATTCCAAATACTCAAAATCTTTTAGTTATGTTATCGCTGTAATATTTCATGACAAATGTAATGTTTTTGTGGGCATAACAACTGAATAGATTTAACCAGTTTTGGATTGTATGCCTAAAACAAAAAAACAAAACAGAACTGTATATTGACAACTAAATGATGTCATGAATAAATCTATTTAAAAAGCAAGGGATAGGCCGACGAGAAAGGTTGGTCTACTCGTGAAATAATGTGTCGAGTCTTGTCCTGCTTGTGTGGTGGTATTTTCATAGGCAGGTTACTATCATTGTGCAGTGTTTTGAAAAGGACGTCAGGTCCATTAATCTTTATATCTGATCAGTTACAAGTGGGATATTATGTTGCTCAGAATTTCCCATACTGAGAGAACACCAGGTGGTTTCTATGACACACATGCAATGGAAAAATTGGCTCTCTCATCCATCCTACTTTTGACTTTCCTAGGGAATACTTGGCAGAATAGCTGAGAATATTCCTACTATTTCAATCTAGTGACAAATTGCAGTGTCTTTTAAGTTAAGAATGGTTTATTTGTTCAATTACACATATCAGTAAAACCTTCAATGTTAAAGATCTAAAATGCAATAATAAAAAAAAAAAATAATTCCCCCATTCTGAGAAATGCGTTACAAGGTTCTATCACCATTTCATTGCGAGGTAAAATCGGTGGTAAAGCTCACTTTACCTGTGATTTTTACCTACAGGTAAGACTATAATAAGGCTTACCTGTAGGTAAAATGAATATCCCCTAAATGTGCACAATTTAAGAGATTTTTCACCCGGCGTATACGCTCTAAAGGTCCGACATACCTCAGTGCTTTGTGCCAGAACTGAGAGCTGCATTAATGCCATAGTGACTTCAGGAATTTCCCTTTACACCAAGAGCTCCCTCCTCAGTCGCATCAATAGCTAGCCTTTTTCTTAGAAGTACTTCTTGTTCCACCGTCACACACACCAGTCCCTCTTTATATTAGGAGTCCTCCCTCAAATCAGTTTCCTCTTACATCAATCTCTCCCCCCTCCTTGCTTTAGAACATGGGTCTTCAAACTACGGCCCTCCAGTTGTTCAGGAACTACAATTCCCATCATGCCTAGTCATGTCCGTGAATGTCGGTGTGTTACAATGCCTCATGGGATGTGTAGTTCTACAACAGCTGGAGGGCCGTAGTTTGAGGATCCCTGCTTTAGAGTCTAACATCAGAGTCTCCTACTACATCAGATTCAACATCAGAGTACCCCCTTTCATCAGTGTCTCCTTTATACATTAGAGTCCCACTTAAATCATGGTTCCCTTAAATTAATGCCCTCCCTTATATCAATTGCCCTGATTCTATCAGTGTGCCCTCTTATACTAAAGTTCCCCCTTAAATCAGTGTACCCCTGTACATCAAACAATTATACATTATATCTATGTCCTCACTACATCAAAGTACACCCCCTAAGATCACCTTCTCTTTTCATCAGTCTACCCCCCTTATATCAATACCACTGTTAAATCAGTGTGCCCCCTTACATTAGTAGGAAAGAAAAATGGACAGCCGCACTCCAATGGATGAAAAGACTTAAAAATAGTGCCTGATTTTTCCAGTCAAAAAACTAAAACAGCAAACAGTGGGGTAACAAAAGCTGACGCGTTTCACATCGACAACCGATGCTCAGTCATAGCTAAACATAACGATAAAAGAAATCTCATTTATAGAAAAAAAAAGGTCCAGAAACCATCTGATGATTCATTAGTTTCCTGGTGGGGCCTGGCTAATGCCGGTAATCGTGCACACCTGTTGAAAGAATGCAACAAGGAAAAAACACAGTCCATCATGACTAGATGGGAACATAATATATACATCGGCCGATTAAAATTGGTTACACCAGTCTAATAGCAGCAAACCTAGTTTCAACCCCTAGGAAAATATATACAGTGGATGCGTGTTGAGAACATATGTGTTAGAATGTAAAGAAACCTTATTTTTATCCCAATGGAAGTATGACATTGCATATTCTACAACACTGATAAACAAGTGTAAATGTGTGTGGGCTGAGAAGATATAATGAAAGAGACAGCGGGCAATGCCCTCCTCAGGGCAGATTCCGCACACCCTAATCATACCATCCGGGGTGTACCGTACGGACAATTTTTGAGGTTAAAACGCCTTTGCAGCTCGCCTGATGATTTTTCTAGAGAGGCTGGTGAAATGTCCCATAGATTTTTGGATAGAGGCTATCCTATTAAAACCATTAAAAAAGCTCTCTCCAAGGCTAGGAGTGTTCCAAGGACTGAGCTATTAGGTGCCGTAGGCACCTCTGCACGCAAATCCTTGGACACCTTTTTTTAGGGACACTCCTGTTTTTTCTACCCCCTATAGTTTGGAGATTGACAACATTAAACATACAATTGATAAATACTTACCCATTGTATATAACGATGAGATTTATCAACAAATTCTACATAAAGGTGTCAAAACAGTGTCCCGGCGGGCACCTACATTGGGAGGTAGACTGTCACCTAGTCTATATCAGAGCAAACGCACAAATGTGAATTGGTTACAGCTTCAGGGCACATATACAGTAAATGTGGCACCAAGGATTGCAGGTACTGCAGACATATTAAAACTGGCCAACAGGTTCACTCACATTCCTGCGATAAAAGCTTTGAGATTAAGCATTTTATTAATTGTAACACTAGGTACCTCATTTATGTTATTAGTTGTGACATATGTCACCTCCAGTACGTAGGACGAACCATTCGTAGACTAAAGGATCGTTTGTCCGATCACCTGTACGATATCGAGAAAGATCATAATACCAACGTCGCCAACCATTGCAATAATGTACACTTTAAGGACCTATCCAGCCTCACAATACAGGGTGTTGAGAAAATAACTACCCCCATTAGGGGAGGAGATAGGTTCAGAATCCTCTGTAAGAGAGAGGTATTTTGGATCTTCTCTCTTCATACTAGGATCCTACATGGGATGAACTTTGAGTGGGATGTATCCCACTTTTATAACTAATGGCCAGATTTGATTTGTCATTTATGGTGGTTTTCTCTAATGATTTAAATCCATACAGGCAGGCCCTCTACCCATGTTAATGGGTTTGTTACATTATTCTATATGTTCGCTCTCCACTTCAGATATCCCGCGAGCCTCATGGATTGGTCTATTTTTGTAGCTTGTGTCCTTTTTACATGCGGACACACGTATACACGTGTATATGTCCCCTCCATGTCCAGAGTTCTGTGCGTGCATCATGTATGGATAGTATTCCACTGTCCGTGCGTGATCCATGCACTGAGCTTGAGGTCTCCTTTATTATGCAGTATGAGCCATTATAAAACTTTTTGGTTTCTTCTTTTTTACCCATGGGTTCTATTTTTAACATATTGAAAAAATATCTCTAAAAACAAGATTTTAATGTTTTAAACAACTTTTATAGGTTGGACCGGTTCTACAGTTGATTATGGTAGAAGTGTTTTCCCTTTATTAAGGGACACCTCTATCTCAGATTATATGAAACATTCTCTTTTTTTTTTAAATCAATCCAGTGTAATTAGCTACAGGGAGGTTTCCTACATTAACTATGCACCCGTCAGGGCGAAAATAATCATTCCTTTTTACAGCAGTACACAGGTAACAGGGTCCTTTCTATATAATGGTAACAATAACCAGAATGTTTTATTCTTATTGTTTGATCTTACTTTTCCTTCACTTCATATCTTGTATGCTCCGTGCTTATTGTACACGGTTTCCATTATTCCATCCCGTTTATTTAACCACTTGCTCACTGGGCACTTATACCCCCCTCCTGCCCAGGTGATATTTCAGCTTCCGGCACTACGTCGCTTTAACTGACAATTGCGCGGTCGTGCGACGTGGCTCCCAAACAAAATTGACGTCCTTTTTTCCCCACAAGTAGAGCTTTCTTTTGGTGGTATTTGATCACCTCTGCGGTTTTTATTTTTTGCGCTATAAACAAAAAAGAGCAACAATTTTGAAAAAAATACAATATTTTTTACTTGTTGCTATAATAAATATCCCAATTAAAAAAAAAAAAAAAACTTTTTTTTTCTCAGTTTAGGGCGATACATATTCTTCTACATATTTTTGGTAAAAAAAAAATCGCAATAAGCGTCTGGTTTGCGCAAAATTTATAGTGCCTACAAAATAGGGGACAGAATTATTTTTTTTTTACTAGAAATGGCGGCGATCTGCGATTTTTATTGGGACTGCGACGTTATGGCGGACACATCGGACACTTTTGACACATTTTTGGCGTCATTCACATTTATACTGCGATCGGTGCTATAAAAATGCACTAATTACTGTATAAATGTGACTGGCATTGAAGGGGTTAACACTAGGGGGTGAGGAAGGGGTTAAATGTATTACCTGCATAGTGTTCTAACTGTGGGGGGAGGGGGGGTGACTGGGGAGGTGACCGATCTGTGTCTATGTACAAGAGACACAGATCCGTCTCCTGCTCTCCAGAGACAGAACGCTGTCTCTATGTAAAACGGCAATGAGAGATGATCTATGAGATCATCTCTCATTCACCGCACAGATCGCATCGCAAACGGCCACTCTGATTGGCCGTTCGTGGCGATCTGTGATTGGCTGTGTCCAAGGGACACGGGCAACACAGTGTTTCCCCGCAGCGCGCTCTGGAGCGTGCGCCGGGAAGCAGCTAGTGACAAGCCGTCAATTGACGGCTTGTTGACAATTTAGATCTGCGCTAAAGCCGTCATTCGGCTGTAGTGCGGATCTCAAGTAGTTAAATGGTACATTCACACATGTTGTTGTCACATTTATTTCTATCACCATTCACTTCACCCATGTATATGTCCCTTCCATACTATGGCCGTTAGGGATTTGGATTAAACACTGAAGACATTTAATCTCCTTACGGGGAAAGGGTAGTACACATTTCTTTTTAACTCAGTAACTTTTACCCTATTTTGTGCTTTCGTGCTTTTCCGTTTTGAGGACACCTAATGTATATACTTTGGTCACTTGATCTTTCAATATTGTCTCCATCTCATATGATGTGAAACGCTACACATTTACATTGGTTCAACCAGCAACTACCAATCCTCTCCTTTTCCCCTCTTCCCCTCTTGCAGCACGCCACACGCTAAAACACCATTTTCTATGGGTCGTTAAGGATTTGGGTTAAACACTGAAGACATTTAATGTCCTTACGGGGCAAGGGTAATACACATTTCTTTTTAACCCAGTAACTTTTACCCTATTACGTGCTTTCATGCTTTTCAGCTGTTTTGAGGACACCTAACGTATAAACTTTGGTCACTTGATCTTTCAATATTGTCTCCATCTCATATGATGTGGAACGCTACACATTAACATCGGTTCAACCAGCAACTACCAATCCTCTCCTTTTCCCCCTCTTCCCCTCTTGCAGCACACCACACGCTAAAACACCATTTTCTATGGGTTATACATTTTAATAATTATTTACACGTCCGGCGTAACATGATTCACACGCTTTGGCTGGGTTTTTATTTTATTTCATTATATCTTCTCAGCCCACACACATTTACACTTGTTTATCAGTGTTGTAGAATATGCAATGTCATACTTCCATTGGGATAAAAATAAGGTTTCTTTACATTCTAACACATATGTTCTCAACACACATCCACTGTATATATTTTCCTAGGGGTTGAAACTAGGTTTGCTGCTATTAGACTGGTGTAACCAATTTTAATCGGCCAACGTATATATTATGTTCCCATCTAGTCATGATGGACTGTGTTTTTTCCTTGTTGCATTCTTTCAACAGTTGTGCACGATTACCGGCATTAGCCAGGCCCCACCAGGAGACTAATTAATGAATCATCAGATGGTTTCTGGGACTTTTTTCTTTCTATAAATGAGATTTCTTTTATCATTATGTTTAGCTATGACTAAACATCGGTTGTCGATGTGAAACGCGTCAGCTTTAGTTACCCCACTGTTTGCTGTTTTCGTTTTTTGACTGGAATAAACAGGCACTATTTTTAAGTCTTTTCATCCATTGGAGTGCGGCTGTCCATTTTTCTTTCCTTATATTGCACCATGCATTGCCTGCACCCATTTGGGTTTTTGAACTTTACTCACCACTAAAGAGTGTCATCTGGAGCGGCGGTTCTCCCCTCCCCCTTAGTGTCCTCCCTTAAACAGCAAAGCGCCCCCTTCTCTCAAAGTGCCCCTCTTTACATTAGTGTCTGCCTTGCATAGATGGGGCCTCCCCCAGCCTTACACAGGATGGCTGTAGCAAGCAGGATGGGGGCCGGTAAGCAGAGTGGTGGGGAGTTGTGTCCTCCTCTGCAATCTGGGAGGTGGGGCAAGCACATATAAATCATTGGCTGTTAGGACACCAGCAGTCCCTGCAAAGGGCAGGGAGGGGGTTTGAAGCACACCCCTAGGTTCTGAGCTGGCAATGCATAAGCTGTGCAATGATTTAATGGCCACACAGAATGAACAGGAGTTGCAGCTCAGCCAGGACAGTATTATCCTCCATGTGGGCAGTGCATAAGAGCACAGTGGGACTCAAATCAACAATGTAAATCATATGGAAGATACACCACTGTGTAGTTAGTGGATGTTATACGAAATATGTAAAACTGTTCGTAAGTTTGAAAAATAATGGAAAGCAATCAGCTATTTTGAACTAGCAGTGAACCACAAAAATGACCCGTGGATTTTTTTTGTTTTAATCTTGAAACCTAAACTGTTGGTGGTGGGTTGCCTTAATCCAATCAGGTCATTATTGGGATCAAAAGCTGGTTGTAAGCGATCGCCTGAAAACTGCTTTGTGTATGGCCAATATTAGACTTTGCTACTTTCTGTAATATTGACATATGGATTAAAGCTGGCCATACATGGATTTGAATTTGACTGTTCATTCGGGACTGGCTGAATTGCAATTTATGTGTGGCCACTGTCGCTCAACAGAAGTCAATCTGTCAAATGACTTCTGCTGAAGAGACCAGTTGAAAAAAAAGCTGCAAAATCGTGTATATTGGCCAAGATCAGATATGATGCAAAACAATCACTGAAACTCCGGACACCAAGGGGTAGCATCCAGTAACGAATTGCAAACATATTTGAGGTCCTAGACCAGCTTGATAGTCTAGCACCACCTAAAACAGTGACACTTGTTCATTACCAAGGCCCTAACACAGGAGATTTGCCTATTCCGTAAATATTTGGCACAGCAGTGCTTTTAGTAAGGACATACATGAAATGTGCAACAGATTACACCTGTCAACCAGGTCCCTAAAGAAGGCAATTCCTGAACTGGAATCATTGTAGCCTTGTTCAGCCTGGACATTGGTGAATCCGTGATAGGAAAAAAATTGGTCAATTTCTTAAAGAAGGCCTCCTTGAAAGGAGAGAACTGAAAACTGTTTGGGTACCAAGAAGGGGCGTTTTAGACCCTCCCAATCGTTGGATATAAAAACCAGGGTGAAATGCGCAAGCTAGTGAATACCAAACAATGAACCAACGATGCATCGGGAGTCCTTGTTAATTGATTAAATTGAGTGCCCTGTACAAATTAAAATCAGGCAGAGACGAGTGAGCCCCTGTTCTTTTCCTAAGGCCAAGGAGGAAGATTCATCATCACTATTTGAGGTCTATACCCTCATGATTAATGGACAATATGGATCCTGCAGAAGACTCACCTACTGCATTATATACATCTAAAGATTAAAAAGAGGGGGGCAGAATTTTTTAACCTTTTTACGTGCACGTGCCAACTACACACATGGACATGAAACCTTTCAGGACTGAGGAATGCTCAATCATGGGAATAGATTAACCAGAAGACCCAGCCTTCTCCAAAGAGGGGGGGTGGGGGTAAATGGTTTGGAAGGAGCATGTGAACCCATAAGAAGGGAGCTTAAATACTGTAATACACCACTAGAGATGGCACCACTATAAGGGATGATGATCACCAGTGACATATACTAAGAAAGAATGTGGCTGCCACAGATGAGAGGGCAGACCCCCAGAAGACTCGCTGAGCCAAGACATCTGGGCTACACAGGCACACCAGAAGTAGAGCAGTGCAAGCCAACAATGGTGCCACAGAGCGAGACAGCATAGGGGACACATCATTGGCCAGCAACTGGCCAAAAACAAAGATGGCTGTCGGCAATGAAGCAGAAACCACCAATATATACACGGCTGCATAGTACACAGCCCCATAACTTCGGGGAATAGCCCCATACATGCAAGGGCAAGGACAGGCAGCTCGAGGTAAGACTGACCAGACCTTACAGGCAAAAACAGCATGGGGAACAGGGAGATAGAAACGAGTAACCAGTTGCCTGCTGCTCACCCAAGGTAGAATTAGAAGGGTGGGTGGATTACAAATCATGCAGATAGAGAAGAGGTACCTCTCAGGACAGAAAATCTCCCATGGAGGTTGGGGCTGTGGGCCATGGAATAACACTGACAAAATAACTAAGGATAATCACTGATATACAGTACCTGCCGCCGAGAATGTGATTTTAGCACGACAGCATCGCGCCGATTCTCGGCGACAGGGTACCAACATCTCGCACTCGCTGGAATAGTAAAAGCACATTTTAGCGAGCGCATCGTAGAAGCGACGGGGATCCGACTTGGATTCCCACCAATGCTAGACGTGGGCGGCGTTTGGTATGAATCCTGAGGGGGAACTCCCCGCCGGATTTTAAATAAAAATCCGGCATGAGTTCCCCCCTCAGGAGCATACCGGGCCCTTAGGTCTGGTATGGGTTGTAAGGAGACCCCCCTACGCCGAAAAAACGTCATGGGGGTCCCCCCACAATCCATACCAGACCCGTATACAAAGCATGCCGCCCGGCCGGTCAGGAAAGGAGTGGGGGGCGAGCGAGCGCCCCCCCCTCCTGAGCTGTACCAGGCAGCATGCCCTCAACATGGGGGGGGGGGGGGGTCAGGTGCTCTGGGGCAGGGGGGCGGGGTATGAGGGGTATGCGGGCGGGTATGCGGGCGGGAGGCTTATCGGAATCTGGGAGCCCCCTTTAATAAGGGGGCCCCCAGATACTGGCCCCCCACCCTAAGTGAATGAGTATGGGGTACATCGTACCCCTACCCATTCACCTGCAAGCAAAGTATAAACACAAATAAACAACACAGGGTATTAAAATATTTTATTAGTCTGCTCCGGGGCCCCCCCTTTCTTCTTTAGCTCTTTCACGAGGGGGGGCTTGCTTCTTTGACGTCTTCGGGTGGGGGCCGCTCTTCTTCCCACCATCTGGTTCTCTTTCGCCGCCGGGGGGCTTGCTTCTTTGACGTCTTCGGGTGGGGGCCGCTCTTCTTCCCGCCATCTGGTTCTCTTTCGCCGCCGGGGGGGGGTCGCTTTTATAAAAGCGACCCCCCCGGCGGCGGAAGAGAACCAGATGGCGGAAAGAAGTGCGGCCCCCACCCGAAGACGTCAAAGAAGCAAGCCCCCCCTCGTGAAAGAGCTAAAGAAGAGAGGGGGGGCCCCGGAGCAGACTAATAAAATATTTTAATACCCTGTGTTGTTTATTTTTGTTTACACTTTGCTTGCAGGTGAATGGGTAGGGGTATGTACCCCATACTCATTCACTTAGGGTGGGGGGTCGGTATCTGGGGGTCCCCTTAATTAAAGAGGGCTCCCAGATTCCGATAAGACTCCCGCCCGCATACCCCGACAACCAATGGCCAGGGTTGTCGGGAAGGGGCCCTGTCATCAACATGGAGACAGGGTGCTCTGGGATGGGGGGCCGCAGTGCCTCCCCCTGCCCCAGAGCACCTGACCCCCCCATGTTGAGGGCATGCTGCCTGGTACGGCTCAGGAGGGGGGCGCTCGCAAGCCCCCCACTCCTTTCCTGACCGGCCGGGCGTCGTGCTTTGGATACAGGTCTGGTATGGATTGTGGGGGGACCCCCACGCTGTTTTTTCGGCGTAGGGGGGTCTCCTTACAACCCATACCAGACCTAAGGGCCTGGTATGCTCCTGAGGGGGGAACCCATGCCGGATTTTTATTTAAAATTCGGCGGGAAGTTCCCCCTCAGGATTCATATGGCTTCTATGGCGGCTTTGTCTCTATCGCGGCAAGCCAGCTCGGCACTGGCTCCCGCGATGGGGCTCGTAGGTGGTCAATCTCACTGAGAAAGGGAGCGAGATTGACAATATCGCGGTCACCTACTGTAGGTGTCCCCCACTAAATATGTCACAGGTTACCCATTTCCTACCAACATTTTTCAGGGCACAGAATATGAAACAAATGCATATTAAATCATCAGTAGGTAAAGATTTTAACCAAATCATATGTAAATATGAGTAAAATATGGTGGTATATAAAACTTCATATCCTTTTGCCTTTTTTCCATATTTTCATGCAATTGTTGGCACCTAGTTAATAGAAATCAAAGGATCTTTTCATTTCCAGACTTAAAGAAGAGCTCTAGGAACTTTAACTCAGCAGTGGGACACAAGTGTAAGTGTAACATATTAATTACACTTACCTCTGAGGTGTTCTTATGGAATAATGGCTTTATGAAAAGTTGCCGATTGGTCGTTAAGTTTGAGTTTAGATATTCTATATTGTTTTTGTATGTATACGTGCCTTTTCCAGTGCTCCTTACTGTATAGACTAGTCATAGGTAGGGGCAATGGAATTTGTTTTTTGTATTGATGTCATTGTGGTCAGGCAACACACTGGCACCTTTGCTTCTATGTACTGGATGTTTAGTGTGTTCCTGCCCCTTTAAGGAGGGCAGGGCTACCTCCAGTCACTTGCCCTTTATTCATCAGCATGCATGTGCTTCCACTGAGGAGACTTGACATTTTAGAGTTAGGGCTGCAGTACACAGAGCCTTGACGGGGCCTGCAGCTTACACATGCATTTGCAAATGTGTGCAACTAAACTTCCGTTTTTAATGCATACTGTTAGACAGGTGAATTTGGTTGGTTGTTGATTGGTCTGTAAGTTTGAGCTTGGATATTCTATGTCATCTATGAAAAGTGTGCCTGAAGCTCAGCGACCATGTTGTCAGTTAAATGGTTGCAATCCATGCAATACTTCCTGTCTCTGCTATTTTAATACTTGCATAGGCCCTGAAAATAAAGGCCCCATACACATCTACTGTGACAACAAATTCCAGTCATAGTGCACTGACCAGAGCCATATGATAACATTCATTTTTGGAGAGCCAGAACAAAAGCACAGAGCCAAGATTGATTATCACATTACACTTACCACTGGCTATTGCTTCTAGTTACATTAGCTGGAGCTTTCGTGTAATGTTTAAGAGTCTGCAATAACTTACTTGTTACTGTCTCTGTAATGGTAAATGTAGCATCCTTGAGGCATTCCACTTTCCCGATCCAGGGTAAATGAAAGTTTTAACTGTTAAAAAAAAAAAAAAAAAAAGGTTTTAGAAATTTTGCTAAATAAATGGATTTATCTGCAATTACGCAACCATCTTATTTGCATATGGAGTAAAAACAACTGTAGTTCAACACCACCAGAAATAAATTTTAGTGTTGTATTGTATTTAAATTCAAAAGAGATTCAATTTTTTTTAAGGATACAGCAAGAACAAGCTGGCGCCTCTCTGTACAGCATTTAAATATCAGTTGGGCTGAAAGTTTAAACTACAGTCTTTGCTCTCAAACTGAAAGGTAAAGTATAGTCTCAAAGCACAACATGGTCAATCTTCTAAAAAATAGATATGTGCGTTCGCGTTCGTAACGAATGTATTTTCGTACGAATTTGTTCATTTTTGTACCCGCGAAATAATGTGCACATACGAAAAAATAAAAGCACCAAAATATGAAAACAACGGGATTACGAATGGGCCACATAACGAACAAGCGCAAATACGAACAAACGATACGACAATCTTACGAAAATACAACAAAACGGAAACAGCAAAATGAAAATGACATCTATAACGAACGATTTGCTTTCTGTATTTTAAATCCTTTTTCTGTTTGTATTTTCAGTCGTATGTTCATATTTTCATTTGTGTGTTTTGTAAATCATTTTTTTGGTCTGTTTCTAAATTTGTGTACTTGATTCGTTTTTTTGAATGGGTAGTGAGTGAGTATAGTTAGTTAATCAGCTTCTCTTTTGTGCCGACTGTCGAGTAAAGTAAAGCCAAAAAAAATTTTCCGTGGATTTGTCTGAAGGGAGATCAGTTGGCCAGACTTTTTAACCCAAAAATGGTTTTCTGATGGAGCTTACAAACGAACATATTTTTTGAAAACGAACGGAAACCGTTTGTTTTTATGTTTGTTGGCAAAATAGTCTGACCAAGTGTACGGGGCTTAACAATAGTTAATATGGATGAGCCGCGTGTTGAAAGTGCCTCGAATACCACGATATATTTACGAAAGTACAAAATTACGAAAAGTCACGAAAATTATTGTCTAACAAGAAATGACAATACATTAAACAGAATAACGAATCATCCCTCATGTACGAAAATAAAACGGTAACCAAAATACGAAACAATTGGAATACGAAAAAATTGCGTCGTACGAAATACGAATGAGAACGAACAGGAAAACAGGCGTCTTACGAAATTACGAATCGGTACGAACCTACGGAACGATACGAAACAGAACAAAATACGAAACTTTTTGCTGTGCACGTGTCTACTAACAAATGTTTTTTTTTAAATACATTTGCAAGCACAAGTCGTTCCGAAAACATGCTTGTAATCCAAAGCACTCTTACATCAAAGCGAATTTACTCATAAGAAATAATGGAAACTCAGATTTGTTCCACAACCATTCAACCATTTATGCAAGTCCTTCATTTTATAGTCCATATAAAAAGATTTTAGCAATGTGATAGGTTGTGTAACCATAAAATGTCCATTTACAAATTGCAGCCTCCACAAGGGGAGAAGCAACATACAGCAGGAGTTAGAGTATAAAAAAGAAGAGGTGCCTCGAAGTGTAGCAATATGGATACTGTAGAGGGTCAGCCTGGGGCAGGGTTAAGAAGGGGTTAATTGAAGAAGGCAAATACTTTCTCTTCAGACCTGCTTATTGCCAGCTGGGCTGAAGGTGTCAGGAGTTGTGTTTGGAGAGAGAGAGAGACAGCAGCATGCTGTGTCAGAAGATCCATTGCTGGATTGTGGCCTGGGGTGAGCTAAACGATATAAAACACTGTTGCTCTGGTTAGAGCTGTGTGCTGTGCACACCAGCCTGTGGGTGCAGAGAATGAAATTTTCACATACGTGCACCTGTATTGCAAGACAAGCCTGTCGTTTATTTTGATGTTTTGCGGATTAAAGCCACTTTTGTTTTACTGGACTGTCTAAGCCGGTTGTTCACCCCTCTTATCCCCTATAGTACATTTAATGAAGGTACAACATATTTAGCAACACACATGGTTGATGGTAAAGAGAGACACGTCTAAGTATGTAGGCATCCAGGGTAAAGCTGTCCACATAGACTGTCGTCCATACAGACGGTTTTCACTGCCGTCAGTCTGCAATCGTAAACAGGAAGACTATCCTGCAGTAGGGCAATCTGAATGCGAGATTTGAAGCGCAGCGTGGAAGGGGTGACATTAATGGCAGTGCAGAGGATAGTCTATGTCAGGGGTGCCCAACCTTTTAAAGAGCGAGGGCCACTTAAGCAACTTGGTAACCAGTCGTGGGCCACAATGAGTGGAGCAGGCGGATGACAGGTCACGGCTATTCTATAGGCCCTCCAATTTGATTTGGCTCTTAGATGGAAGGGGACAACTTCTCTTCAGTTTTTTTTTTTTTTTTTTTAGCAGATCCGATTGGAGGTAGGCGGAGGTAAGAGGACAAAAGTCTGTTTACATCTGCTGCTCTATAGAGCTGAATTGAAGGTCTGATTGGGTTGGGCTGATCAGTGTGAAAACAGTCCTAAACCCTTATCACACAATGTGCTGTGGTTTACACACACCGCAGGTTCAACGTAGTTCATCTGTGTCTATCTTGTGGGTCAGCTGAACTTTGCCATAGACTCCGCCTGTGGCAAAAGCTGGTGCTGAACAGGAAGCATCGGCTTATGGGGCTCTGCTCCGCAGCTACTTTCTTCCTCTACCACCAGCTTCATTCACAACACTAATGCTGTGGTATAGCTGGTTGGCAACCTGAGATCTGGACTTGCCAACCCGCTATTTCAGAGCAGGAGGTCGCGGGCCACATGAGAGGGCTCCGCAGGCCACATGTGGCCTCCGGGCCATTGGTTGGCCACCCCTGGTCTATGTGGACAGCTTTACCCCGGATGCCTGCATGCTTGGATGTGCCTGTTGCTAAATGTTGTTCCTTCATTAAATCTAACCATATTGCTACACTTGGAGGCATCTCTTTTATACCCAGTTGTGACATGGCGCTACTCTTGTATCAAGACATTGCTTGTTTATCAGGTCAAAAAAGTATAAAAAAATAAAAAACGTTGTTCGTCTTGCAAAACACTCTCAAACCAAGTTACTTTCAATCCAAGGTTTTACTGTACACTGAACTGCAGAAAGATATTTAACTGTGTACAAGCAGGTTTTAGATAAAATATGTAGGATAAGTTTTGATGGCACAAAGCAAAAATTAAAAAATCCTGAGTGTAAAAACAGACTTTAATGCTGCTTGTCTTCTATTTTTAACACACATGACCATATATCAGTTAATGTCCTTAAAACAGCATTTAAAAAAGAAGTAGTTGCCACTTCACTGGCTGGTCTTAATAGACCAAGAATTTTCCCCCAGCTTTTCGGTTGATGGCATTTTAAAATTGCTGCATTTATCTTGGGGCACAATCAAAGTCACAATGTACTATGACAGTGCATAAGCATAAGCATCATGGTAAATGTAGTTACAAAACATCTGGGGTGCACTATGAAATGATGCTTCGACCTTTCCACCACTCATATATCCACATTGTTCCTACCTTATGGGCCCAAGCACCTCTTGTTGTTGCTTGAAAAGTGGACAATTAGATGTGGACCTGTTCAATGCTTTGTGGTTGTGCCCTGGGATCAAACATATGCTACCACATACCTGGTAAACTTTTTAACCAACTCCCAAATGGGCGCTTTTTAGCACAATTTCCCGGGCATCAATATATCAAGGGGCTGCCCGCAACCGTTTACCATCATGTCTCTTGTGGAACCAAATACTATTTTACATAAGTGGATCCACCCAGAAGCCCCTATTTTTTTATACCCAAATTCTATGGGCCAGATTCAGGTACAATTTTGCTCTGCGTAATCGAAATACTCTACGCTGACGTATTTTCCCAGGCTCTACATAGAATTCTGGTAGATTTTTGCCCGTACGCTACGGCGGCGTAGTCTATTTCTCGCCGCGTAATCGAAATACGCGATTAGGGGGCGTGAAGCATTTAAATTAAGCGCGTCCCCGCGGCGATCGAACTGCGCATGCTCCGTTCAGAAATTTCCCGCCGTGCATTGCGCGAAATCACGTCGTTACGTCATTCGTTGTTTGAGTAGCGTCGTTTACGAACATTCTTATTCCCGGACTTGCGTTAAAAATAATAAAAGATGTCGGAAAACGTAGAAATTCGACGCGGGAACGACGGCCATACTTAACATGGGCTGTCTAATATTAGACCAGCAAAAAGCTGGTATAGTGTTACGCAAAAAAAAGATGACTAAAGATGCTGTAAGAGATTGCGATTGAAGATCGTCATTTCTGGGATCGCCGGCAAAAGCTCATTAGCATACCCCGACGTGGAAAACGACGGAAAGTCCACCCAGTGGCCGCAATTTTATTGCAGCGTAGATCCGAAGGCGTACGAACACGTAATCCAGTCGAATTGAAGCCTGCAGCCGTCTATTGAGGTTTGAGGTTTCCGACTAGCTAAAAAACGCGCGTAAGTTGAAATTACTCCAGTCTAACACCAGTTAGACAGGAGTTACGGCTCTCTGAATCTGGCCCAATGTTTTTTGCATGGAATGGTTGCAGCTTCCCACTGTTGCTAGCCACCAGCAGATGCAGCTTGCCACTCAAAGAATATAAGGCCAATTTGAATCGATTTTCAGCCAGTAGTGAAAAAAATTATAGTTGCAGCCTCGCCCCAGCATTTGGGCAGAGCCCGGCATTCAGGACACATGTACACAGCCATTATCAACAGGGTACTGGTCTATGAGATGTGAGAAGGCAGAACCAGCAGTCATGATGCAGAGTGGGCCGTAAGAGGCGCTGATGTAATCTATGTTTAGCCTCCACAGCTCATTCAGTGCAGCCTGTGTGGCCCTGCTGCAAGGACTGGCACCAGTTTGACTCGGGGGGTGGGGGGTGGGGTGGAGACCCCTTTCCTAACAAATACATGCACCAGTCTAAAAAGGGCCCAATCCCAATGTAAGGTATGCAAATACATCCAGTAAACATCTACTGCACAATACCAGAGAAGTGATGTAGACAATTAATACACCACCCACCTATACTACTACTAACTGCAAGGTCAATATACCTGAAGGCCTCTTTCACAAGTAGACATGGCAAATCGCCCAAATTGGAGGCTGCAAAAAATGTAGCTATAGCATGTATCCCAGTGAACATCCAATTTTTGGTGTTACAGGAGGCAGTAAGCAGAGGTGAAATACACAATGCAAAATATATATGGGACGCAAAATATACTCAGACCTAAGGTCCTGCCCAGAGTTTAAGCATATGAGCCCTATGCAGACATTTGACCCAATATCAGGTCCCAGATGCAAAAGTACAACTATACCTTAGGCCCAAAATAGACAGACCTGTACTAAGGCTGTAGACCTACCCCAAGCAACAGATCTCTAGTGAAGAAAAAACTTGTAGGAAAAGTATCTGTGAAAAAGCCTCACAACCACTGAGGGAAATATACGATGTCTAAATAGCACAATCCTAAATGAGTGCTGGCCAAAGTATAAAAGCCCCTAGTCAAGAACTGAGAGGTTTCACAATCCCAAGCTAGTGGAAATCTAAGGATCCGTGAGAAAAGGAGTGAAAATTCTGCAAGCTCTTGGTTTTGTTAATCTGGCAATTGTACCCCACTTGTAGGAAGGCAAACCAAACACCTATGAGGCAGCCACACCCAGATTACAGCCAATAGAAACAACTAGGATTAATGGGTTGTGTGAGACTACAATGGATTAAATAAAAAAATGCCCCAAACTTTCCTCCCGCACACAAATTAGAAAGCGATCCTACAATAATCTGATCGTTGGTACGAAGCTTTTGAGAGCAGATCACGACAGTTCATCCAAGATTATCCGATTGCACAAAAAGGATGCATTTCTGTATTCAGTCATACGAGAATTTGTGACTTTAATAAACTAGTAATTTTCTATATAAGATGCAATCTCATTGTGTGTACCAGACATTAGACTCCAGTGTCTACTAGATAGCTCTTAAAAGGATGCTCACACCTTAAGGATATTTAACCCTTTAATATGTAATCTACTATGTTCCCCTACTGTAGGGGAATTGGCATTACTAGGCTCAGAGAAATAATAACTCCTCCTCTCCTTCAAGTAGAGAAAGTTTCATACTGCCATTACCCACTAGACGAATCTGGCCTGGAAGGAGTGGGGCCAGTAATGTCCCACAAGATCCACCTTCTGATGAATCCCTACAGCCAACCCCTCTTAGGCTGTAGAAAAGGTTTCTATAAGCAATGGCAGATTCCCTCTATAAATACAGTAAATATGAAGAACTCCAAACAGAACACTTTGATTTTCATAGATTTGTAAAAGAAAGCATAATATAGAAAAATAACAGCACAACATAGTACATGCACAAGATTTCCCCCACAGTTTCTCTGGGTCGATGGGTCACATGCCTGATGAAGGGGATCTGCGTGGCTGCGAAACTTTGCATTTGGCTACTTTGTAATTAAAGTTTTTGGATCCAGTTTTGGAGGTCCTGGTGTACTGGAGACATTTCCTCTTTATAATTTCATTTGGTTCCAGCTGATGGTCACTTCAGCACCCAATTTGAAATACAGCGGCTTGCAGGAACATGTGTGTTGGGAGTATTGCATTGGCTGTAAAAAAAATATGGTCCTTTTGCAGGTTAATGGCATAATGTGGTGATAACACATTATAAAAGACTAAACTGTAAAATAGATCCATCCAATGGCGCGCGGTCACCGCTGACAGGGCTTCCATGTTCACCCGGTCTTCCTTCTGGGTTTGCGGGCCCTGGCCATTTGAATGGCTGAGCCATGATGATGTCACTCCTGCACATACGCATGGGAGTCACGTTTGCTCAATTCAGAGCACAGTGCTCATGTGCCAGTGAAGTCACCGGCTGAAAAACGTATATATCACCTAAAGGGTGCACGTTTTAGAGATTCATTTTACCTACGGGTAAGCTTTATTTTAAGAGTATTATAAGCGTACTTGCAGGTATAAGTGACAGAGGAACAAGGCTTGGAAATTAGTGGGAGGGTAATTGTGAAGTATTTCTCACATGAGAAACATATTAACAGTATCTTGCAGAAAGGTGGTCAGCTATTCTCACGGTCACATATTCTGCTAGATTCAAGGAAAGACTAAATATATTTCCAGTAATCCCAGTGCCATTGCTGCATGACAGCCATAGTCCTTGGGCTCAGGAAACCACATGTAATCATTTAAAATGTACCTATGAGAAATGGGCAAAATGTACCCTTGCAGTGGGGCCCCTCTGTACTGTAAGGGTTAAACGCTTGTTAAATCTAGGGGGTTGCAGATGAGGCTTTATTGCTTACCCGTCTCACTGCTCAGGCAAGCTCTGGTGTGGACAGCGACTGCAGCCAGAAGTATCCTACAGGGGCGGCTATGGCAGATCAGTCGCATGGAACAAGGAAGCCTACTGGGACGAGGAGAAGGTAAAGTATTACTAAGTATTTCTAATTGCAGAACCCCTTGACTCAACAAGTAGTTGCGCCTTGCAATGCGGTGGCCCCACTGCAGGGGTATATTTTTCCTGAACATTACCCTTGAATCTAACAGAACATTTTCACCAGGGTGAACAAGGGTCTGCTTGAAGCAAGGTTTATTTGCATTCTTTTCCCTTTGCATTGAAGATGGGTTATTACCATGGCTGCTATTTGCATATTGTGAATAGCCACAGTCAAGCATATGACTTTGTAATCTTCTAGAAATCAAAAATGATAAATAGGATCCCATCACTAAAAGCAAAAGTGCAAAGGCAAGCTTTATGAACATTGTGGTATTAAAAACTATGAATTATAAATTGTAATACCATATAGAATTTAACATATAAAAGTTCATTCCCCACATGGGGTTGATTTACTAAGACTGGAGTAGAAGCAGATAGGCTCCAAGCACAGCAGCACCAGATTTTGCGCTTCTTAGTTTAGGCAAATCAACCCCAAATGATTGCAAAAGGACATAAACAGTGATGAGTCAAGACTTTGTTTACAAATAATCTGCACGCCATGAGAAAAATAAAAACCTAAGGTAAAATAAGGTGAGTTGTTGGCATAGTGCCAATAGACTTTTAATGATTCGGGTCACCACGAGCATTTCTAGAAGTACTCTACTGAACTGTTAACACCAAAATATTTAAAAAGGTAAATACCATTTGAAGCGCTAAAGTGAATGAATCAAAATTATTTTTACAAAAAATAAAAAGTGGATTAAAGTTCAAAGGGATGCTTTAAAATGGGGGTCAGCAACCTGTAGATCGGAGACAGGCGACTGGTAGATTGCGATTTTGGCTTGATGACCCGCCATTCCAGAACATCAGAGTGCAATGCAGACGGTCTACTTTTAAAGTTGGAGCTGTAGTAGGGAGCAAGAACCACATAAGCAGACGCCTCCTCTGTAGTGCTGGCTCCTGTCCCATGCAGAGTGATACCAACTGCACTCCACCTCTTATCACGGCTAGTGATCTCCAGAGTGGTGCCAGCAGCAGGAAAGAAGAGATCTTCAGGTCAGTGTAAATCAATACACTGGGCATAATAGTAGAAGGCTGCTTCCACACCGATGTGCTGCATTTACCAACACCACAGGTGCAGTGCACCTGCAGGTTTCCTGCAGATTTGCTGCTCTTAGCCATAGACTTCACTTATATACTTTGGCTTTGGTGCACTTTCTGAATGCAGGAGTTTTGATGTGCTTTCAGAAAGTGCACCACACCTGCTGCATTTAATAGAAGTCTATGGCAAAGCACAGCAAGCCCAGAAAAGTTGTAGATGCTCTGTGCTAAACTCACGGTGCAGATAAACCGCAGCACAGTGTGAAAGCAGCCTTATAGGGGGCTCAGAACAGTAAGTTAATTTACATTTGCAGTTTGGGGGGGTGGTAAAAACCCCATAGTTAAGACGTATTTTTTTTTATCACCACTGCACCTCCTTTAGCTGCAATGGGCAGGGGTGTAGCAGGAGTTATATGCTTTATCATAGATGGTGAGTGTAGCACCTGCCAAGCATGACCCATCTGAGTGAATGAGACCACTCAGCAAATGCCCTGCAACCTTGTGCAGTATAGCAAACAAAGTTTTAAAGCAGGCAACGTGGTTGCTTTCACACCACCTGCTTTAACCCCTTGAACCCCCCAGAAGCATGCAGTTGCGGGGAACTTGCAAAGTGATCCCATTTACTTGAATGGGTCGTGATTGGCAGGCAGTAGCACCCATTTAAAAAAAACATGGGGCCTACACTATTGGTGGCTGCCTCAGCAGCAGATAAATAATTGTTATCCTTATATTCAGATTTTTGCACTTTTATTCATAGTTGTATATACATTCATATGAATAGCACCTTAAAGTGATAGCCCACCTATTAAGCGAGTAGTATTTTTTGTATATCCGATATTTTAGTGCTTTTGTCGCATATCTTTAATTTGTACACTAAGCACAAGGAAACTTTTGTTGTGCATAAAAATATAAAATGACAAAAGCCCAAAATCTAAAATGCTGACATTTTCGATTTTGGAGGACAGGGTTTAGAGCACAGATACCTTAGGGCAGAGTTCCCAAGGCCATGTACTGGTACCAGTCAATATCCTGTAAGCAACTAGGCCGCACAACAAGAGATGGCGGGCGAGTAAGCGAGGCTTGATCTGCAAATATATGTTTTCGGCATTGAGAGTTGGGGTAGGGAATGGTGGGGGTGTTAGGCTAGGTTGCCAATAAAGCACAGCGCATAAAGGTTAAAGGACGACAGCAGTGTGGCATTCATTCTCAGTCCAGTGTGTGGACTGGAAATAAAACGCTACTGAAAGCTTCAGGTGATGGTAAATACTTGTGTCACCTTCCTAGCTCTGAAGCACAGAGTCCCTGTCTGGTGAAGTCACCGACAGAAAAACAAAAACAGAGTCAGGGAAAACAAACACTCTCTAATGGAGTTCTGTATAGAAGTAAAACCCAACAGAGGCACATACATATACACAGTCAGTAAGAAACAAAAGAAAGCAAGACTAAGTGCAGCGCTTAAAACCAATATTTTAATAAAAACAAAATGGCAACTCACAAGATAGCTGAGTGATACAGGCGTAGTATATGCAAAATGGGGATTTCCATCTAGAAGCCTCTCCAAGCCATCCTAAGTTGAGCTGCCCCCATAGCAAACTGCTTGCTGTGGGGGCATTCAACAAGAGGGAGGAGCCAGAAGACGAGGATCAGGCTGCTCTGTGCAAAACCATTGCACAGAGCAGGCAAATATAACATGTTTATTATTTTTTTGTTAAAAACAAACAAGACTTTAGTATCACTTTAACTTGTTCATTCAGAGATTCCCTTCTGCAGACCAGTGTTAAAAGTGGTAATTAGAAAAAAAAAGAAAAAAGGTGCATTACTCTGTAGACTAGTGAATGATAGTTTCATGTCAGTGGTATTGACTACCATTATTTGAATGGAGTTCACAATGGCCCCCTAACCAATTTGCGAGAATAAAAAATAGGTTTTCAATATGTGATCTCTAAAGCAGAATTCTATGGTCTAAAATTTGCAAATTTCCAATGCAAAATCAGAGGCGTCCTAAACATGATTAGAAGCTGATAAAAGCAGAGTGTAAGGTTTTGGAGGTAACAATGTGTCACAGTCAGTTCACCCATATGGAGATTTAATTACAAATGAAAAATTACACCATCACACTAAATAGGAAGCATATGTCTTACATTGAATTGTAAGTGCATTTATCATAAGACTGACTATACTTGCACTATTCAATGATGAATATAAATACATATGAATATAAATTTACACACATTTCTACATAGAACATTAATTTACAAATAGTAAAACAATGTTAGAGAACCTTGAATGTGTGGTCCAGCTAACTCAGGCAAGGCTACAAACACAAAAATAAAATAAAATAAAGTTGTTTATAATCTGCAACACCATCTTTGCAGACATTGCCATTCCTGGGTCACATACAATGTTGTCAGCAGGAGAAACAATGTGCCTTGGGAGCAGAATTTTCTGCTGGCAGGGATTGGAGATCTGTTAGTGAATAAACAAGCCAACACTCATCATGGCACATTAAAGAAATTTAAGAAAGTGGGAGATCATAAAAATTCATTAGGCAATATAAAAGTGCCTTGTCACCTCTTGGCTGACAAGTGGGGAAAGGTAATGTCTAATAATCGGAATCTGCATGACTGCATCACAACAGAAAACATCACTCACGCACAAAACAAAACCACACAAACACAATGAGTGTTAATACCCGTGGGGGTCACCCTTAAAGTGATTCGCCACGGGCTCTGGTATTCTGAGGAAAAGGCTGCCAAAGGTCTTTTGTGCCAAAACTTTGACTCCCCATACCCTCCCCTACAAATTCTATTTTAAGGTTTTGAGAACTTCACCTCTCTAAATGGCATTTAGATGTGTGGATGGGCTGTGAGAAGCTGCATTGAAACTGCAAGCTACAATTTCCAAAAGTGCTTTTGTGTTCTCCGTTTTCAAAGTCCCAGCAGGAGGCTTCCTCTTCCCTCGATGTGTACAAACACATAAGAAACCATTGGCCGATGGGTCACTTAGAGCGGACAGCCTATCCTTGCTTTTGTAACCCCTTCTACTACATCTAACAAGCAATCTTCCTGCTTTGATGTTGGGTTTAAGCGATTCTCATCCATCACTGACACAAAAATGATCTGGAAAGGCCTGGGAGTTGGTTCACCTCTTGATAAACCGTGGAGGGGCGCAGTTTGAAAGAAGAGAGTTTGTTACTTGACAGGACATTTAAACTAAAAATGGCTTTACATCTTAATAACCTAACTATAGTCATTGACTGAGTATCATTCACTTCACCATAAAGCAAGAAAGGTCTTCATAATGAAGCGTTGAGGTATAACAAGTATTAGCATTAAACAAATTAGTACTGATGGGAAAAAAATCGCGAGTACATATTAAGAAAAAAAACTGGCAGCAGGCTACAATAAGTTCCGTAAAATGAAATGTTTAAAATGATAGAAGATTCTAAAATGTAATAGTCAACATTTGTATGCATTTAAAAACCCCAAATGTTTTTTTATTTTTAACTACCAATAAAATGTAGTGTACCGTAGAGCTATTTTTGTAATGCCCAAGACCAATTGAAATCTTGATCTTAGCATCATTATTAACCACTTCCCGACGGCCGTACGAATATATGCGGCCGTCGGGTGGTTCTGAATCTCTGACAGGGTGCATATATGCGCCCTGTGCTATTCCTGGCCACTAGAGGGCGCGCGTGCCCGCTGCATCCCTAAGATGCCGATGCGCGTGCCTGGCGGCGTCGATGTCCGCCAGCCACTCGCAATCGGCGGGTACAGGGACAAGACGTGTGTGTAAACACAGAGCTCCACGTCCTGTCAGGGAGAGAGGAGAGCGATCTGTGTCCCTTGTATATAGGGACACAGCATCGGTCACCTCCCCCAGACACCCCCCTCCCCCCACACAGTTAGAACACACCCAGGATACACATTTAACCCCTTCCATGCCCCCCTAGTGTTAACCCCTTCACTGGCAGTCACATTTATACAGTAATCGGTGCATTTTTATAGCACTGATTGCAGTATAAATGTGAATTTCGCCAAAAATGTGTCAAAAGTGTCCGATGTGTCCGCCATAACGTCGCAGTCCCAATAAAAATCGCAGATCGCCGCCATTACTAGTAAAAAAATAATAATAAAAATTAATAATTCTGTCCCCTATTTTGTAAGCGCTATAACTTTTGCGCAAACCAGTCGCCTTTTGCGATTTTTTTTTTTTTTTACCAAAAATATGTAGAATAATACGTATCGACCTAAACTGAGAATTTTTTTTTATTTATTTTTTTAAAATTGGCTATTTATTATAGTAACAAGTAAAAAATATTGACTTTTTTTCAATTTTTTTTGTTTATAGCGCAAAAAAAAAAAAAAAACGCAGAGATGATCAAATACCACCAAAAGAAAGCTCTATTTGTGGGGAAAAAAGAAAGCCAATTTTGTTTGGGAGCCACGTCGCACGACCGCGTAATTGTCAGTTAAAGCAACTCAATGCCAGAAGCTGAAATTTCACCTGGTCAGGAAGGGGTATAAGTGCACAGTAAGGAAGTGGTTAACATTGTACCTATGATTTTCTTAACTCCCTGTCAATTTGTTCCACTTGTGTGGATAGTATATGGTACATTTTGTGATATTTACTGTGAAGATAAAGAATATGATAAAAAAAAAAAAAAAAAAAAAATAGGACCAGCTTAGGTACTCTTGCATTATACAGTGCTGTCATTTCAAAATATTCCAAATATTGGGTGCGGGAAATTTTGGTATTTAGGCAAGTGGAAAAAAAAAAAAAACACCTTATCACTGGGTAAGTGATGAGGAAAGAATATTGCACAGATGCTGCAAACTGACCAGCAGTGGTGCAGAAACATTAGTGCAATTTATTGCTTCTGTGCCCATCACTAGCTTGCATGCAGAAATGGGATAAGTGACCCCATCTCCCAATAGCCCCATCCTCTTAGCAGCAGATCAATGTGTCCTACCTCCTCTGCGCTTTCCCGTTACACGCAGAGCAGTATGGTCTGTTTTTCGGTGGGTGGCAATGTTGGTTAAAAGTAGTACAAACCATGACTCAGGTCAAGAGGTTAGGAAAAATAAACGTACCGTATTTATCGGCGTAGAACACGCACAGGCGTATAATTCACACCCCAACTTTAAAAGGGAAGTTTCAGAAAAAATACTTTCCACAGTCCCCTGCGTATAAAAATGCAGGCACAGTTTATTCTCTATTTTTAGGGTAAAAAAGTGAGCGTTATACACCAATACAGTACTTCCTTTCTTAAATGGTTAGTTTTAATTCGATCAAACTCCACTAAATTTACCTAGTCTAGAATGTCACAGTCAGGGATCTTATCCAGGTCTTCCTGGACAATTATGGCCCACCTAGAGTAGGAGCGTGTGTGCTATAGCTCCAGGCAGGCTTAGGAGGCAGACAGGCAGAGTCCATCCCAGCCCTGCAAGCTTAGTCCTCCCTCCAGTTCCTAACCTGGAAATCCTGGGCCCCTGATCTCTCTTCTCCTCCAGCACAGCTCCCTGGCTCTCTGCAGGTAAGAGCCCTCTACCAGTGCTGCTGACGGCCGTCCTTTTCAGGATAAAGCCGCAGCAGCAATACGGATCTCCTTTTCTCCTTTTTTTTTGTGTCCCCCTGCACTCCCACACCTTCATCATCCTCAAGAGCCCCCCTCTCTATCCTCTCTAACCTCCGCCCGAAAATTTGCGCCGTTCCGGGTCCTCACCCAGCCTCCAGGGATCCCCCCTTACCCCAGAAAGACAGAAGGACAGGTACCCTGCCCTGCCTTACACCCACTCAGTTAAAGCAGCACCCTGTCAGTCCTCATCCCACCGCCTGTGCAGACAGCCATCCCACCAGACCAGCAACAGGGTCACCCTCTTAGCCCCAGCCCCCCTCCCCCCCTGTCCTTCAACATACAGAAGCTTGATCCAGGGGTCACCCGATCGCCTCTTACAGGGGTCAGGAAGGAATTTTTTCCCTACCGGAGCATATTGGCCGAGCTCCGCCAGGGTTTTTTGCCTTCCTCTGGACCAAGCCGGGAGAGAGGAGTTTAGCCAATACCTCTCCCCACGGCCCTAAAAT
Source organism: Rana kukunoris (assembly GCA_029574335.1). Classification (NCBI taxonomy): domain Eukaryota; kingdom Metazoa; phylum Chordata; class Amphibia; order Anura; family Ranidae; genus Rana; species Rana kukunoris. Next base: position 229,446,733 of record CM056052.1, read on the forward strand.
CCACCCCCCCCCCCCCCTGGTGTATTGGCGATTATGGCATGTAGGCAATATTCTGCCGAAACCATTTGGAGTTTGAGGCAATGCGCCGCAATACTGCCAGCCATCACCAAAAAAGCCCTAAGAAATGAGCGACTATTGAGAATCGATCATAGATCGACGGTCAGACATTTCAGTCATTTACTCCAGCTCAAGCACATATCATGTGCTCTGATCAATACTAGATCGGCAGTAAAACACCGACTAGAAATCCGCGACTTCATTCAACAAAAGGATCTAGACTGTCTATTTATTACAGAGAGCTGGCTCACAGCCGACTGTAACACCATTCTAGGAGAACTGGTGCCAGAAAACTATTGTATTATTACAGAAAACAGAATAGGGCAAAGAGGAGGAGGCCTGGCGGTGATCTATAAGACTCATCTTACGATCACCAAACCAGTCCGCCAAAACCCTCTTCCATTCATGGAAACCCTTACTCTACAACTTCAAGCAAATTCAAAGGAGACCGTCCACATTCTGCTCTGCTATAGGCCGCCCGGCCCAAAATCGCAGCTGCTATCATCTTGGACGGATTTCTTCTCCACTTATACCCTCAACAGCAAACAACTTTTGCTGCTAGGGGATTTCAATCTCTGGGCAAACTCCTCACAAGACCCCATTGCCGACGCCTGTATTGACCACCTGGAAGGATTAAGATTACAGCAATTAGTATGTGGGCCCACACATGCTTCAGGTCACACACTTGATCTTATTTTTAGACAAGCTCTGGAAATAAAGATTTGGGAAAATGAAAAATTGCCATGGACAGACCACCATGCAATTATATTCAGTATTACCACCATCCCCCCTACAACAAAAACATCAAATCCAGTGACAACACACTGGACTAGATGTCAGAAGAAGCTCCACTCGGAACTCTTCAAAACGACTTTAAGGAAAAAGATAGGAACAACTCAGCCGCATCAAACGGCCGTTGAAACATTGGAAGCCATAAACTCGGCTATGCTACAGTCAGCCGACTTGGTAGCGCCAAAACGAAGAACCCGCATCCGGAAAAACAACCGCAGCTGGTTTAATAACCAGCTGTCGTTACTGAAGCAAGAACGCAGAAGGGCAGAATCTGCCTGGAAAAGATGTTCTTCAGAGCTAAACCTATCCATCTACAAGGCGACTACAAGAAAATACCACAAAGGAATTTTCCAAGCCAAGAAAAATTATTTTTCGGAGGCTATCAACGGTGCCCTAAACCGCCCCCGCGAACTCTTCAAGATGGTCACCCAGACCATGAAGCCAGGATGCATTGAAGCCCCCAGTTCAGACACACAAGAATTTTGCAATGAACTATCGGATTGCTTCATTAATAAAATCGAGGTAATCCGCGAAAGCATTCAGCAAAACAATTCTCCCCCCAGCCCCCCCCGCAGCCTCTCACACAGCACCCATAGAAATTCTCCGATATCAGGTAAGTTCACCCTGGAACCCATCTCCATCGAGACCACCAAGAATGTCATTTGTACTCTGCGCAATGGCACAGCGCCAAATGACATTATCCCCACAAAACTGCTGAAGGAATGCGCCTACATCCTGGCTCCTCCCATCACGCAGCTTATCAACCAGTCTTTCTTGGAGGGCATAGTGCCCTCACAGTTGAAAGAAGGTATAATCCAACCCATCCTGAAGAAACCCTCCCTGGACCCCAAGGACCCACTCCACCGCCGTCCCATAACAAGCCTCAACGTACTCTCTAAGATAATGGAGAAAGTAGTGGTACAACAGCTGCAACAGCATCTAGATACCTACAAGCTACTTGACCCATTGCAATCAGGCTTCCGTCCCGGACATGGGACGGAAACAGCATTGCTGAAAGTATGGGACGATGTTCTCAAGGCCGCAGACGAAGGAGAATCTTGTCTCCTGGTTCTGTTGGACCTAAGTGCAGCTTTCGACACTGTAGACCACAAACTGTTACTGACTCGGCTTGCTGAAGTAGCCAGAGTCGCAGAAAGCGATTTATCTTGGTTCTCCTCTTTTTTGGAAAACCGATCGCAAACAGTGAAGTTAGGACCTTTTACGTCGGAAAAACGCACAGTAACATGCGGAGTCCCTCAAGGATCGCCTCTGTCACCAGTGCTGTTTAACATATATCTTCGTCCTCTTTTTGAGATTATCAGCAGCCAAAAACTGCTCTACCACTCATATGCAGATGATACGCAACTGTATTTCCGTATCTGCAACAGACAGGATCACCACCTCAATCTAGAGACATGTCTCTCTTTGATAGAGGACTGGATGACAAAGAGTTACCTTAAACTCAATGGAGCAAAAACAGAACTTCTTCTGTTTCACGCCAAGCGCAGGAATCAACTTTCAACAGCGTGGACCCCCCCGCCTATTTTGGGCAGAATCATCACCCCTAGCGCCAAAGTCAAAAGCCTAGGGGTCATTTTTGACTCCTTTATGACAATGGACGCTCAAATAGGGTCAGTAGTCAGCGGATCTCACCATCTACTGCGCCTACTACGCAGACTCACTCCGTTCATCCCTAAAGAAGATTTAGCGGTCGTGGTGGGAGCAATTGTAAACTCCAGGTTGGATTATGCAAATGCCCTTTACCTCGGCCTCCCCAATTACCAAATCGCTCGTCTGCAAGTCGTTCAGAATACGGCCGCCAGACTTGTGACTGGGAAAAAAACGTGGGAATCCATCTCACCTTCTCTGAGAGCCCTTCATTGGCTGCCAGTTAAAGACAGAATTGCTTTTAAAGCTCTCTGTCTTACGCATAGATGTGTCTATGGGAATGCCCCCCTTTATTTATGCGAAATAATAAAAGCGCATAATCCCAATCGCGTTTTGCGATCCACGAATCAGAACCTGCTCCAGGTTCCGAAAGCCAACTTCAAGTCCAAAGGAGAAAGAAGATTCGCGATCCAAGGTCCCAGACTATGGAACGCTTTACCAACCACCATTCGCTTGGAGGAGAACCACCTAGCATTTAGGAAAAAGGTCAAGACTTTTCTCTTTTGATATCAAAGGAGACAGGAACAACAAGCGCCCAGAGGCGATTCAGTTCGCATGTGCCGCGCTATACAAGTTTTCATTCATTCATTCATTCACTAACCCCTCTCTAATACCTTCTTCACCTAGCTGCAAAATAACCAGAGAGGCAACAGACGGGCACTACAAACAAAGAATGTCTGCGCAAGCCAATATTTGCGCTCTGGGGCAGCAACTGGGATTAAAGCAGCAGCCGCTAATTAATCAATGGGACCCTACAATAAGTTTGCATGCACCAGAATGTGATGCATATTCCACAGCAAAACCAAAAAGGAAAGTTATCAATAGCTGGTGAGTAACTTGTATAGTGCTACAAATGCGAACTAAATCGCCTCAAGGTGCTTTTTGCATCCAGTGGTATCCTGTTCCTTAAGAGGTGGGTCTTAAAGTTTTTCCTGAAGGCCAGATTGTTTTCTTCCATGCAGATGTTCGTGGGTAGAGCGTTCCATAGCCATGGTCCTTGGACTGCAAATCTTAGTTCTCCTTTAGATTTGTAGCGGGTCTTCGGGATGTGGAGGTGGTTTTGGTTAGTTGACCGGAGGGCGCGACTAGGGGTGTAGTGTTATTTTCTCACATGGTATTGAAGAGTGTTTCCTTGTGTGCATTTGTGAGTGAGGCAGAGGGTCTTGAATGTACCCCGATCCTTTACGTCTAGCCAATGGAGGGTCCTCATGAACGGGGTAATCGATTCCCAGGTTTTTTTTCCCGTTACCAGTCTGGCTGCTGTGTTCTTGACGACTTGTAGATGGGACATCTGGTATTTGGGAAGTCCGAGGTAGAGGGAGTTTGCGTAGTCAGAAATTAATGATTGTTCCAACTACTACTGCTGTGTCCTCTTCCGGGATGAAGGGGATGAGTCTACGCAGCAGGCAGCGAACGATAGGGTCAGTAATCAGGGAGCTACTAGGAGCTATAAGGACCTATAACTGGATCCATACCATGGGCTGATATTAAAAGCCTAAGATGGGTGGTACCCGGGCTTTGTGTAAAGTAGAAAAGAGTTTTACCTGTACTGCCTCTCAGCGAAGGTCTGGGCTCTGGGATCCAGGCTTTGGTGTACTAATGCAACTTTGGCACGAAAAGTTACTGGCAGAGTCTTCTACAGGTCCAGGTATGAGGTTCCTCCAAGTAGGAACCCATGGTAAACCTGAAGGTTGGTACATTACCCGCCGTGATGGGTGAAAGCTGGATCTACTTTTTAGTGGCATAGATAAGGTAAGAGGATAATTTTTAAATAAATGTTATCTTCTGTGAGTAGGATGTCTTTCCTGGCTTTCACCACTTGAGGAAGTACATACCTGGTGTATTCTTGCATAGCCATCCAGGACACGCTCAGTGAAGTCAATCAGTTAAACACCACTCGCCTCCTCCGCTGCAGGCTCTGCCACAAAAAACACATACAGGGGTCCCCCCAAGAAACCCCAGTGATCTGCTCTCCTATCCTCTTCGCCTTCGACACCACCACGATGGTCAAAGCGCTTTTTTACTGTCTATAGGCAGATGGAAAGGGGGAGGGCCATGGTTGCTCGTGCCCAGGTGGGGATGCGAGACCTATTCTAGATCTGAAAAGCCTGAATCAGTTTCTGAACATCCGCTCCTTTCGCATGGAGTCTGTCCATTCAGCTGTCTGCGCCCTACAGGGAGGAGAATTCCTGGCATCAATAGACATCAGAGATGCATATATACATGTGACAACATTCCCTACTCACCAAAGATTTCTAAGGATTGTGGTGGATCAGTGCCACTTTCAGTTTTGGCCCTTCCTGTCGGGCTGGCTAGGGCACCTCGAGTGTTAACGAAAATACTAGCCCTGCCCCTGGCAAGGCTGAGGGCACGTGGCATAGCAGAAACAGCCTATCTGGATGATCTGTTGATCATAGATCAGTCCGCTGCATGCTTGGGCCACAATGTGCACAGCACAGTGGAGTATTTAGAGTACCTAGGCTGGGTCCTCAATCTGGAGAAATCCTCCTTACAGCCTCAAAGAAGGCTGGAGTATTTAGGCATGATTATAGACACATCGCAAAGCAAGGTATTACTTCCGAAGCCAAAGGCAAAAGCCATAGGAAACTTGGTCCAACTGATAAAGGCAAAAAGAAGGCCTTCCATCCGTCTATACATGAAGTTATTGGGAAAGATGGTAGCCTCATTCAAGACTGTCCCTTTCGCCCAGTTTTTTCAATGCTTCTTTAAGTCTTGACAAAAACATTTTTCTCATAGCCATATCCTCAGCAAGGAGTGTATCGGAATTGGCAACTTTCTTACCCAAGGTAGATTCAGGATTTCGCCTGAATCAAGATATTATCCTACCGTCTTTTTTTCCAGATCCGCAGAATGCTGAGGAAGAGAGTCTGCACTCTCTAGATGTTGTAAGAGTGGTAAAAGTTTATCTGCAAACTACGGCTCAGATATGAAAGACTGTTTATTCTGCCACAGGGCCCAAGGAAGGGCCAGGCAGCGGTGAAATTTACTATTGCATGTTGAAATCGGCAAGTTACTATTCAAGCCTATGGTTTAGGAAAGAATATTCCTCCTTTTCAGGTGAAAGCACACTTGACTAGAGCAGTTGGTGCTTCTTGGGCAGTGCATCACCAGACTTCCATGGCTCAGATCTGTAAGGCTGCTACTTAGTCTTTGGTCCATACATTTACTAAGTTCTACCAGGTAGATGTGTGAGAGGGTATGAGGATGCCACCTTCGGGGGCAGGCAGCAGTATAGATCCTCTGGCCACTGCAGTTCTACAGTATTTCTGATCTGTGTCTCCCTCCCCTCAATTTTAGCATTGCTATGGGACATCCCATTAAGTAATTAAGGCTCTATGTCCCGTGATGTACGAGCAAGAAAATAGGATTTTTTAATACAGCTTACCTGTAAAATCCTTTTCTTTGGAATACATCACAGGACACAGAGCTCCCGCCCCTCTTCGGAGTTAAACGTGGGACTTATTGCTTTGCTACAAAACTGAGGTGCTCTCCATTTGGGAGGGGTTATATAGGGAAGGAACTCAATTCTAATTGAGTTTACCAGTGTCCAATCACCTGTGGTGACTACATAACCCATTAAAGGCTCTGTGTCCCGTGATGTATTCCCAAGAAAAGGATTTTACAGGAAAGCCGACTTTGGTGCTTGGAGTGATGGTTTGTCCAAGGATGGTGGGTGGTGTGCATGTAGTCCTTGAATTTTTCTTTCGGTTTGCGTGGAGAAAGAAGTTTTGTTTTGGATCCATTAAGTTTGAGGGAGCTCTCAGTCATCTAATAATCGATCAATGAGAGGCACTTTTTTAGTCTTTTGTTGGTGATCCGAAAGTGAAGTTGAGTGTCATCAGTTTAGGAGTGATAGAGCAGGTCCTGTTTGCTGATTTTGAGAAGTGAACAGAGGTAGATGTTGAAGAGCACGGGCGACAGGGGTGATCCTTAAGGGACTCTGCATGTAATTGTGCGTGCTTCCGAAGTGAAGGCTCTTGGGATTGATTCTCTAGGAAGGATGCATACCCGGGTAGATCAGAGTCTGTGACTCCGGCTAATTCTGTGAGACGAGTGAGCAGAGTTTTGTGGTCTACTGTGTCGAAACCTGCGCTGCGGTACAGCAGCACCAGGAGACATGATTCTCCCATCTGCTGCTTCAAGGGTGTAATCCCATATTTCAAGAAGTGTCGTTTCTGTCCCGTGGCCTGGGCGGAAACCTGATTGTAGTGAGTCCACGTGTTTGTAGGTGTCCAAATAGAGTTGTAGCTGTTGTACTACTGCTTTCTACAGTACAGTAGGCACTTTGGCTGATCATGTTCAACAGCATAAGTAAAGGGGATAGACTGACCATGTTTCAACTCAGGGCACTTTATCTTCATAAGGTCATTGTGGGGAAATAAAAGGACCCAAAACAGTATAAGGGTAGGTGGGAAAAGTCCATATTTGCACTATGTTACATCAACAACTATACTAGTACCAACCAGTGACGTCCACCTTTAGCTACACTGCACAAGTGTGTGTAAATCCCAAGAGAAACTTAACAAAACCACATATTTGCTCAGGTTAAAAATATTTATGTTTTAGGATCTGTGCATTTAGCCACTCAGATCACTGAAATTTCAGTTCAGGAACAGACCAAACTAGTCAAGAAACTAGAAAAGTTCCAGAAAAAGTCAGAACAGCAAAATTAAAATACTTGTCAGTAATCCGAATTCCAAAGCATAGGAGGCTGAAAAGGCTGATATGAAATGTATATGTTGGGTGGGTCCAATTGTACTAACAAAGAAATGTGTGGCACATGTATTGCATTCAACAGAAAGTTGTTTCGGCCTAAATGTTCATAAGCTGCAAACTATGACAAAACTGGCAAGAATGGCAAAGTAACAATGTGTTTATTTGAAGTGCTCATAACTGAGAAGTGCCAGATATCAACCAGAGCACACGGTGTTAATCTACCTACCTGAAAACTGCATTTACAGCAAGCTCAAGGAAGTGTAATGTAAACGCTCAAGTTAAACACATTTCATCTTAATAATGACACAATATGTGTAAAATTAACACCTCTTTCTTCCAACTGCTTTAATCCATTATAGTTTAAGTTATGACAAATAAAACAGTACTTTTTTTTCCTTATCTGTCATAAGCACATACCTAGCATAGGACAGATCACACATGTAAAATGAACATAGGTAGAATTACATCATTTAGAAATGATGGATCGTGCATGCTATTAGAGTGCATTTCTATGTGCACCTGAAAGCCGGTTAGATAGGCTAACAGAAGATCTATTTTCATTGTGAAAGGATTTTTTCCATTTTTAAGAGTTCACTAGGACAGGAAGGTTCTTGAACAGGCACAGGTACTACATATTCTTCTGTATATGATTGATGTCTGCTGTACATTCAAAATACTCTACTTTGCTGTTATGTATAGATATGGGGTATTATGCATTTACTGAATAGATCTGTTCACGATCAATGAAGGTAAAAATATAAAGTGAACTGAGCAGGCTAAAGTTTTCCATAGAGGGAACGGACAAATTTGTATCCACTGTGACTCAACAGAGGTCAATCTATTGATTGAAACATAATTTCAATTTTATTTACCACACAAAATAGGTGCATTAATTTTTCCTCACAGGACAAACTTTAAAATGTATTTCTACACCATAGGGGTTATTTAATAAAGGCAAATCCACTTTGCACTACAAGTGCATTTGAAATTGCATTAAAAGTGCAGTTGCTGTAGAAACCTGGAAGAGACATTCAAGGAAAAAAAAAAACAGCATTTTAGTTTGCACATGAATGGATGATAAAATCAGCAGAGCTTCCCCTCATATTTACAGTGACTGCACACTTGTAGTTTGCACTTGTAGTGCAGAATAAATTTACCTTTCGTAAATAACCCCCCATGTGTTTATATTCACACAGCACACTTAATATATATGTATCACTACCCTCGAAGGAGCTGCTGAGTATTTTGCATCTGTGCTCTGCCTATCAAGCCCAATGTATTTGGCTCGAACCCTCCCTTGGGACAACTGCCCACCAACAGATCAACTCCACACACAACTTCTGATTGACCAAGAGGTAAAGGTTTACTTGGTAATAAAGATAAATAAATAAAGTTTAACAGGTACAGTGGATTGCTTACAGGGCCCTGCAAGAGTCAGTAATAAATATCAACAGGTTCAAATGTCACTAAACAAAATACAGACCTGTGTAAGCACACGGTGAAGGGGTCCCTTCAGTAAAGCACTATCAGCACTGAAGTACCTCTCCACCAAGCCTCATCCAGCTCTTAGAAACAGCAATACTGTATAAAATAGGTATGATAGAATTACTCTGTGAATAGGAGTATATATCTCTAACTCCCCCTAGCAGGCATTTCTTGGACACGTGTCCAAGAAATTGGATTGATTGATCAGATCAAGCCTTAGTACAATCGTTTAACAGTTAGTTGATGTCTTCGCTAGCATGAGTTGGTGCACATAAAACAATTTGTAATCTGAAGGGAACAAGTAAACTGAAAACAAAAGTTTGAGTAAACATGGCGTGTTGGCAACGCACACGCCAATTCCTCTGATGCACAGTCACTGCTGGATGCTACATATCCCTGCACGTGGTGTTTTAACCTTCAAGTAACAATGGTGAGTCTACCCGATACACCTTCCTGTTTATATTGTCGGGCAGGTGCTCGTCTCACCCAATGAGGCCTCGCCTCTCTGGTACACTCCGTCTGTAATCTGCGGGTCTCGGCCTTTCCGCAACTGCCAGTCCCTGTTCTTCCGCGCATTTGTCACAAATTTCTGGTCAACCGGTGCCACTGGTTGCCCTGGAACATGGGCCTCAACACTCCGTCGGGGATCCGCTCATAGGATGGGCGATCCGCACTGGCGACTGTAGGCCCCAGGCTTCTCAGACCTAGGTTTCCTGGAAGCAGGCCTTAGCACAGGCCTTCCGCTTGCTAAGAGAGGCTGTCCCAAGAGAGCAAACCCAGGCCTTCGACCTCCTTGAAAATGCTCACCCAGCAGGTTGTGCGGGGGGGGGGGGGGGAAAGCACTTTGGGTGGTACAGTTGCACTCTGGGCTTTGTAGTCTGTCAAATCCCCAGGACAATGGAGTCTTTATCTCCCTGCACTTCAAATCCCATAATCCATTGCTGTACTAATGTAAAACCAAACAGGAGGTGGCAATATAACAATAGGCCACCAGAGAGAGCTCCTTCTTAACCACAAATGGTAGTCTTTTAGCCACATTGCAAAGTGCCACCTTGCTACATATATATGTTAGAAAAGGGTGTAATAGCAAGCATTTCTTAAACTCAGTGTGATGTGTTGCAATAAAAAAATAAATAAAAAATCTTAGGGATAGGGCGAGATAGAAAATACCAGCTTGTACATATTTAAAGGGCAACTTTAAATATAAAGAAATAAAGAAAAAATATTGCAGATATAATTGTGACACCAATCATTTTGTAATTGAATGTTATTAAAAGCCACTGTAATTTTCTGAGAATGCATTGCAATATGGCTACCTGGAGTTGTGTACCGACCACCCCCCAGAAACAATTTCCTGCTTGTGTGATTTGCTCACCAATTTTCCAATAGGTTTGCCTAAGATACAAATCAGATTCTAGGCATTCCCTGCAACAAAAACATCATTTTATGTGAGATATTTCCAATAGGAACATGTCTAAAGGGATGCAGGACCAGTAGATTTCCTCAATAGTGCTCAGCAGTTGCACAGCTGACAGTTCATTGTGAAACCACTCCCATTAGACCTATTCAATAAAGAGGTACATATAGAGAAAAACACACATGGATTTCTTCAGAACAAAAAGGTAGGAATCTGAAACAAAGTTTGTTCTAATAGTTTCAATGCACATAGATCACCCAGGGGATTTTTTTTTTTTTTTTTTTAAAACAAAAGTGCATTTACGCTTTACCTTTGATAGGACAGTGTTCAAATCTAGTTTACATCTGATAAGATGACATCTACTAGCACAGTACAGACAGGGTTAATTATGGCAAACACAGCTTCCAAGCCCCCTCATAAAAATAACCAGTGGATTATTCTAGTACTGGTGTTTCCAGCAGACAGCAACTATTAAAGTAGTAAGCTGCGCGCGTGCACATATATATATATATATACACACACACACACTTTTTTTATTTAAAGTTATGCTATGTAAATGGAAACATGTAACATAAGTGGGTATTATCCTAATTTGGCCACAAAAGTGGAAATGCACTTTAGGACAGCATTTGGGAAACACTGGAGCAGATACAATAGTGCTATTACAAATGCAGATGTCATGCATACAGATGTCATGCATTTAAGCAGTTAATGGTACTTTGACGTAGAATATCGGGGTTATGGCAGCAGATAACTCCCATAACTCCAGTATGTTCAGAAATGACAGGCGGTCCTCCAAGATAAAAAGTGGTCTCCACAGCAGAATCGCTGCAAGATCACTTGTCGGTGAGAGAAGTGCCTCCTTGAGGTCATTAAAGAGGTCATGTCATGCTTTTTTATATTGCCCAGGGACATCGCACCTTGGGGCTCTTTTGGTGCTCTGCCTTCCATGTACTAATATCTTCTACTTTTTACATTCTCTCTTTTTTTTTTTTTTTTTTTTTCAATCAATTCAAATTCTTATACTTTATTAACTTTTCAATTACTTCGCTGCCTAAAAACCCCAATGGGGGAGCCCTTCCTATTATCTACTATTTTAGGGGTGAGCAGCGCTTTCCACACCCACTTTTTTGTCCTTTATTCCAGTATATTATATATATATATATATAATATATATATATATATATATATATATATATATATATATATATATATATATATACATACATACATACACACACACAAATGCACTGGACTGCAAATGCATATATGGACTGCACTAATATTTTTTAAATGTTATATCTTAAAATGTTATACATCTAATGCAGGGGGTGCAACATTCATCACAGCTGCAGCACGGAAAAACACACACACATTACTTTTCAATTGTTATTTCTGGTGTCAATTGTTAGCACTTGTCACTTTAAAACGCTCTAATCCTCAAATTATCACACTGCCATTTTTAGGCTTTATATAAACAGTGCCACACCTACACCTCTCCTAATTCCTGTACTCCACCTAGGTGGCTGTATCTGTAGGGGCAGCAGTTTTTGTTTCTCAAACCCATTGCGTGGAACCACACACAATTTCAATTCCTTTCTACATATGTTGTGACTAGTGATGTAACGGACGCCTAGATATTTAACCACTTAAGACCCGGACCTTTAGGCAGCTAAAGGACCTGGCCAGTTTTTGCGATTCAGCACAAAAATTGGCGTCCTATTTTTTCCCACAAATAGAGCTTTCTTTTGGTGGTATTTGATCATCTCTGCGGTTTTTACTTTTTGCACTATAAACAAAAATAGAGCGTCAATTTTAAAAAAAATGCTATATTTTTTACTTTTTGCTATAATACATACAGTGCCTTGCAAAAGTATTTGGCCCCCTTGAACTTTGCAACCTTTTGCCACATTTCAGGCTTCAAACAGATATAAAACTATTTTTTTGTGAATAATCAACAAGTGGAACACAATCATGAAGTGGAACACAATCATGAAGTGCAACACAATCATGAAGTGCAACACAATCATGAAGTGCAACACAATCATGAAGTGCAACACAATCATAAAGTGCAACACAATCATAAAGTGCAACACAATCATAAAGTGGAACACAATCATAAAGTGGAACACAATCATAAAGTGGAACACAATCATAAAGTGGAACACAATCATAAAGTGGAACACAATCATAAAGTGGAACACAATCATAAAGTGGAACACAATCAAAGTGGAACACAATCATAAAGTGGAACGAAATTTATTGGACATTTCAAACCTTTTTAACAAATAAAAAACTGAAGAATTGGGCGTGCAAAATTATTCAGCCTCCTTAAGTTAATACTTTGTAGCGTCACCTTTTGCTACGATTACAGCTGTAAGTTGCTTGGGGTATGTCTATCAGTTTTGCACATCGAGAGACTAAAATTTTTGCCCATTCCTCCTTGCAAAACAGCTCGAGCTCAGTGAGGTTGGATGGAGAGCATTTGTGAACAGCAGTTTTCAGTTCTTTCCACAGATTTTCGATTGGATTCAGGTCTGGACTTTGACTTGGCCATTCTAACACCTGGATATGTTTATTTGTGAACCATTCCATTGTAAATTTTGCTTTATGTTTTGGATCATTGTCTTGTTGGAAGACAAATCTCCATCCCAGTCCCAGGTCTTTTGCAGAATGCATCAAGTTTTCTTCCAGAATGGTCCTGTATTTGACTCCATCCATCTTCCCATCAATTTTAACAATCTTCCCTGTCCCTGCTGAAGAAAAGCAAGCCCAAACCATGATGCTGCCACCACCATGTTTGACAGTGGGGATGGTGTGTTCAGGGTGATGAGCTGTGTTGCTTTTACACCAAAGTTTTGCATTGTTGCCAAAAAGTTTGATTTTGGTTTCATTTGACCAGAGCACCTTCTTCCACATGTTTGGTGTCTCTCCCAGGTGGCTTGTGGCAAACATTAAACGACACTTTTTATGGATATCTTTAAGAAATGGCTTTCTTCTTGCGACTCTTCCATAAAGGCCAGATTTGTGCAGTATACGACTGATTGTTGTCCTATGGACAGAGTCTCCCACCTCAGCTGTAGATCTCTGCAGTTCATCCAGAGGGATCATGGGCCTCTTGGCTGCATCTCTGATCAGTCTTCTTGTATGAGCTGAAAGTTTAGAGGGACGGCCAGGTCTTCGTAGATTTGCAGGGGTCCCATACTCCCATTTCAATATAATCGCTTGCACAGTGCTCCTAGGGATGTTTAAAGCATGGGATATCTTTTTGTATCCAAATCCGGCTTTAAACTACTCCACAACAGCATCTCGAACCTGCCTGGTGTGTTCCTTGTTCTTCATGATGCTCTCTGTTATTTAAACAGACCTCTGAAACCATCACAGTGCAGGTGCATTTATACCGAGACTTGATTACACACAGGTGGATTCTATTTATCATCATTAGTCATTTAGGTCAACAATGAATCATTCAGAGATCCTCACTGAACTTTTGGAGAGAGTTTGCTACACTGAAAGTAAAGGGGCTGAATAATTTTGCACGCCCAATTTTTCAGTTTTTTATTTGTTAAAGTTTGAAATATCCAATAAATTTCGTTCCACTTCATGATTGTGTCCCACTTGTTGATTCTTCACAAAAAAATATCTTTAGGTTTGAAGCCTGAAATGTGGCAAAAGGTTGCAAAGTTCAAGGGGGCCGAATACTTTCGCAAGGCACTGTAAATATCCAAAAATATATAAAAAAAACATATTCCAAGTGTTCGAGGGCAAGGGCCTTGTTCCCCACTGTGATGGAAAAGGGGTCAATACATATCCATTTACTTGAACCCATGCCACTGGATCAGCATACAAAATCTGTATGCAGTGTATAAACTGGGATTCAAATCCAAATTTCTGTAAGCAATGTCATGGAAAACTCCACTCTATACTATCAAAAGCTTTTCCCGCATCAAGAGACAATATAGCTCTATTACTTATGTTATAAGACGGGATCTCCAAATTAAGAAATAATTATCTAATATTTGTTGCTGTAGATCTATTTGGAATGAAACCCGATTCATCTATATGCACTTAGATTACAATTAGATTACTTTTGTCAATCTAGTGGCTAATGCTTTTGCCAATATCTTTACATCTGATTCAAGCAATGAGATTGGACGATATGATTCTGGGTTATTAGGGATCTTACCATATTTTAAAATTACTACAATTATTGCATCATTCATAAGAGGGAGGGCCATACTCCAATGCTACATTAAATTTCTCTAACAATTCTGGCAACAAGTACGCTCTATACAAGTTACAAATTTCACGTGGTAATCACTACCTGGAGCTCTATTTATTATTAGGCAGATTGGCAGCAGGGGTCTGGAGTTCCTGTTAACTCAGATTTATCCAGTGCCCTCCTGTCAGCTGACAATATTTCTAGTAGTACAATGGAAAACAAAAAGTTGCAATTCAGTCTCTTCATAAGATTCTTTACTAGTATACAGGTCTTTACAAAATCCACAAAACAAATTAAATCTCCAAAGTATTGCATTCAATTTTTGTCAGATTCTTGCAATTCTATCACATGGGCTAGTGGTTTTTGACCCTTTGCAATAGCGGCTAAAACAGGGCTCAAAATTTCAAGTCCTGAGCTACCAACCAAGCCTTAAGGGTTACTCGCCACCAATTGCCCCACCCAACACCTACCCTGCCCCTAAACACACCCTAATAAATGATCTCATGAAATTACACTTAAATGTTTAATGCAGAATTAAACTTACAAAAAAAAAGGAACCACAACTTTATCAGTGCCGCTTCACCTGTGCCCATCAATGCAGCCTACCTGAACATCGCTTTAACAGCTTTCATTAGAATTCCTGAGTGTTCCCATCGCTCATCGTCACATACAGCCCCGCCTCCTGGCCTGGGTACTTTGATGCACGTCAAATGTCCTGGCATTGGGCTGGTCATACGTCTATCAAAGTACTTGTGACAGGAGGCGGTGCTGTGTGTGACAGCGAGTGCGGGGAATGCCAACAACCAGCAATTCTAATGAAAGCTGTTACAGCGATGTTCCTCTGTGCTCTTCTATCTTCTGCCTGCTCTCCTCTCTTCCACGGAGCAATCACTGGAAGAACGGCTCCGATTCAATCCTGTCTGCCCGCTCCTTGACAGCCCATGCTCGCTAGCCCTCATTTTACACTCGCAAAAAGAGTAAGAGTGGAAAATTTGAGGGCTGGGCTAAAATATGTCCCGCGTTTTACCCCTTCCTCAAAATAAGGTTGCTGGAGAAAAAAACTTTTTTGCACTGTTTTTTTTTCTTTTTTTTTTACGAGAGCTTTCTGCATAAGCCCGTTTTTGTATCCATATTTGTTGAGTTTATTATATATTGGATTAGGCCTTCAGGACATCTTCAGCTACAGAACGATCCCAAGAGTACTTTTACTTTTGAAATTTGAGAGCTAAATAAGCCTCTAATATAGGCTTTTAAAGAGTCCCAATAAACCTGCAGTGATCCAGAAGGCTTGTTAAGACTATAGGCAGGTATATCACATAGGAAAACTTCCCTTGATGGAAAAAGTTCAAACCAGTAAAAGGTTTACTTCCCAAAAAGTATGACCCGAGTGCAAGATTAGCGCTAGAACTAATGGGAGTGGTCTGATAATCCCCTAGTCGCATAGGTCACCACAGATTATTGCTGGCAACATTGTAATGAACGCAAGGTATAATCTGTATAAGGCCCCATGGGTGTTGGAAAAACAGTAGAATCCCACTTATGGCATACTTTAGAGCAGGGATAGGCAATTAGCGGACCTCCAGCTGTTGCTAAACTACAAATCCCATCATGCCCCTGCCTCTGGGTGTTATGCTTGTGGCTGTCAAAGTCTTGCTATGCCTCATGGGACTTGTCATTCTGCAGTAGGAGGTCTGCTAATTGCATATCCCTGCTTTAGAGGATTCCATCCTCTGGATTCACAGCAGGAAACATACGCCTTCCAGACTCTGTAGTAGATTAGCCTGGAGGCTGGCTTTCTCGCATTAATGAGCGTAGAAACTGGACCCGAAAGCCCTAGTTTCTTCAAAATGTTGGTCTCAGTAGCCAGACCGGCAAATTTAGCTTCTGTAAGGAAGGATGGAACACTGGACTCTGCGACAGTAGGTCGTGACTGAGCGGAACCACCCAAGGTCTTCCTACCACCATTTTTATGATCTCGGCGTACCAAGACCTCCTAGGCCAATTTGGGGCCACTAGAAGTACTGGTATTCCCTCCTCCTTGATCCTGCCCAGCAATCTCTCTAAGTGAGTGATCATGGGGAATGCACAGAACAGTGAAAAGGGATTCCAAGGAATTGTCAGAACATCCGTTCCATAGGCCAGCTGATCTCTCGTCCTGGACACAAAAGTTGTCCAACTTTCTGTTGAGCCTGGAAGCTAGCAGGTCTACATCCGGGGTCCCCCTATCTCTGGCATATTGCCTGAAAGACATCGGGGTGGAGAGACCACTCTCCTGATGCCTCCTTGGTGATTGAAATAAGCTACTGCAGTAGCATTGTTGGATTGAATCCGAACCGGGTGGCCCTGTAACCTGTGTGTCCAGGTTCTGAGGGCCAAGTATACTGCCCCAATTTCCAGTATAATCGCTGGGCAGGCTCTCCTCAGTTTTGGCCCAGGTACCCCGGGCTGAAGCTTCTTCTAATACTGCTCCCCAGCCCAACAGGCTGGCATCCATCGACATCACCTTCCATGTGACTGGGAGAAAGGACCTTTCTTTCCGCAAGTTTTTGGTCATATGACCACCAACTGAAGCTTTGGCGCACCTGTGGAGACAGGCGCATGGGTAAATCCAGGGCTTGGCTTCTCCTGTTCCAGACAGCCAGAATGCCGCCCTGCAGTAGTCTCGAATGAAACTGGGTGTAAGGAACAGCCTCGAAGGAGACCACCATCTTTCCTAATAGCCTCATGCAAAGGTGAATTGATGGTCTCTTCTTCGTCCTGACTCCATTCTCTTAGGGACTTGATCTTTGGCTCTGGCAGGAATACCCTGCTTTGGGCTATATCTATGATCATGCCCAAGTACTCTACCCTTCTTAGGGCTTGTAGAGAGGATTTCTGTAGGTTTCCGATCCATCCTAAATGCTTCAGGTATCTCACTGTATTGAGCACTGCGTGATCTAGTCCTGTCACTGACTGATCTATCACAAGTAGATCGTCTAGATAGGCTGTCACTGTTATTCCCTGAGCTCTCAAGTTTGCCAACAGTGGGGCCAGAACTTCTGTAAATACCAGGGGTGCAGTGGCCAAACCAAAAAGGCAGATCCACAAACTGAAAGTGGCGATGCTCTCCTGCAAACCTTAGGAACTTTTGGTGAGTGGAATAAATACGCACATGTATATAGCTGTCCTTGATGTCTATAGAAGTCAAATGCTCCCCGCTTTGTAAAGTGGCAACCATGGACCGATAGGTTTATATTTGGAAATGGCAAATGTTCAGAAACTGGTTTAGAGATTTTAGGTCCAGAATGGGTCCGACGTCTCCATTTGGTTTTGGAACCACACGAGGTTTAAATACAGCAAATGATCCAAACCTTTGAAGAAAGAATCTCTATTGGATCTTTGCAGAACCCTGAACTTTCCAAACTGATAGGGTGGGGTCTCTCGAAATTCCAGCTTGTACCCCAGGGATACAGCAGAAACCACCCATTTGTCCTCGATCTATGTCTGCCAAGCTGCTGAAAACTGCCGAAGCTGTCCCCCCCATTCGGCTGAGCGGAGGCACCCCTTAAGGAAGATTTGAGGCTTTGCTAGTAAGCTCTTTGCCCCCACTGCTTCCTGTTCTTCTGGGCCTGGCCCTGGTCTTTAGCCTTTGCGGCTCTCTGAGAATACTGTTGCCACTGCCTGAAGGCAGATGTTCCAGGAGCTGGGGAGAGAGAACGCTTAAAACATGGAAGCTTGTTTTTCTTTTTCACCGGCAATAGAGTAGTCTTGCCGTTTGATATCTTTTGGATATACTTTGCCAAATCATCCCCAAAGAGGCGTTCACTATGGAAGGGAAAGCTGGTCAAAAGCTATTTTGATGGGGCTTCGGCTGACCAGTGTTTCAGCCAAAGAAATCTGCGCATGTGCACCAGCTGGAGCGCAAGGCGAGATGCTTGTTGAATAGAATCCCTGATGGCATCTAGTGTGAAACAAAGACCCTAGGCATAGTCTCCCATGTTTTTAAGCTTCCATGTTTTAAGCGTACCTGGTAAGGGGATGTGAGAGGGAGAGCTGCCAAAAATGCACAAAATCATAGGAGGGAAGGGGTATGAGAGCCGGATACCCAAAAGATGAGTTGCTGATTTTGACGTATGAGGACAACACGCTGTAGTGATATGCAAAGATAACAGACAGAACCAGACATGGCATGACACAACCTACCCGAGTGTCTGCGACCCCCCCTAGGAACAGTTTGGGAATTGGACAAAAGACTGGACTGACGCACCTGCCCAGAAGATCCAGCAACCTATGAACAAGAAAACAGCACCAAAAGATGATATCAGCCCAGACCCCTACCATTGTGGGCCGACACAGGGACATTGGTATCGAGTAAGGACTGCGCGGACCCGAGGGTAACACGGCAGTGAAACAGACTAATGCTGCTAGCTGGCCTGGCAGTGGGTAAGACTGATGAAGCCAACGGTGAACCGATTGGACGGCCAAAGCCCCCCCCAACTGTGGGCAGCGAAGAAGCGGACAAGAACCCTGATAAAATTATCCTTGCAGGCAAGAGACAGCCAAACGTAACAACGTTGAAACTTGCCACTGGACACCCCGATGGGCCGACCTACCCTCTTTGGAATGAAGGTGAAGAACCAGACCAAGCGCCCCCTAGAAACTGCCCCTGGAACATGACGAGAACGAAAGAATGACTGTCGCCGACGCCGAGATACAACCTACAACAGACTATGACAAGATAGGGACGAGGCCCGCGTGTGGGTCTGACAAATACTGCCCGCAGGGGCTGCCTGAAGCCCGGGGATGAGATTCCCACACTGCCCCTGGCAAGAAATATGCTTGGTTCAGACATGTTAAACCGAAGGTTTGACAAGACCAGTGAACCAAGGACAAAAAAATGTTAAGAGATTATCTGCATCTGTCCCTGGCATGGCGCCAAGACTGAGAACAGAACAATCAAAGCACGCTGAATCGCTTAGTTCTTGGACTTCAGGTTTTAGGGAGCCTGTGGCTGTTTATCACCGACTCTCTTGTCTGCCCCCACCTGTACTCACTGGAGAGTTGTGCTGTGGGTGGGCGTGAGACTGGCTCTGGCTCCCAGCGATTGTTGAGAGGCTGAACCAGCTGCCAATTTAGGCATCTGGGCAGATCCTGACCCTATTTCAGAGCCTGGACCAGCTCTGTGATGTCACGGGTCATAGGAAAGTGGCGCCGAAGACAAGGTATGTCTTATTCCGCCTGGTGTCAACGTCACTCATGGAGCATGCACAGTCAACGAACACACTTCCTGGTGTATCTACAAATTTTTTTGGATACACCTGGAAATACATTCATTGAGGGATGTTGGCACCAGGCAGAGGACATTGTTCCCAGTCATCGCAGCCACTTTCCGATAGGACGGATAAGTCCCAGCTTCAATACAGCGCCTTACACCATCTCTTTGGCTGTCACCTGTTGGCTTCCCTCATGGTAAGACGCTGCGCCCCAGTGCTGGGAATCTTGTCACTTTGGCCTGTCTCCTACTTGCTCTTCTGAGTGTAACTCAACTTGTTTACTACTACACTATGGTGGCCTTTGCGTCTGTTTTGCTCTTCCCTTAAATGAAACTTGAACCTACTCACTGTACATACAGTGCTCCCAAAAAAATTGTAAATAGTTACCACTGTCCTTGGCTCTCGTTACTGATGGGCCCGGGGGATTTTTAAATCGCAGTATGATCAAGCTATTTTAAAAATACGTTCTTCTCATATGCATGTGTTTTTACCTTTAATGGCATATAGAGAAAAACGCATTATAACAACTAGAGTGAATGGTTCAAAAGGTATATCCAATTTTTTATTTTAAGTTTATAACATAGTGGGGACGGATTAAGACAGCTTTCAGTGCTTAGAGAGATTTAGCCGTGCTTGCTGTCCTGCTGATCAATTGCTACCAAACTTTAAAATGAGGTTAACTATAAGCAACAGACAGAAATAATGCTTTTCTGTTGAGGGGAGAGGAAAGCAAGAACCTCTGATATTTTTGTATCTGCATCCCGGTTGTAGATTTTGCCTTGTGCGAGATCCAGAAGAAATGGCTGCACACCACCGATTGCTTTAGACAGACACAGAAATGTGGCTATTTGTGTCTTTTTAACATGTATTTGCTCTTGAAGATTTCTTCTGGAGGCATTGTGTGGCGGTGGCGAGCCATGGCAAACACCCATGTGTAGAAATCTGTTAGCTGGTTAAATCTCATCTGGAGTGGTATTTTCTTCTGCACTTGTGTTAGATCCCACAGTGGCTGCAATCCAATTGCAGATACACAGACATCTTTTGCAAAGCTTTAACAAGGGTAACAGAGTCATACAGGAAATGCAATTAGGCAATCTGGTAATCACAATTCTATTAAAAAAAAAAACTGCTTCAATCGGAAATTGTCAACTGCTTTTGCATAAAGCGGTTTGCATTTGGGCATTCTGTTTAGTGCCTTGTTTTTGAGATGCTGAGGAAAATAAGATTGGCAATTATTTTTATTACCATTTGGACTCATTAAAAAAGCTAAAATTAGGCATTACAAAGTAATAGCTGTTTTTTGGGAGGTGGGTTTAGACACAGTATGTCTTTATCCAATTATACTGGATAAATATGCTACTGTTACAATCCACAGATTGAATGTGCCCCAAGAAAGCTAAAAAATGCATTATATACAAAAAAAAATGTATATATGTTGTGACAGGAAGTCAGGTAAATCTGTGGGTGTTGTCACAGACAGGAGATACATTTCTGCCTTGTTTAGACAATACACCAATTACTACCAGGTGTCGGCTGCAGAAATAGCCAGAAAGGTTTAGGGCGTTGGAAAACTTCAGCTGTTCAGAATGAGGCAATTAAAGCCGCTATAAGTCATCCAAAGGATGACTACTGATTGCTGCATCCTAAGGCTTTTTGAGTGAAGGAGAGCAGTCAGAAAAACTTCTGAAGAGGTGATGTGGTTGTTGATTTTTCTGTGTGATAAAAATCAAAAAGACTATTGTTTTTCTGCTGTTTGACCAGCAGTGTCTGCCCAGCAGTAGGCTGTGCCAGACTCCATAGGTAGGTTCCTGTGTTGTGAAGATAGAGGCCCCACATGGCAAGGGTTTATTTTATGTTTTGTTTATGCCGTTTTGATGCTTGCTCTTGTATCCAGCAATATGGAAGAATAAACCGTATCCTTTGTTTTCAACCATCCTCAACTGCCTTTCTGTATAGTTCAGCGTGTAGTGAACCCATCCAGGGGGTCACACACACCCGCTACCGAGCGAATCCCTCACAATGTATATGTACTAAGAAAGTCCTTAATGGATATTTCTCGCAGTGATGCTCAGCTATATTTCCACCTTCACCGCAAATAGTGCCTACGCCGTCACCGGATAAAATGGCCACTCACCAGAAATGGACCCAGAAATCTGCCTTTGGTTCATATGGATAACCACTCCCTCTCTCAGGTTTATCAGCAATCACTCTCAATGCTTTGGCTGTAGTCTCGTTCTATATCCACTCATGTAACATATAAAAGACTCGCGTTCAGGAGGAAGGGCTCCGCCTATGTGTTCGCCGGCCGGCAACAAACTTTTTTATGTGCCTACAATACTCCTATACAATGTGAGTACGTTTTTAACTTTGTGTATTAATAAATAACCTTTGCGGGATTACACTATGTCTGCTATTCTCTATACATGACCGCGTGGTGGTGTCTGGTGTTTGGCTGATGGACTGGAGTCCGGGTCTGCTGTGTTCCATCTAGGAAGTGAATTTCCCTGCAAAGGCCGCGGCTGGGCTATAGCCGACTGCTGTCATTTATAGTCCATCTGGTAAGCTGCTAATACAACTGGTGGTGGGTCTCACCGAAGAGTGAAGTGTGAGGTGTATCACGTGGTGACTGTTACATCCCGCCCCAAGCAGATACATATCTCTCCAAAGCTGTATATAACATAGACTCTTTTTTATCTTTAATTTGTGAGGAAGAACTTTTGTTACCCAATTGGGATTGAGGACTATCGGTTCACACTGTGTCCGGATGTCATGGCGCAGCTCTAACCCCCCCGTTTTTATATAAAAGACTATCATGGTGTAGTATATCAAAGAATTTATGATTAAAACTATTCCACTCACATGTAAAAGTGCCTGGGAGCCACTGAGCTAATCCAGCCTTAAATAGGAGTATACAAATGTACGAGTTTGTCCTGGTCCGCACGTGTGATGCCTCACTTTGTTGCCTGCGTTCCCAGCCTCATATATATATATATATATATATATATATTACATTTCTAGTTTTCTTGGGGCACATTCAATCTGTGGACTGTAACAGTAGCATATTTGAAATCTTTTTGGATTTATTTCACATTTTTTTCGATGGATTGAAAAATTCATATGTTATAGTTTGGCACAGGGCACTGTACTGGTATTTATTGCACACTATTTGTTGTTGTTTGAATATTAATTAATCATAGACACGTGTACATACTTTGTTTTTTGAGTAAAAAGTTCACAGGATCAGTCGTGGTAAAATGTTTAAATATAAGTTAGCGCAATTTACTTCACATATGCACAAATCTAAATCCAACCTTTGAGGTTGCACTTTTATTGCAGCAAGACTTAACCACTTAATCACCGCCCTATAGCCGAAATACAGCTATAGGGCGGTTCCTGTACTCTAACAGGACGTCCATGGACGTCCTCCGTTAGAGTCAGGTGTGCGCGCCCAACCGGGCGCGCACACGCGATCACCGGTGCTCACCGGGTCCACGGGACCCGCAGCACCGATGATCGCGGTAAGGAGCCAATGGCGGCGGCTCCTTACCACGTGATCGCGCCGTCCAATGACGGCGCGACCACGTGTGTAAACAAATCTGACGTGCGTCAGATCCGCGCGCCCGAGCGGGCGCGCACACGCGGTCACGGCGCTCGGCGGGTCCACGGGACCCGCAGCGTCAGTGATCTCGGTAAGGAGCCAATGGTGGCGGCTCCTTACCACGTGATCGCGCCGTCCAATGACGGCGTGATCACATGTAAACAAACCGCGTCACTTGCTGACGCCGGTTCTTCCCTCCTCTCGCTGTACCGATCGGTACAGCGTGAGAGGAGAGCGCGGATGGCTGCAGCAGTGTGGGATGGATCTGTGACTATTGCAGTCACAGATCCATCCATCCCTGCTCAGCCATCCCTGCATTAACTCCTTCCTTCCCTGCGCAAAACTCTGCATACCCCCCCCAATACTCTGCATACCCCCCCCCAATACTCTGCATAACCCCCCCCAATACTCTGCATAACCCCCCCCAATACTCTGCATAACCCCCCCCAATACTCTGCATACCCCCCCCAATACTCTGCATACCCCCCCCAATACTCTGCATACCCCCAATACTCCTCAATACTCTGCATACCCCCAATACTCCTCAATACTCTGCATACCCCGCAATACTCCGCAATACTCTGCAATACTCCGCAGTACCCCGCAATACTCCGCAGTACCCCGCAATACTCCGCAATACCCCGCAATACTCCGCAGTACCCCGCAATACTCCGCAGTACCCCGCAATACTCCGCAGTACCCCGCAATACTCCGCAGTACCCCGCAATACTCCGCAGTACCCCGCAATACTCCGCAGTACCCCGCAATACTCCGCAATACCCCGCAATACTCCGCAGTACCCCGCAATACTCCGCAGTATACCCCGCAATACTCCGCAATAGCAATACCCCGCAATACTCCGCAGTACCCCGCAATACTCCGCAGTACCCCGCAATACTCCGCAGTACCCCGCAATACTCCGCAGTACCCCGCAATACTCCGCAATACTCCGCAATACTCCGCAGTACCCCGCAATACTCCGCAATACTCCGCAATACCCCGCAATACCCCGCACAATACCCCACAATACTCCACAATACTCCGCAATAGCAGTACCCCGCAATACTCCGCAGTACCCCGCAATACTCCGCAGTACCCCGCAATACTCCTCCGCAATACTCCGCAGTACCCCGCAATACCCCGCAGTACCCCGCAATACCCCACAATACTCCGCAATACCCCGCAGTACCCCGCAATACTCCGCAGTACCCCGCAATACTCCGCAGTACCCCGCAATACCCCGCAGTACCCCGCAATACCCCGCAATACTCCGCAATACCCCGCAATACCCCGCAATACTCTGCAATACCCCGCAATACTCCGCAATACTCCGCAATACTCCGCAGTACCCCGCAATACTCCGCAGTACCCCGCAATACTCCGCAGTACCCCGCAATACTCCGCAGTACCCCGCAATACTCCGCAGTACCCCGCAATACTCCGCAGTACCCCGCAATACTCCGCAGTACCCCGCAATACTCCGCAGTACCCCGCAATACCCCGCAATACCCCACAATACTCCACAATACCCCGCAGTACCCCGCAATACTCCGCAGTACCCCGCAATACTCCGCAGTACCCCGCAATACCCCGCAATACTCCGCAGTACCCCGCAATACCCCGCAGTACCCCGCAATACTCCGCAGTACCCCGCAATACTCCGCAATACCCCGCAATACCCCGCAATACCCCGCAATACCCCGCAATACCCCGCAATACTCTGCAATACCCCGCAATACTCCGCAATACTCCGCAGTACCCCGCAATACTCCGCAGTACCCCGCAATACTCCGCAGTACCCCGCACAATACTCCCGCAC
Source organism: Rana kukunoris (assembly GCA_029574335.1). Classification (NCBI taxonomy): domain Eukaryota; kingdom Metazoa; phylum Chordata; class Amphibia; order Anura; family Ranidae; genus Rana; species Rana kukunoris. The sequence goes on from CM056052.1 coordinate 229,471,780, forward strand.
AATACTCCCGCACAATACCCCCCCCCAATACTCTGCATAACCCCCCCCAATACTCTGCATAACCCCCCCCAATACTCTGCATAACCCCCCCCAATACTCTGCATACCCCCCCCAATACTCTGCATACCCCCCCCAATACTCTGCATACCCCCAATACTCCTCAATACTCTGCATACCCCCAATACTCCTCAATACTCTGCATACCCCCGCAATACTCCGCAATACTCTGCAATACCCCGCAATACTCCGCAATACTCCGCAATACTCCGCAGTACCCCGCAATACTCCGCAATACTCCGCAGTACCCCGCAATACTCCGCAGTACCCCGCAATACTCCGCAGTACCCCGCAATACTCCGCAGTACCCCGCAATACTCCGCAATACCCCCAATACTCCGCAATACTCCGCAATACTCCGCAGTACCCCGCAATACTCCGCAGTACCAATACTCCGCAGTATACCCGCAAGTACCCCGCAATACTCCGCAGTACCCCGCAATACTCCGCAGTACCCCGCAATACTCCGCAATACTCCGCAGTACCCCGCAATACTCCGCAGTACCCCGCAATACTCCGCAGTACCCGCAATACCCCGCAATACTCCGCAGTACCCCGCAATACTCCGCAGTACCCCGCAATACTCCGCAAGTACCCCGCAATACTCCGCAGTACCCCGCAATACTCCGCAGTACCCCGCAATACTCCGCAGTCCGCAATACCCCGCAGTACTCCGCAATACTCCGCACCCCGCAATACTCCGCAGTACCCCGCAATACCCCGCAATACCCCGCAATACTCCGCAATACCCCGCAATACTCCGCAATACTCCGCGCAATACTCCGCAAGTACTCCGCAGTACCCCGCAATACTCCGCAGTACCCCGCAATACTCCGCAGTACCCCGCAATACTCCGCAGTACCCCGCTCCGCAGTACCCCGCAATACTCCGCAGTACCCCGCAGTACCCCGCAATACCCCACAATACTCCAATACCCCGCAGTACCCCGCAATACTCCGCAATACTCCGCAGTACCCCGCAATACCCCGCAATACTCCGCAGTACCCCGCAATACCCCGCAGTACCCCGCAATACTCCGCAGTACCCCGCAATACTCCGCAATACCCCGCAATACCCCGCAATACCCCGCAATACTCTGCAATACCCCGCAATACTCCGCAATACTCCGCAATACTCCGCAGTACCCCGCAATACTCCGCAGTACCCCGCAATACTCCGCAGTACCCCGCACAATACTCCCGCACAATACTCCCGCACAATACTCCCGCACAATACTCTGCACCCCCGCGTACCCCCGCGCAATACTCCCCCGCGCAATACTCCCCCGCGCAATACTCCCCCGCGCAATACTCCCCCGCGCAATACTCCCCCGCGCAATACTCCCCCGCGCAATACTCTGCAATCTTTTTTTTTAGGCTTCCCAGCCTAGAGGGGAGATGTGGGGTCTTATTGACCCCATATCTCACTGTAAAGAGGACCTGTCATGCTATATTCCTATTACAAGGGATGTTTACATTCCTTGTAATAGGAATAAAAGTAACCAAAACATTTATTTTTGGGGAAAAAGGTGTCAAACTAAAATAAATAAAGTAAAATGAACAATAAAAAAATAAAAAAAAAATTACAGCGCCCCTGTACCCGTGTGCTCGTATACAGACGCGACCGCACACGTAAGTCCCGCCCACATATGAAAACGGTGTTCAAACCACACATGTGAGGTATCGCTGCGAACGTTAGAGCGAGAGCAATAATTTTGGCCCTAGACCTCCTCTCCAACTAAAAAGATGTAACCAGGAAAAACATTTAAAGCGTCGCCTATGGGGATTTTTAAGTCGCGTAGTTTGGCGCCATTCCACAAGCGTGTGCAATATTGAAGGGTGACATGTTGGGTATCTATTTACTCGGCGTAACTTCATCTTTCATATTATGCAAAAACATTGGGCTAACTTTACTGTTTTTTTTTTTTTAAGCACAAAACTGTTTTGTTTCCAAAAAAAAAACGCGTTCAAAAAATTGCTGTGCAAATACAATGCGAGATAAAAAGTTGTAACGGCCGCCATTGTATTCTCTAGGGTCTTTGCTAAAAAAGCATATATAATGTTTTGGGGTTCTATGTAATTTTCTAGCAAATAAATGATGATTTTTCCATGTAGGAGAGAAATGTCAGAATTGGTCTGGGTGTTCCAGAACGCCTGATGGCGTTCCCTGCATGTTGGGCCTCTGTATGTGGCCACGCTGTGTAAAAGTCTCACACATGGGGTATCGCCATACTCGGGAGGAATAGCAGAATGTGTTTTGGGGTGTAATTTGTGGTATGCATATGCTGTGTGTGAGAAATAACCTAATAATATGAACATTTTGTGGAAAAAAAAATTAAAATAAAAAAATCTTGATTTTGCAAAGAATTGTGGGGAAAAAATGACAACTTCAAAAAACTCACGATGCCTCTTTCTGAATACCTTGGAATGTCTTCTTTCCAAAAAGGGGTCATTTGGGGGGTATTTGTACTTTTCTGGCATGTTAGGGTCTCAAGAAATGAGAGAGGCTGTCAGTACATCAGATGTGATCAAATTGATCAATTTTCAGTAATTGGTACCATAGCTTGTAGACCCCATAACTTTCACCCAGACTAAATATTATCCAATTTTTTTTTTTTTTGTTACCAAAGATATGTAGCAGTATACATTTTAGGCCAAATTTATGAAGAAAAATTACTTTTTTGCAAAATTTTATAATAGAAATGAAGAAAAATTCATTTTTTTACAAAATTTACGTTCTTTTTTCATTTATAGCGAAAAAAATAAAAACCGCAGAGGTGATCAAATACCACCAAAAGAAAGCTCTATTTGTGGGAAAAAAAGGACAAAAATTTCATTTGGTTAGAGTGTTGTATGACTGAGTTATTGCCATTCAAACTGTGAGAGCACCGAAAGCTGAAAATTGGTCTGGTTATTAAGGGGGTTTAAGTGCCCAGTGGTCAAGTGGTTAATAATATTGATATTATCTTCTGTATTTTTTGGTCAACAAGCATACCAAATAAAATAACTGGATAGATTTATAAACAGTCTCAGAGCATAGAAACAGTAAACACCAAACACAGTTGCAGCAATTAGCAATGTTCATGGTCGTGGCCCTCTGACTTAGAGTCGGTTCACACTAGGGCGACCAGCACGACTTTCAGAAGCAACTTCAACACGACTTCAGCATGAACCACAGGGCGATCTGGGGAGATTTACAACATGACTTGAAGTCCTTTTCAGGTCAGGAGAAATTCCAGTGGCCCAGTGGCCAATAAAACAACAATCAGCTCTGGGAGAGAGAGGGGGAGGGAGAGGTTAGCCTGAGAAATGTATGTTATCTTCCTGGAAAGTAGCTTCAATTAAGACAGTGATCAGACTTGGAAGCGACTTCCATTGAAATCAATGGGTACAAATCGCCTAGAAGTCTGATTGAAGTAGTACAGGAACCTCTTCTGAAGTTGGAGCGACTTAAGTAGTGTGTATTAACACCGCTCCCAGTCACTTACATTGCTTTTCTGGACAGCACAACTTGGGACGACTTGAGACTACTTCAAGTCGGATCCCAAGTCGCCCCAGTGTGAACCGACTCAGAGTGATGTGGATCACATAAACACGCGACAAGACTTACAACATAAATAGACCTGAAGTGTGCCTTGGTGGTCTGGTCAGTATGCCAAGAAAAGGGGGCATACCCAAAGTAAATAATGGGTAGTTGTTGAAGGATATGCTGAGAAGTGCCCTGAAAAAAGGAAGGACTGGAGGGTGTCGAATGCGATTGAATGCGCAGACTCACGTACATGAGGTGAGCTGGGAAGAGTCGGCCCAGTGACGTGTAGTACTGCACACTGAACCGACAAAGAGCATGTGTGAGTGGGCTGCTTAAATACCCTCCGGGCTCCTCCCATAAACTCAGGCCACCATACTGGCCTTATTTATGGTCGTGGCCCTCTGACAGAGTGATGTGGATCACATAAACCCGCGACAAGACTTACAACATAAATAGACCTGAAGCGTGCCTTGGTGGTCTGGTCAGTATGCCAAGAAAAGGGGGTAAAAGACTCAGATAGGGAAATAGCTTATATTGATTTCTTGTATTTATTGAGCCAGCTTGGAAAAGGCTTGTGCCATTTCTTCCTGAGGATTTGGGATGTATGTGGCAAAACAAGGAGACTGCCCATCAGCCTGGTATCTTGATTACGTGGTCTGGTACTCCCTGTTGGGAGGCAGTTGAGGCTGCTCTAATTCGGAAAGAATGTCCAGAGAACTGACTGGGGTTTGAAGCCCAAGTTGCTTAGGATTCTGACATGCTTGACAAACTGGCTGCCACTCAGGGAGCTGGTTTAGAAAGGGTAGCAACAAGCTACCATCAGATTGGCTGGGTAGATGGAGCAGTAGTCGGTCGAGCACCGTCACTGGGCGTCAGGCATTGTTAGTCTGAAACAGGTTGATGTCAACCCCCGGGGCTGGTTTGTTGCGTTTGCAGACAGAGTGTAGGTGTTCGAAAGCGAGTCGGGTGGCGTCGGAGCAGTGTCTGACTGCCAGAGCCACTGAGTGTAAATTCACTAGGTAGTAGGGAACCATAGAAGGCCTGGTAGATGGCTGCTTGGGTGACTATGCTGGGCAAGGCCCTAAATGGGGAACGAGTAAGAATTTCAGACATGTCCCTAAAGAGGGCACTCTTGAAAGGTAGGCGCTTGCCACTGACCTACAGGGTATACAGAAGCACCAACCTGTAGAGGGACTTGACTGCATGGGCTCGAGAATACTGACAGTTTACTGGGGTCCTGCAGGGACAGGAAATGCTGGACGCCAACTAGATATGGCGTGATAGTATTGTGAGAAAGGGTCAGCTGCATGTGGCAATACGATATGAAAGCTAGGACGTGTCAAACGTTGCCCATTGCTGCTCCGAGGCAAATGGCCAAAAATTAGCGGTTAGTGTTCCAAGCAGTGCGATAGGCCTTCAGTGTGTTGCGTGCCAAGGAGTGGTTAATAAGCTGGGTTGATTTGGTGAGATGCTACTTCAGTCCATCGTCAGCAATGATCAGGGTGGGACAGGGATGGTTATTGGGTCGGCTCCAGGCTCTTGCTGGAAAAACAAAGTAAGGTTGGAATGGGACAGAGCATCAGCTACGATTTTGCATTTGCCTGGAACATGTCTACAGACATGATATTAAACTGGTGACGAAGTGACAGCTGCGCGAGCCTGCGCAGGAAGGACGTGATGGGGAGAGGCTTGATCTACCTTAATTGATGAAGTCGGCTGTGGCCTGATTGTCTGTGGTGAAGAACACTGTCAGTTCAAGTGTGGCCCAGACCTGGGCAGCTGCCACAATGGGGTACAGCACGAGGCGTGATGAAGACTGGGTGAAGCAGAAATTTAAGAGAATTTCTGGGTTTGGAGAACCAGTGGCGGACGAAAAATGCACGCAAAAGCCTGTGGTGGTAGCTCGGCTGACACTGCCAGGATGAAGATTGAAATGCTGTTCTATTAGGTGGGGAAGTTGTCCCACATAGCTAAAGTCTGCTACTGATGCTTGGTCTAGTTTGAGAACTTGGACTGGATCTTGCATTGGTGTGAAAAAATCAAGACAATACACAGGTGCTCAACAAGACGATATACGTGCACTTGCAGACCAACGTGCACTCGCAGACCAACGTGCACTCGCTGGTGCTGGATGAAAACCTGAACTAACTGCAGGGAAAAATACAGGGAAAAGATGAGTGGCCCGTGTGCCACTAAAGATGAATGGCCAACTAGGTGCCACTGTGTGTTTGTGTGGCTGATTGTTTGTCACTGAGGTGTGTTTGCAAGTTTAGTTTGTATTCGGGTTTGCGCGTGGTGCGCGCTGCAAAGTGTTTTATACTACTGCAGACAATATTATGTGGTTGCAAGGGTGTCAGTGAGTGTCAGGTTGCTGGGATGATATTTGTGGTCTCAAGTGAGTGTCGGGCTGCTGAGATGACTATGTATGGCTGCAAAAATCTGAACGGGTGTCAGGTTGCTGAGACGATATTGCATTTGCAATGGTGTCAAATGAGTGTCAGTTTGCCAAGACGACTTTGTATGGCTGCAAAGGTCTGAACGGGTGTTAGGTTGGTGAGACGAGATTGTGTGGTTGCAAAGGTCTAGATGAGTGTGAGGTAGCTGCGATGATATTACATTTGCAAGGGTCTCAAATTAGTGTCAAGTTGCTGAGACAATATTTTTTATTTTTTTTATGAAAAAACGACTGTGAATGAAACGCTGGTAAACATAAGTTACCACGTCTGGCAGTGTTTACAAGCCGTTACAGGCATTGGTGTTTCGAATGCCTCTGAACATCCGACTGAACACATTATTTTTATTTTATTTTTTTCCCAGGAAGGTTTTTAACTCAACTGCCTAGAAACGACTATAATGATCATGTGTAGATGTACTGATAACATTGGGGGCGGCTGAAAAAACACCCAACTGTTCCTAAACGTCCGTTTACCAACATCAGTGTACATGAGGCCTAAGCCAATTTGCCTGGCTGCAAGGAACTCAATGAATGCCAGATGGCTGGGGCGAGACTGCGTGGTCACAAAGGTCTTCGAGTGGGAGGTTGCAAGGGTCTTAATGAGTGTGGGGCTGCTGAGATGGTATTGCGTTAGCAAGGGTCTCAACAAGGGTGTCAGGCTGCTGAGACGATTTTGTGTGGTTGCAATGGTCTCAATAGGTGTCAGGTCCCTGGGCCGAGATTGCGTGGTGGCAATTTTTTTTTAGCGTTTTTTTTATTATATATAAATATTTTTTGTAAGGGTCATGTGTTGCAAGGGTCTTAACAAGGGTGCGGGCTGCTAAGGTGATTTTGCATGGTCACAAGGGTCTCAATGAGTGTGAGGGCTGCCGAGACGATATTTCATTTGCAAAGGTCTCAACAAGGGTGTCAGGCTGCTGAGATGATTTTGCATGGTTGCAATGGTCTCAGCAGGTGTCAGGTTGCTGGGCCGAAATTGTGAGGTGGCAATTTTTTTTCTGCACTTTTATATTTCTTTTTGCTTTTTTTTTTTTCGTTTTGTAAGGTTCATGTGTTGCAAGGGTCTTAAGGGTGTCAGGCTGCCGAGACGATATACGCGTGGTTGCAAGGATCTCAATGAGTGTGAGGGCTGCTGAGACGATATTTCATTTGCAAAGGTCTCAACAAGGGTGTCAGGCTGCTGAGACAATTTTGCATGGTTGCAATGGTCTCAACAGGTGTCAGGTTGCCGAGGGGCTGAGATTGCGTGGCGGCAAATATTTTTTTTTTGCGTTTTTTTTTTGCATTTTAATATATAGATTTTATTTTGCATTTTGTAAAGGTCATGTGTTGCAAGGGTTTTAACAAGGGTGTCAGGCTGCTGAGATGATTTGCATGGTTGTAAGGTCTCAATCAATAAGAATTGGGTTACTGAGAAAGGATAGAAACACCTGGTTTGTTTGTACCTTAAGCAAGCAGTATAAGGTAGAATGACAACGGCTGTTTGAATCGTAGGTTTCATAGGGGCCACTAATGAACGATATGGGAGACAACGAATGGTAGCAAATTGATAGGACATAAAGAATGTAATAACAAATTTTACTTGCGGCAGTGGGCCATGCGAGTGAGTTTGCGGTGGACTGTGGCTGGAGTGAAACATGTAGGAAAGGTGTAGCGTGATGCCATGCATGGGGCAAAACAACAAGGTTTGGTGTAGAAAATAGAACACGAGAAGTGCGTACGAATATTTTATAAGCTCCACTGTGGGAACCGAACATATGATGCGGGTGACACCATGAGTGGCCACGAATTTTGACATGACAAACAAGCTAGCGAATCCTACCTGGGACAGTGAACATGCTACTGGGTTTCCTTGGACTGGAGTGGATGTGCAACACATACGAAGAGTGTGGTGTGGTGTGGCGCCATGCATGATGCACAGGCAATAACTTTGGTAAATAAATGAGAGAGAAGAACCGTGTACAAACAATTCGTAAGTTCCGCTGCGGAAACTAAAACCCATGGCATGGGGGAAACATAGAATGGCAATGGTGGAAAGTATGCAATGTATCTGATACAAAACGGTTATAAAGAGAAATGACTGATACAAAAACGGTTGTAAAATGCATGAAACAAATCCGATACGAATCTGAAGTAAGGAGTGTTAAACAAATCTGCTGTGAATTGGTTGTAGAGTGTATGCTACTCCTAGCTGTGAAACCTAACACCTACCAGCCACCTATCCCCCCAGGCTAATCAAGTGCAGACAAGGCAGCAGGTGACTTCAATTACCACCTCGAACTGCCAAAGAACCCATACAAAGAATATATGCTAATCTCCAAATGAATGAGACAGCAAGCATGGACACTGAATATACAAATAGTTTGCTTGGCAGGAGGAAGTTAAATATGTACCAAGCTTGTAGTAACTAAGATGTTAGAACATGAGCAACAATAACTCAGAGGCAGATTTTTACAAAAGAAATGCAGGATAGGAAGCATAAAGAATTGCAAGATTGCACATGATACAAAAGGTTTAAATACAACCTGCGACAGTAAGCGGGAACCCACCGTCTAAGACCATGAACGGAGAAGCCGCAATGCACTTGCGATGTCGAATGCGATTGAATGCGCAGACTCACGGACATAAGGTGAGCTGGAAAGAGTCGGCCCAGTGACGTGTAGTACTGCACACTGAACCGACAAAGAGCATGTGTGAGTGGGCTGCTTAACCACTTGAGGCGCCGCATATGCTCAATTGATGGCAGCTTTGGGGATCTGAATTTCCAAGCTGCCGTCAATTGACGGCATAGTTTTTCCCGGCCACTGGGGGGCGCGCGCGTGCACCCGGCGCGTCCCCGAGATGCCGATGCGCGTGCCTGGCGGTCGCGATGTCTGCCAGGTACCCGCTGATCGGCAGTTTTAGAGCAGGGACGTGAAGCTCTGTGTGAAAAAAACAGAGCTCCACGTCCTGTCAGGGAGAGGTGACAGATGCTGTTTCTCTTGTACATAGGGAGACAGCATCGGTCACCTCCCCCAGTCATCCCCCTCCCCCCACACAGTTAGAATACACCCAGGACTCACATTTAACCCCTTCCTCACCCCCTAGTGTTAACCCCTTCACTGCCAGTCACATTTATACAGTAATTAGTGCGTTTTTATAGCACTGATCGCTGTATAAATGTGAATGGTCCCAAAAATGTGTCCTTCGCAATATCGCAGTCCTGACAAAATTCGCAGATCGCCGTATGACTAGTAAAAAAAAAAACAAACAAAAAAAAAAATTGTCAGAATTCTATCCCTTATTTTCTAGCCACTATAATCTTTGCGCAAACCAATTACTATACGCTTATTGCGATTGTTTTTTTTACCAAAAATATGTAGAATACATATCGGCCTAAACTGAGAAAAAAAAAATATTTTTTTAAAAAAATTAGATTTTTATTATAGCAAAAAGTAAAAAATTGTGTTTTTTTAAAAAATGTCGCTCTTTTTTGATTATAGCGCAAAAAAACAAAAACGCAGAGGCGATCAAATATCACCAAAAGAAAGCTCTATTTGTGGGGGAAAAAAAGGACGTCAATTTTGTTTGTAAGGCACGTCGCACGACCGCACAATTTTAATTTAAAGCGACGCAGTGCTGAAAGCTGAAATTTCGCCTGGGCAAGAAGGGGGTATATGTGCCCAGTAAGCAAGTGGTTAAATACCCTCCGGGCTCCTCCCATAAACTCAGGCCACCATACCGGCCTTCTTATTTATCAGGCTTAAATGGTAAAGTGCAACAAGATACAACCATTTAAATGCAACACTGAGAAATTCTGGTACGATGGTATCCGTTGTCTTCTGCCAACAATGATGGGGCCCATGGATAGTGATGAGTTCTTATAGGCCATTTAAGTTAAACAGATAGGCAATTATAGTGCTTGCAATAGACGGTTCTCAGTAACTGAGGTGTCTTGATGCAGTGCCTCTAGACCATGGGTCTTCAAACTACGGCCCTCCAGTTGTTCAGGAACTACAATTCCCATCATGCCTAGTTATGTCTGTGAATGTCAGTGTGTTACAATGCCTCATGGGATGTGTAGTTCTACCACAGCTGGAGGGCCGTAGTTTGAGGATCCCTGCTCTAGACTGATGGATGACAGAAAAGTTTGGCATACGTCCGTTCACCAACGAGGATAACACCACCTCCACGGAAACAGGGTGCTGCACAGGCTCTTAACTGTCAGTAGGGAGATAAAGCATAGCCACCCATCAGGCTGACAGTTTAGACAGCGTAGATGCGATGAGATGGATAATGGAAGTCTCAGAGTGAGGAAGCATGGGTGAGGTCCCAACCCAGTGATCTGCGCATCACATTAATGCAGATCAGCTAAGCATTGTGGCAGTCGGCTAGGCCACAGAAACCCACTGTAGGTTTGAAGAAACAGTCCCCAACTGTCCTGCTGAGAGTTGCATACTGAGAGAATGAGCCCGCCACTCAGTTAAAAATATTTGCTCCCCCAGAACCTCCCTTGCTTCACCAGCCTTCTGGTATGTGCAGTCAGCACTCGGGAACACAGTATGTATTTACAGGTCCAAGATCCTCTGCTATCCATATATTGCTGACTCTGAAACAGGGATGTAGTTATTCAAACTCTAGAGAGAGTTAGGCTTAATCCACAGTCCCGCTTGCAAGGGTCCCTGAATTTTATTAGATCATAGCCAGCACATGGCTACACAATATTTTGGAACGTTGGAGGGTACAGACCACCTTGTGGGGGGAAGGAGGCCCTGGGTCTTAGGACAACTTTGTCCATGTGCAACACTAATATCCCATCCACACCTTTTTCTATTTACCAAAAAGGTAGGCTTGCTGGATATTGATATACCCAAGTGATTATTAAATGGTAATGGCTGAGCTTCTTGTTTCACAAAAAACATATAGGTTTCTCAGTATATTGGTACTATTTTTTTTTTTCTTAATTCAGCTCATGTTTTGTCCTCAATTTTCTCTTGATAATCATCTATTGCGGTAACTGCATCTTTAAATCCCACTGCATGGCATTTGTTAGTTGCACCCAGCGTATTAATATGACTACCTAACTGTATTTTGACATGGAAAAACCATGTATGGTAATTATGTATGTACATTGTTTCTTACTGGGACGGTTAAAACTTCAATAATTTTTTTATTAAAATGAAATGGAAATGTTCAGTTAGGTAAACTTTACATCTATAGAAACCAGAAAAGCCATTGGAAGAAATGAGGCAATGACTGACCTGGTATGCGATTAAGTGAAGTACTTCCAGATCCAGAATGCTGTTGAGGTTCAAGTGGAAACCATGAAATTGTTCCACTGTAGTAACTGGGGTGATAATTCCTGGGACAAACGTCAAAGACAGAGAATAATGCACGCTTAGGAGCCTGAAGGGGTGGGTGAAGGGGATGGTTGTCAGTAGGGTTGTCCCGATACTAGTATCGGTATCGGGTCCGATACCGAGTATTTGCGGGAGTACTTGTACTCCCGCAAATACCCCCGATGCCTAATCCGGATACTTTTTTTTTTTTTTTTTGGAGTGGGAGCGGAGAGTGGGCGGAGAGCGGGCAGGAACCGATCGCAGAGGAGACTGAGGGGGCAGCGAGGAAGGCGGAGTGGAGGCGGAGAGGAAGTCGGAGAGGAAGCAAAGAAGAAAGCGGAGAGCAGAGCAGTCCCCAGGTATGTATAAAATCACACTGGATCATTGGAGAGCTGCTGCTGCCGCCCTCTAGCTGTTCGGCGCTTAAGCCAGGGAACATAACAGCTTTCATTTGAATAGCTGCTGTTCCCTGCCGCGCCATGGCCCCTCCCCCTTGTCGGGCACTTTTCCCAGGATTGGACAGGTGATCTGTCTATCAAAGTGCCCGGACAAGGGGGAGAGGCCATGACGACGCGCGGCAGGGAACAGCAGCTATTCAAATGAAAGCGGTTATGTTCTGCTGAGCGCCGAACAACTAGACGGCGGGGGAGACATAACTGCATATGAGGGGGGAGACATGGCTTCATATGGGGGGCAGACATGACTGCATATGAGGGGGAAGTCATGGCTTCATATGGGGGGGAGACATGACTGCATATGAGGGGAAACATGGCTTCATATGGGGGAAAGACATGACTGCATATGAGGGGGGAGTTATGGCTGCATTTGGGGGAAGACATGGCTGCATATGGGGGGGGGGGGGGGGGAGTCATGACTGCATATGAGGGGGAAGACATGGCTTCATATGGGGGGGAGACATGACTGCATATGAGGGGGGAGTTATGGCTGCATTTGGGGGGGAGACATGGCTGCATATGGGGGGAGTCATGACTGCATATGAGGGGGAGACATGGCTTCATATGGGGGGAAACATGGCTGCATATGGGGGGGGACACAAGGCTGCATTTGGGGCGCATGGCTGCATTTAAAAAAAAGTATCGGTATTCGGAATCGGCGAGTACATAAAAAAAAGTATCGGTACTTGTACTCGGTCCTAAAAAAGAGGCATCGGGACAACCCTAGTTGTCAGAGATCAAAACTCCAACTTGTAGCCTTGGGAAATGACAGTGTGAACCTACAGATCTGAGATGATTGGGACCAAAAAGCCAATAAAGGCTAACAAATGTCCCCCACTGCAAAAAACTGGGGGTGTTGCATCATTGGGAAGAGGACTTGGTGGCTTGGAACCCTCTTAGACCCAGTGTTTCATGACAGAGGGACAAAAGGAACACCTACCAGTAAAAGCATAAGCCTTTTTCTTTGAGAGAGGAGAGTACTCTTACACTTTGTAAATCTCTTTGATGTACTTGTCCAAAGACTGACCATACAAATGATCGCCACCAAATGGTAACCTCTCAAGGCTTTCTTGTGCGGGAGCTCAGCTGACCAGCATTCATGCCAAAGGCTCATGTGCGTGTTAGCATGGTGCCCCAGGGCTCTGTCCTGGGACCAATTCTGTAACTTATTCATAAATGATAGAAGTTGGAATAAATGGTTAAATCCCGGTGTTTGCTCATGATAACGCCAAGCAGGGCAATAACGTCAACAGAATACAGCAACTAATATATGAGATAGACTTATTACATCCAAAGCAAGATAGTTCATAATTTTGATTATGGCTTACAGCTCATGAAAACCCCAAATCCACAATCTCGGAAAATTAAGAAAATTGTTAAAAGGTGCAATATTCTAGGCTCAAGGTGTCCCACTCTAATCAGCTAATTAAGCCATAACACCTGCAAAGTGTTCCTGAGCCTTTAAATGGTCTCTCAGTCTGGTTCAGTAGAAATCACGGGAAAGACTACTGACCTGACAGTTGTGCAGAAAACCATCATTGACACCCTCCATAAGGAGGGAAAGCCTCAAAAGGCAATTGCAAAAGAAGTTGGACGTTCCCAAAGTGCTGTATCAAAGCACATTAATAGAAAAAGTGGAAGAAAAAGGTGCACAAGCAGCGGGGATGACCGCAGCCTGGAGAGGACTGTCAGTAAAAGGCCTTTCAAAAGTGTTGGGGACTTTCACAAGGAGTGGACACACACAGATGGGTCCTGAACATGTCATATTCCTCTTGTCAAGCCACTCACGAACAATAAACGTCAGAATCGCCTTACCTGGGCTAAAGTCTCAGTGGTCCAAAGTCTCTTTTCTGAGAGCAAATTTTGCATCTCATTTGGAAACTCATGTTGCCATATGGTTTTTGGTAATCTAAATTAGATAGAGATGGGTATGTATATATATATATATATATATATATATATATATATATATATATATATATATATAGGTATAGCTATGTCTGTGTCATATATATATATAAAGAATATATATATATGTTGCGATTATGAATATATTTCTCTTGGTAGTGGCATTCAGCGTACAGAGTATATTGTTAATTTAGCTTGCCAATTCATGGCAGTTAGCACATAGCAAAGCCTTTTGTTAACAGACAATTCGGAGTCAGTGAATTAAACCACCATATGTGATGGACCACATGCTGGGAGGTTCAATCAAGATGGCCCCACCCCTTTTAACCCTGGGAAAAGTTATAGTCACCAGGATTTGCATGAAAGAGGGCTGACTTATGGAGTGATGCGTCCAATCCTGATCCTAGCTAGGCCAACCAATGGGACGTCAGCATAGAGAGATATACTCAACTACAGAGGGAAAGGGAAGTCACTTTTATGGACACCTGGCCTAAAGGATGGGTCTAAAGGATAACTATGGTTTGGTATGTTATACTTACATATAGCAACTGCACACTTTTGTACTCTAAGGTTTTAGAGGAATATGCTTTATATTCACGTAAATGTATGTATTTTAACCTACAGTCTTCATGTAAATGTATGTATTTTAACCTACGGTCTTGTTTGAGACTATAGATAGGTTCTGTGTGTTAGATTAGACTTTGTATAAGCTCTAATAAATGTTTATTATATTGAAGCTTTCAATTCTGGGTAAAAGAACTCTTATTCAACTCATATCATATCTTTATGATATTAAATCTTAAAATATAGATTTTATAGGTAACACCCAGGACCCAGAGTATGGAGGAAGAATGGAGAGGTGCACACTGCAAGATGCTTGAAGTCCAGTGTGAAGTTTCCACAGTCTGTGTTGATTTGGAGAGCCATGTCATCTGTTGATGTTGGTCCACTGTGCTTCATTAAGTCCAGGGTCAATCCAGCCATCTACCAGGAGATTTTGGAGCACTTCATGCTTCCTTCCGCAGATGAGCTCTATGGGGATACAGACTTGATTTTCCAGTAGGAATGGCCCCTGCCCACACTGCCAAAAGCACCAAAACCTGGTTCAATGACCATGGGATTACTGTGCTTGATTGCCCAGCAAACTCGCCTGACCTGAACTCTATAAAGAATCTATGGGGCATTGCCAAGAGAGAAAGAGGAGAGACATGAGACCAAACAATGCAGAGGAGCTGAAGGCCCCTATTGAAGCATCCTGGTCTTCCATAACACCTCAGCAGTGCCACAGGCTGATGGCTTCCATGCCACACCTCATTGAGGCTGTAATTTCTGCAAAGGGGGCCCAAACCAAGTACCGAATACACATGCATGCTTATACCTTGTCAGAGGTCCAATATTGTTCTATATACAATCCTTGTTTTATTGATTGCATGTAATATTCTACTTTTCAGAGATTATGGATTTGGGGTTTTCACGCATTGTAAGCCATAATCATCACAATTATGACAAATCACGGCTTGAGCTATCTTGCTTTGCATATCTATCACATATTAGTTACAGCTTTTAAGTTGCATTAGTGAAATAAATGAACTTTTGCACGCTATCCTAATTTTTTGAGTATCACCTGTATAGCTGACTGCCAGCTGTAAAACAAAAAAAAAAAAACATTAGGATATCAAGCTCATAAAAACCACTTGAATCTAGGATGTTTTTATAGGTTTGGTGGATAGAAGTTGGTTAACCGCTTGTTTACTGGACACTTCTACACCCTTCCTGCCCAGGACAATTTTCAGCTTTCATGCAACACTGTAATCATATGACTTTTTTAAAAAAAAAATCACACAACTAGATCTCTCGTTTGTTGGTAATTAATCACCACTGGGTTTATTTTTTCTAAACAAAGAAAGGTCAAACATTTTGTAAAAAAAAATAAAGTTTTTCATTATTTGTAATAAAATTTTGCAAACAGGTAATTTTTCTCTTTCACTGATGTGCGCGTTCATTAGGCAGCACTGACTCAACCATGAAAACAGATTAAAATATCAGTGTAATCGGTTCAAAATTGTGCATCAATAATCCTTTCAAAGTGCTTGTAGTTGTGTTATTCTTCCAGTGCCAAATTTGACAAAGTGTTGTTCAGTACTTCCTGCCTTATGTGCCTGTACTCACCAACTATTTGTAGATTTAGCGCTTACAATGAAAGGCTAGTGATCCTCAGACTGTTGTAGATGGTGATTTTTATTTTCCTCTGAGGGTTTCAGCAGATAGGGTAAGGATCCTCATGTAAGTTTAGGGAAATATAGTAAAACCTTGAATTATGAGCATAATCCGTTCCAGGAGAATGCTTGTAATCCAAAGCACTCGCATACTGAAGCTATTGGGTTAGAGGCTTAGCCCCCCCCCCCACCCCAAGGAATACGACTACCATCTACCTTACACCCCCCCCCCCTTTGGTTAATGCCTTCGGGGAGTAGATGTGCAAGGGCCTTTTTAAAGCCTGTAAAAAAATGTTTAAAAAGACCCAGAAGGGAAAATTAAGCATGCTGCTCTTGTCTCCATAACAAGCTGCCTCCACTGCACCTCTGGCTGGTGCAGGTCCATTGGAGTGAACTAAACCTTTGCAGTCTGCAGAAGGGTTTCCTGTCCTGAAGCCTTGCATGAAGAAGGCAGTCAAGCTGAAATTAAAGGAAGTGGACGGCTAACCCCCTCAGATGACCGCAGAAGTCTAAGAAAATGAACCGCTACTATTGGTTAAGTAAGGTGGAAATGCTATCAGTGCCCATTCAACAGGAGGAAGGGAGGGGACTATTGATGCAGAATCCACACACACTCAGAAAAGACATTGTCACCTACCTCCAGAGAGTCTGCACTGTGGTACAAGACTTGACTGGATGCTTGATGCAAATAGTTTCTGGACAGGCAAGAGGACTATTGCAAGCTGAGGAAGGACGTTTCCATTGGGGGGGGGGGTCTTTACCACCTGCAGCCCTGCTTTTTTCTGGGATCCTCAGTGAGAACCGTGCACTAAGTTGACCAGCCACAGACCTGGAGTTGGGCAAGCACAGTCACCTAAGAAAAAACAGCAGTGAACCTGCTTGCAGGTCTTGCCAGGTTACAGGCCACAAAAAGGATTGGCCAAGGTCCAAGGCCTGAAACCTCTGCAGATTGGCAGAACACATACACCAGTTCTGCTTCCCGAGAACTGGGACAAATGCTGGAGCCCCAATTCAGGGTAAGGCAACACATCTGCCAGTGCTGAAAAGATGCTGAAAGATCCCCAGGTGGTCACTGGCAGGAAGAAGGCACCCTTCCACACCCCAGTCCTCACCTCCGACACCCATCCATTCCCATCGCCCTTGTGCCAGAGAGTCCTAGCCCTCGCAGCTTCCCCCAGACCTGTTTAACCTAAAGATCTTCCCCTCCCATCTACCCCTGCCCTCTATGGCAGAGGACATCACCACCAAATCAGCTTGCAGTGATCTAGCAAGACTATGATGAAATAAAAATGTCAGGAGGAAGACATGAGTCTTAGAGGGAGGTGGTGGTCAAGCTCCAGTGCTCCACTTCCAACATTGACTTTGCCTAGGCCTTCCAGGACTGCCTCCAGCTATAGGGCTTGGAAGGATCATACACCCCTTCTACTCCACAAGAGGCAAGTTGGGCCCCTGTTGACTGGCTCTTTATCTATTTTGCATGATGGCCAAGATCTCTATCCTTTCTGTTGATGTAAGAAGCATCAAGGACACTAGGAGGCAGGTTGTGCTGACGCTTCTGCCCTGCAGAGCAATGTCCACATGCTGCAGAAGGGCATCCTGCCCTTCTCTAGGAGGTACACTAATCTGCACATTCAGTGGCCCTTTCTACCTCCTACTGTTTTGAAGGTGGCTGCAAGGGTAGCTATTCCAGTCAGGGGTGGCTGTCACACGGTTGAATCTGTCCAGAAACTCACCTGTGACTGACTTTGTCAGATGGCTCATGGGCATGAGAGTAATTTAGGCTCCCTGGGAAAAAAAAAGTGCACAGTTGGAGCTTTTCCAGACCCCTGAGCTCATCTCTAAAGCAGTAGGTATTTGGTGGTGATTTCAACTGTCCGAGAGAGAAGGAAAGGAGCAGTTCTAGCATGTATGCCAAGCTCAATGCTACATATAGGCTGCTCCGGAAGATGACCACAGGGGCCTCCTTAAAATTACATCATGGGTTCCATAGGGAACAGGTCTGTGCATTCCAGAATTGACATTGTGTTCACCTCCAGGGCAATCAGGCATTGCAAGCACCCCATGAATTTTTCTCTAACAGCCATTCACTTTCAGGGTGAATCAAACAGAAGGGGTTCACTCCTGGCCCAGGCTCCAGGAGGCTGAACAGCAGCCTGCTGGAAAATTAGGAACTGCTGGGGGACCTCAGGGAGGCCTATGTCACATGGCAGGAGGAGAAGAGATTATTCAGAAAGGTAAGCAACTGGATGGAGTTTGTGAAAGTTAAGATTTGCAGCTTCTTTAAGGTGTGTGCTAGGAGGAGGAAACTCAGGAGACTAGCATCAGCTGCAGTCACTACAGGACCTTTAACACTGTGGCTGGGACTTGAGGGAGGACCTGGAGGACATCAAGAAGTGCCTGAAAGGACACTTGGAGGAGAAATACAGGCACATCATCCTCCATTCCAAGGTGGAAAATAGTGAGAAATGCAATTCTTGCTTTCTCAAGAAACTTCACTCAGGGCACACTCCCCTGTCTTAACCACTTAAGGACCGCCTACTGCACATTTACGTCGGCAGAATGGCACGGCTGGGCACATCAACGTATATATACGTTGATTTTAGTACCCAGCCGTGGGTCGCGGGCGCGCTCCCGCGACCCGGTCCGAAGCTCCAGGACCGGGACCGCGGGATTCGCGGACCCGATCGCCGCTGCAGTGCGGCGATCCGTCCCTGGAGCGGAAGAACGGGGAGAGCCGTGTGTACACACGGCTTCCCCGTGCTTCTCTGTGGCTGCAGCATCGATCGCGTCATCCCTGTGATAGGGGGACGCGATCGATGACGTCACACCTACAGCCACACACCCCTACAGTAGTAAACAACACACATAGGCACACATCCCCTACAGCGCCACCTGTGGTTAACTCCCAAACTGCAACTGTCATTTCCACAGTAAACAATGCAAATTTAAATGCATTTTTTTCTGTGAAAATGACAATTGTCCCAAAAATGTGTCAAAATTGTCCGAAGTGTCCGCCATAATGTCGCAGTCACGAAAAAAATCGCTGATCGCCGCTATTAGTAGTAAAAAAATAAAAAAATAAAAATGCAATAAAACTATTCCTTATTTTGTAAACGCTATAAATTTTGCGAAAACCAACCGATAAACGCTTATTGCGATTTTTTTTACCAAAAATAGGTAGAAGAATACGTATCGGCCTAAACTGAGGAAAAAAAATGTTTTTTATATATTTTTGGGGGATTTTTATTATAGCAAAAAGTAAAAAATATTGAATTTTTTTTTAAATTGTCGCTCTATTTTTGTTTATAGCGCAAAAAATAAAAACCGCAGAGGTGATCAAATACCGCCAAAAGAAAGCTCTATTTGTGAGAAAAAAAGGACGCCAATTTTGTTTAGGAGCCACGTCGCACGACCGCGCAATTGTCAGTTAAAGCGACGCAGTGCCGGAAGCTTAAATTTTGTCTGGGCAGGAAGGGGGTGTAGGTGCACAGTAGGCAAGTGGTTAAAAAGTGCCTATTGGAATTTAACAATGCATTGTTAACCACTAACCACTTGTTTGGATGCAAAATTACAGGCCATTTTAAAGCTTACGTTTTATCTGGTGTCCACCTCGGTTTTAATCTGGCTGTGTACATTTTAGAGCAAAGTTAACATATTGCTCAGTACAACAGTACTTGTTGCACATTTGGCTTTTCCCATATATGGAGGGTGGGTACTTTGGGTACTTTGGGGTGGGGGGGGGGGGGCACCGTCAAAAGCACCTTGCCCCCATGTTGATGAGGACAAGGGCCTCTTCCCGACAACCCTGGCCATTGGTTGTCGGGGTCTGCAGGCGGGAGGCTTATCAGAATCCCAGCCCCCACCCTATATGAATGAGTATGGGGTACATCGTACCTCTACCCATTCACCTGGGGGAAAAAAGTGTCAAGGAAAAAACAAAAATAAACAAACACACTACACAGGGTTTTAAAGCAATTAGGCAGCTCCGGTGGTCTTCTTCCGACTTTTCCGCTCTCTGGTTCTTTCTGCCTTCTGTCGGGCTCCTCCGCTATCTTCTTCCAGCTCTTGCTAGAGGTGGCCCGGTCTTCTTCCAACTTTGGGGGTCTTCTCCCGGGCCTCTCCGCTATCTTCTTCAAGCTCTTTTACTAGCAGTGGCCCGGTCTTCTCTTCTACCGACTTCTCCCGCTCTCCGGTTCTTTCTGTCTTCTGCCGGGCACCTCACCTATATTCTTCCAGCACTTTCAATTTATTCCCTGGGTTTGTTCTAACTGTGTGGGGGGAGAAGAATGACTGGGGGAAGGGGACCGATGCTGTGGGGGAGGTGACCGATGCTGTGTCCCTATGTACAAGGGACACAGCAACGGTCTCCTCTCTCCCTGACAGGACATAGAGCTCTGTGTTTACATACAGAGCTCCACGTCCCCGCTCAGTTACTGGGCAATCGCGTGTGCCCGGCGGCGATCGTTGCCACCGGGCACTCGCACTGGGATCCCAGCAGAGCGGCGGCAGTGCGCGCGCCCGCGGCTTTAAAAGGACATCACGTCATATGACGTGATGTCAGGACAATGGAGTCCTCCGCCCGCCGTCATTTGACGGTGGGCGGAGGACAAGTGGTTAATATATTCCCCAAAATTAGGGCTGTCCTGATACCACTTTTTTAAGACCGAGTACAAGTACCGATACTTTTTTTCAAGAACTCGCCGATAACGAATACTGATACTTTTTTTTGTTAGCCTCATGCGACAGCGGCACATGCCAGTTTATTTTTTTTATCTTTAACAATTTGTTTTCAATTTTTTTACATTTTTTTGTGTGGTTTATTTTATTATTTTCCACAATACATTTTTTTTTCAGCCCTGTTGGGGGTCTTTGGTGAGATATCAGGGGTGTTAACAGACCTCTGACATCTCCCCTTTGAGACAGGGAAAGGGACTAGGGACACAGATTCCCCAGTCCCTTTCTCAGCAATTAATGGAGAGAAGATAGCATTTTACCGGCTCCTACCCCACTCTCCATCCTGACATTTCCAGGGGGCGGAGGAGGAGCACGGAAGGGGAGAGAAACACGAGGGGAACACGGAGGTAGAGAGAAACACAGGGAGGACACACAGAGGGAGAGAGAAACACGAGGGGGACACAGAGGGAGAGAGAAACACGAGGGGGACACGGAGGTAGAGAGAAACACGAGGGGGACACGGAGGTAGAGAGAAACACGAGGGGAACACGGAGGTAGAGAGAAACACGAGGGGAACACGGAGGTAGAGAGAAACACGAGGGGAACACGGAGGTAGAGAGAAACACGAGGGGGACACTGAGGGAGAGAGAAACACGAGGGGGACACTGAGGGAGAGAGAAACACGAGGGGGACACGGAGGGAGAGAGAAACACGAGGGGGACGCGGAGGGAGAGAGAAACACGAGGGGGACGCGGAGGGAGAGAGAAACGCGGCGGCGTGGGACGCGGAGGGAGAGAGAAACACGAGGGGGACACGGAGGGAGAGAGAAACATGAGGGGGACACGGAGGGAGAAAAACACGAGGGGGACACGGAGGGAGAAAAACACGAGGGGGACACGGAGGGAGAAAAACACGAGGGGGACACGGAGGGAGAAAGAAACACGAGGGGGACACGGAGGGAGAGAGAAACACGAGGGGGACACGGAGGGAGAGAGAAACACGAGGGGGACACGGAGGGAGAGAGAAACACGAGGGGGACACGGAGGGAGAAAGAAACACGAGGGGGACACGGAGGGAGAGAGAAACACGAGGGGGACACGGAGGGAGAGAGAAACACGAGGGGGACACGGAGGGAGAGAGAAACACGAGGGGGACACGAAGGGAGAGAGAAACCCGAGGGGGACACGGAGGGAGAGAGAAACACGAGGGGGACACGGAGGGAGAGAGAAACACGAGGGGGACACAGAGGGAGAGAGAAACACGAGGGGGACACGGAGGGAGAGAGAAACACGAGGGGGACACGGAGGGAGAGAGAAACACGAGGGGGACACGGAGGGAGAGAGAAACACGAGGGGGACACGGAGGGAGAGAGAAACACGAGGGGGACACGGAGGGAGAGAGAAACACGAGGGGGACACAGAGGGAGAGAGAAACACGAGGGGGACACGGAGGGAGAGAGAAACACGAGGGGGACATGGAGGGATACACGGAGGGAGAGAGAAACACGGTGGGGGACATGGAGGGAGGGAGACAGACTGCAGCAAAATGGAGGGGGGCTGGAGGACACGGGACAATCAGTGGTGATCGTGTGTGGGGGAGTTACAAGCACCGATCACAGCTGATTTTAAAGCAGCTGAAAGCCGCGCGGGGGGAGGGGGGTGTAGAGAGAAGCGAAGAACATACTTTTAAATCTATACAGCGGTGATCGGTGCTTGCAACTTTCCCATGCACTGATCACAGCTGACAGTACAAGTATCGGGTGAAGTATCGGGTGAAGCATCGGTCCCGATACTAGTATCGGTATAACCTTACCCAAAATTATGCAATTCGGTGCTCTAACCCATAGTATCACTAACATTAAACAAAACCTTTCCCCAAAATGAAACAGACACCCATGGATGTGCAGATACTAATTTTATATATATATATATATATATATGCAGCTCTAAAGTTGTACATACCACACCAAGAGGGCTACTAAGAACGCTAAAAATATTTGGTCTTCATAAATGATTTACTATCAGCATTGATCTTCCAGATTCTGCTGCTCTGCCTTGCCATCTTGTATCGTAAAGCCCCTTTTACACGGACGGATAGAATGGCGCTTTTAGCTGCAGATTCTCAAGTTATCTACTGCAGCTAAAAGCACACAATGCTTTCCTATGGCCCCATTTACACAATGCGTTTAGCTGTGGTTTGGTTACATGCGGTTTGGTGCAGATAGAAAAAATAAAACGTACTGCGTCCAGGAACAATTTGGCGCAGCTATCTACACATAACCGCAGGCAATCGCAGTGCACGGTGTCAGCTGCATTTGGTATGAATCTTGAGGGGGAACTCCATGGCAAATTTTAAATAAAAAAACTGCATGGGTTCCCCGTCCAAGAGCATACCAGGCCCTTGGGTGTGGTATGGATTTAAAGGGGAACCCCTACGTCGAAAAAACATTGTGGGGGTCGCCCCAAAAGCCATACCAGACCCTTTTTCAAATACGCAGCCAGGCCGGTCAGGAAAGGGGGTGGCGATGAGCGCCCACTCCTGAACCGTACCAGGCCGCATTGCCTTCAACATGGAGGGTGGGTACTTTGGGGTGGGGGGGGGGGGGGCACCGTCAAAAGCACCTTGCCCCCATGTTGATGAGGACAAGGGCCTCTTCCCGACAACCCTGGCCATTGGTTGTCGGGGTCTGCAGGCGGGAGGCTTATCAGAATCCCAGCCCCCACCCTATATGAATGAGTATGGGGTACATCGTACCTCTACCCATTCACCTGGGGGAAAAAAGTGTCAAGAAAAAAACAAAAATAAACAAACACACTACACAGGGTTTTAAAGCAATTAGGCAGCTCCGGTGGTCTTCTTCCGACTTTTCCGCTCTCTGGTTCTTTCTGCCTTCTGTCGGGCTCCTCCGCTATCTTCTTCCAGCTCTTGCTAGAGGTGGCCCGGTCTTCTTCCAACTTTGGGGGTCTTCTCCCGGGCCTCTCCGCTATCTTCTTCAAGCTCTTTTACTAGCAGTGGCCCGGTCTTCTCTTCTACCGACTTCTCCCGCTCTCCGGTTCTTTCTGTCTTCTGCCGGGCACCTCACCTATATTCTTCCAGCACTTTTACTAGCGGTGGCCCGGTCTTCTGCGTCATCTTCTTCCCTCTTCTCTTCTTCGATGTTGACTCAATGACCTCTCCCGCTGTAATGCCGTGTGCCCAAAAATGTATATAGGCCTCTTAAGACGTCACAGTCCCATCATGCTCTGGGTGATGACAACATAAGGGGCCATGACGACTCCAGCTCTAACCTTTTTCCATATCAAAAGGGATGTACCAATGCAGGAAGGCTCGGTGCCTCACTTGCCCACATGTGAATCACCGACAGAAAGCGTTCACATGTAAGGGCACGCAGTATGTCCTGCCCGACTTCTTTACGCATTCTTCAGAATACGTTGTATACTGTTTGACTTGTCCCTGTGGCCTATTCGATGTGGGAGGTACCATCTGGGCCTTACGAAAAAGGTTTGGGGAGCATCGTAACACTGTGGAGAAAGGCCTTGAAAAGTACAGTGTGGCCAGACACTTCAAAGAATTCCATCAACAGTCGCCCTCTGAACTTCGAGTTTGAGTCATTGAGGCCATCACCAAACATCTCCCCCAGGCTGAACGATATAAAATAACTCTGAAAGGGAAAATTATTGGATATACACCCTAAATTGCCTGTCGCCTGGAGGTCTTAATATCTTGCTCTGATTATGACAATGTGGGTCAATATCAGTGCCCTCCGACATGATGATAATAATACAATGATCCCATCATAATATTTTAATATTCTAATGTTTAATCCTTAGTTGTCCATTATAAACCTAATTATTTTTTCAATTTTAAATTCTATAATGTATTCAAGGTAATATAGGTGTGCATGCACTCTAGCACGGGCTTGCCGTCAATACATATATCCTTATTTTCAATAATGATTTTACCAAAAAAAAAAAAAATTTCTTTTTTCAAAGATAAGATATATACAAATTATCCATTATAATATAATATATAATACAAGCGGTTAGGGATTCAGTAAGAAATCAGTACCCCTAAGGTTAAGGATTTTTGAAATATGTATTCCCAGTAGAACTCGTTTATAGTCATTATTCCCTTTTTATTTTAATATATCAACCTACTGTGGTTTCTCTTTTTTACTTATGAAATCGCTATGTATTAGCAATAATTTTATATTTATATTTTATTAAGCCTGTTTTCTGTTTGTTTACTGTCACTACGCAGTTCCAGCCTTCTAATACAAATACCCCAGGCTAATTTCACTCTCAGCTGACGCTTTAATAGCAAATTCCTTGTGCACGTTTCCAATTATCTTGTCAACATTAGGGTATATTTTCCCTCATCCAATATGGCCACGACAGAGCCTGATGAAGAGGCACGCATGCCTCGAACGCACGCACCTCCCCGTCACCTGACCCGGAAGTGACGTTCCGCTGCTGTGTCTCCTTGGGTCCCCGGTCCTCATTCCTCCATACCATCCGAGGTTTCCCCTCCCGCGACGGCGGTAGAGGGGAGTAAGGACTACGGTACTCAGTCATACAACCCGACCGTCCCCCTGCATTGGAGCTGATGTGATCGAGGCACAAACGAGGCATCCATCCACCAAGTGTATGACCTGCAGAGCGCGCCTATTCCGGACACCCAGACGGATGTCTATCATATGTCATATGAATTGTCATTTTTATATTAAAAACTTTTAATACTATGCTTAGAGGGCGCTGCTTTTTGTCTCTTTATAAGGGGCAGGGTCACAGGGTGATATCACCTGGTGACTACGCCCCATGCCTATATAAATCATTGCGCACCCGGCATTACAGTGGGAGGAACCATCATGTCAACATCGAAGAGATAAGCCCCCTGCCCGCAGACCCTGACAACCAATGGCCAGGGTTGTCAGGAAGAGGCCCTTGTCCTCAACATGGGGACAAGGTGCTTTTGGGTGGGGGGGCAGCAGAGCACCCCCTGGCCCAAAGCACCCACCCAATATTGAGGGAATGCGGCCTGGTACGTTCAGGAGGGGGGGCGCTCGCTTGTCCCCACCCCCTTTTCCTGACCGGCCATGCTGCGTGCTCAGATAAGGGTCTCGTATGGCCTTTGGGGGGACCCCCACACCATTTTTTTGGCGTAGGGGCTCCCCTTTAAATCCAGACCAGACCCAAGGGCCTCTTGGCGGGGAACCCATGCCTATTTAAAATTTGGTGTTGAGTTCCCCCTCATGATTAATACCAAACGCAGTGCCTGGTATTGGTGGGAATACAAATTGGATCCCTGGTCAATATTGTGCCGCAGCTAAACGCAACCGCATGTAAACGCAGCTAATCACACTGTACAAATGCAGCCGATTGCTGTGCCTGGAGTCTTGAATTTCACAGAAAATAAACATGCTTTTAACTGCGGCAGAACAGCTGTTTGTGTGAAAAGGGGTTTAAGAGAGGATGTCACACCCTCTCCCCCTCACCCAATGTTAAAATGTCATATACATTTCTGTCATTGGACAACGGTGGACTGCCCCTTACCCAATCACAGCATGCCTTGTTTTCTGTAAATAGAACAGACATTTTATCAATAGGTGTTGGAATGGGGGGGGGGCACATGGGACCTCTGCTCTTGCACTGTACAAGGCAAGTAACAGCAGAGACAGGCACATCAAAGCTGACAATATATCTGTCATGAATACAACTAAATCTTTTAGCATCCCCAGCAGCCCTCTGGATGTAGCATATACAACTTGAGATAACTAAGCTAGCCCAATCTGAAGTAAAAAATAAATTCAAGAGTTTGGCTTAAAATGTTTAAAGACCAAAAGTTCATAAAGACCTTAGTGTTCAAAAATTACATGACACCTTGTTAACATTTTATTAGCAAAGCCTATCAACTTAGCACAACAGTTTAGGGGGGAAAAAAGATCTGGAAAGTTGCATGTTTAAGAAAAAGACATAAAAACATAAAGGTGAATCCCTAAAACAGTTAAAAAAAACATACATGCAATATCATGCTTTCTAGGAAAATAATGCCGTCGATAGACATATAGAGGAACCTGAACAATACCCATCAAATGGTTATTGTTCCTTTCTTCAGATAACGGGCGTGGTTCTAGATCTTTAAAGGCCAAATAGTACACAAACTTCCAGGAATAACAGCTTAATAAAGATGACATCACAGTAATAATGCCATCAACCCCCCTTCTGCCAGTCACTGAGACAGCTACATTAGCCCCACCTTTAAAGGATTTCATCAAACTGCTATTTCTAATACAACACATTTGAAATCACTATGCACGTACTGCACGCACACCAGTATAAATTATAAATAACATTTTTATACTAGTTTATATACAGGATTTGCATGTGTGTATTAAAGAATGATAAAAATCCAGTGTGCCTGGTTCACACTGATGCGATTACAGTTGTGACAAATCACATGACAATGGAAATAATGCTTCTAATGGTGCGTGACCATATCAATGCAGCGCAGCTGTGACTTTGAGAGAGTTTCCCGTTTTACTTTGGTGCAATTTGCAGTGCAATTTGGCCCCTCGTAATATGCAACCCACATTCAACATGCAACCAGTTGCATTACCATGTCAGCCCCGGAAGATGTGGTTGCTCAATGACGAGGCCATTTTATGATACACAGCTCTGCGTCGCTTTAACAATTGCGTGGTCCTACGATGCTGTACCCAAACAAAATTGACTTCCTTTTTTTCCCCCCACAAATAGAGATTTCTTTTGGTGGTATTTGCTCACCTCTGCATTTTTATTTTTTTGCGCCATAAACAAAAGAGCAACAATTTTGAAAAAAAAAAAAAGATAAAATTGAGTACTGTCCGTGATACTTTTTTTATTTGCACATGCAATTTTTCAGGACAAGCTTTTGGGGCGTTACCCCTTCTTCATGCCAAAAAATTGTGTATCGGTACTGCTTGGACCTTAAAGACGGGGTAACACCCCGAAAGCTTGTCCTGAAAAATTGCATGTTAGTGCAAATAAAAAAAGTATCACGGGGGGGGGGGGGGGGGGTGCACCACTGCACTGATTGTTCTGGTGGGGAGGGGAGGCATCTGATATGGCTGCCCTTGGACAAGGGATGACACGTGTGGTTGGAGAGGTGGCCTGCCATATTGGAGACCTGTGACGGGAGAGACACATGATGGATGGGTGGCAGGGGGTGGTTTGATTAAATTGGTTCGTGGCTTTAAGCACTCACGTAATCGGATGTAGGCTATTTTTTGTTTAATGCTTTCTTTTCTTCTCCCCCAGGAAGTGAATACGGGGTTACAAGGTTGTTGTTTTTTTTGTGTTAACGGGCTGGGTTGGGTTGTCTCCCCTCGGTCCTTTCTAACCTCCTCTCCATTAGGCCGAAGCACTGCCCCTGGTACGAACCGGGGAGTGCTTCTTTGCGCGAACGACTTTCGTTCACATCTTAGTACACCGGACGGTGTTTACTGCTCACTGTAGAGTTTGTATTTGTGTGTATGTATATGTATATATATATATATATATATATATATATATATATATAACACACACATATATACATACATACATATACACACACACCCCCTCCCTTTTCTTTCTCTTTTTTTTGTTTTTTCTCTGTTTGTGTGTTTGTTTTCTTTTTTATCCCCCCCCTTTTTTTTCTCTCTTCCTTCTCTTTTTCGCCATCCTTACTACTCTTACTTTCCTCTTTTCAGCTTACCTGCCCCCTTTGCTCTCTCCATGTTATTTCTTTAGTAAGCGTACTGTTCCTCCATTTCTTTCAGTCTTCGTCTCCTTTTTTCCCTGAGACCACCTCCCTTTCCCCGTGTTCTTTGCTCTGGTCGGTTGACTCGGGGGCGATGGACTCCCTTCTCCTTTTTTCGCTGAACGCGAAGGGGCTAAATGTGCCTGAAAAGCATCGCATGCTCTTACATGATCTCAGACGGGTTAGGGCTGATGTAGCGTTCTTACAGGAGACACATTTCAAGACAGGGGGGCCTTCTTGCCTTGGCAGCTGTTTTTTCCCCTCTGCGTATCATGCGACTAACAAGACTGCAAAAACCAAGGGGGTGTCTATTATCTCTGGAGCAGTGCCTTGGACATGCAGCGATACCTTGGTGGACGCCGAGGGCCGCTATGTGTTCGTCAGGGACACGATAGGGGACGCAAAGGTGACATTTGCCACTATCTACGCGCCCAATGACCGACAAGACACCTTTCTCCACGATACGCTAGATCGCTTGATGGAATTCAAAGTGGGACAGCTTATTGTTGGAGATTTCAATGTTCCTCTGTCCCCCGGGGTCGACACCTCGTCGGGGCTCCCCTCTGTGCGCTCGGACACACGTAAACTTATCGCTTGGGTATTGCGCGACTCCCAGCTAATTGACGTTTGGAGGCTTAATCATTCTGGGGAGAGGGATTATACCTTCTACTCACCCCCTCACAAGGTATACTCGAGGATCGACTACTTCCTGGTCCCCCACGGCCAGCTAGAGGCGGTACACAACCCGAAAATAGGCATCACGTGGTCTGACCACGCGCCGATCACTATGCGCTATAACCTTACAGCAACATCGTCGACCAGAGCTAGGTTTTGGCGACTTAATGAAAGCTTGTTGCAGACGCCAGAAGTCATGACGGAGGTCACGAATGAGCTACATCACTACTTTCGGACTAATGACACAGACAATTGCGACCAGAGTATCCTGTAGGAAGGCACACAAACCAGTACTCAGGGGGATACTGATCAAACACGGCTCGCGTATCAAGAGAGAACGTGAACCACAACTGAAGACGGTCCTGGATAAGATTAGCACGGCAGAATCCAAACACAAGCATACGCCAGAACCGGCCCTAGAGGCAGAGTTGCTTTCTCTTAGAAGGCAAACGGTGGACTTTCTCCACTATAGAGCTAAAGCGGCATTACAATTCTGCCGGAAGCTCACGTACGAATCTGGGAATAAATGTGGGAAGCTTCACGCTAAAGCGGTCAGGAGACAGACTTAAAACTTTTATACCCCAAATAGCGACACCCTCGGGATGCAGAACCATGCCGACTCAAATAGCGCAGGAGTTTGGAAGGTTATACAGAGAAGAGTAGAAACTCCTAAACAGGTCCCCGAACGATGCCACGATAGAGGACTACATTGCCTCCTCACAAATGCCCAATTGCCACTGGCAACGGGAATGGACCTTGATGCCCCTATTACCATGGGGGAATTGCAGCGGGCGATGGGAGGGGTGAAACCGGGCAAGGCACCGGGGCCGAATGGGTTCACCTTGCAGTACTACGAATCTCTCCTCCCGCTGCTGGGCCCCCATATGGTGAGAATGTTTAACAACCTCGGAGAAGGGGGTTCATTTACCAGGGACACCCTGCGAGCGCACATCTCTCTCATCCATAAGGAAGGCAAAGACCCGACTGCTTGTGGCAGCTACAGGCCCATCTCCTTATTGAACACTGACCTCAAGCTGTTTACTAAAATTCTAGCCAACAGATTGACCCAATTTATGCCGGATATTGTCCACCTGGATCAGCATAATCATCAGCATAATCATGGCTCTGACCAATCACAGTGCCGGAGGTGCAATACCTGGAAGTAACCCCCAGGAGAGATGTCGCCGACGGAGGGGGGCTGGGAGGAAGAGGACCGCTGAAGGGGCTTTGATGTAAGGCAAATATGCATACTAGCTCATTATGCCTTTGTCTTGCAGGGGTAAATACCTGAAAAAAGAACTAAAATTGTGCCTGTGTCCAAATATATATGGACCCAACTGTATTTATTGTATATAGCATTGACAATTTACAGCCAATTAACCTACCAGCAAGTCTTGGGGGTGTAGGAGAGAACCGCAGTACCCAGCAGAAATTCAGAAAGACAGAGGGAGAACATGCAAACTCCATGCAGGTAGTCCTGATTGGGATTTGAAATGAGGTAGATCTGAATCCAAACTCATGATGGTAATCTCTACTGAACCTTAATGCAATGTCAAATCCCTACACTTGCTGCTGTGAACGTGTTCTAAATGGCCTGAATAAAGACTGCTAAAAATGCAGGCCCTGTGTTCCCAGACTCTAGCATTGCATTTTTCATGATCCACTGCAGTCTTACTTGTGCATACAATCAAGCAGGAGTGGTGGCACAGCAGGGAACATGCGACAAGGGTCTTACACAATAATAGGGTGAACAGACTACTGAAAAAAAAAAAAAAAAGACTGTAAACTGAGTAGACTTTCTAGATGTAGTATTGTTGCTAGCATCTATTGACACGATAGACAATGCTGAAGTTACTCTTAAAAAAATAAAAAAAAATAATTAGAGCTGTTCACAAAAGCACAGAGCTCTTATTAATGACGGTTATACAGTCAAAATAAGAAGATTAATGGCATTTTTGACTCCACATTCCTTATTGTTAAAAAGTACAATACAACTTGTACTTGAATATATACACAAATTCTCATGTAGTCACGTGTCAAAGGAAGCAGGCCTTACCCTCTTCACTTCCATTTACACTGTTTTACCCTTTATACAGTAGGTTAAAAGAAAAATTTTCAATAAAAGAACATTTAAAAAAAAAAAAAAAAAAAAAATAGGACTGTCCTCACAATAGGAAGTTTTGTAGCAGGGTTTATCAGATGGTATATACTTTTCTGGAAAGAGGTATGCCAATTTTTTTTTTGTTTTTGTTAAAGGCCCTTATAAATAGAAACCTGGGCACACAAAGTTGCCTTTTTAGGTTTCTTTTTAAGCTTGGGGGTCCACCACCCTGCCTGTGGCACAGGTGAAAAATAAAGAGGCAGGTATCGCTTCAATGAAATGCTTCTGGGCACCGTAGATTGAACACTACTTGCCGAAGGACTTAACCTGCATTAAACTGGCCATACATGCCAGTTTGTTTGTTTTTTTGCTCAATTACAAACTTTTTTTTAGCCCTAGGCTAGCACTGTTTTGCACTCTGATTCTTGCACATGTCCTTTTTATTTGAATTATGCTGGCTGTTCTGCATGTCTAAAATGGTTTATTAAAAAAAGTTATTGAAAACAGAAAAATCACGTCATCATCAGGTTTCTTTAGGTTTTGATTCCTTCATCTTTATTAAGAAACAAAGGTGAAATATTAATCTGACAGTGGATGCTATCCTTGAACCAAAATGAGCCATTATGTCATTCCACAGTAAATGAAGTATGGAATTTGCAGAAACAGGAGACATGTGCAGGCGTGCTGCAGGATCAAACCCTGATAAACTCATCATTAAGATTGAATCTCATTCCAGTGATGGCTGCACACTAGATGAATGCATTCAGGCATGCAATACTTTAATGTTCAAAAGTCAGCACAGGTATTGCACATTTGCATGTAATTTTCTCTTTAGGAAAGCTTAAACCTACATCAGTGTAGTACAGAAATCTGGATAGTATGTTTAAACATATCAAATCTAAGGCACAAAATGCTGCGACAAAAGGTCTGGTATATACAGTGTGGCTCCACCCTGCCCTCCCTCCACACTGGCTGTGATTGACAGTAGCAGAATCCAATGGCTCTCACTGCTTTGAGCAAAAAAAAATCTTGTAGTTGGTTACCAGGTTTGCACACTTCAGGAGGGATTCTAGTCCACTCTTTACAGATACTCTCAATCCTTAAGGCTTCTTGGCTGTCGTTTGGCAACTCGAAGTTTCAGCTCCCTCTATGAATGTTCTATAGGATAAAGGTCTGGAGACTGGCTAGGCCCCTCTATGACCTTAATGTGCTTCTTGAGTCACTCCTTTGTTGCCTTGGTGGCATGTTTTGGGTGATTGTCATGTTGGAAGACCCATTCACAAACCATCCTCAGTGTTCTGGCTGAGGGAAGGTTCTCACCCAAGATTTTACAACACATGGTCCCATCCATTGGCCCCCTGAATGCAACAAAGTGGGCCTGTACCTTAAGCAGAGAATCCACTCCAAAGCATTGTGTTTCCACCTCTGTGCATGACTGTAGGGATGGTGTTCTTAGGGTCATATTCAGCATGCAGGATTTCAAATTTATGGCGGTGCATTGTTACCAATGGTTTGATGACTGTGGTCCCAACTGCCTTGAGATCATCAACAAGCTCCTCCCATGTAGTTCTGGGCTGATCCCTCACCCCATGTGGTGAATTCTTCCATGAAGCTCCATACTGAGGGCAATTAATGTATACTCTATTGCTTCCATTCGCGAATCACCACTTCAACAGTTCCCTCTCAGCAGGATTCTTGCCGATGGTCAGGTGCAGATCTACAATTTTGCCCTGTCATTTTTTGACAGCTCTGTGGTCTTGCCCATGATGGTAAGGTTTCAATAGAAGAAAAAATCTGTGCACAGGTGTCTTTTATACACACACACAAGTTGTCATTAGGCACACCACCTTAAATAGACAGGACTAATCCATGTACTACATGAGCACATACTCTACCCAGTCTCTGGGAGCCAGAATAATTGTTGGTTGGTAGGGGATCAAATACTTATTTTACTCCATGCACCTATGATAAAAAATGATAGACC
The DNA here is from genome assembly GCA_029574335.1 of Rana kukunoris. Classification (NCBI taxonomy): domain Eukaryota; kingdom Metazoa; phylum Chordata; class Amphibia; order Anura; family Ranidae; genus Rana; species Rana kukunoris. The sequence continues at coordinate 229,504,930 of CM056052.1, forward strand.
CTTCATGTCTTTGTAAGTGGGAAAACCCACAAAGTCTGCAGGGGATCAAATAATTTCCCCACTGTAAATATAATGCATTGGAAAGATGGGAATATACAAGTAGACAACCTTGATTCCCACAGAACCAGAAAGTCCCCAAGATGGAAAGAAACAGTGACTGACTGGATAGAGGACATTGAATTCACACTCAAATACATTGTCTAGATGCAGAATGAGACAAATTCTACCTTTTGCTTCAGGGAAAGTAAATGGGTTCAAGCAGAAGCCTTTCCCAGGCCCATGACTGACTCCGAAGAGTTTAGTCATATCAAAGCAGCATAGAGGTCTGCTAGTCTTGTGGTGATGTTGGCAGGTTTGACAACATGCAGTTAGGTGGCGTTTGCGCTTTAAATTTCTAGCTTGTAGCCCCAGGACACCATATCTTAACCCATGTGTCAGATTTTTGTCTCAGGTGGTCGTAAGGGCTAACAGACATCTCCTCACATTGAGACGTTAGGGCAGGGGTGGCAAACACAAGGCCCGCGGGCCAAATCCGGCCCGCCAGACCTTGCCATGTGGCCCGCGCAACGATCGGCAGGTCGCCACCTCTTTTGTCTCCCAGGCAACACGAGTAAACATCCTTTTACGTCAGGCACCCTGTAATTGGGCGTATGGGGGCCATGTGCGGCTGGCCTATCACAGTTGCTCTTGAAGTCCCGCCTCCGCACATGACCCCTAAATGCCCAATCACAGTGCGGCGGGAAACACCGAACATAGCGGCGGGAATCCTCCGTCTGTCCCTCTGGTGTGGCGCTGTGTGTACAGCGGGCGGGGCTAGGTGAAGATGGAAGCATGGAGGCGCAGCCAGGGTCTGATAGCTGACCTTCGGCTCCCGCCTGGCAGGGACTTCGTGGAGCGTGGTGTGTGTGAGTAGTGCAGGAAGTAGGAGTCAGGTGGGTCTGTGTAAGTGTCAGGAAGGGGGGTCAGTGTAGGTGTCAGTCATTGTAGTAGTCAGTGTAGGTGTCAGTTAGTGAAATAGTCAATGTAGGTGTCAGTTAGGTCAGTGTAGGTGACCCCATCTTATCCACTCCCATCCCGTCACCATCCCATCCCGCCCTCATTCCACCCTACTCCACCCCATCCCATCCCACCTCACCCCATCTCATCCTACCCCACCTCATCCATCCCCACCACATAGTCCTACACATACAACCGACCCTTTGAGGGCAACCATACTACTAATGCGGCCCCTGATGAATTTGAGTTTGACACCTCTGCGTTAGAGCATCCCATAATTGTGGGGAGGACTTTCCCACAAGGCTGCAGCTTTTCGAGTTTAAGGTCTGCAGCAAAACCCCAGCTTGATCATTGACCCATGGGGGACATGAAAGGAACCTTTCCTAGCTACCATTCCTTTGTTGGGGCAAAAGGGTGTCCAGAGAGATACTTATAAGGAACTTTAACTCAAGAGAACATGCAGTAAGCATGAGTAAGTAACTTGTATAGCGCTAACACATGCGAACCGAATCAACTCAAGGCGCTTTGCATCCATTGTCGTACTGATCCTTCAGAAGTAGTGTGTCTTTAGCTTTTTCCTAAAAGCCCGATGGTTTTATTACATGCGAACGGTCGTGGGTAGAGCATTCCAAAGCTGAGGTCCTTAGACTGCAAATCTACATTCTCCCTTAGATTTGTAGCGGAATTTGGAGAAGGTTTTGGTTAGTTGACCGGAGCACACGATTGGCGATGTAGGGTTTAATTTTCTCGCTTAAGTATTGGAGCGTTTCCTTGTGCGCATTTGTGGGTGAGGCAGAGTGTCTTGAATGTGATCCGATCCTTTACGGCTAGCCAGTGGAGGGACCTCAAGACCGGGGCGATAGGTTCCCATGTTTTTTTTATACCCGTTAGTCTGGTTGCCGTGTTCTGGACGACTTGTAGACGCAAAATCTGACATTTTGGTAGTCCTAAGTAGAGGGAGTTTGCGTAGTCGAGAATTGATGATTGTTCAAACCACTACTGCTGTATCCTCTTCCGGGATGAAGGGGATAAGTCTACATAGCATGCAGAGAAAACGGTGCAAACCGCTGACTACTGCTCCTATTTGTGCGTCCATCGTCATGTCTGAGCCAAAGATGACTGAGGCTTTTGACTTTGTTGCTTGGGTTGATGGTTTGTCCAAGGATGGTGGGTGGTGTCCATGTGGTCCTAGAATTAGATTTACGATTTGCGTGAATAATAAGGAGTTCTGTTTTGGATCCATTGAGTTTGACTGAGCTTTCAGTCATCCAATTATCGATCAGTGTGAGGCATTTTCCTAGTTCCTGATATTGGTGTTCTTTGTTGGTCATTCGAAAATAAAGTTGCGTGTCGTCAGCTTAAGAGTGGTAGTGCAGGTCCTGTTTGCTGATCATTTGAAGGAGTGGGCAGATGTAGATGTTGAAGAGTACCAGGGAAAGGGGTGATCCTTGAGGCACTCCACATGTAATGGTCCGTGTTTCTGACCTGAAGCCTCCAAGTTTCACAGTCTGTGTTCCGATTTTCTAGGAAAGATGCGAACCACAGTAGGGCCGATTCTGAGACTCTGGTTATTACTGTGAGTCGATTGAGCAGGGTGTTCTGGTCTACTGTGTCAAAAGCTGCACTGAGGTCCAGCAGCACCAGGAGACAGGACTCTCAGTCATCTGCTGCTTCAAGAGCGTCATCCCATATCTTGAGGAGAGCCGTTTTTCCCGTGGCCTGGGCGAAAACCTGATTTAAGAGGATCAAGGAGTTTGTGGGTGTCCAGATGGGGCTGTAGTAGTTGTACTACTGATTTCTCCATGATCTTGGAGATCTTTAGGGTCGAGGTTGGGTTTCTTTAGGAGGGGTTTAATTATGCCTTGCTTGAGGGGAAACGGAACAATCCCTTCCCTGAATGATTGGTTTATGATGTGCATTATGGTGGGTGCCAAGATGTCGGCACAATCTTTCAAGAGTTTTGTGGAAATGGTGTTATTCAGAGATGTGTGGTCTCGGAGGCTTCCGATGATGTCTTTAGTGGCGTCGATGGTAATTGGGATCAGCGAAAAATGTGACGATTGTGTACTAATTGTGTTGCTTTCTTTCTGTAGTGTTTTTTGTGTGGAGGTTAGTAGCATTAAGGCTAAGTTCCTTAGGCTGCGGAGGGTGTTCGCTGAGTACTTGATGAGCATGGTGGTAGGGGCTAATAGTGATGTGATGATACGGTGATCCTGCCGATGCAGCGATAATAAAAGATGATGATAGGGAAATGATGCTCCTGGAGGTTCGTCTGCTACACGAATAGTGATGATTATGAAGATGCAGTGATGCTGCTGAAAAGGTGATACCTTGATCTGAACCGCCCCTCCCTCAGTTGATCCAGAGGAAGGCAAAAAACCCAGCCGAGCTTGGCCAATTAGCTGTAGCAAGGGAAAAAAAATTCTGACCCCTGAAAGGCAACCTGGATCAATCTGTCTAAGATGGGTACCCCGGTTTACTTACCTGGCCGGGGTTGGAGCCAAGATGCGACGGTTGATGGAGCCGAGATGCGACGGTTGAGGTGGGGATGAATAGGGATGGGGGGCGAGCTGAGGGAAGACAAGGGATGGCAATCGAGGGAAGGGATAGTGAGACCACTAGGGAGTACCCAGATAGCCGCTACTTACCAGGCTGGATCCCTCTTGTGTACTGCTGTCCTGCAGAACAAGTTACCCACATGGGTACAGACAGAAGGCTCGATCTGGATAACAGGCGAATATATCCACAGACCCATCAATAAAATAGTGCAGGGCAGCAAGTATACGTTCCAATTGTTAGAGAACAGAAAGATCATTAAGGATGGATCTCTAGGCATGTCCTTGGACCATACAGCATAGATCTGGCAGATGCATTAATGACAGGTTGCATGGAAGGGCCTAATAGGGAGAATATTGCCTTGAAAGGGGCTTTCAGACCTTTATCCACAGAATATTTAAACACTGGAATGTCCTTGACTGGGACAGTCTTGTAAAGAATTGCAAAGGCTGAAACAAAGAGCCCACGTTGACAGCAGAAGGGGTTATATCTGGCTGATTAACACCTGTGTGTTTACTAGTGTGCGAACGCCTGTTGGCAGTCGTATAACCCACTCTCTAAACATAGATATTGTGTATCTTAATGAATGATAAAGAACCACTGTATGCAAAACCCCTAACTGCATTATACAAACAACCTAAAAGGTTTGATCGAGCAATATGCACGAGATAAGGGTCCTTCCCCATTGGCTCCCACTGCTGTCAATCACATCCAGTGAGGATGGAGCAGGGGGCAAGTCGAAACTATTGCACAGAGAAGAGGAGCATGACATGTTTGTTATAAAAAAATAAATTAAAAATAAACTGTCAGAGCAATGTCACTGTTTTGACATGATACTCTGAAATGTCACTTATCACCAGAAACATTGTGGCTGCTACCGTTTTCTCCGCTTATTTTGTCTGATAAATTAAAACTAGCCACAGTGTTAATGCACTAGCTGGCTATAATATTTAAAGCCATAGGGCTAGATTCAGAAAGGTTTACGCCGGCGTATCTCGAGAAATTCCAACGTAAATACAAATGTGCGCCGTCGCATCTTTACGCTGATTCAGAAAGCAAGATACGCCAAAAAACATGGTTTCAGCCGTCCGACGTAACTTCCCTCCGCCGGTGTATCATGGGCACATAGTTACGCTGGACACATTCGGCGTTCCCATGTTAAATATGCAAATGAGCAAGATACGTTGATTCACGTACGTACGTACGTCCGTCGCAGTAAGCTACATTTACGTAAAGTGTTTTTCAGGCGTAAAGATAAACCACCAAAAAGATGGCACAGCCAATGTTAAGTATGGACGTCGGAACCGCCGCCGAATTTCACGTCGTTTACGTAAGCCGATTCAGAATGGGGCTGGGCGTAGGTTACGTTCACGTCAAAAGCATTGACTATTTGCGACGTGGTTTTGAGAATGCGCACTGGGATACGTCCAGGGACGGCGCATGCACCGTTCGTTAGGTGCCTCATTTACGTGGGGTCACGATTTATTACCATACAACACGCCCACTACCAGCCTACTTTGAATTATGCGGGCTTACGCCCCGGCCCATTTACACTACGTCACACGTTCTTTGTGAATACGGTACCTGCCTCTCTAAGTTACGGCGGCGTAGTGTATCTGAGATACGCTACGCTCGCACAAACTTAAGCCAGTCTTTCTGAATCCGGCTAATAGTCTAGATTTCCTGTCACTTTAAATTATTTGGGCCAGCTTAGCCAAATAAACGATTTCCACTACCAAGTTATATGGCTGCTGCGAGCAATGTTTTATACTGTAGTAGCATCCACTACATACACAGCGCACCCAAATACCATGCGCGTGCCCGGCAGGCGCGATCGCCGCCGGGCACCCGCGATTGCTCGTTACAGAGCGGGGACCGGGAGCTGTGTTAACCCCTTCACCCCGCCCCCTAGTGTTAACCCCTTCACTGCCAGTGGCATTTTTATAGTAATTCAATGCATTTTTATAGCATTGATCGCTATAAAAATACCAATGGTCCCAAAAGCGTGTGACAAAAGTGTCCGCCATAATGTCGCAGTACTGAAAAAAAAAAAAAAAAAAAAAACGGTGATCGCCGCCATTACTAGTAAAAAAAAATATTATTAAAAATGCCATAAAAATACCCCCTATGTTGTAAACGCTATAACTTTTGTGCAAACCAATCAATAAACGCTTATTGCAATTTTTTTTTAAGAAAAATATGTAGAATATGTATCGCCCTAAACTTAGGAAAAAATGTTTTTTTTTTATATATTTTTGGGGGATATTTATTACAGCAAAAAGTAAAAAATAATAATTTTTTAAAAATTGTCGCTCTATTTTTGTTTATAGTGCAAAAAATTAAAACCGCAGAGGTGATCAAATACCACCAAAAACAAAAGGTCTATTTGTGGGAAAAAAAGGACGCCAATTTTGTTTGGGAGCCACGTCGCACGACTGCGCAATTGTCAGTTAAAGTGACACAGTGCCGAATCACAAAAAGTGCTCTGGTCTTTGGGCAGCAATATGGTCAGGGGGTAAAGTGGTTAACAAACCGTGCCAACCACCTTGCAGACACTGGAAAAAAAAAACGAATGTGCTTCCTGTACGCAAGGGGTTATATATTGGATCACTTCCTGTCTAAAAGCTTTTGGTCTACCAGTGTTCATTGACCTTGAGATGGAGTATAACCCAGCAGGTAATGAATATTAGTCAGACTCTGCGTCGCATGATGTATGAAAAAAGAAACAGATTTCAGAATAGGTAAAGGAGCAACTTCAGTTATAACTTGGATTACTTCAGTCTAGAATTGTTGAGTCAATGGACATTGGCAAAAATTGTTGAATGTCAGTCGGAGAAGAGATGTGAACATTCATGCGGAGTAATGGGTAAATAGAATGAAAAAAGATTCTTTGTAGAAACGTTTAAGCCCCCTTTCACACTTGTATGACTTCAAAGTCACGGATTTTATCGTGATTTCGTGGCCTGCGATTTACATGAATGACTGTGTAAAAGTGGCATCAATTCGGACCAAAGTAGTGCTAGGACTACTTTGAAGTAGGCACAACTTACACACACACACACACAAACACACAGTGCCTTGCGAAAGTATTCAGCCCCCTTGAACTTTGCAACCTTTTGCCACATTTCAGGCAGGTGATTGGACACTGGCACAACCAATGAGAACAAGTTTCCCTTCATATAACCCCTCTCATACAGGAAGTACCTTCGTTTTTTTGCCAGTGTCTAAAAAGATTGGACGCGATTAGGATAGTGCTAAAAAGGGAAGCTCTGCAACAGAGGCCCCTGGGCTATACTTTGGGTCCATCCAAGACGCTTAAGTTATTATGCAAAAACTGGATGGTATCTGGGCCTCGTGCACGAGGCATCACCTGTAATGTCTCTCTTTGGAGGACTGGGCTCTAGGGTCCAGCACTTTCACTTTTTAACAAACGCTAAAAGTCCTGGCAGAGTCTTTTACAAGGCCTAGGGAGGAGGCATCCTTTAAGTAGGAACCCATATCCCTGAAGGTTGGCACACATGCCCGGCGTGATAGCTGAATATTGGTTTTGTCTGATTTCCAGCAAACCTGCAGGAAAAAAAGTCTTAAGCATATATATTAAAGACTTTTTCCTTTTGAGTGGGTGTTTTCTCTATTACCGCCACTAGAAGAAGTAAAGAGTTGAGTTTTAACTTACCAAGCTCCAGACAGTGTCAGGTCGATTTAGACAGCACACTTTCCACTGCAGAGCTCTGCCGTGGATAGCAACCAACCCTCACTACCATGATACAGGAAGACCCTTATTCCTCTCAGGAATGCCGCCATTCTCCCCTAGGTCTGGGGTGCGCTTTATGGGGGCAAGAAGGAAGGGTCGGGACGCGAGCGTGCGCACATCATTCTACAGTGCTCAGGCAGGCAGAAGTGTACATAAAGCCTCTCAAACCTGTAGCTCTCCCCTGATCGGGGACACAGTGGCTTATAGTGCACGTAAGTGTTGTAGTATATGTAGTAATATGTTGGGTGTTATATAACATATACAGGCCAGATTTCAGTAACCTGTAAATACAAGTTACACATCAAAAGACACTTGTCCATTGTCAATAGATAAAGAGATAGGAAGTCTAGTTTACACATCAAACCTGTAATTACATATTACAAGTTAAAAGACACTTGTCAGTTGTCAATAAAGAGACAGGATGGAGTTGATTTTACACATCAAACCATTACTTAGGCCACATGTAATCTAATTACTTATTAAAAGAGAGCTAATTAGTATGCAAGGATGCATACTAATTAGCGACCACCTGCCACTCTGAAAGACAGGATGTAAATCAGAGACGGCCAATCAAATCGCTCAGCTATTCAGTGGATAGTAAATATAATCTGTGAGTCAGTCTTGTCACTCAGACTATACCCCTATGTATTCTCTACATGAATATATGTTGGTCTGGAAGTGATCAGAATATATTCTCTAAGATGAGACTTTGAAATACTCTGTTGGATTTTTGTATCATCTGTGGAATTTGGACTTTATTCTGTATTGGAAGTCAGTTGAATTACATTTTGTGTTCTTGGAGAGCCTGGTGGGTTGCTGTGAAACAAATTTATAGACATCATACTTAGCATGAAACTGTGATCAGTTGCATACTGTATGTAAACTGCTTATCTAGAACAGGCGTGTATGCATTTGATAGTACCATGGCTTTTTTTGGCTTAGTAATAAGGCTTCCCAGAGGAAAAATACAAGGATTAAAAAAAAGACAAAAAAAAGCATCGCCACCTGAGATGAGAGCCTCTAGTCGAGCCCGCTTGGTACTTTCCTCTCCGGTAATATATGATGCACCTATACAGGATAAGCCATTGTCTCCATCAGTAGCAACAGCCTCTCCTATGGTGTCTGGGCCTGCATATGTCACTGAGGACACTTGGCCGTAGCCCTGAACAATTTAGAAGGAAGAATCGCTATGTTAATCGCAAAGTCCTTGCAAAAGGACAAAAAGCAAAGTAGAGCTTCATCGGTGGTTTCAGATCTCCCTTCAGAAAGGTCTGAGGATGATGAGGACAGAGCACGAGAGGATGAGGAGTCGGAGGGATCTGGGATTTCCGAAGAACCTTTTTCTGCTTCCCAGGATCTTAAATTGCAGGTGCAATATTATACTGAAACGGTACACTCTGCATTCAAGTTACCCTCCTCAGAGTTAATCGACTCACCTCCCTGGGTTCCCCACAGGTTGCATGCTCCTTTCCGGTTAATCCTTTATTGGAGAATCTGATTTACGCAGACTGAAAACATCCAGATAAGCGTTTCTCTCCTCCTAGGAAGTTTGAAGTGCTTAATCCCATGGAGGAGAAGTTTACCAAGAAGTGGAGTCTGCCTTCATTGGAGGCGGCTATTTCTTGTGTAAATAAAAGCTTAACCTGTCCCATGGTCAGGTCCCGTGTCCCCCAAGTATTTAAAGACCCTACTTAGAAAAAGTTGGAATCTTTACTAAAGTCTTCCTTACTCCTGGCGGGCACAGTGACGCAACCTGCTGTAGCGGCAGTGGGCATGTGTCAGGTCTTAAAGGATCAGGTGAAACGGGCTGAAAAATGTGCCTCCGGAGCAGATAAAATTTTCGAAAAATATGCCTAAAGCCTTATGTTTCACAGTGGATGCCATTTGAGATTCTATTTAACAAAGCATCTCGCTTTACGCTCCAGCTGGTGCATATATGCAGAATTATTTGGCTAAAGCACTGGTCAGCGGAAGCCCAATGCAAAAAGCTTTTGACCGGTTTTCCCTTTCATGGCAAACACCTCTTTGGAGGATGATTTTGAAAAGTATATCCAGAATTTTTTTAAGCAGCAAAACTACTCTATTGCCGGAGGAGGAAAACAAGCATCCTTGTTTTAAGTGCTCTCTCTCTCCGCAGCCCCCGGAACATCTGCTTCCAGGCAGTGGCAACAGCATTCTCAGACAGCCTCAAAGGTTAAAGACCAAGACCAGGCCCAGAAAAACAGGAAGCAGTGGGGGCAAACAGCTAACAAGCAAAGACCCAAAATCTTCAGCATGAAGGGGCACCCCCACTTGGCCGAGTAGGTGGACGACTGTCAGTTTTCAGCAGCTTGGCAGACAGATCCAGGACAAGTGGGTAGTTCCTGCTGTATCCTTGGGGTACGAGCTGGAATTTCGAGAGACCCCACCTTATCGGTTCCAAAGCTCAAGGGTCTCCAAAGATCCAGTAAAGAGGGAATCTTTGTTCTAAAGTTTGAATCATTTGCGGTCTCAGGGGTAATAAAGGAGGTCCCCCTAAAAAAAAAAAAACAGGTGTAGAGTTTTATTCAAACCTCTTTGTGGTTCCAAAACCAAATGAAGACGCCATACCCATTCTGGACCTAAATGCTCTAAACCAGTTTCTGAACATTCGGTCCGTGGTCGCCACCCTACAAGGCGGGGAGTATTTGGCGTCTATAGACATCAAGGACACCCATTTACATGTGCCTATTTATCCCACTCACCAAAAGTTCCTAAGGCTCGCGGTAGAGCATAGCCACTTCTAGTTTGGGGCTCTGCCTTTTGGTTTAGCCACCGCACCACTGGTATGTACAAAAGTTCTGGCCCCACTGTTGGCAAACTTGAGCATAACGGTGACAAACTATCTAGACGATCTGCTTGTGATAGATCAGTCAGTGGCAGGATTAGATCATGCAGCGCTCAATACAGTAAGATACCTGGAGCATTTAGGATGGATCATAAACCTACAGAAATCCTCTTTACAAGAACTAAGAAGGGTAGAGTATTTGGGCATGATAATAGACACAACGCAAAGCAGGGGATTCTTGCCAGAGCCAAAGATCAAGTCCCTAAGAGAATTGATCCAAAGAAGGGGAGAAGGGACCATCAATTCGCCTTTGCATTAGGCTATTGGGAAAGATGGTGGCCTCTTTCAAGGCTGCTCCTAAAGACCAGTTTCATTTGAGACTACTGCAGGGCGGTATTCTAACTGCCTGCAACAGGAGAAGCCAAGCTCTAGATTTACCTATGCACCCGTCTCCACAGGTGTGCCAAAGCTTCAGTTGGTTGTTAAAGACCAAGAACTTGTGGAATAGAAGGTCCATTCGCCCAGTCACCAGGAAGGTGTCATATACGATTGCCAGCCTGTTGGGCTGGGGAGCAGTAATAGAAGAAGCTTCAGCCCAGGGTACCTGGGCCAAAACAGAGGAGAGCCTGCCCATCAACATACTGGAGATTCAGGCAGTATACCTAGCCCTCAGAACCTGGACACACAGGTTACAGGGCCACTCGGTTCTTATTCAATCCAACAATGCTACTGCAGTAGCTTATATCAATCACCAAGGAGGCACCCAGAGTTGGGATGCTCAGAAAGAGGTGGATCAGATTTTGACACGGGCAGAGAAACATGTTCCTTGTCTTTCTGCAATCTTTATTTCAGGGGTAGAGAACTGGCAAGCAGACTAAGTCACCAGCAACTGTCACCAGGAGAGTGGTCTCTCTACCCCAATGTCTTTCAGGCAATGTGCCAGAGATTGGGAACCTAGATGTAGATCTGCTAGCTTCCAGATTTAACAGAAAGTTGGACAACAGTGTCCAGGATGAGAGATTCGCTGGCCTACAGAACGGATGCTCTGACTATGCATTCCCCCCGATCACTCTGAGAGATTGCTGGGCAGGATCAAGGAGGGGGGAATACCAGTACTCCTAGTGGCCCAAAATTGGCCCAGGAGGTCTTAGTACGCCGTGATCATAAAGATGGCGGTAGGAAGACCTTTGGGTGCTTCCATTACGTTGCAACCTACAGGATCCAGTGTTCCACCCTTCCCTACAGAAGCTAAATTTAACGGTCTGGCTACGGAGACCCACATTTTGAACAAAATGAGGGCTTTTGGGTCCAGTTCTTTCTACACTTATTAATGCTAAAAAGCCAGCCTCCAGGCTAATCTACTACAGAGTCTGGAAGGCACATGTTTCCTGGTGTGAATCCAGAGGGTGGAATCCTCTGCCAATTAGGAGTGAATATGAAATTAGCCCTGAGTACCATCAAGGGTCAAATATTGTCTATCAGTTTTTTTCAGAGACCGCTAGCGTCTCATTCCCTAGTCCGGGCATTTATTCAGGGAGTACTGCGGATAAATCTGCCAGTCAAGTGGCCCTTGTGTCCCTGGTATTTAAACTTTGTATCATCAGTCTTGAAGAAGCAACCTTTTGGACTTATCTTTTGATTGCCATCTGTTCTGCTAGAAGAGTATCGGAGTTAGCAGCTCTTTCTTGTAAAGAGCCTTAATTTGTCAGAAAGACAAAATTGTACTACGCCCTCATCCTACCTTTCTTCCAAAGGTGGTGTTGGAGTTTCATTTAAATCAAGACGTTGTTTTGCCTTCTTTTTCCTGAACCACGGAGGAAAGTTATTGCACTCTCTAGATGTCGTGAGAGCAGTTAAAATTAATCTGCAGGCAACAGCTCAGATACGTAAAACAGATGTTTTGTTCATTGTGCCAGATGGTCCCAAGAAGGACCAGCCGGTATCAAAATCCACCATTGCTAGGTGGATTCGTAATTCGTAAGTAATTGTTTAGGCTTATGGTTCAAGAAATTAGGCTCCTCCTTTTTCGGTTAAGGTGCACTCAACCAGGGCAATGCATCACCAGGCTTCAATTGCTCAGATCTGTAAAGCTGCAACTTGGTCTTCAGTCAATACATTTACCGAATTCTATCAAAGATGTGAGAGGACATGAGGATTCCGCCTTTATGCGTAGTGTGCTGCAGGCAGGGGTCTAGGGCTTCTTTTCCGTTGGTGGCTTGATTGAGCTGTGTCTCCCACCCTTTATATTAAGCATTGCTCAGGGATGTCCCAATGTGAAATGATTAAGGCTCTGAGTCGGTGGTGTACGATAAAGAAAGTAGGATTTTTAACAGCTTACCTGTAAAAGAAATTATTTGAGTAGACCACAGGACACAGAGCCCCCCCCCCTCTATAGGATTCTTACTGCTTTGCTACAAAACCAACATAATTCCTGAATGGGAGGGGTTATATGGAGGGGAATTTGTTCTCATTGGTTGTGCCAGTGTCCAATCACCTCTTGTGACCCATACAACCCAATATGTAATGATTAAGGCTGTGTCATGTGGTGTACTCAAAGAAAATGATTTTACAGGTAAGCCGTTATTAAAAATCCTACTATTATCTCCACTTGATGACTGAGTTCCAAGGTATATCTAATGCATGGGAAATTCTTTTGCACTCTTCTCCCGATACATTTCAACAAGATCACTCTGATGCTTTGCAAGCGCTGTGCAAACAATGGCTTTTGCTGTAGAATGCGACTAAGAAAATGTCAAGTACCACCCACCAGAACAGCTGAACTTTGGGGTTAATCAGAGGCACTTTAACCACTTCCCGACCGCCCACCGCAGGTATACGTCGGCACTTTGAGGATGGATATCTCGGTAACGGCAGCAGCTGCTGCCACAACCGAGATATCCATCTCTTCTGTGGGCGGTCGGGTAAACGATAATGGCGGTCTCCGCGGCGGAATCGCCGCGAGATCGCCGTTATCGGTAGCGGACGAGCGTCCCCCCCCCCTCCCGCTGCGCTCCCGCGCTCTCCGCCGCTTACCGGAGCCGTCGGTAGCGGCGGAGGCGATCGGGTGCGCTCGTCTGGTCAGCGGGGATGCGAGTGAGAGAAAAAATTTCCCTCGTCCATCCCCGTAGCTCTGCTGGGCGGAAGTGACGTCAAACGTCAGTTCCAAACAGCGTCTTAAAGAGACATTTTTTTTTAAATGTCATTTGAAAAATGACATTTAAATTTTTTTTTTTTTTTTTTTTTATTTTAGCCTAAATGAGATCTGAGGTCTTTTTGACCCCAGATCTCATATTTAAGAGGACCTGTCATGCTTTTTTGTATTACAAGGGATGTTTACATTTCTTGTAATAGGAATAAAAGTGATAATTTTTTTTTTTTTTTATATTTTAGTGTTAAAAATTGGTAAAATTAATACAAATAAATACGAAAACAAAAAAAAAAAAATTTTTAAATCGCCCCGTCCCGACGAGCTCGCGCGCAGAAGCGAACGCATACGCGAGTAGCGCCCGCATATGAAAACGGTGTTCAAACCACACAAGTGAGGTATCGCCGCGATCGTTAGAGCGAGAGCAATAATTCTAGCCCTAGACCTCCTCTGTATCTCAAAAAATGCAACCTGTAGAATTTTTTAAACATCGCCTATCGAGATTTTTAAGGGTAAAAGTTTGACGCCATGCCACGAGCGGGCGCAATTTTTAAACGTGACATGTTGGGTATCATTTTACTCGGCGTAACATTATCTTTCACAATATGTAAAAAAATTGGGCCAAATTTATTGTTGTCTTATTTTTTTATTTAAAAAAGTGAATTTTTTCCAAAAAAAAGTGCGCTTGTAAGACCGCTGCGCAAATACGGTGTAACAAAAAGTATTGCAATGACTGCCATTTTATTCTCTAGAGTGTTAGAAAAAAAAAATATATAATGTTTGGGGGTTTTAAGTAATTTTATAGCAAAAAAAAATGTTTTAGTCTCGTAAACACCGAATCTGAAAAACAGGCCCGGGGCTAAAGTGGTTAAATGGCAGGTGCGTACTGACACAAGTTTGAATGCAATTGCTTAATTCTGAAACCAGCTACATCCCCAATTATAAGAGGGTGTGCACACTTATGCAACCACATTGTAGTTTATTTTTACTCCCCCTAAAAGATTTCAGTTTGTTTTTCAATTGAGTTGTACTGTTTATAGGTCACATTAAAAGGTTCTAAAATGATTTTTGTCTCATTGTTTTTACATCACAGAAACCTGACATTTTAACAGGGGTGAGAAGACTTTGTATAGCCACACAGTGCTTTGAAAAAGTATTCATACTCCACATTTTACATTTTTGGTTTTAACATTTTGCCATGTCAAACAAAAACATACATTTATTTAATTGGGATTTTATGTAATAGGCCAACACAAAGTGGCACAGAATTGTGAAGTGGAATCAAAATGATAAAATGGCTTTCAATTTTTTACCAATATCTGAATAATGTGTTGTATTCAGCCCCCTTTACCCAGATACCCCTAACTAAAATTTAGTGCAATTAATTGCCTTCAGAAGTTATCCAATTAGTAAATGGAGTAACCTACCAAGACATGGTCATCCACCTAAACTGACAGACCAGACAAGAAGAGCATTAGTCAGAAGTAGCCTAACCACTTAAGGACCGCCTCCTGCACATATACGTCGGCAGAATGGCACGGCTGGGCAGATCCACGTATAGGTACGTCCTGTACTACTACCCAACCGTGGGTCACTGGCGCGCGCCCGCGGCGTGCTCTTGTGACCCGGTCCGAAGCTCCGGGACTGCAGGACTCGCGGACCCGATCGCCGCTGGAGTGCGGCAATCGGTCCCCGGAGCTGAAGAACGGGGAGAGCCGTGTTTAAACACGGCTTCCCCATGCTTCACTGTGGCGGCAGCATTGATCGCGTCATCCCTTTTATAGGGGGACATGATCGATGACGTCACACCTACAGCCACACCCTACAGTTGTAAACACACACAGGGAACACATAACCCCATCAGCGCCCCCTTTGTACTTAACTCCCAAACTGCAACCGTCATTTCCACAACAAACAACGCAAATTTAAATGCATTTTTTGCTGTGAAAATGACATTTGTCCCAAAAATGTGTCAAAAATGTGGCAGTCATGAAAAAAAAACGCTGATCACCGCCATTAGTAAAAAAAAAAATGCAATAAAACTATCCCCTAGTTTGTAAATGCTATACATTTTGCACAAACCAACCGATAAACCCTTATTGCGATTTTTTTTTTTACCAAAAATAGGTAGAAGAATACGTATCGGCCTAAACTGAGGAAAAATTTTTTTTTAGATATATTTTTGGGGGATATTTTTATAGCAAAAAGTAAAAAAACATTGCATTTTTTTTCAAAATTGACGCTCTTTTTTAGCGCAAAAAATTAAAACCGCAGAGGTGATCAAATACCATCAAAAGAAAGCTCTATTTGTGGGGAAAAAAGGACGCCAATTTTGTTTGGGAGCCACGTTGCACAACCGCGCAATTGTCAGTTAAAGCAACGCAGTGACAATTAGCAAAAAGGGGCCTGGTCCTTTAGCTGCATTTTGGTCTGGGGCTTAAGTGGCTAAAGGCCCATGGTAATGCTGGAGAAGCTGCAGAGATCCACAGCCCAGGTGGGAGAATCTGTCCACAGGACAACTATTAGTAGTATACTCCACAAATCTGGCTTTTATGGAAGAGTGGCAAGAAGAAAGCCATTGTTAAAAGAAAGCCATAAGAAGTCCTGTTTTCAGTTTGCGAGAAGTCTTTCGGGTGACACAGCCAACATGTGGAAGAATGTGCTCCGGTCAGATGAGTTCAAAATTAACAAAAAAGAAAAAAGGCTGTCTGTGCAATATAGAGCGGGTACGTTTTACAAAAAATGTTTTAATTAAAAAATTTGTATTGCATAAAGCCCTAATGGATCTCATCTCAAACAGGGGCTCCACCAAGGTTGTACCCTAGGCAACAGGACAAGGGAAACCATAAAGAGTCAAGTCACATAAATTGAAGGGTAGGATAAACACTGTACAGTGGCCTTCTACACAGAGTTTATTCCATCACTGGCCTCTTGTGAGGTAGCAAAAACACTGAGCTGGACTTAAAGATGTTCATTACAGCATGATCTTCTATCAAGCAATCTCCACCTTATCTCCATGACGATTATAGTCTCCCTTTTCGCATAAAAATCTTAACATTCTCAAAAACATGCTGAAGATGTGTACAAGCCTTTGCTAGTATCATATATCCATCCAAAAAATTCAGTGGCAGAGCACCATGTGGTTGTTGTCCCTCTCAACAACATATGTAGGGAATACCTCAGTCAAGGCTATCAGCTGCTTAATTACTTGCCGATCAGCAGCCGCAGTTCTACAACGGCAGGTCAGCTCCCCTGCGCGAGAGCCCGTAGCTCTATGTCGGCTCTTGAAGCAGCCACTAGGGGCACGTGCGCCCCCCGCTCTCCCCTGACTCCCGTGCCCGGCGGGCGCGATCGCCGGGCAACTGCGATTGCTCATTACAGAGCGAGGATCGGGAGCTGTTTGTGTAAACACACAGCTCCCGGTCCTGTCAGGGGAGAAATGCCTGACTGTCTGTTCATACAAGGTATGAACAGCAATCAGTAATTTCCCCTAGTGAGGCCAACCCCCCTACAGTTAGAACACATTTAAGGAACATACTTAACCCCTTCCTTGCCCCCTAGTGTTAACCCCTTCACTGCCAGTGGCATTTTTATAGTAATCCAATGCATTTTTATAGCACTGATCGCTATAAAAATGCCAATGGTCCCAAAAATGTGTCAAAAGTGTCCGCCGTACCAAAAAAACAAAAAACGAATCGCCGCCATTACTAGTAAAAAAAAAAATATTACTAAAAATGCCATAAAACTACCCCCTATTTTGTAAATGCTATAACTTTTGCGCAAACCAAACGCTTATTGCGATTTTTTTTTACGAAAAATATGTAGAAGAATATGTATCGGCCAAAACTGAGGAATTTTTTTTTATATATATTTTTGGGGGATATTATAGCAAAAAGTAAAAAATAAATTTTTTCAAAATTGTCCCTATATTTTTGTTTATAGCGCAAATACTAAAAACCACAGAGGTGATCAAATACCACCAAAAGAAAGCTCTATTTGTGGGGAAAAAAATAACGCCAATTTAGTTTGGGAGCCACGTTGCACGACCGCGCAATTGTCAGTTAAAGCGACGCAGTGCCGAATCGCAAAAAGTGCTCTGGTCTTTGACCAGCAATATGGTCCGGGGGTTAAGTGGTTAAAGAATTGCTCTGCAAAGATGGCAGGATGGGACCCTGCAACTTCTTCAGGTAAGCCAACTACCTGGATATTAAATTCAGCATTGTCCATTTTCGTCATTGTGCGGATACGTTTTTAAATTGCGACTAAAACAATTCAGATGACTAAAACACGACTAAAGCCAAAACAATTCAGATGACCAAGACTAAAAATAAAATTGCATTTTTGTCAAAAGACTGACTAAAACTAGTTGACTAAAATAAAACAAAAAAACAATTCAGATAACAAAAATTGGACTAAAATTCAAAAGACCAACTAAAACTAAATAGAAATAGGATGTAAAAATTAACACAAACTACAAGAAGAGCATCAGGGATTTAAAATTGAGAAACTGTCCGACAGGACGGGTTGAAACAAAGCTCCCAGGTAGTGAGTCTGGTCTTCCTCACATTACAGCCGCAACCACCCCCCCATTTCAATTTTTTTTTTAAACTAAAACTTCCCCAAAAAAGAAAATGTAAAATTTTCCAATTCACAAACATTATGGGCCAGATTCAGGTACAATTGCCCTGGCGCAGAGTATCAGATACACTACGCCGCCGTATTTTACCTGGCTCTAAGACAAATTCAGGTAGATTTCAGCCCGTAAGGTACGGCGGCGTAGTGTATTTCTCTCGGTGGAATTGAAATACGCGATTAGGGGGTGTGAAGCATTTAAATTAGGCGCGTCCCTGCGGCGATCGAACTGCGCATGCTCCGTTCAGAAATTTCCCGCCGTGCATTGCGTGAAATAACGTAGTTTTTTTTTGAGTAGCGTCGTTTACGTACATTTTAAAAAAAATTAATTTGACGCAGGAACGACGGCCATACTTAACATGGGCCGTCTAACTATAGACCAGCTAATAGCTGGTATAACTTTACGCAGCAAAAAGATGACTACAGATGCCGTAAGAGATTGCGAAGGACGATCGTAACTTTGTGGATAGCCGGAAAAAGCTCATTTGCATACCCCGACACGGAAAACAACCCGAACTCCACCCATCGGTCGCAAAAAGATTGCAGCGTAGATCCGAAGGTGTACCGAAGACATAAGCCTGTCGGATCGAAGCCCGAAGCCGTCGAATCATGGTTTGAGGATTCAAACTAATGATACGACGCGCGTACCGTATTTTCCGCACTATAAGACGCACTTTTATCTCCTAGAAATATGTGGGAAAATGTCCCTGCGTCTTATAGTGCGAATATACGACAGGCACCGCCCCCCGCCGCCGCTGGTACCACCCACCCGCCCAGTGCATATTGCGGGCGGCATCAAGGCAAGAACCCCCAACCCCCCCCCTGCAAGTCCCGACTCCCACACACATAACTGTCCCCAGCTGCAGACCTGTAGTGATAAAAACAGCAGCGTGACTTTGCCGGGGAGGGAGGGCGGGAACTAGCATCCCATAAGCGGCCAGTGATTGGCCGCACTCTAAACAACTGACAGAAGCTCCGCCTACCCTCCTCCGTGGCTCAGCTCAGATGTGCTCACCGCGCTGTCTACTAGTAAAGACAGAAGCCTCAGTTCCGTGCTTGCTAGCTCTGAACGCATCTGTCCCACTGGCTTCCATAGAATCTATGTGACATGCTGCACTGAAACAACGGAGACAGTTGCCCAGTGTGGCTGTGTGATGATGGGCAGGAGGTGGGGGCGGGGCATTACACGCTGAGCTTTAGATGTCCAGATGGTGACCCCCATGCCTGATGATCCCACGGCTACCACTGGCAAGTGAAAAGAGTTGCAGTCACAAGTGCTGTACACGGTGGGTAAAGCCAGAAAGAAGGGGGTTATGGATGGGTGGGTTTGCAGATGTGAGTTATGGACAGGGGGTCAATGGTCAGTCTGCGTTTATCATTTATGGCAATGGTCAGTCTGTGTTTATTGCAATGGTCAGGCTGCATTTATGGCAATGGACAGGCTGCATTTCATGGGCTCTTGGAAAATATTTTATTACACCATTTGGTTCAGAATAGTTTTTTTTCTTGATTTCCTCCTCTAAAACCTAGGTGCGTCTTATGGTCAGGTGCGTCTTATGGAGCGAAAAATACGGTAATTTGAAAGTACTCCGGTCTAACAGGAGATAGACCGGAGCAATGGCTCTGTGAATCTGGCCCAATGTCCTTTGTTCAGTACAATTATTATATGAAGTCTCTAGTCTATTATAACGACTTACAATGTACCAATACAGTAGATCTTTTGGAGGTATCAATATATCATTTGCAATTATACAGATTTGAAGAGAATGAGCTGTATGGTAGATGTCCAGTAGGGTGGCACGTGAAATGAAATGTGCTCTGAACTGCTACACACGTGTCAGTTGTATTAAGCCAACGGTCCCAGACTGTTATATTTTGCAGAGCACCCTCTATTGATGTAGATACATTTTTTATAGGGCAATGTGCTATCAACAACAGTTTTCCAGTCAGATAATCCAGGGGGAGTCTGTCTCATCTAGAGAGTTTAGCAATAGTTTTCCAGGCAGAAAATAGGGTCTCCTGCATCAAAGTTTTGGTGTATTTGTCAGTGTCTGCATCTGGGAAAATACCCAGTAGGCATGGTTTGGGGTCTAGTGTCAGTGGAGATCACATATTGTCATTAAGAAAACCTACCACTAGTTTCCGGAAGCCCTGTATGTAGGGGCAGGATCACAGGATGTGATAGAATGTGATAGGTGTGAGGTATGCGCAGTGTAGGTCGTATATTTGGGTCAGTCTGTAAGATAGCCTGGGACAGCTTTGCATGCATCTTATGCCTCACTCCAGTCCTAGTCTTCCAGGTTTCCTAGGTCTCCCTCCCATCTTCATTTTCTATTGTAAGCTATGTTAGTGGGTGAGGCAGTATGAAGCATATTATAGAATATTGATAATTTCTGGGGGATCCACACTTTTGACTATGTCCATTATAGGATTACGAGTAGGGTTAGGTAATGGATAATCGAGAGTTCAAATTCTAGTTGTAATGTATCGAATGTCTTTAATGTGCCGGCAGTACGTGCGATAGGTAGAAAATTCCACTTTTGCACCATGTTTCCGAGTCCAGTATAGTTAAGAATTCCTGTAGTGTCTTTATGCCAGATGGGAGAATAGACGTTATGTGTAGGTATGTCTAATTTGATGGAGGCCAGTCTCCATATCTTCCTATAGCGGCTTAAAAGAGAATTGTCCTCCTCAATTGAAGCTTCAGCGCCAGCTGCTATAGCGCAGATGGGGTCATTTGTCAATTGGGCCTAGGTGGGGGCATAGAAGCTAAGTAAATCTTTATCAGTGTTATCTATATGGAACAGTTGGGATGCTAGGTAGTATAGAGCAAAGTCTGGTAGGGCCGTACCGACCAGGTCGGTGGGGTTTTTAAGTAATCGCCATGCTAATTTATGTCTATTCTTCCCCCCAGACAAAGGGTTTGAGAATTGCATCCATGGTTTTGAAATATTTCAGTAGGAGATACACAGGGGTGTGCCATAAGATATATAGACTTTTAGGGAGTAGTATCATTTTAATAAGGCCAAGTATCCTGAGAGAGAGACGCGCCCATATTTGTGTTTTGGATTTGATCAGGGCAAACAATGGTTCCACATTGAGACAATCAATAAGGGACCTACAGTAGTAACACTCACACCCAAGTATTTGATACCATTTACGTGCTGTAGGGGCAATCAGGTCTTAAATTCAGTTTGGAGAGCAAAATCGAGCGGGAGAATGTGACTTTTTCCAATTAATTTTGAGTCCCGAAAATGAACCAAAGTGTTTAATAGTTCGTAAGGCTTCAGCCAGGGAGGGGGCTGAATGCGCTAGATATAGCAACGCATCATCTGCATGCATGCTTATTTTTTCTTTCAGGTTGCCCACGCGTAGGCCTTGTATTAATGGGTTACATCTGATGGATATGGCTAGAGGTTCCGTGACTAAGGCATACAGTAGGGGGATAGAGTGCAGCCCTGCCTGGTTCCTCTGGAAAGTTGCAAGGTGTCCAACTGCCACCCACTGGGGCTTGGTATAGCCGAAGCCGCAGCGTGCCAGACAATTACTTAGTTCCACTCTACCGAATCAAATGCCTTAGCAGTGTCAAGCGTCTCCACAACTCTCTCTCCAACATTGTTCATAAATATGCAGGCCTGTCATGACAATCTATCAAGATTAAATGAGTCCCTACCAGGCATGAAGACAGCTTGGTCTTCACCAAGATTAGGATAAACCGATTGAGACGTAGTGCCAGAATTTTGGCCAGGATTTTGACGTCCACCTGAAGCAAGGAGATGGGTTTATAGGATTTGGGGAGACCCAGATCCTTGCCTGTTTTGGAATGAGTACTATGATTGCTTCCCTCATGGATGTTGGTAAAATAAAGGTTTCAAATAGGTGGGTTTAAAGGACAGGCAGATGAGGTATGAGAGTCTCAGTATATTGAGAATAAAATTCTATGGGTAGTCCATTAGACCAGGGATCTTCAAACTACGGCCCTCCAGCTGTTGCAGAACTACACATCCCACGAGCCATTGCAAGAGTCTGACATTCACAGACATGACTATGCATGATGGGAATTGTAGTTCCTGAACAACTGGGGGGCCGTAGTTTGAGGACCCCTGCATTAGACCATGGGGACTTGAATCTAGCAAAGCTAGCGATTGCTGTGGCTATCTCGTCGGTCATTAGTGGTGCCCAGTGGTGTATTTAGTTTTTGTGCTGCCCTAGACCTGACTAACACACCCCCTAATTTAAATATGACCCACCCCTTCCTTTTTAAGACCCATCCTGTCGACGCCGTGGGAAGAGGACGACAGAGGGACGCCGTGGGAAGAGGACGACAGAGGGACGCCGTGGGAAGAGGACGACAGAGGGACGCCGTGGGAAGAGGACGACAGAGGGACGCCGTGGGAAGAGGACGACAGAGGGACGCCGTGGGAAGAGGACGACAGAGGGACGCCGTGGGAAGAGGACGACAGAGGGACGCCGTGGGAAGAGGACGACAGAGGGACGCCGTGGGAAGAGGACGACAGAGGGACGCCGTGGGAAGAGGACGACAGAGGGACGCCGTGGGAAGAGGACGACAGAGGGACGCCGTGGGAAGAGGACGACAGAGGGACGCCGTGGGAAGAGGACGACAGAGGGACGCCGTGGGAAGAGGACGACAGAGGGACGCCGTGGGAAGAGGACGACAGAGGGACGCCGTGGGAAGAGGACGACAGAGGGACGCCGTGGGAAGAGGACGACAGAGGGACGCCGTGGGAAGAGGACGACAGAGGGACGCCGTGGGAAGAGGACGACAGAGGGACGCCGTGGGAAGAGGACGACAGAGAGGGATGTTGTGGCAGTCAATAAGGCCTAGAGAATAGCAGGCTAGGCACTTCCTAATGGCTCAGTCCCAGACCCAGCAAAATCGCAACAGTGATCCCTCTAGCTGGACGTTTGCTCACTCTGGGTTGCCTGGGGTGACTAGTCAGTGTAGCATGTCTGCCTGGCAGTGGCTCGGTCTTTCTCGCTCTCTGGTGGCGCGGGGTAAAGCGCGGCTCGCTCTCTGGTGGCGCGGGGTACAGCGCGGCTCGCTCTCTGGTGGCGCGGGGTACAGCGCGGCTCGCTCTCTGGTGGCGCGGGGTACAGCGCGGCTCGCTCTCTGGTGGCGCGGGGGTACAGCGCGGCTCGCTCTCTGGTGGCGCGGGGTACAGCGCGGCTCGCCCTCTGGTAGCGCGGGGTACATCGTGGCTCGCTCTCTGGTGGCACGGGGTACATCGTGGCTCGCTCTTTGGTTTCCCCAGAACAGTATTCTCTTTTGCTCCTCTTCTAACACCCTCTCCCTTCCCTCCAGCAGAGTGCTTACATGCTGGGGGCTGTAGCTTGGTGTCTATGGACACACTGGGGCCGGAACTCTGCACTGACTAAATTTCCCATGATGCCCCCCATAGTCTTTTGATTGGCCCTCTGCTGAGGCCAATCACGAAAGGGAAACAGCGGGCAAAAAGCTGGGCAGCGGCGTGGCGAGCCACTCTCTCTCTTCAGCTTACAGGAAGGGAAGGGGGGCGGTGGGGGAGACAGACATCCCGCAGCTCTCCTCTTCCTGTCACAGTTCCGCTGCTCTATTAGCAAGAGAACTTGGCAGCAGCGCTGTGACAGGAAAGGGAGAGCTGTGGGCTGTCTGTATCTCTCCCGCCCCCTCCCCTTTCTGTAAGCGAAGTGAGAAGAGAGAGAGCGGCTCCAATTGGATTCGCCGCCGCCCAGCTTCTTGCCCGCCGTTTCCCTCCCCATTATGGCCACAGAAGAATCATGGCTGTAGGGGAGGGCGGCTCCTATTTAAACTCCTTACTAGCCCCCCCTACACACCCGGAGCGAGCCACTGCACTCCTAAGCAATACTCCCCTGATAGTGGCCCTGTGTGCAGGAGTCAGGAGGAGGGCGCGAGTACCATTTTCGGGGGGGGGGGGGGGGGGGGGGGGGCATAAAGTGCTACCATAGGCCTGGGCCTTGTCAGCCTAGGCCAGAATACAGCACTGGTGGCGCCTATGGCATTTCTATCTGATCTGTGGTCAGCTGTGGAATCGCAAGTTTTTCGAGGAAGAGATCAATGGGTGTTGAGTCACTGGATGTAGTGGTGGTGTACAGGGAGCTAAAAAACCTGTGGAACATTGCTGTTACTGCTGCAGGGTCGGTTATCTCACCTGATGGGTTTCGCAGGGAGATGATTACTGGGGGCCTGTCCTCACTGTGAGCCATGTACGCCAATAGTTTTCCCGCTCTCTCTCCATGTTCAAAAAGTTTCTGCATAGAGAAAAATGTTTTCTTCTAGACATCTCATATTTCAACTGATTAACTACCCTGGATTGTAGTTTAACCACTTAAGCCCCGGACCAATATGCTGCTAAATGCCCAAAGGTGTTTTTACAATTCGGCACTGCGTCGTTTTAACAGACAATTGCGTGGTCGTGCAACGTGGCTTCCAAACAAAATGTGCGTCATTACTTCCCCACAAATAGAGCTTTCTTTTGATGGTATTTGATTGCCTCTGTGATTTTTATTTTTTGCAATATAAACGGAAAAAGAACGATTTTTTTTAAAAAAATTATATTTTTTACTTTTTGTTATAAGAAAAATCAAATAAACTAAATTTTAGTCAAACATTTAGACCAAAATATAACCTTTCAACATTATCAAAACAGGATAGGGTATGCCTTGCTTTAAAAGATCAAGAGTTTACCCACCCAGTAATGTTTCTCCATAGGTTTAGAGTGGGTATGGTATACTATGCTTTGCCAACTGACACAATAAAAGGCCCAATAAGTAAAATAAGCAAAACCATAGACTACACAAAATATAATATGAACAATATTTCTCACCTGGTCCAGTCTTAAAGCTCCCTCATCAAATCGTTGCTTGCGCAAGTTTTGTGCAATATGATGAAGATTGAGCACTGCATTGTGGATTTCATCAATGGTGTGCCAGGGTGAAACTGGGGGAAGCTCCTCAGTGCCAATCAGCTTGTTTGGATTCTCAATCATACTTTGTGCATGGTCATAGCTTAGCTTTACACAGGAACAGATAATAGTTCGGCCAAACCACTCTTCCAGGATCTGAAATAAAGGGTTGTAAAAATAAAGATTTATATTTATTTTATTTGTAATAGTTAACCTATGCACCATTGTACTCTCTCACCTTTCCTTCAGGAGTCATTTTCCATACGACAGAAAAGGTAAGTCTGTCGGCCATAGGATTAAGGCTGCAAAGTTCTTCACAAAGTAATCTTGGCAGCATAGGAATTACCTGAAAGAATAATAGTTAAAATATTTCAGAATAAAAAAATAACCTTTTATTACCTGAGAGTATAACGCCATTTCAGACGTTACAATTGGAATCAATATTGACAAGACAAGCAACACAAGAATTGTAGAAATTAATTCTGTACCCAGATTTAACCACTTCCCGACAGCCCGTACGACTATGTACGGCCGCAGGGTGGCTCTAATTCTCTGGGACGCCGTCTTTTGACGGCCGCCCCTTTCCTCGTTCCCCGTGCGCGCTCCCGAGCGCACATCGGGGAACATCTGTGCTGGCCGTGTCCTTTGGACACAGCCAATCACAGATCGCGGTAAAAAGCCAATCACAGCGGCTATTTACAGTGTGATCTGTGCGGCCAATGAGAGATGATCTCAAATGTAAACATATGAGATCATCTCTCATTGTCGGCTCACACAGTGACAGCGTCCTGTCAGGGAGAGAGGAGACCGATCTGTGTCCCTCGTACATAGGGACACAGATGGATCACCTCCCCAGTCAGTCCCCCTCCCCCACAGTTAGAACACTATGTAGGGTACACATTTAACCCCTCACCTCCTAGTGTTAACACCTTCAATGCCAGTCACATTTATACAGTAATTAGTGCATATGTATAGCACTGATCGCAGTAGAAATGTGAATGGCGCCAAAAATGTGTCAAAAGTCTCTGATGTGTCCACTATAATGTCGCAGTCCCAATAAAAATTTGCAAATCACCGCCATTACTAGTAAAAAAAAAAAAAAAAAAATTCTGTCCCCCATTTTGTAGGCGCTATAACTTTATGCGCAAATTAGTCGCTTATTGCGATTTTTTTTAACAAAAATATGTAGAAGAATGCGTATCGGCCTAGAGTAAAAAATATTGTATTTTTTTTTTCAAAATTGTCGCTTTTTTTTGTTTATAGCGCAAACAAAAACCGCAGAGGTGATCAAATATCACCAAAAGAAAGCTCTACTTGTGAGGAAAAAAGGACATCAATTTTGTTTGGGAGCCACATAACACGACTGCGCAATTGTCAGTTAAAGTGACGCAGTGCCGGAAGCTGAAATTTCACCTGGTCAGGAAGGGGGTATATGTGCCCAGTAAGTGGTTAACTGTGGGCTATAACACTGCCATTGTTGTCTGGTGACTAGAAACTGGCAAATAAAATAAAATATGTAGAGACACTCCCCCCATATAACACCATCCTCTTTGCCAGCATGCCTCAGTTTTGCAGTAAATAGGGAGATCAAGGAACAGACATATGTCCTATACTGTACTCCAAGAAAATGATTTTAAAAGTCAAAAGTGTACCGTAATATATTGCATTTTACCAATCCTTAGAAATTATGGTTGAATTCAGTTTTTTTTTTTTTCTTTTATTTCACCTGGTGATTCTGCCCGTAGCACACTTCCCATCTTAGGTTGCATTCATATCTTAGTGTTTGCAGCATTTCACGCTACACACACATGGTCAGTCCATCCATTTAAATGGGCTGCCCTATGCACGGCAATCGTGCCAAGGCAGCTCATGTTCCCCAATTGGCATTTTCGCTTTGTCAGTTTTGGTGCTTTTGATGAATGTCTGTTGGTCACATTTGGTGTGCTTTTAACAATAAATGGCACAGCAAGTGCAATGTGTATTTTGTGTGCGTTCATGGAACACTTTGATGTAAATAGGGCTTTAGGATGTCTGTATTCTGGATGAAAGTAGTAAAGCAGACACCACTGGACAGCAGCATGGTCTGTCTGCGTGAAGGGTAGCATAGTGACTAGCAGATTGGGACAGACTTGACTAACAGTAGCTAATCTTCAGATAACACTTTATAAGCAGCCACAGCAGTTTTGAATGCAAACACCCGTCATTGTTAAAAGAAAAGTAAACCCTGGTGGGTTTTATTTCCTTTGTTTCCCTGCAAAGGTAAAGCATAATGGGCTACTATGCACCGCATAGTAGCCCATTATGTGTCACTTACCCGAAACTGAAGCCTGCAATGTCCCCGATTTCCTTGCTGGCTGGAAGTGTCCATTCTTCACCCCTCTTCCTTCTGGGACCACAAACTCTGCCCGTCTGGCCGGAGTGGTGTCACATCACTTCCGCACATGCGCACAGCTTGCCCTTTCAAGAGTGCGCATGCACATTAGACAGCATTCAGGGACATTGCAAACATCTCCTAAACTGCGTAGGTTTAGGAGATATTTCAAGCACCTACAGGTAAGCCTTAATCTAGGCTTACCGGTAGATGAAAGTGGTCTATAAGGCTTTACAACCACTTTAAATGGTTTGTCTCAACCCTGTACCTACTACTTTGTCTGGACAACTTGGCCAGTTGAAGCTGAAAAATAACAGACTTACTGGCTGGATTAGTAAGTGAAAATAAGGAAACATGCCTAAAAAAGAAAACGAATGCAGCTTCCATATCTAAGAATGGGTGAGCTGCAATTTAATGTTGGTTTTTGGGTTAAACTATAGAACGTCCGAAAGCAGCAGATAAACACCAACAGGTGCATATAACAGGACAAGAGGAGCAGCCCTTAAATCCACAACTGGTATCAGAGTTGAAATGGCAAGGAGGAGTTGCAGATGAAATTAGAAATATGCCCCTGCACTGTATGGGTTACACAATAAGTATGCTGTAAACCAAGCAGTAGCAAAAATAGGATTTCTTGTACTGACCATAAGTGACACAGCTCCTTAAATCTCGACAAGTGGGTTATGTTCCTATTCAGAGTTAAACAGCCCTGCCCAAGGGGCGGTCCCCTCCAGGCATAACCCTCATCCCTGCAGCATGCAGCCTTAGTTTGTAACAGGCAGTACAAACCTAAAAAAGGAGGGGTGAGTGCAGTGTCCATTCATGGACGACAGAGAAAAGGATTTTACGGCGAGTACAAAAAAAATCCTATTTTCTCTTATCGTCCATAGACTGACACAGCTCCTTAAATCTTGACAAGTGGGATGTCCCCAAGCAGTGTCAAAAACGAGGGGTGGCAACAGTATCAGTAAAACTAACTTAACTTCACCCCAAAACAAGCAGAGCTCCTCAACAGAGGCGTTGCAACTTTAACCAGCCACCTGCAAAACCTTGCGTCCGAAGGAAGCATCAGAAGATGCACTCACATCAACCTTGTAAAATTTCGAAAAAAATTAAAAGGATAACAAAGTCAACGCCTTACACACCTGTGAGAGATGCATGATGTCAGAAAACCCAGGAAGCACCATTTGCCCTGGTCGAAAGTGCAGTGACCGGAAAGGGGGCGCCCGCCCCTTAAGAGCATAGGCCTGTATGTCGGTCTGCCCGATCCACCAAGAAATGGTGGCTGACGAGACCGCCAGGCCCTTTTGTGGACCAGACCCCGACACAAAAAATGTGTCAGATTCCCTGAAACAAAGTCGTAGCAGACAAAGTCTAAAGTATGTAGCGCAACCCCTCTAGGATGCGCCGGCCGAGGACATAAGAATGGAAGAACAACGTTCTCATTCAGGTGAAAGGCCGAAACCACCTTCGGAAGAAAGGAAGGTCGTGGGCGCACCACTGCCCTATCCTTATGGAGGATCAAGTATGGCGACTTGCAAGACCAGGCCGCCAACTCAGATACTACTGCCTACTGACAAAAGTAATGGCCACCAAAAAAGGCCACCTACTGATATAGTCTCAATAAAGGGATCTTTCTGATGTTTTCAAAAAGAAGGTTCCTGAAGAACCGAGAGCACCAGAGTCAAAACTCATGGGGGGAAGAGGTGGGGCAAGAGGGGGAGGTATATGACGAACCCCCTGTACAAAAGACACACAACAGAGAATGGGCCGCAAAAGGCCACAGAAAAAAAAAAAAAAACACAGCCAAGGCCGAAATCTGCCCCCTAACAGTGCTTAAGGAAATTTTCAGATCCACTCCAAGCTGTAAATACAGCAGGACCCTGGACACCGAGAACACCTGTGGACGTCTCCTTATCTTTTCACACAAAGACATGTAGGCCTTCCAGGTGCGATGGTAAATCCTCCTGGAAGACGACTACCGTGCCCTCAGCATGTTAGAGATGACCGAGTCGGACAGACCCCGGTCTCTTAAAATTTGGCTTCCAATAGCCATGCAAGCCAGCAACTGTACACAGGGGGAAGTTTAAGACCTTGAGACAGAAGGACCTCGCGCCTTGGCAACCGCCAGGGTACATCCACCACCAGGCGGCCGAGATAAGCGTACCTAGGACACCAAGGCTAATCTGGAGTGACTAGGATCATCGGGATCCCCTCGGCCTCCACTCTGTGGAGCAGCCGAGGAAGCAACTACAATGGAGGAAAGGCATAAAGTAGCCAAAACTGACCCCACAGGGCCACCAACGCTTCTGTACAGGAATTACTAGACCTGGCAACAAACTTTGATACCTTGCGGTTGAGACGAGCGGCCAGGAGATCCATGCCCTGTGAGCCTCACCACCTGCAAGGGAGTAGAAACCCAGAGTGCAAAGACCAGTCGCCCTGGTCTAGTATCTGGTGACAAAGGTAGTCTGCCTGCCAGTTTACCTGATGGTAGACCTAAGCCACGGCCGTGGCGTTGTGCGGCTAAGTCCATATCGGGCGGACCTTGCAACCTCCTCGACCACGAGGAGACACCTAGCCTGATCACCCAGAGTTCTAGGACATCGATCGGTAGACAGGATGCCGCTAGAGTCCAGCGACCCTGGGCCGACTTGACCCCCAGATGCCCCCTCAACTGGTGAGGCTGGCGTCTGTCGTAATCACCGTCCACTGGAAAGGAAAAAAACGACTTCTCAGACTGAAGAGTCAGGGATCTTAGACTTCCGACTAGGTGGCTTACCTGAATCAGATGATCCAGAGACAAAGGAGATTTGTACCTCTTGGACAGTATCTCCCTCTGTAAAACACGTGTGGAACTGGGCATACGGTACCGCATCGAAGGAGGCTACCAACAGGCCCAGGACTCGCATGCAAAAACAGAGAGATGACTGATTGCGTGGTGTCAACACCTTCACTGCAGACTAAAGGGTCTGCAATTTCTCCAGGGGAAGAAAGACCTTCGCCACAAGGAGTCCAGAATCAACCCTAGGTACTCCAAACGCTGAGTTGGAACCAGGAACGACTTCTAAATGTTTAACACCCACCTGAATTCTTGGAGGTCTGACTGGCTATAGACACATTCTCCTCTAATTCTGAGCCAGAAGCTGCTCTCAGAAGAAAGTCATATAAGCTAGCAAAGCTAGGATCAGTGCGAGCACCTTGGTAAAAAAACTCTTGGTGCTGATGCTGGATCAAAAGGAAGGGCCACAAACTGATTGTGGTCCTCCCCTATCGCAAAGCGCAGAAACCTCTGGTAAATAGCGCAAATTGGGACATGTACGTGTCCTTGATGTCCAAGGAGGCCAGAAAGTCCCCCGGATGGAGGGCAGCTACCAAGCGAAGGGATTCAATGCGGAACCAAACTCTCACAAGGGCATTTAGGGCTTTGAGGCCCAAAATTGGACGGACCCCGTCCGTCTTCGGGACGGAGAACAGATTTGAATATAATCCCTAAAACCTCTCGTCCTGCAGGACAGGTAAAATTACCCCGCAGCTTAGCAAGTCCTACACTGCCCCAGCAGGGCAGACCGACAAGCTGGAAGGAGAGGGAGACTTGAGGGAAATAATCTGTTCGGTGGATAGGAGGAACCCCATCTAGTACTCGAAGAGACGGCCTCACAGACCCACTGGTCGGAGAGCAGAGAGGCTCACCGAGCTGTGAACCTGCAAAGCCGTGCCCCCCACCCATGAGATGGGCAGGGGAAGGCTACATACATTGGCGGGTTTGGGGTGCTGGTGTGTTCGGCTTACACACCCAGGGACAACCCCGTCCCCCAGCTGAGCCCTTTTCATCCGGGGAGGGTTTATCCGCGGGCACTGACTGACAAAAAAATAGAGTTGCGCTTACCGGTAACGTCTTTTCCAGTAGTCTTTTAGGACAGTCACAATTGAGAGATCGGCTCCTCCTCTTCCTTTAGAAAACACTGCTCCAGCCCATAAATTCTCACTTCCCCCTGCCAGACCTCAGTTTTTACGAGATCACCTTCGGTCAGCTGGTAAGACACAAGAACACATTAGTAACATACTATTACATATCATTGTCATGTCCTGGTCCTTCAATGAGACTTCCATCTATTTGATGGGTAACCAGGGCTGTCCTGAAAGACTACTGGAAAAGACGTTACCGGTAAGTGTAATTATTTTTCCCTTTCCGTCTTTGAGGACAGCTACAATTGAGAGGATAAGCTAGCACTTACCAGCTAGGGTGGGACTATAGCTTGCAAGACCTTTCGCCCAAAGGCCTGCTCATCTGCCGACACCAGGTCCACTCTGTAGTGTTTAACGAAAGTGGCGTAGCTGGACCATGTTGCTGCTTTGCAAATTTGTTCCGGCGTTGCTCCAGCCTTTTCTGCCAAAGCTCTGGTAGAGTGTGCCTTTATCCCTGTAGGGATCTCCTTACCAGCCAAAGTATATTGCTAGCCCAATGGATACTCTAAGCCATCTGGCAATAGTGCATCGAGACGCTTTGTACCCCTTCCTGGTTCCAGAAAATAAAAATAAATAATGAGTCTGACTTCCTTAATGCTTTTGTCAGCTCCAAGTAGGATACATCTCCTGACATCTAAAGTACTGAACCGAAACTCCCTTTCCCCTGAGGGGTTGGAAAACAAGGAAGGTAACACTATTTCCTGACTTCTGTGGAACCTTGAAGTCACTTTGGGTAAAAAGGCTGGATCGGTCT
The DNA here is from genome assembly GCA_029574335.1 of Rana kukunoris. Lineage (NCBI taxonomy): Eukaryota > Metazoa > Chordata > Amphibia > Anura > Ranidae > Rana > Rana kukunoris. The sequence goes on from CM056052.1 coordinate 229,536,836, forward strand.
TAGACACGACCCGATCCGGAAAAATAACACAAAAAGGGGGTCTGAACGATAAGGCTTCTAGCTCGCTGACCCTCCTAGCAGTGGTCACTGCAACCAAAAACACTGTTTTTAAGGTCAGTTCCCTTAGAGAACATTTTTCTAGAGGCTCAAAAGGAGCACCCGTCAGGGTTTGCAACACCAGAGATAAGTCCCAACTGGGGAAGGGCGGACCCTGAGCCGGCCTTTGTCTTGATAGGGCCCTAAAAAACCTGACTACCCAGGGGTTGGTGGCCAGAGCTTTTTCTAAATATGCACTAAGTGCAGAAACCTGACCTCTGAGGGTGCTAACTGAAAGACCCTTATCTGCGCCACACTGAAGGAATTCTAGGACAGCCGTGGCGCTCTGTACTGAACAGGGGCAATCCACACACCATTTGTTGAAACAAAGCCAAACTTTCCTGTAGATTCTGCGAGTCTCCTTTTTCCTACTGTTAAAGAGGGTCGCAATCAATCCTTTCGGAAAACCCTTTGGACTTCAGTATGGCTTCCTCAGTAGCCATGCCGCTAACCTCCACCTGTGTACCTGTGGGCAGAGGACTGGGCCCTGCGAGAGGAGATCCTCTCGCAGAGGTAGGAATAAGGGCGGTTCTGCAGCAAACTGCTTGAGGACTGAGAACCACGCCCTCTTGGGCCAGTATGGTGCTACCAGGATTAGAGAGGTGTGTTCTGACTGAAATTTCCTCAGAACTGCGGGTAACAGAACTGGCGGCGGGAATGCGTAGCACCTTCCCAAACGCCAGCTCTGAGATAGAGCGTCCAACCCCCCGCGCGCCCTCTCCTCTGTTCAGAGAGAAAAAACAGGGGGTTTTCGCATTCTCTTGACACGAAAAGGTCCACCTCTGGTGGTCCCCATCTCTCGGCCAAGAGACAGAAGACCTCTTGATTGAGGGCCCAATCACCCCCCCCCTCAGTTGCCTCCGACTGATAAAGTCTGCCGTCACGTTCCTCTCTCCTTTCAGGAAGACTGCTGAAAGTGAGAGGGTATGGATCTCGGCCCAGCCCAGAATGTCCATTGCCAGGGCCGACAGAACTCCGCTTCTCGTGCCGCCCTGCTTGTTTAAAAAAGCCACGGCCGAGGAATTGTCCGACCTCACTTCAGTGAGGTGCCCCTGAAGTTCTTCCTGAAAACATTTAAGGGGTAGGCCCACTGCCCTCAGCTCCTTACAACTGGATGATCTCTTTTGATCCTCGTTATTCCAGATGCCTTGTGCTGGGAGGTGTGCCCCCCAGCCTTTGTCACTTGCATCTGTGGTCACCACCCGAGACACCGGGATAAGCCACAGACGTCCCTGCGTTAGGTTTGTGACCTTCCTCCACCACCAGAGGGCTCTTTTTATCTGATCTGGTACTTGGACTAAGTAGTCTAGGACCTCTAGTGAGTGATTCCAGACCCTTAGAATGAAGGCCTGCAGGGGACGAAAGTGAAGGCCTGCCCACTGGACTGCTGGGAGGGTAGACGTCAACAGCCCTAGAGTTGACATCAGAGACCTTAGAGAGACCTGTTGACTGCCCTGGAGGGAGGCCACTGCACTGTCCAATTTATTGATCTTCTCCATCGGGAGGAACACTCTTGAAAGAGTTGAGTCCAGCAGGTACCCTAGATAAGTGGTGGGATTAGGCTGGGATTAGGCTGGATTTTTCTAAGTTCAGCAACCACCCTAGGTCTGTTAGAACCTTTTTGGTCACCTCTAGGTCTCTGGATAGCTGCTCTGGGGATGCTGCAAATAGAAGCAGGTCTTCCAGGTAAGCTATGATGGACACTCCCTGGAGTCGCAGAAACACTGCCAAGATTTTGGTAAAAAACGGGGCGAAGAGGATAGCCCGAATGGCAGAGCCTGGAACTGCAGATGTACTACTGTTCCGTCTAGGTCCACCGCTAGTCGCAGGAACCTTTGCTCTCTGCGATCGGGACATGTAAGTATGCATCTCTGAGGTCCAGAGATACCAAAAAACAGTTGTGGGGAAGAAGGGCTTTGACTGTGCATATCTATTCCAATGCGAAACCTCTTGTATGCAATGGATCTGTTCAGAGGTTTTAAATTCAGAATAAATCTGGGCTTTTTTACCACAAAAATGTGCGAATAAAATCCCTTTCCTTTCTCCGCCTCTGGAACCCTGAGGTCTACGTTTTGATCCTCCAGCTCCATAAGGGCCCTCAGCAAGGCTTCAGACTTTTTCCTTGCCTCTGGGTAGCTGTGTGACTAGGTATCTCCGAGGGGGTGGTGTTGAAAATTCCAGACAGTACCCCCTTCTTATGTCCACCAGGATGAACCGGTTGGGGGATATTGCTTCCCACTGTGGGAGAAAGACCCCCAGTCTTCCTCCCACCTTGACTAGGGAGTCATGGGTTTTTAGGGGGCTGGTCAGGAGGGTAAAAAATCTCCCCTACTCTGCCTCTGCCCTTGGAGGTCCAAACCCTCTTCTGGCCTGCCGGTTTGGGAGCCCCCTTCCATCTTTGCGGACGAAACCCCTTCCCTGACTGTACCAAGGTTTTCCGCTTGGGAGGAAAGGACTTATTTTTGTCCGCCGTGCGGTCTAACACTGTTTCGAGGCCTGGGCCAAAAAGCAGGTCACCCGTAAAGGGTATACCACACAACTTTGATTTAGAGGCGCTGTTGCCAGGCCAAGTCTTGAGCCAGAGGACTCTTCTGGCCGAGTTAGCCAGGGCTGCTGATCTGGCTGACATGCAGACTGATTCCGCTGAGGTATCCGCTGCGTAAGTGACTCCTCGCAGGATAGTAGGGAAGGAGGATAAAATGGTCTCCTTCGCTGTTCCTGCTTCAATGTGCTCTTGTATCTTAGAGGGCCAATGTTCCAGGTTGCGAGCCACAACCGTAACAGCTAGTTCTGGCTTTAGGTTCCTGATTGTAGAGTCCCACGTCTTTTTCAATAGGGAATCAATTCTCTTGTCCATGACGTCGCCCAGGACTCCCATGTCCTCAAACGCCAAGTCGGTGTTTCTGGACACCTGCGAGAAGGCCGCGTTTAGTTTGGGGTTTTTGTTCCAAATAGACGTAGGATCATCTGAGAAGGGGAATCTCCTCTTTAGGGATCTAGAAAAAAAGGGTTTCCTTTCAGGATCCTGCCACTCCTTAATAGTCTCAACCAGTAGTTTGTGTACTGGGAAGACATTCTCCTGCTCCCCCAGACTTCTGTACATCTGATCGTGGAGGGTAAGATTTTTTGTCGGCCTGAATACCAAGGGTTGTGTAAACTGCCCCTAACAGGTCCTCTACCTCGTCCAGTGACAATTTATACCTGGAGGGTTTCCCGGACTCCCCGTCCCGGTCCTCTCCATCTGATCCCTCTTGGGAATCAGAGGTGGCACTATCCGGGAGCGTATGTTCCACCTGGGAAGGGCCTGCAGGAACATCTGTCGTAGCTGAAGCGGCAGGTATGACAGGTGCAGAGCCCCGAGCCTGTGGCTGGGTTGTAACCTGGGTGGGAACAGGGGGAAGCTGTAATTTTTCAAAGAGGGATTTGAAGGAAGAAAAGGTGGATGACAGCTCTTTAACTGAGGCTGCTAATCCAGATTCCTGTTCCAACTCCCTTTCCCTGACTAAGAAGGTTATACAATCTTTGAACAGAACCTTAGTCCACGACTCTGGGAGGGGATCCCTACAGGAGACACATTTCTTTTTAGAGCCATGTGTCCTTCCACCACCCGCTTTCTCAACTGCTTTCTGAAATTCAGTAAGAAAGGCAGAAAAAAACAGCATAAAAAAATTGTTACAACCCTGGGAGTGCACTAGTCCCCTAGGAGCTACTGGAACTAGGGCCTCCCCCCCCCCCGACCACCCAGGGGGACTTGCCCCCCCATGCAGTGAACCCTACATGGAGGGACAAACCTAAGCTAGAGAGTCCCCTCCCCAGGGTACTCTTACCTTAGGCTGGCTGGAGGTAGCGTCCCGTTGTCAAGGCCTGCTCTGGAGATGCTGCTGACATGACTGCAGGTGGCTGCTTGCTGTAGAGTCCCACATCGCCTGTGCGAGATCCGACTCTTCCTCCAGCGTGCGCCCAGACCCTCTATCAGCACCGCGACCCGGAACCGGAAGTCGCGGGTCAAAGGGGAAGCACCCGCCTTGTGCCGGAGATAACGTATTCCGCCGTCCGGCCCGCCTTGGTTCAAAAAATTGCGGCCTGTATCGAACAGGGCAAGCTGAGCTGCCTCCCCTGCTGCGGCCCTATAGACGCGATAGGGGTCCCCCACACCCTACAACCGCACTCTGCGAGGATGGGGTGGCAGAGCGGTGGGTATGTACCGCACCCAAGATAACCTGAAAGCCCCCGCTTCCTAAGGTATGTAAAACAGCCTCAGTCCATTTTCCCACCGGAGGAAACGCTAATAACTGAGGTCTGGCAGGGGGAAGTGAGAATTTATGGGCTGGCGCAGTGTTTCCTAAAAGAAGAGGAGGAGCCTATCTCTCAATTGTGGCTGTCCTGAAAAGACGGAAAGGGAAAAGACCACTTCTGAGTGGGGAATGAAGGGCCTGGCACACAGCGCAGCTCCTTTCCCTTGGCAGACTGAGGGAGGAGAGTGCCCTTACCCTCAGTGACATCCGTGATAATTTTGGTAAAATGAGCCCCCCACAGGTCCACCCTGGCAGCAATAGAACAGCAGAGGGAAAAAAATTAGAGCAGGGACAGGGTAAGACAACACCACAGTCATATGTGGACCCTGGAGCCAACGCTCATGTCGTGGTAGACCCAGCCTCTTTGCAAAGGTGTGCTCACACTCGCTGGCCGGACTGAGGAGACTACAGAGATCTATAATATCCAGCCTGTCTCAGCTGACAGTTGATAGAAGATTCTTCAAGAAGTAAATAAAATAAAGAAAAATTTCCACAGGGCGCTGGGTCCAAAGGGAGCCATACATCGTCCTTTGCTAGGCAGAAAGACTGAGGCTGCATAATGCAGGGAGGAGGGTTATGTCTGGAGGGACCACGCCCTGGGTGGGGCTGTTCAACTCTGTTAGGGTCCTTTCACACTAGCGGACTGTTCGTCCGCTCATTACAAGTCCGTTTACGGACTTGTAATGGGCCCCTATGGGAGCGGATCCTTTAGCGGATGATGCATCCGCTAACGTCCGCCAGATCTGCATCCGTTTTTGCGGACGGAAGAATGTCCTATTATTCTTCCGTCCGGCCAAACGGATCGGATACAAACGGACAGATGGTCAGTTTCCATCCGACTCCCCATAGGGGAGAGCAGAGGAGAGACAGGGCGGTCCCTGCACAGTGTGCGGGGACCGCCCTGTCCGCCGACAGCTGAGCTGACGGACACACGGAGCGGACCGAAAAACGGACCGCTCCGTGTGTAAGGAGCCTAAAAGTAACATGTATTTAATTATCCAACATGTTTCTGCCTAGTCCTCTCCTGTGAACAGTAACATAACTGAACAGGAACATAACCCACTTTAAGGAGCTGCATCTGTCCATGGACGATAAGAGAACATTTTCCAGCTGCCTCTCTAACTAGTTCCCCAATAGCACTTATTACAATAGTGAATAAATGAAAAAAAAAGGGAGGGCACTATATTATCATTCAGCTTTATCCAATTTGCTACACCGTGAATTTTGTGCAAACAAGTATCTTTGTATATGAAAACAAAAACACGTGCAGTTTTAAAGGTAAAGTTGACCTTTTATAAAAAATAAATGCATATCTTTTTGCAGGTAAGACGGGTGTATTTTTTTTACTTTGCAGCCTGTAAGGCATTGCACCCATGATCAGCAGATCCCAGGTGCAACGTCAGAATCATGCAGGCTCTCACTACACTGTCTATCCATGCCTCCTATACGGACAGGCAGTTCCTGAATGGCAGAAAGAATCAATGGACTAGAAGAGCGCTCACCAGTGTCCTCGCAATTAAGATATACAAGCCGCTAGTCCCAGCGGCCAACAGTACTTGCAGTTAATTTGTTTACAGAACTTTGTGAGTGGAGGCAGGAAGCCATTTTCTGAAAATGACATCTGATGAAACAGAGGCAGAACCTCTGGTACATATCACTTCTGATAATTGGAACACAAGCTGGCAGCAGAAGTGGCTGCATTCTCTCCTTGACACTACTACCAGCCGATTATAATTAAGTGCTGGACTTTGCACAACTTATTGCAAGTGGGCACTTTGATTTGTACGCAATCTAATTAAATACTACACTATGACTTTCTCTTATTGGTTGTGGCTGTTGTGGAGAGAAGCTAAGGAAGGAGACTAGGACCCTGTGTACCCCGGACAATGCAGGCAGTGGTGTTATAAGTATACATAAAATGCTTGCTGTGAACTACTTCATAAGAGGTCATGGCTATTGGGGAGTGAGCACTTCTCACTTATTGGGACACGGATTGATTTGTTGCACACCTATTGGCGGCGTGTTGCTAAGGGGCACTTAAATACTTTCAGACTGTAGACTTAGATGTAACCCCAAACAGACATGATTTAGCAGTGAATATTTGTTGATGATTTGATGTTAATACAGTGCCACTTGTTTTGTTTGCACAAAGTTAACGGTGTGGATATAGTAGCAATTTTACAAGGCTAATTAGATCAGGGGGCGACAATATCCGGGCGCCAGGTCGCAATTGCGACCAGAAATTGTGACCTGGCGCCCGCGGCGGCTGGTAATTGAGGCCGCGGCTTTCCGGCCTACAAGTCCGCAAAGCCGCGGCCTCAATTACCACCCGCCGCGATCGAGCGGCGGGGGAGGTATGGAAGCACGGAGGCACAGGATCCTGTGTCTCCGTGTGCCCCTACCTCCCGCGCCGCGAATCCACGACAAACGGTAATTGAGGCCGCGGCTTTGCAGCCTTGTGAAGTCCCAAGCTCTTCCTTCTGTGAGCTGGCGCCATCTGGTGGTGGCCATTAGGCATTACAAGTTAAACAGCAATTGTAATGTAATTTTTCACTATTTTCACTGCCATCTCCTTCCCTATAATTAGAACGCCCAAACATTATATATATTTTTTATTCTAACACACAAGAGAATAAAATGGCGATCGTTGCAATACTTTGTCTCACGCCTTATTTGCGCAGCGATCTTACAAGCGCACTTTTTTGGGAAAAAAAAACACATTTTAATTAAAAAATAAAACAGGAAAGTTATCCCAATTTTTTTTATATTGTGAAAGATGTTACTCCGAGTAAATTGATACCCAACATGTCACGCTTCAAAACTGCGTCCGCTCGTGGAATGGCGTCAACCTATTACCCTTTAAAATCTCCATAGGCGACGTTTAAAAAAATCTACAGGTTGCATGTTTTGAGTTACAGAGGAGGTCTAGGACTAGAATAATTGTTCCAACGATCACGGCGATACCTCACTTGTGGTTTGAATACCGTTTACATATGCAGGCGCTACTCATGTATGTGTTCGCTTCTGCGCGCAAGCTTGTCGGGACGGGGCGCATTTTCTGGCTCCTAACTTTTTTAGCTGGCTCCTAAATTCCAAGCAAATTTGTCAAGCCCTGAATTAGATAATACTATTCAGTTCCCTTATTTTGATTTAAGGAGTCGCAGCTGAAAAAAAGGGGGGTCCAGGTCTCAAAACAACCTGGTCTATAAAGGGACAAGAAAAGGCTTTCACCAGCAAAGGTTGCCAATACAAATTTCACCACACAGAAGTAACGGTGGTGAAAATGAACTTACGAGCAAGGATGGACTATGAAAAATCTTCGGAAAGTCAGGAGGAGGTCCATAGAAAAATCGGCAGGAACTTCAGTTGATATTCTACTGAGTCACCGGTATAAGAGGGGAAACAAAAATTTTAAGCAACATCCTGGATGCAGGCCCCCACATTGGGTGAGGGACAAGTGACCCCATAAAGGAACCACTAAGGCCAAAATAAGATCCAAGATGGTCCTCAAGATCAAATGTTAATCCAAACCAGACTGGAGAAGACAAGATTGTCCCATGATGTACAGCCTTGGGAGGAACCCTTTTTTCAGACAAAGCAAAACTCCCTAGAGCAAAGGCAGACGTCTTGAAAAGTCAGTTCCCATAAGATTAAAGACTCATATGGCTATATATGCAATTGCCATCTTCCCTTAAAATTGAATACAGGAATAAACGTTAAATTTTGGAATTTTTAGGCAACTGAAAAAAGATACAATAATATATATATATATATATATATACAGTAGGTGACTGGGATATTGTGTCAATCTCGCTCCCTTTCTCGGCGAGATTGACCACCTACGAGCCCCATCGCGGGAGCCAGCGCCGAGCTGGCTTGCCGCGATGGAGACAAAGCCGTCATAGAAGCGACGGGAATCCGACGCGGATTCCCGCCAATTCTACACGTGGGCGGAGTTTGTTATGAATCCTGAAGGAGAAATCCCCGCCGGATTTAAAAAAAAATCCGGCATGGGTTCCCCCCTCAGGAGCATAACGGGCCCTTAGGTCTGTTATGGGTTGTAAGGAGACCCCCCCCCTACGCCGAAAAAACGGCGTGGGGGTCCCCCACAATCCATAACAGACCCGTATCCAAAGCACGCCGGCCGGCCGGTCAGGAAGGGAGTGGGGGCGAGCGAGCGCCCCCCCCCCTCCTGAGCCGTACCGGGCAGCATGCCCTCAACATGGGGGGGTTAGGTGCTCTGGGGCAGGGGGCGCACTGCGGCCCCCCACCCCAGAGCACCCTGGTCCCCATGTTGATGAGGACAGGGCCCCTTCCCGACAACCCTGGCCGTTGGTTGTCGGGGTATGCGGGCGGGAGACTTATCGGAATCTGGAAGCCCCCTTTAATAAGGGGGCCCCCAGATACCGGCCCCCCACCCTAAGTGAATGAGTATGGGGTACATCGTACCCCTACCCATTCACCTGCAAATAAAAAGTGTAAACACAAATAAAACACACAGGGTATTGAAATATTTTATTAGTTGGCCGCCGGGGGGGGGGGTGTGTATGATCGCTTTTATAAAAGCGCCCCCCTCCGGCGGGCTTCTGTGGGTGCCGCCGTCTGGTTCTCTTCCGCCGCCGGGGGGCGCTTTGATAAAAGCGCCCACCACCCAGCGGGCTTCTTTCGACGTCTTCGGCGGCGGGGGGGTCTTCTCCCGCTCTCCGGGGGGTCTTCTCCCGCTCTCCGGGGGGTCTTCTTCTTCAGGACTCGCCGCCGCTATCTTCGTGTGTTAGCTCAATTACTAGCGGCGGCGGCCCCCTCTTCTGCGACGTCGGCGTCTTCTTCTTCTTCTGCTGTCCAGATGTTGACGCGACGCATCCTTCCGCTGTTATGCCGGGCGCGCGGCTCGCAGCGAAATATATAGGCCTGTCTTGTGACGTCGCAGTCCCATCATGCTCCGGTAGGTATCACGTGGGTAGGTAGCACGTGGTACCTACCGGAGCATGATGGGACTGCGACGTCACAAGACAGGCCTATATATTTCGCTGCGAGCCGCGCGCCCGGCATAACAGCGGAAGGATGCGTCGCGTCAACATCTGGACAGCAGAAGAAGAAGACGCCGCAGAAGAGGGGGCCGCCGCCGCCGCTAGTAATTGAGCTAACACACGAAGATAGCGGCGGCGAGTCCTGAAGAAGAAGAAGAGCGGAGAAGACCCCCGAAGACCCCGGAGAGTGGGAGAAGACCCCCGGAGAGCGGGAGAAGACCCCGGAGAGTGGGAGAAGACCCCCCCGCCGCCGAAGACGTCGAAAGAAGCCCGCCGGGTGGTGGGCGCTTTTATCAAAGCGCCCCCCGGCGGCGGAAGAGAACCAGACAGCGGCACCCACCCCCCACAGAAGCCCGCCGGAGGGGGGCGCTTTTATAAAAGCGATCATACACACCCCCCCCCGGCGGCCAACTAATAAAATATTTCAATACCCTGTGTGTTTTATTTGTGTTTACACTTTGTATTTGCAGGTGAATGGGTAGGGGTACAATGTACCCCATACTCATTCACTTAGGGTGGGGGGCCGGTATCTGGGGGCCCCCTTATTAAAGGGGGCTTCCAGATTCCGATAAGCCTCCCGCCCGCATACCCCGACAACCAACGGCCAGGGTTGTCGGGAAGGGGCCCTGTCCTCATCAACATGGGGACAGGGTGCTCTGGGGTGGGGGGCCGCAGTGCGCCCCCTGCCCCAGAGCACCTGACCCCCCCATGTTGAGGGCATGCTGCCCGGTACGGCTCAGGAGGGGGGGGGGGGGGCGCTCGCTCGCCCCCACTCCCTTCCTGACCGGCCGGCGTGCTTTGGATACGGGTTTGTTATGGATTGTGGGGGGACCCCCAAGCCGTTTTTTCGGCGTAGGGGGTCTCCTTACAACCCATAACCGACCTAAGGGCCCGTTATGCTCCTGAGGGGGGAACCCATGCCGGATTTTTCTTTAAAAATCCGGCGGGGATTTCTCCTTCAGGATTCATAACAAACTCCGCCCACGTGTAGAATTGGCGAAAATCCGCGTCGGATCCCCGTCGCTTCTATGACGCAATCGCTGGAATGTGCTTTTACTATTCCAGCGAGTGCGAGATATCGGCAGCCTGTCGCCGAGATTCAGCGCGATGCTGTCGTGCTTAAAACACATTCTCGGCGGCAGGCACTGTACACACACATTACATTACAAGTAGATGTCAAAAGGTGCACAGATAAGAGGCCCACAGTGCATTTCTCGGCACCAAAGAAAATAAATTAACTGTCTATGAGACTCCACTAGTAAATATAGATCATACAGGAAATATATTAATATCAAAATGATATTAAGATATACACTGTATAAATAAAAGGCAGTAGCTGTTTAAAAAAATAAACAAAAAAACATCTATAAAAAACATATAAAGTGTATCAAACACATAGAACCAAAGTCCAATTGATAAAACAGCGCTAATATTGGATAAAGTCCAACTCCACATAAAATAAGTAAAACAGTCCCAAAGTGGTAAAACCAAATCACAGTTCTAAGGTGGCAAGTGCTTCTAGGATTGAATTTGTAGTGCACCCTACACCAGTTCCCAGTCTTCACTCCAAAAGTGAGGCACACTCCTCTGTGGTTCATACTCACCAAAAAGCTGAATAACCAGAGCCTTGAATACAAATTCCTCTTAAGTAGACTTCCACCATCACCAGGTACTCCATAAGTTGTTCTCCAGTGATCATTTCCATCATGGTGGGTAATTTCACCTTTTTGTTTATGTCCCGAACAAAACTTTTTCAGTGTCCTGCTTCTGGCATGAATGGTTTGATGAACAAATCACCTTGTGATTGCGGTGAAGACTGGGAACTGGTGTAGGGTGCATTACAAATCCAATCCTAGAAGCACTTACAACCTTAGAACTGTGATCCTGTTTTACCACTTTGTCACCGTTTTACTTATTTTATGTGGAGTTGGACATTAGTCAATATTAGCGCTGTTTTATCAATTGGACTTTGGGTCTATGTGTTTGATATATTTTATATGTTACAAGTAGAATTTAATAAAATTCCAAATAGTAAGAGACAAAAGTGAGAATATCACATTACATGAATATCGATATGATCATAAAGTGGTAGCCCCCAGCTACTTGCCATTTCTTCATCGATGAAATACAAGATAATAGGGCAGATGGGCATACCAACGCGTTTCGAAATATAGGTTGACACAGTATCCCACAAATAAGATACTAATTATGTTCCATGGGATTTATCATATTTTTTTATTTTCTACAGTGCAACTTCCATCTCCCTTTGGGGCATTACAAAGCTGCGCTTTTTTGTTTGGTCTCTGCAACACATGAACAGTACATAAATAATGACATATGGTCCTCTCGGCATTTGAAGGAGTGCTTTTGCCAAGTTCAAACATTGTAAGTGTATATGGGGGTATGTATATGTACACAGGCATGTCCACATGCAGTCATACACAATCATTTGTGTTTTTTTAATTTAAATGTATTTTTTATTTTTTCCAGAAGTGGTATTCCCTGAAGAAGATTTTACTTATAATTACATATCCCCATTTACGCTATTTTATCGTAATTCAATGAAGAAACAGCAATTAGCTGGGGACTAACACTTTATGATATCAATATTCATGTAATGTGATATTATCACTTGTTTTGTTTTACTTCAAATTTGGAAGTACATTTTATTTTATTCTACTTGTAATAAAGCATATATTTAGAAAAATAAATACAAACATGTATTCTCTTTTTCAATTGCATATAAAATCAAAAAAATTGAGGTTTATTCTTGAAAAGTCAGTTCCCTACCCCTAGGTCAAGAAAACTGAACCCAATGCCAGAGTATTCACAAACCGCTGCTTCAGCCACAAGCACCAGGGATTCCCTAGGATTTGTTGTAAGTCCATTTCCAGCATCCCACACCTGGGGGAGAGAGCCTAATAACCTTTGAGTCCGATTGGGTTCACACAGGTGCACTGTGCTTTTTGGCTGCAGCACAGCTTTCATATATTATACGAAATTACTATTTTTTGTCGTTGTCCAGTCACTTGAAGATGGCAGCATAATATCCATGGATTCAAACTACTGTGTTCTGTACGATTAAGAAACATGTTAGAAGTCTCACAGTGCAGAGGTTACCCACAACTTCCTGTCAGGAAATAAGGTGATATTTCCCCAATAAACTTGGCGCTGAATTTAAAATGCCAAGAATACCAGGGCATGCAATTTGTTTAAAAATTGGTTAAACCACTAGTTATGAGGTTTAAATATACATTTTGCTTCTTAACTTTAAGGTTGCCCTATATTGTGGGTTTATTACTCTGTATACCTCCCAAGACGCCAATTCAGTGGTTATCAACTTATAAAAGAGTGGGCCTAGACTATAGCCCACACAAAATACTACTGGATATTGCCACATCTATCCTAGTCTAAATAAAGATGAGTTGGGTGCCCTTATGGCAAGACATATGCACCCCACTGCCCCTGCTCCTCAAGCTGTCCCAGCAAAAGCACCCGGGCTGCCCCCACCGGCTCAAGCAGATGGTACAGACTGTGCTCAGGCAAGTGGAGGAGTATCTCCTGAAGCACAGCAAGCACTAAAACAGCAGCAACAGATAAAAGAACTAAAGAAAACACTGCTGGAGGTGGCGAGTCAGAAGCAGTAACTGAACAAACTGATCAGGTAGGGATAGCAGAAGGTCCCAGGAGGGTGAGAGGCACCGTTACATTTGCTCCTAAAGTTCTGGCTCCTTGTGTTGGACTTAGATCACAGGATCAAAAGTCTAAATGTCCTACTGGTACTACAAGTACTAGTGAGGATGAGAAGGTCAGTGAGGATGTGAATTTAGAAACCCATTATAATGGGAAATTGTTTTAAAGCCCTTCGACATTGAGAATAATACAATTGTGAAAGGTACCGCCATTAACACTCCCATACCAGCCAGTGCTCAAGTTGATGCAAATTACCAAGGAGGCTGAACTGCTTGGAAAGGGACACATTTTGCTTCCCACAGCAGTGGCATGTAAGCAAACATTTTTGAATTCTGAAAAAGATTTGTTAAGGTCTGGAAGGAAGAAGCAGATCCAACTACAGAAACCAATATGGGTAAAATACAAACATTCATCTCAGGTTTTAAGCCATAACAGGGCATTCTGGTAAAGCAGCCGATTTCAGAATGGCCTGGTCTGGATATGAAAGGTTGCAATGAAAAAAATGTTAGAAATAGAAGCGGCAGGCTGTTTTGAAAGCTAAAGTTAGTGATGCTTAAATGTATTACCAGGAAGGATTGCAGCATTGTGATACTAGTCAGACAAGGGCTAGAGATAAAACCGGAATGCGGAGACAGTTTCCATGGGGAGGAAGGAGTAGAGGAAGGGGGAGCACACCTTCGTGTTCGTAGAACATGCTGTTTCAATTTCGGGGGGGGGGGGGGGGGGGACACTGGAGGAATCAGTGCCCATACCCTCCTAAGGCAAAATGTGCCATATACCCCGCAAGGGCAATGCATACAACCCTCAGGGCAATGTTCAACCAGCTCCCACTGCCCAGTCCCAAACCATAACATCTTCCCAGAACACACAAGGAGTGAGATACCCCCTGCAGTGGCCACAGCGAGGTTACAACTATATTTTATCTTGTGTAACAGGTTGTTTATATGTAGATTTGCTTTTTCAGTACTAACTTGTCAGTACAGATTGACCCCAGTGTGTGGGAATAGAGTAGATTTCATGTAAGATACAAGTGTACTCTTTATAAAGTCAGACTCAAGACAGGGGTAAGTCCAGTTTTTCACAATCCGTACACTGTCTCAGAAGAAGGTAGGTGGACTCAAACCACTCATATATTCTTTTTTGGAACAAGGAATAAAAGAATAGTTCCACCTTACAACATGCCAATCAATCCGGTACCCAAAACAGATGGTACCTATAGGTTTGTGCAGGATTTGGGAGCAATAAATCTTGCAATACCAATATCTCCCATTGTCCCAGATGTACCGATACCATCCATTTCTCATGATTCTAAGACCTTTTCAGTCAGATTTAATTCACGCTTTTTTCCCATCACTGTGGGCGAGGAGACAACTACTTATGGTTTTTAGAAAGTCCAGTATATCTGAGACCCTCCGCTCATGGGTGGCTGAAAATGGTTCTGTCCTCCTTCAGCATGTTGAAGACCTACTGTTGTGCAATCCCTCCCTGATGGCTTCTCAGACACTAAGTTTGTTAAATTATTTGTGAAAACAGGGTCATGAGGTCTCCCAGTTCAAGGCCCAGCTCTGTCTGCCACAAGTTGAGTATTTGGGGTTCACACTCACCCCGGGAGCATAAAATGAGCTCTGCAAGGGTTACATTCGTCGTAGGTATGGCATGCCCACTAACAAAAGAAAGACATGCATGGTTCCTGCTGCCAATGGATACCTGACTGTTCCCATTTGAAAACATACTCAAAGCTCTTTTTTTTTTTTTTTTACAGAAGACCCGGTGACTTGGAAGGATGAGAAAATGCATGCTTACACAAGGCTAAAAACTGCAATGGTTACTGCCCCAAGGTTGGCACTCCATGTGCATTGTAAAGCTTTTCATTTGTACACAAGGGACAACTGTAAAACCATGGCAGCCATCCTAGCCAAGACCACAGGAGTAAGTCGAGACCTGTAGCCTAAAGTAGTTCTAGTACAAGCCATGCCGGTGTGTCTGTGCGGCCTGCGTAATGAGTATTGAGATGTCAGCCACAATAACTCTGGGACATGCTACACATTTACATACTTCACACCAGGAATTACTCTTACTTAAGAACCTGAACACCCAACACATGTCCGCTCATAGGCTTACTGGATATGAGGTTATTCTCCTCTCCACTGTAGCTCTGATCATCAGCTCTGCTCAGGACGGGCTTCTATTCTAAATGTCATGCTTGAAAAGGAGGTGAGTTGGTAGAACAACATGACTGTATAGACGTTATACATTCTGTGATCTCACAAGGCCTGATTTAATGTCAAAATGCATTCCTCATGCACTTGATTTTTTTGGATGGTTAATGTTTCCTATGACAACATGCAGGCTACGCCGTGGTTATGCTCCCTGATATTATTCTGGAAGCCAAGCCACTTAATGTCCAGTCTGCACAGGCTGTGGAGTTGGTGGCATTAACAAGAGCTTGAAATAAAATCAGTCAATCAGCTAAAAACAAAATAACTAAACCTATAAAGCAGCTGTAACACTCAAGGACCAATATATACAAATCCTGGATACAAATTTACAAATAGAATAATGCAGGGCTAATTACATTTAATACTAAGATTAGTATATGTAAAAATGCAGCCTTAAAAGACAATGCTCCAAAAACAGAGAAAAGTCCTTATGTAAACATAGGAATGAAAAAACAGGAACAGGGAGTGCATAGAGAAGATCCTCAGCTGTGATTACGCTTAGAGTTCTCAGCTGTGCGTGTTTGTGATAAAACCTCCACCACAGGCAATATAAGCCGCTCACCTCACTGAACGGACCCCCTGAACCAACAGACAGGTCAAAAAAGCTTTCCCCCAATGGGGTTTAAGAGGTGAGTAAGGCCTCTGCAGGGATTCCACCACTACTAGATTCCTCCACTCCAAATCACCAGTCAGATCTCACAGTCAATAGGGGATCGATAACTCTCGTACCATGTAAAATCAATAAAAACTGGAGAGTGCTCTCTGCATATTTCGGTGCATTTTATTTTTAAGATGCCATGTCTCACTTATTAGTGCTGGTCTGCGCAAACCTAGGTCTTTTTAAAAAGAGGGGCATCCATAGAAAAGGCTACCAGCAGGCAGACATACATCCTCCCATGTTAACAATGACATTATTGAGTATATTGACGGAGGACTACTTGTGAACAGCACCTAATTAGTATAAAGTTGTCGCAACTAAAGTGCCAAGTGTATTATAATAAAAAGTGAGTACCAATATGCTTACTGCTAAAACCATGATATAAGAAACAATACTAGTTAAAACAAAACATCAGAGCAACCACCTTCCACTCTACATGAATCATATATTACAAACAATGCATGATTATATATATATATATATATATATATATATATATATCACTTTTTGGTGCCTGTTCACCACAATCACTTGTAAACACAGAAGTCCAGTTTCTGCGTTTTCAAGCGACAGCTGTGCACTCTGTCTGTACCCCTCCTGAAATCTACACTCAGTATGTAATGCAATCCTGGCATTTAATGCCCCTTTAAGACCCCCCTACTGTTTGTGAGGTGTGTGTGGGGGAGGGTCATGCTTGAGTTCCAGCACCTATTGTTTGAGGGGAAAAAAGCTGTGTGTATAAAATTATATAAATATATATATATATATATATATATATACACATACATACATACATACATACATTCATGCATATACACACACACCTGGTGGAACCTTGGAATACAAACTTAATCTATTCCAGGAGATAGCTTGTAATCCAAAGCATAGCAAAGCAAGTTTCCCCATATAAGTGGTTAAGGAAATTTGTATTCTATTTTGTATGTATTGCACACTGCCCTAATGTTTTCATTACATGTTTGCATTCTTTCGAGTCCCGATTAGAATTAGTCTGCCTATGTTACTCCCCTTCTTACCATAAACATACAATTGTAATATTATTGCGATACCTACATAATCATGTATATAAAAACCTTCAATTACGTCACAATAAAGCAGAACAGGTTATTTGGAAAGATGCTGAGTATCTTTTGTGTCTGTTCCCTACTGCAGTAGATATTAATTTGGAACCACTATTAATATGAGGATAGGAGTTGCCTATCTATAAAATGTCCAGGTCAAGTGGCGAGCAGCCAGGAGGAGGATTTACAGGTAAGCCTGAGGATCCGAAGCAGAGCTTGAGACGTTCCGGGAATTTATGATAATCAGCCGGCTGAGGCAAGCCTTTGCTTACATTTTCGGGACAAAGGGTACCGATTTTACTCCTTAATCGAATTGTATCGATTGGTGGTTATATATGTTATGTTGTCACTGTCTACTGTCCATCAGAGTGTTATAGATGAGAAAGGGAAGAAAAGTGTTGTTCACAGGTATATGTAGTACATCTGCTAGTTAAAGTAGTTTAGAGGCAAGAGGGTATAGGCACAAGTAGAGAAAACTGGCCAGTCATTATGGGCATTACATTAAGTAAGGGAAATATACAGCAAATATACAGCTAAATATTTGTCTAATGAAAGGTTCAAAATAGGAATTTTGTTTTGGTTTTGTTTTGGTACAAATCTAACAATGAAAAATGTGTACATTTGAATCCAGCCACATTTATTGCCTCAATTGTAGGAGGCTGGAGACAAAGGAAACCTTATGTGTTAAATGGATGATGTAGGAATCAGCTGCTGTGAGCCCAGTGCGGGACACACTCCCTGAAGACCCAGATATAAAAAAAAAATTGTAGAAGGACACTCTGTATTCAGAGTCATTATATCCTTTTCCCCAGCTCAAGAAGCAGAGCTTCATGTTTTAGCAAGCCTGTGAACTATATAAAAAAAAATGTATATATTTATATAGATAGTTGAGATATAGAGAGCTTTTAGTTCCATTGAAAGGGCCAGAAGTTTGGTTTACCTGCCAAAGTAAAAACAATCAAGCATTCCAAGTTAAAGTGGATGTAAACCCGAAAAAATACTTAGTTAGACTTACCGGTGACGGTATTTCTAAGCCTTTCAGGACAACCTTGGAGAGAGCGCAGCTCCGCCTCTTCATTAGGAAACACATGTAGATCCTTTAAAACCCCTCCTCTTCCACCATGGCCTCAGTTATTGTGGTCCGACTCTCTGGAAGACAAAGCACAGAAAACCACAACACCATGATAGATTTATAACTATTACTTTAACATACATTTAGGGTGGGAAATAGCGGTTGTCCTGAAAGGCTCTTAGAAATACCGGTAAGTCTAACTAAGTCTTTCTTAACTCGCCTTTCAGGACAACCTTGGAGAGGATAAACAAGTAACTTACCCTAGGGTGGGACTACTGCCTGCAACACCTTTCTGCCAAAGGCCTGATCGGCAGCAGACAATAGGTCCAACCTGTAGTGTCTTAAGAAAGTTGAATAGTTGGACCAGGTGGCGGCCTTGCAAACCTGCTCGGGTGTCGCACCTGCTCTTTCAGCCCAGGATACAGCAGTTGATCTTGTTGAGTGTGCCAGAATGCCTGAGGGAGGCTTAATTCCTTTGGCTTTGTAAGCTTCCATAATTGAGAGTTTAAGCCACCTTCCGAGCGTACTTTTGGACGCTTTTTCCCCCTTACGAGGGCCTGAGAAAAGTATAAACAGGGCATTTGTTTTCCTGAAATCTTTGGTGACTAAAAGATATTGTACGAGACACCTTCTCACGTCTAAGGTATGAAATGCTTCTTCGCCAGCGTTGGAAGGATTCAAAGAAAAAGTGGGTAAAATAATTTCCTGCGAACAGTGAAAACTTGATGCCACTTTTGGAAGGAAAGCAGGATCCGTCTGAAGAATTACACGATCTGGAAAAATTCTTAAGAAGGGTTCGGTAATGGCCAGAGCTTGAAGCTCACTAACTCGTCTTGCTGAGGTTATTGCCACCAAAAAAACAGTTTTGAAAATTAAATTTCTTAATGAACTATCCTTTAATGGCTCGAACGGTGCTCCCGTTAAGCCCTGCAAGACAACTGATAAGTCCCAACTTGGAAAAATTTTAAGGGTCACTGGTCTGTTTCTTGAGAGTGCCCTGAAAAACCTGGAAATCAAAGGTTCTCTGGATAGAGTATTTTCAAAATAAACAGAAAGAGCCACTACTTGCGTTTTTAACCACTTAAGGACCTTGGGTGTTTTTCAGTTTTGGTGTTTGCAAGACTGAAACAGTTTTTTTCTGCTAGAAAATCACGTAAATCCCCCAAACATTATATATTTTTTTTTTCTAACACCCTAGAGAATAAAATAGTGGTCATTGCAATACTTTTTGTCACACCGTATTTGCGCAGCGGTCTTACAAGCGCACTTTTTTTGGAAAAAATACACTTTTTTGAATTAAAAAATAAGACAACAATAAATTTGGTCCAATTTTTTTATATATTGTGAAAGATAATGTTACGCCGAGTAAAATGACACCCAACATGTCACGTTTAGAAATTGCGCCCGCTCGTAGCATGGCGTCAAACTTTTACCCTTAAAAATCTCCATAGGCGAAGTTTAAAAAATTCTATAGGTTGCATTTTTTTAGATACAGAGGAGGTCTAGGGCTAGAATTATTGCTCTCGCTCCAACGATCGCGGCGATACCTCACTTGTGTGGTTTGAACACCGTTTTCATATGCGGGCGCTACTCGCGTATGCGTTCGCTTCTGCGCGCGAGCTCGTCGGGACGGGGCGCTTTAAAAAATATTTTTTTTGTTTTCCTATTTATTTTAACATTTTTTTACACTGAAAAAAAAGAAATATAATAATTGATCACTTTTATTCCTATTACAAGAAATGTAAACATCCCTTGTAATAGAAAAAAGCATGACAGGTCCTCTTAAATATGAGATCTGGGGTCAAAAAGACCTCAGATCTCATATGCAGGCTTAAAAAGAAAAAAAAAAAAAAAAGGAAAATGACATTTTTTAAATAGCCTTAAAAAGAAAATGTCTCTTTAAGACAGTGGGCGGAAATGACGTTTTGACGTCACTTCCGCCCAGCGCTGCTATGGGGAACGGGTGGGGGCGATTTTCCCCTCACTCGTATCCCAGCAGAGGAGCCGCACAGACCCGATCGCCTCCGCCGCTACCGACGGCAACGGTAAGCGGCGGAGAGCACGGGAAAGCGGCGGGAGGGGGGGGGGCACCTCTCCGGTCACCGATAACGGCGATCTCGCGGCGAATCCGCCGCGGAGACCGCCGTTATTGTACACAGGACCCTGCACTGAAGAGATGGATATCTCGGTTGTGGCAGCAGCTGCTGCCGTTACCGAGATATCCATCTTTAAAAAGAGGACGTATATATACAGTGCAGGGTCCTTAAGTGGTTAATGTACTGGATGCGAGACCCTTCTCCATTCCCTCATGAAGAAATTCTAGCACCGAGACTACATCTCTGGTCTGGAAATTTTTAGAAGAACACCAGGAATTAAATTTCTTCCAAACTTTCCTGTAAATAGACCTGGTTATTTCTTTCCTGCTTGACAATAAGGTTCTCACTACTTTGTCGGATAAACCTTTGTTTTTTAAGATGTCCTCTTCAGTAACCAGGCGCACAGGTGCAACCTGTCTGTTTCTGGGTGACACACTGAGTCCTGCACTAGAAGGTCTTTCCTGGCTGGAAGCTCCCATGGGGGGTTCTACGGCCAGATTTAGCACTGATGCAAACCAAGGCCTTTTCGGCCAGAAGGGAGCGATTAGAATCAGGTTGGTCCTTTCTTCCCTGAATTACCTTAAAACTAGAGGAATTAGGGAAAGGGGGGGAAAGGCATAGCACAAACGGTAATCCCAAGGATGGGCTAGGGCATCTATGCCTATCGCTCTGTCTCCCCTGTGTAGGGAAAAGAATTCTTGGACCTTGGCATTTTGTTGGTTGGTAAAAAGATCCACTTGAGGATGGCCCCATTTCGTTGTGATAATGTTGAATATTTCCTGATTTAGGCTCCACTCCGACTCCAATACCTTCCTTCTGTTTAGCAGGTCTGCTAGTAAGTTCTGGGACCCCTTTAGGTGAATTGCTGACAACGAGGTTAGATTCCTTTCTGCCCATGCTAACAGTTGGTTGGCCAGTTCCATCAGCCCTTGGCTTCTGGTCCCGCCTTGTTTGGTCACATAGGCCACTGCTGTTGTGTTGTCCAACAACACTTGAACATGATGACCTTTTAACAGCTGTTGGAAAGCCAGGAGACCCATGAAAATGGCCTTCAGTTCTCGCCAGTTTGATGACCTCCTTGCTTCCACCTTGGACCAAGACCCTTGTGCTGTCTGTCCATCCAGGTGAGCTCCCCACCCCCAAGAACTTGCGTCCGTCGTCAGACGCTTGTCCGAGGGGAGGACCCACGAGAGACCTTTTGATAGATTGGCCTGGTCTCTCCACCACCATAGGGACCTTTTTACTTTTGAGGTTGGCCTGAAAAGTTTCTCCAGAGACTCCCGAGACCAAACTTGTAGGATGTTTCTTTGTAGCGGTCTTGAGTGCGACCTTACCCATTGTACAGCCGGAATCGAGGCCGTCAGCTGGCCTAGTACTGCCATTGCTGTCCTTACAGATACTGCTAGATTCGTCTGTATCTGGCGTATTGAGGTATTGATTTTCTCTATTTTTTCTTGAGGGAGAAACACCTTCTGGAGGACTGAGTTGATATTGTAACCAAGGAACCTCGTCTCCTGTGAGGGGTCTAGGTTTGATTTCTCCAGATTCAACAACCAGCCAAGGCTCTTGAGGTGTGATTGAGCCAACTGGAGATCTATCACCAACTGATCTTTTGAATCTGCGAAAAACATTAGATCGTCTAGGTATGGAACAACCGAGACCCCCCTCAGCTTCAGATGCCATAAGGCTTCCGCCATCACTTTTGTAAAGATCCTGGGGGAGGAAGACAGGCCGAACGGCAAAGCCCTGAATTGTAGATGCCAAATTGACGTCCCTAGGTTGACTGCCAATCGCAGAAATCTCTGGTAAGCCTGCGCTATTGGTATGTGGAGGAATGCATCTCTTAAGTCTAGAGATGCCATGAAGCACTTTGGCGGTAGTAACTTTGTTATCGTATGGATAGTGTCCATGCAGAAGTGCTTGTATCTTATTGCTTTGTTCAGGATCTTCAGATTTAAAATTAAACGAAATTTGCCAGAGGGTTTTTTCACTAGGAATATGTGGGAGTAGTAACCCTTCCCCTCCTGGTGTTTTGGAACCTGGATAATAACTTCCTGTTGTATCAAATCCTTCAGAAGAATCATCATCGCGGAAGCTTTTTCCCAATCCCTTGGTAGGGCTGTGACATAAAACCTGGATGGCGGACAGTCTGCCCATTCCAGATTGTACCCCTGTGCAATGATGTTTTTTTACAAAGGGACTTTTGACCCACAGATTCCACTGAGGAAAGAAAGCGGACAATCTTCCTCCCACTGGAGTCAGATTGTCATTTGTCTTTAGAGGTCTGTTCTTGGGGAGATCTGAAAAGAATTCCTCCTCTTTCTCTACCCCTTTGAGGAACCCAGCTTTTTTTATTTTCTTCCTTTCTGTAGGTTTGTTGAAAAGGACGAAAAAATTTCTTTATGGGAGGTTTCTTTTTAGGTGGAAAGGCTTTCTTTTTGTCCGCTGTTCTGTCCAGAACTTTTTCTAAATCTGGTCCGAACAATAAATCACCTGAAAAGGGTAGTCCACAAAGCTTAACTTTGAGGCTGTGTCCCCTGTCCATGTTTTGAGCCAAACTGCGCGCCTGGCCGAGTTTACCAAGGCGGAAGATCTGGCTGCCATTTTGATTGACTCCGCTGATGCGTCTGCCATATACCTGATTGATCTTAGAATCAGGGGAAAAGACTACAATAAATCTTTCCTTGGTTTGCCTGCTTTAACATGGTCCATAAGTTTTTCCACCCAGAATTCAAAATTTCTTGCTACCACTGTAGAAGCCATAGCTGGTTTGAGGCTAAGTGAGGTAGAGTCCCAGGCCTTTTTTAGTAAAGAATCGGCCCTTCTATCCATGGCGTCCTTCAGAACCCCCATATCTTCGAACGCCAGGTCTGTGCGTCGAGATACTTGGGAGAAGGCCGCATCTACTCAAGGTTTTTTATTCCACACCTCAGTATCCTCATCATTAAAAGGGGAATCTCTTCCTCAGGCTTTTAGGAAAGAAAGGACCCCTTTCCGGGTCTTTCCACTCTTTTTTAATCGTATCCGGCACCACCTTGTGGACTGGAAACACCTTATACCTGGATTCATCCAAACCTTGATACATTTTGTCGTGAAGCGACAACTGAATTTTTTCCTCCTGAATTTCAAGAGTAGTATAAATTGCAGTAAGCAGATTGTCCACTTCGTCTAGAGGGAGCTTATATCTAGAACTTCTGCTATCTTCTTCCTCTTCCTCTGAATCCATTACTGAGCGAAGAGTACTTGTCCCTTCATCCCCTGAACCCCCCATCTCTGACTTAGAGGTGGAGGCTCTAGGGCTAGGTGGTGGTTGTTGAGATTCAGTTTGAGCCACTGGATTCTGTACCAGCATAGTCTTCACCGAACTCAGGGAACTTTTAAGTTCCTGCACAGAAGAAAACAACTCTTTGTATTGCTGGGATGTCTCTTCTTCCACTAAGTCCCTGATACCTGACAAAAAGCAATCTGCAAATCCTGTATCTCTAAGAGGGTTCTTGCAAGAGGAACACTTCCTTTTAGGTGGTGGTGGTTTCTTTGATTTTTCCTAAAACAAAAAGGAGACAAAAAGAATGCCTCACTAAAAGTTTTTTTTTTTTTTTTAAACTGCCACCAATAAGGAAACCAAGCACCAGAATTTCAAACAGTGCAAACCAATCACCACCCAGAGTGAAACGCTGAACAGGGACCGAGAAAACTTAACTCTGACCCTGCAGCACAGGCTCTCAAAGGAGGAACAAACAAACAAACAATAGTCCATATGGTACAGAATAAAAGGCCCCACTGTGCCTCTCTTACCTGGACATGAGCGGTGTCTAAGGCGCCTGTCTCCCCCATCGCTGCGGATCCCTCTTCCATCCTGTACAGGGAAGCAGCTGGGACTGTGAGCTTTTTAAATTTTCCCCGTTCCTGACGTCATCAACGATTGCCGGAAACCGGAAAACGCCGCTCTGTAGGCCCGCCCCCCCTAGCTTCTGCGTTCCAGGCAGCATGGACCACGCACCGCCCCGCCCCTACAGGACGCCGCGCTGCTGAACATGACGTCACCCGCCCGACAGGACCCAGGACCGACATGCGGGAAATACGAAAAAAATGCAACCGCGGCAATAACCCGCCACGTTACCAGAACCAAGACCTGCGGATCCTGGGCACCCAGCGCAGCCTTCCTGCAGGTTCTTAACTCCACTGAGCAGGGAGAAGCTGGAGAACCCCGGAGCATCTTTTCCTCACTAGGAAGAGCTGGGATGGCCACTGCACACCAAGCAGCAGGAACAAAGACTACAAGCCGGTAAGCCTACCCCTCCCCTTGGAGAGAGTGCAGCTCCTCTGGTCCACACATGCACTTCCACCCTGGCGGAGGAAACACAATAACTGAGGCCATGGTGGAAGAGGAGGGGATTTAAAGGATCTACATGTGTTTCCTAATGAAGAGGCGGAGCTGCGTTCTCTCCAAGGTTGTCCTGAAAGGCGAGTTGAGAAAAAAAATTTTTTTCATTGCTGCCACAATGTACAGTATAATATTTCCTATGATCTATGCCCAGTCTTGCCACACATAGTTAATCCAGCTCTGAGCAATCCTCTTATTGTTCAGTGAAATAAAACAGATTTACAGAGAAAAACCTTAGTAAGTTCCACCCCTTGCTGTGAGTGACAAGTATTTACATATCTCATGCAATAGCCTGGAGACCGGCATTATTTTTTAATTCCCACCTCCACTTTTCTGAAGTCATGTGGTTACTTTTCTGGATTTTGACTGGATGTTAGTAAACATAGCATAATTTAGTGTAAGGGGGGTGTAGAGGTGAGCGGGAGTCTACTGACATCACAACTCCACCCACAGAGCTCCAGACAACGGATCCACCCACAGAATCTGCATTTTTTTCAGTTCTTATAACAGACAGAGGGGAGACATTTGACAGGTAAGGATACAACATGCAGGAGGCTTGTATATCCTTATAGATCAGCACTATTGCCGTAGTTTAGAAAGGATGATAATGGGTTTACATCCACTTTAAATTGATTGGCTGTTTTCAGCCTTCCAGGTTCCTGCTGAGGTAGCCATACCAACAATAAAACTCACATATGGAAGCAGACCAGGTGACTAAGGATGCTGTATTACAGCTCCGGACACTTGCTGGGTCTGTGCAACTCACAGATTCCACCCTAGTTCTGGCCCAGTACAGCTGGGATTACTAATTCAACTTTAAGGACCCGAGAACAAGTGGTCCACAGGGGGAAACTTCTTATAAAACAGGACTTTGAAAAAATGTGATCATTTATGTCTGCCAGACACTTTTCTCCTCCAGCTTGACACATGGTACATGTCACAAGCAGTTATGGCTGCCTTAGTAAATGAGCATGGGATAGAGACAGGGTTCTATAATATACCACTTCTTGTTTTGTCTGTTACCAAAGGTGTTCCCAAAAGCTGAACATCCCTTCCAGAGATTACAAAAAGATATATCCAGATACCCATGTCAGGATCTTACGAGTATGCATTTTGTCTGTATGGACATGTTTTCTGGATGTCCAGTAGCAAATGCTACTGCAAAGGCCCCAGTAAAAAAAACGTTCTCAGAAGTAGTTTGTAAGTACAGAGTGCCAGAATCTACAGAGAGTAACAAAGGGAATCATTTGTATAGGAGAGTCCTTACTAGAAGTTTTGAGGTTTTATTTTTACACCCCCTTCTGTGTAGCGATAAAAGTAGAGTAAGAAACAAAAAAACTTTTGCCTGAATGTTTTCTTATATTTTATCAAGCCCCATAGGGATGTTGGACTCTCTCCCTATGGGATTTTGGGTGGGAGTGTGTTACTCACTTGCTTATATTTTTTTTCTCAGCAGCTGAAGTCATCCTTTCGGATCTCAGAGATTTGACAAACTCATTTATGCGTTTTCTCCCCAATTTCAGATCCTAAAAGTTTGGAAGGATCCAAAACCAGTGACTAGTGGATTGCCAAGAGACATTTATATATAAGGACATTTTTGGAGACTCAATACAGCAACTATTTCATGTACAGTTGTGTAAAACTTGAAGGAAAAGTCACCTGGATCCACACTAGACACTGCAAACATTATTAAAATTAAAGAAATCTGTGTTGGATTTGTTTCCCTCTTGGAATCAGTCTAGGATACTATTTATTACCATTATTTAATTGTAAGGGATATATATACTGGTATATATATATATAATAATGAAAAGTAGTTTAGCCATGTTGAGTCATGTTGAGTCATATTTGTCTGTCTTCCATTTCATGTAGAATTGTCTGTGTTTACATATGCTAAGTCAGCCTGCCAACAATTAAGCTAAAAGTCCATTCTGGCCACAGTACTCTGTGAAAAACAATTTTCACAATGAAAAGTTATTTTGTAATGAAAAAAGCTGCTCAGCTATTATATTTTCCACAATGGAGTTTTGCCTCTTTGGCCAGGACTACCTCCACCTGAGCGTGTGAAGGTTCCAGGTTAAAGGTTATAGCAGGTATGGTTAGTGATCAAAATATTGATTAAAAGAGAGGAGACTGTTAAGGAAGTTTGTAGGTTCTGTATATAATTTTATCCTATTTTGTATGTATTGCACACTGCCCTCACTGTGCACACGACACTAATAATGTTTTCATTACATGTTTGCATTCTTTTGAGTCCCGATTAGAATTGGTCTCATACGGAGAAACGAAGCGTCGGGTGGAGTGATAGAATTTGACCTCTACTAAGGCTTGGGTCGAATTTACTAAGGCTTGGGTCGAATTAGAAGGTACATCCTCATCTCCTGTTCTTCCCCTGATCCATTTACCTTGGATTATAGCACGAAAAATCCCACCCATCACTTGCTCTCACCCTCTAGTGTGTTCCATCCTAAAAAAAATTAGGACTCTTTGTAAAAGTATAGATTTCTCTTCCGTATATATCCGTATATGACTCCTATCAATTTTAACCCAGAGATTTCTATAGGACATGGGTCTTCAAACTACGGCCCTCCAGTTGTTTAGGAACTACAATTCCCATCATGCCTAGGCATGTCTGTGAATGTCAGTGTGTTACAATGCCTCATGGGATGTGTAGTTCTACAACAGCTGGAGGGCTGTAGTTTGAGGATCCCTGCTTTAGGACAATCGGTTATTAACATTTCTGATTCCGCTTGCGTCGGTTCAATTAGAGCGGAAACCTTTTTAGACAAGGGTGTTCTTCTTACCCTCGATTCTTTTAGGCTTTCTCACCCTAACCTAGTTATACATCCTTCTGGATATGAACGGTTTAAACAATTTTTGTGTCGCGCTGGAGCAAGTTCAGTATGGTCCAGAAGCAAAAATCCTTTTGAGACCTTGTGTCTCCAAGATTCTCCTAAAAAACATTTGATTTCCATAATGTATGCGTCTTTTTTCACTTCATATGACGTCAAAAACGACGTAACAAATCTCAAATGGGAAAGTGATCTGGACATCTCCCTCTCTGATGATGAATGGGAACATGTTTTTCAGCATATCCATAAGGGTTTCCTGAATGTATTGACCCAGGAAAACAATTACAAATTGTACTCTAGATGGTATAGGACTCCTGCCATCATTCATAAATATAATCTAAACATTTCACCATTATGTTGGCGCTGCAACCGTAATCGGGGCACACTCCTACACATTTGGTGGGAGTGTGATCTGATCAAACCCTTCTGGAAGGAAGTCCACCGACTGATTTCTCACATTACATCATATACCCCTTCACGGCTGCCCAATATTTGCTGCACCACTCCTCGCTTCCTCAATACATTTATAAAAAATCATTGATGTTTCACCTGATCAATGCCGCCAAACTATGTATACCTATTAGATGGACACAGTCTTCACCTCCTACCATTTCGGATTGGTTTACTAAAATTGGGTACATGGCCGATATGGAAGAGCTTATTTCTCAATCCAAAGACTCACCTAAGGCCTTTTATGATAAATGGGCATGTTGGATATGTTTCAAAAGCTCCGCTGAATTTCATTAATTAAGGATAGCTTCTTTATAAAGTTGTTTTATGTCACCTTCTCCACACTCTCCTTTTACAATCTCAATAGAAGGTTATTACCTAATGAAATGCATGCATTTTCCTTCTCATATGGAAATTCTCTTTTCTCCCCCCTTTTTTTTTTCTCTCCCCCCCCCCCCCTCCATTATCCCCCTTCTTTCACCCCCCATCCCTCATACTCTCCTTACATTTGTCCTCTATAGACTTCGTGAATATCTGCTTATTGCTTGAATTTGCCTTTTGAAGTCTGTTTTATATGATGTGCATATTCAACTATTTGTACATGTATTGTATTCTGTATTTATTTATGAAAATTCTCAATAAAATATTTGAAACAGAATTTGACGTCACCACGGCCCTGCTGGCTGGCTTAAGCCACGGTTAGTTACATTGCAGCTTCATTTGAAAATCTTTCCCTGCTCGCTAAAATGTTTATGATGTCAGTGTCCCATCTATCTGTGAATAAAGGGATTTTCTTTTAAAGATATACTGCACCATGAAGTATCAGTTTATTTTCTTATATTATGCCCTGTGAGTGATTCCATTCATCTAAAGATTTGGAGTGCTTCCTGTGTGCTGAGCTCTTTTGATCTATGTGATCGAGATCCAACTGATCCATGAAGTGGCCACTTTGTAAATACCTAATTTCTTGTCATCTGTCCAGTGGAAGTATCTGATGAAGATTGTACATCTGGCATGTCTTTTCTGGTTACAGTGAAGCACTTGCAGCCTACTTTTCACGGACACTGTTCAATATGGAATTTTTTGTAGCTTTTTTTGTATCACATTCATTTATGATATCATAGTTTGCTTATTCAATAGCTGACTTAAATTTGCACTGTTTTTGCATTTACATTTGGATGCGCACCTATTTTTTACTTTATCATATTTCTATTAGCTCATATTCTAAACATTTTAATAGATGCAGCACCATCAATAGCATATTCCATTTTTATATATATTTATTTTTTGCACTTGTTGCAGTTTGGGGGAAGCGCGGATTGTCCACGCTATACAATCTGAAGATATCGAAAGAGCTCTATATTAGGAAGTTTGTGGCTTTCACATAAGTCAGCGAAAGTTTTAAATGATGTAGAGGATATGCTAGTTCACAGAGTTAGATTAGCGGAGGTCCATGCTTTAAAAGATTTAGGGGAAGACCAAGCAAGATAGAAAAGTGGATTTTTAAGAAATTATAAAAAGGAGGTATATGGGGAGATTGTAGTCCATTTACAGTTTAAAATGTATGCCAAATGGCTGGTGTATGTTTCGTTGTAGTATTAGAGTTTTTTTACAGTCAGAGGAATTGGACCATACGAGGTTGGTTATTGAAAATGGGTAGAAATCTATTGATTCCAGCTCAACCCAAAGCAGAATTTCACGTTTTGCCAGATATTTAGGGATATGGGCTAATTGATCTGAATGGCAATATGTAGTAAAATTAGGAAACCCTAGTTTGGGATTTGGAAGGTAAAAAATTTGATTTTTTTTATACAACTTACTTGTAAAATCCCTTTCTTGGGAATACATCACGGGGCACAGAGCCTTAATTACTTAATGGGTTATGTAGTCACCACAGGTGATTGGACACTGGTAAACCCAATTAAAATAGAGTTCCTCCCCTATATAACCCCTCCCAAATGGAGAGTACCTCAGTTTTGTAGCAAAGCAATAAGTGTCCCACATTTAACTCTGAAGAGGGGCGGAAGCTCTGTGTCGTGTGATGTATTCCCAAGAAAAGGATTTAACAGGTAAGCTGTATATATTTTTTCTTGCTCATATATCATGGGACACAGAGCCTTAATTACTTAATGGGATGTCCCATAGCAATGCTAAAATTAAGGGGAGGGAGACGCATATCAGAAGAGCATCATCGGGAAAGAGGATCTATACTGCTGCCTGCAGCACACTATGCCAGAAGGCGGCATCCTCGTACCCTCTCACATCTACCTGGCAGAATTTAGTAAATGTATGGACCAAAGACCAAGTAGCAGCCTTACAGATCTGAGGCATGTAGGCCTGGTGATGCAATGCCCATGAAGCACCAACTACTCTAGTCAAGTGTGCTTTTACCTAAAAAGGAGGAATCTTCTTTTTTAAACCAAAGGCCTGAATAATGACTTGTTGAATCCAACTTGCAATAATGGACTTTGACGCTGCCTGGCCCTTACTTGGGCCCTGTGGCAGAATAAACAATCAGTCTTTCATATCTGAGCCGTAGTTTGCATATAAACCGTTACTGCTTTTACAAAATCTAGAGAGTATAGACTCTCTTTCTCTGCAGAGTGCGAATCTGGAAAAAAAAGACTGTAGGACTATATCTTGATTTAGATGAAATCCTGAAAACATCTTAAACACCTGCGAAAAAATGGAGGTACTCTCCATTTGGGAGGGGTTATATAGGGGAGAAACTATTTTAATTGAGTTTACCAGTGTCTAATCACCTGTGGTGACTACATAACCCATTAATTAAGGTTTTGTGTCCCGTGATGTATGAGCAAGAAAAAGGGATTTTTAAATACAGCTTACCTGTAAAATCCTTTTCTTGGAGTACATCACGGGACACAGAGCGGCATATTCATTACTATATGGGTTATATGGAGTACCTTCAGGTGTGGACACTGGCAATCTCAAACAGGAAGTCCCCTCCCTATATAACCCCCTCCCCTAGAGGGAGTCCCTCAGTTTTGTAGCAAGCAGTATGCCTCCCAAAATGTTTCCCCAAAAGAGGGGTGGGAGCTCTGTGTCCCGTGATGTACTCCAAGAAAAGGATTTTACAGGTAAGCTGTATTTAAAAATCCCTTTTTCTTTCTCGTACATCACGGGACACAGAGCGGCATATTCATTACTATATGGGATGTCCGAAAGCAATGCTTTAATGAGGGGAGGGAGACATCTTCCAAAGAAGGATTCAATTTAGAGGTATACTCAAATAATAATAATAATTCCAACTTAGTCAAGAAAAAACTTTTTTTTTTTTTTTTTTTCTTTTTTACAACCAAGGGTGCTTCTGATCTCGAGGATCTTAAACTGCAGCCTGTAGTACTGCCTGTCCAAAGGCAGAATCCGCATTCCTTCTCACGTCTAGTTGATAAAACTTTGTAAACGTGTGGACTGATGACCACGTCGCCGCCTTGCATATCTGAGCCATAGAGATCTGATGGTGTGCTGCCCAGGAGGCGCCCATGGCCCTGGTAGAATGGGCCTTTACCGACAAAGGAGGAGGCAACCTCTTCAAACTGTAGGCTTGAATGATTAATTGTCTAATCCATCTCGAGATGGTGGATTTTGCAGCTGCCTGCCCCTTCTTGGGGCCATCTGGTAGAACGAATAACACATCTGTCTTCCGGATCTTTTCTGTAGCTTTAAGATAGGCCTTCATGGCCCGGACAATATCCAAGGTATGCAGCAACCCCTCCTTTCTAGATGTGGGTTTTGGAAAGAAGGATGGAAGTACCAAATCCTGGTTCAAGTGAAATTTGGATATAACCTTTGGTAGAAAGGAAGGATGGGGCCGGAGAACTGCCCTGTCCTTATGCAGAACGAGATATGGTTCCTTACACGATAAGGCTGCTAATTCTGACACTCTCCTGGCCGAAACTATGGCGACCAAGAAAACCAACTTTCTTGTCAGTAAGACTAAAGGAATCTCAGCCAACGGCTCAAAGGGTTGTTTCTGTAGAGTGGACAGGACAAGATTTAAGTCCCATGGACAAATTGGTGACTTGACAGGAGGATTAATACGCAAGACCCCCTGTAAGAAGGTCTTTACCAGCGAGTGGGTGGCCAGCGGCCTCTGAAACCACACTGACAGAGCTGAGATCTGTCCCTTGATTGTGCTTAGTGCCAGGCCTTTATCCACTCCTAGCTGGAGAAAACTTAACACCCTATCAATAGTATATTTGCGGGAATTCCAACTTTTGGATTCACACCAGCCTACGTAGTTCCTCCACACCCTGTAATAAATCACCCTGGAGACCGGCTTTCTAGCCCTAATCAGGGTAGGAATTACCTGCCTAGACAGACCTCTACCCCTGAGAATCAGGGATTCAGCCTCCAGGCCGTCAAATTTAGACGCTGTAATGTAGGGTGGAGGATCGGGCCTTGTGAGAGTAGGTCTGGTTGTAGAGGAAGAGTCCAAGGGTCTCCCACTGCCATCTTCAGGACTAGTGAGTACCAAGTCCTCCGGGGCCAAGCCGGAGCTACTAGAATGACTGGCTTGTGCTCCACTCTGATCCTGCGCAACAGGCGAGGGAGTAACTGTAGCGGAGGGAATGCATATAGAAGTTTGAATTGATGCCAAGGGCAAACCAACGCATCGGTTCCGCAGGCCATAGGATCCCTCGCTCGAGACACGAACCTGTCTAGTTTCTTGTTGAACCTGGATGCCATTATATCTACGTCCGGCATTCCCCACCTCTGGCAGATTGTCTGAAAGACCTGGGGATGCAGAGACCACTCCCCTGGCAACAGACTCTGGCGACTTAAGAAGTCTGCCTGCAGGTTGTCCACTCCGGGAATGAATATCGCCGAAATGCAGGGTACATGAACCTCTGCCCACTGAAAAATCAAGCTCACCTCCCTCTGAGCGGCCTGACTCCTGGTTCCCCCTTGGTGGTTTATGTATGCCACCGCCGTGGCATTGTCTGACTGGATTCTCACTGGGAACCCCTTTAATCTGGAGGTCCATGCCAGAAGGGCTAGGCGAGCAGCTCTGATCTCCAAGATATTGATGGGGAGCTGCCTCTCTGCTTTCACCCAAGTTCCCTGGCGAGAGAACCCCTCGAAGACCGCCCCCCAGCCTGCCAGGCTGGCGTCTGTGGTAACTACCTTCCAGACAACAGGGCTGAAGGATTTTCCCTTTAGAAGATTCTGGGGGTTCAACCACCAGGCCAGGCTTTGTCGGACCCTTGATGATAGCGTCAAAGGGGACTCTAAGGCATGTGCCCTCTTGCCCCAGGCTGCTAGAATGGCTGCCTGTAGGACGCGAGTGTGGATCTGAGCGTATGGTACTGCCTCGAACGTGGCCACTAGCTTGCCTAGTACTCGCATACACAGGCGAATAGTTGGTTTTTTCTTGTTTAGAACCAACTGAACCAACCCCTTGATAGCCTCAATCTTTACAAGGGGCAGGAACACCCTTTGCTGTTCTGTGTCTAACCTCATGCCGAGGTATTCCAACTGCTTTGTAGGCTGGAACGCTGACTTTCAGCGTTTAGGACCCAGCCGAATCCTTCGAGGTACCGAACCGTGAGGTTTACTGCCTGTTGCAGACCCGGCCGTGAGTGATCAATGATTAAAAGGTCGTCCAAGTATGCTAGGACTGTGACCCCTTGGATCCTTAAATTGGCCAGAACTGGGGCTAGGATCTTCGTGAATACCCGGGGGGCCGTGGCCAGCCCGAAGGGGAGCGCCCTGAATTGGAAGTGTCGCTGCCCCACCGCGAAGCGTAAAAATCTTTGATGCGACTGAAAGATTGGTACATGAAGGTAAGCATCCTTTATGTCTATGGAGGCCAGAAAATCGTCCCTCTGAAGCGCGGCGGCTGCTGACCGGATGGATTCCATCCGGAAGGAACGAACCCTTAGGTAACCGTTTAACCTCTTTAGGTCCAAGATTGGCCTGACATCGCCGTTGGGCTTTGGTATGACAAAGAGATTGGAATAGAAACCTAGCCCTTGCTCTTGGGCTGGCACCTCTATTATTACGTCCTGGCAAAGCAGGTGATCCAAAGCTGCCAGCAATGAGGCCTTCCTTGCTGGATCCTTTGGTAGCCTTGATTCTTGAAAATGAGGCGGAGGACACCTTAGAAACTCCAGTCTGTAGCCTGTGGTTACAGATGCCCGGACCCATTTGTCGGGGATCTTGGCTTCCCAAACTTCTGAGAAGAAACGAAGCCTTCCCCCCACCCGCGAGAGTGGGGGCGCCCCTTCATAAGGCAGACTTAGGGGCTGTCTTTGTCGGCTTGCGATACCATGGCCTCTTACCCCCAGGGGCCTGTCCCTGCGATCTACTGTTAACGTTGGATCGTGCAGGCGGCCGTCGATACTGCCTGGAATTTGAGGGCCCCGAGACAGGAAAGAGCTGCCTTTTAAATGTAGGACCCCGGAATGTCTTTTTGACCGGTAAAATGGTACTCTTGCCACTTGAAATAGTCTGAATATATTTATCCAGATCCTCTCCGAAGAGTCGTCCTCCATGGAAGGGAAACCCTGCCAGAAGCTTTTTGCATGGGGGCTCCGCCGCCCAGTTCTTCAACCATAAGAGCCTTCTCATGTGCACCAAAAATAGTGATAAACGAGAGGCCTGCTGGATGGAATCTTTTATAGCATCTACAGCAAAACACAGAGCTCTGGGAATGTCAGAAAACTCTTCTGCTTGTTGGGTAGGCATGTCCTTTAACATTTCTTTTGTCTGGTCTTTTAACGCCTGACAAACTCCAATTGCAGCCACAGCTGGCTGTACCACTGCTCCTGCCGTAGCAAAGGATGCTTTTAAAAGTGTCTCTAACCGTTTATCAACCGGATCTTTAAACATATGTATGTTTTCCACCGGGCAAGTTAGTGATTTATTCACACATGAGATGGCTGCATCCACTACTGGGAGCCTCCACCTCTTGGAGAATTTTTCCTCCATGGGGTAAATGACCGCAAATCTTTTCGGTGGCAGAAAAATCCTGTCCGGCCGTACCCAATCCCGAAAGATCAATTCCTCCAAGAGAGGATGGACCGGAAAAACTGCGTTGCTTAACAGAGCTTTCAAAGAGCCCAGAGAGGATACCGGAGGAACCTGAGGCTCTGGCAATGGTAAACTAAATGCCGAGCGGACCATGTCCGTCAAAGACTGTACCCACAGTCTTTCTGTCTGGGAGTCTGAAAATGGTTCCTCAGAGGCAGATCCCTCAATCCCTGAACCCTCTTGGTTCAGGTCTAGTTGATCCTCCTGTGATTCCAATTCCTCCGGAGAGAGAATCTCAGCATCTGAGGATACACCTCTTGGTGATGGGGATCTAACCCGTTTCTTACCAGGAATAGCTCTAGCGATCAATGCTGCTATTCTCTCTTCTAGCCCCCCTAGGGATACGGCTAGCATCTCCTCTGTGATAAACACAGGGCTGGGCTGATCTGGGCCAGCCTCCGCACCAGATCCCCCTAATGGCTCATCCAAGGCGCCCTTTATGTTAATAAGTTGCGGGGAAAGTATCGGCATATCATCAGAATCAGAGGGGGAACCCCTTTGTTTTTTGGTCTTTTTTGTACCCTTTGACCCCGAACCTTTGGAAGCCATAATACAAAATCGAGGGACTCCGCCAACAACAACAGACTGTAGTGGCCAGGAGTACAAAACCAGAGCTTAGGGGACAATAGATCACTAATGCCCAAAAACTGATGGGGCCCCGTATGTTTTTCTTTTTATTTTTTTTAAATATATATTATATATATTTTTTTTTTTTTTTTTTTTTTTTTTTAAAACATACAGTGACCCCAAACTTAGTTTGCCAGCCTCCAACCTGCTGCAAAAAGGGGAATTTCTTGGCTTAACAAAAAAGGCATTGGAACAAAGTCCAGCATGTACTACCCCTCTTCCGCCACCGGGAGTCACTGTTCTGCCGCTCTGCGTCCTCTCCTTCTGAAATCAGCCTCAGACTGAGCACTGACAATGCCTGCTGA
This sequence comes from Rana kukunoris, assembly GCA_029574335.1. Lineage (NCBI taxonomy): Eukaryota > Metazoa > Chordata > Amphibia > Anura > Ranidae > Rana > Rana kukunoris. The sequence goes on from CM056052.1 coordinate 229,572,745, forward strand.
TCTATAACAGCACAAGGCGCGCCCCTGTATGACGCCGCAGGCACGCCCCCCCGCCCTCCTCTCTGAACGGCGCGAAAAAACGTCTATAAGACGTGCACGCGCACGCGCGCGCGTATGCCGGAACAGGAGGAACATGGAGGAGCCGCGCTGCTGGAGACCCAGGACTGCAGTATCAGGCGGCAGATTCAAACCCCCGGCCAGGTAGGACTCTCCAAAAGGCCCCATAGGGATCCTTACTAGTCCTAGGAAGAAAGCAGCAGGTTAGCTAGCAACACATTCTTAGACAGGGGAACCTAGTGATGGGGGAAAAAAGGGGTCATCCTGTCTTTCTCAGACATAGTAAGCAAGATTGCCAATGCAGAGCATACTTAGGCTATCCCCCCTTTTAGGTTACCCCGGAGAGCCTGCTGTCGAACCAAGTCCCGCAGGCTCCCCCTTACCTGCTCCATGCTGCAGGATGTTTGTCCAGCAAAACGATCCAATCTTCTCCCATCTCCGTGGGTAGCGTAGTAGACCTTCAGGCCCTGGGGTCCTATGAAGGTACCCACTGTCCTGGACCTATATAGCACCCTGGCAAACAGGCACTTATGGTTTTTACAAACTCCAAGTCCTGGGCCCAGGGTCCAGCCCTCCAAAGAGGAGCATTATAGGCAAAACCCCACGGTTTGGGGCCCGGGTACTGTCCACTTTGGCACTGAGGCTCCTTGGACAGATCCGGTTAGCCCGCCCTTAATCCCAAGGATGTGGAGCAAAGCTATTCCGTGACCAACACCTAAGACACTGGCGAAAAAACTGAGGGACTCCCTCTAGGGGAGGGGGTTATATAGGGAGGGGACTTCCTGTTTGAGATTGCCAGTGTCCACACCTGAAGGTACTCCATATAACCCATATAGTAATGAATATGCCGCTCTGTGTCCCGTGATGTACGAGAAAGAAAGTGTGTTTGGGCAGACAGGGTTTCAGGGAGCCCTAAACAAAAGTTAATGCCTTACGTTGTAGTATTCTGAGAAAGTATGCTGGAACAGGGATAGGTAAAACTTGAAAAAGAAAGAATTTCGGGCAGTATAGCCATCTTTATTACATTCATTTTACCTATCCAACATAATGGTAGAGAGGACCATTGTGTCAGAAGATTAAATATTTGACACAAAATTGAAGGATAAATTGGCAGTGAAAAATTCTTCTTCTTGATGTTGCCTTTTAGCTTGCCTACAAAGGTTAGGGCATCGACCACACGCATAGAGACCGGTTCCGAAAAGAGAAAAGCCTATTCTCAACTTGAGTTGGAGGATCTATTACTCCCTGTGCCATTTTTTCTCTGAGCGATGGTGCTTTTCTATAGATAAATTGTGGCCTTTCGGGGAGTGCCGGACCAAAAACCCTGTCCTGCTTCAATATCAATCAGTGTTTTTAAAAAGTTTTCACATTTTTAATGCTGGACATTAAAATCTAAACAGTGACAGAAATTATATAATATGGAAGCGCTATGTTAACTTAAAAGTGTAAACCGTACAAACAAATCAGGGAGAGACAATCTCCATATACTGTGAGTGAAAAAAACAATAAACACACACGTGATAAGTCCTTAATCAAGTGCACAGTGAAAGGCAAAAACAAAACATTCCAACCAGGAAAAATCATACGATGCCTTCCTCCACTATGAATGTAGATCCCAGCACTTCAGCGCTGTAATACGATGAGCAGGCACTCATAGGCAGATGAATATGAAAGGAAAAAGGAAAAACAAAAACCTCATTGCGCAGACATCAAAAACAGACGGATAAAACGATCTGATTCATCAGCAATTTGCACTCACGAATCCCCGCTTTGTGAAAGCATGAAACGCCGCTCAGTGTGCAGTCTCCTCAATTCGATCCGATGGGCTCGGATACGATCGTAGGCTCCTCCCTACGAGTTACGTCACGGGCACGCGACTTATTCATGGGCTGATTTGGTATCACTTAGGATAGCAGCAGTGTTATTTGGTTTTTTATTAGGTGTTCCTGGGATTAATAATTTAATTAGTGCTGTAGTTAATTTCACATTAAAATCATCCTCATTAGTGCAAGCATTCGCGCTCCTATTTGGAATATTGGAAACCAATGCCTTCCTATCCATTTTTCTCACCATTTCCATCTCCCTGTCTAAAGTGGCTCTGTTGTCACCCTTCTGCTGAAATCGGCTCGTCAGGACCCGAGACTGTGTGATACAATTCTCCTCTAAAGTACAATTGCACTGCAGGCGTATGTACTGCCCCCTGGGGATATTGCATAACCATTTTTTGTGGTTACAGTTTTCCAATGTGATAAAAGAATTCTGATCTGTCTTAAAAACATCCCTGCCTTAGTGATTTCCAAATCAAGGAAAACAATATGTTCATTATAAACTGAAAAGACCTTAATGGGAATGGGGTTTTTTAGGTTACAAAATATAGAACAAAAAAGTCATAAAAAAGTATAAATTTATCTAGCATTGCCAGTTCTTTGTTTTGGTTTTCCCCAAACCAAGACGGCCACGATGTCTCTTCCGGTTTCGGAAGACACATTGGTGGGAGTCCATAGGTGACACTGCTCGACTTATCTATTTTTTGGTTTAATTATTTTCGGATTTGTTTTTCTCAATATATATACGGTTGTATTACCAGATCTTTTTTGTTTTCCAACAATTCGATACCGTTTATGTATAGGTGATTGCCAACTTTCCATATTTTCAGTTGCGCCAAATCTTTAACCACCATATTCTTAAAAACTTTCATGTGTTTGGCATCCATATTAGGAGGATTGAAAACAGATTGTTACTGAGATTCAAGTAAATTCCTTCAGACGTATAACAAGTTCTGGTGGCTGGATTGGAGAGAAAATATTTAACGTTAAGACCCCTAATGTACTTCTGTACATTATATGTTTAAAATTTGTTCAGGTTTTATGTGAGGGCGTATTTAAGTCTTCTATCAAGCACCAGAATTTCATCAGCTTAAGGAGTCCTACTAAGGTTATAGGTCCCAGTCCCTATAGGGGTTTTGTTCTTTTGAATTGTTTTATATCATAGTGGTTTTAGCAGTGAGCATATTAGTACTCACTTTTTATTATAATACACTTAGCACTTTAGGAGACGATTGTATACTAATTGGGTACTGTTCACAAGTACTCCTTTAAAATACTATTCAGTAATGTAATTTTTAACATGGGAGGATGTATGTCTGCCTGCTGGCAGCCTTAAGGTTTGTGCAAACCAGCACTAATGAGCGAGACTTGGCATCTTCAATAAAATGCACAGAAATATACAAAGAGGACTATCCAGTCTTTATTGATTTACCATTGTATAACAAGTTTTATCGATCCCCTATTGCCTGAGATCTGACTGGTGATTTAGAGTGGAGGAATCTAGTAGCGGTGGAATCCCTGCATAAGCATTCAATTATCTCTTCAACCCTGTTAGGGGAAGGCTTGTTTGACCTTTCTGTTGGTTCAGAGGGTCCATTCAGTGAGGTGAGCGGCTTATACTGCCTGTGGTGGAGGTTTTATCACAAAGACGCACAGCTGAGAACTCTAAGCACAGTAATCACAGCTGAGGATCTTCTCTACACACACTCCCTGTTCCTGTTTTTTTATTCCGAAGTTTACATAAGGACTTTTCTCTCATTGTTTTTGGATCATTGTCTTTTAAGGCCGCCTTTTTAAATATATAAATTTTAGTATTAAATGCAATTAGTGCTACATTATTCTATTTGTAGATGAACAAGAGCTTGTCAACTTTTTGAAGGACAAGTAAACATTTACACAGATTCTAAATAAGCTAATGGAACTGCTAAGGATTTTGGTAGAATCTCGCATCAGAGAGGCTTTGTAGCAGCGGATAGCAAATAAATTTGCCATCTTATAAATGATCTCTTAAAAGCTATACATCTCCCCTCACAGATAGCCATCATTTACGGAAGAGCACACACAAACAAAAGGGATCCTATATCTCTGGGAAATACACTAGCAGACCAGGCTGCGGATCTGTCCTCATGGCAGTGGATATGGTTGCTTTGTTCCCTCCCATTCTACCACAAGAGCATAGGTTACAGACACGTCAGACTTTTGCAACAAAGGGAGATCTTCTGTATTGGTCTTCACAAGGTTTGGAAATGACTCAAGAAGGGGTCACTACCAAAGAGGAGAGGGCAGGCATACCTTAAAGTAGTGCCCCACTTTTTGATTCCAAGTATCACGGGATAGGACAGAAAGAACTTTTGCAGTTTCCTTACAGCCTAACTGCACCTTTTTGTATATAAAACATATTCAACCTTTGCAAAAAGTATGTACAAAGATGCATTACCTGTATCAGGAATAACCCCAATACTCTGCATCATGCACAACATGAGCATCTACTGCCACCTAGTGCTCCTTTCACATTTGCAGATTGGATTTTACACACATGCCTAAGTTAGGCAAAATACAGAAATATTTACTAGTAATTGTAGACACTTTTTCAAAGTGGCCGGAGGTCTTCACCTGTAATAGGGAAGATGCTAAAACTGTGGTAAAAATACTAGTAAGAGAAATACCAAGATGGGGTTGTCCATTGCAGATCAATTTAGACCATGGGTGTTCAACCTGTGGCCCTCCAGCTGTTGAAAAACTACAAGTCCCATGAGGCATTGCATGGCTCATAGTTACAAGTATGACTCTCAAAGGCAGCAGCATGATGGGACTTGTAGTTTTGCAACAGCTGGAGGGCCACAGCTTGAGCACCCATGATTTAGACAATGGGCCAGCTTATGTCAGGAACTTGTAAGACAATTACAGATTGAGTGGAAGTTCCACAGTTCTTACCACCCACAGAGCTCTGGTATAGTGAAAAGGATGAAAGGGACAATCAGAGAAAATTAGGAAGGCCATCGGAGGCACATTTGTCAAATCATGCTACCAGCAATACTAGCACAAATGAAAAGGACACCTGCTAAAACCACCACGTTATCACCATTTGAAGTGATCACAGGGAGACCGTTTCCAACACAGTTGAGAAAAGTATTGTAGGAAATTCAGACTTTGAACTGCATCTACAGTGTTGTATCTGTTTATTTTCCTCTACCTTAACAGGAACGACACACCCATTCCAACCAGATGTGGTAGTGATAAAACAGTTTAATAAAGTCGAGGGATCTGGATTCCCCTTTAGACCACAGACAACTGTGATCACAATGATTATAAGGACAGTCCTGATGGAACAGTGTCCCCAGTGGATCCATGTGACCAGAGTAAAGCGTAACAAAGAGGGGCAAAACAAGTAAAACAGACCAACAGTGAGAAAACAGACAAGCTGGAAGAAGACACAGGAGGATGTCCTGGCTACTGTTGCCCTAAACTTCTGGGAAAACACTTTGTAGACTTAGCCTCCTGATCCTGGCGCTATTTCTGCCAACATGGATCATAAACTGTATATCACACTTGGGCCCATTTAGGCCTGTGTGTTTTGAGGTATACCTTTTACCAAATGTTTCGGGTGATGACTACTGGTGTGCAGCAGCATATTTGCCATTGTTTCTTTATGAAAGGTCCTAATCCTAAACTTTTTATTTTCAATGCGAAGAGAGGTCTAGAAAGGGGATTTCATGGGGGGTCTATACAGTATGTCAATTTGATATTCTGTCCAAGTTCCTTCATACATTGCCTAAGCATAAATATGTCAGTGATGTACCTCAGCCATAGTTTAGCAAATACTTCCTCCTCCCACCATCCCAAAAGCAAGACTGGCATAAGCATGTACCCAGGTGGCCCCCCATAGATGTACCTCTAATTTGCTGGTAATTACCCACATAAATTTAAAGAAATTGTAGAGCTCCAAATTCTAAGAGCTCAACAATTAATTTTGGGCCACCATACCTGGGAAATGGCTATCAAGGAAGTCAAATACCTTCGATATCCCCCATTCGTACATCGTCAGGGACTTAGTAATTCTAAATTTTGTTTAAACACATCGCCTGGGTCCTTATTATAAGATGGAAGGTCAGACTCTGATTAGAGAGTCTATGTACCTGCCTAGTCTTTTCAGAGGTCCTTTAAATCGCTGAAACGATGGACCTCCTTGGTGAATTTTTGGTATCCTTGTGATTTTTGGGGATATAGTAGGTGGGAATATTAAACTCATCTACATTCTAAAAACTCCAGCTTTTTTCTGGATACGAAATCAGCCTCAAACACAAATTGTAGTTTCTCAAAGACACCAGTTTTGGAAAACGATTGAACACCAGTTTTTTATAGGTGAAGCAGTCAGCTAAAAGCCTCCATACTTCACCTTCATATTTCTCTTCGGGAGTAAGACCACATTGCCCTCTTTCACACTTTTCTTCACCACTATCCTATTGGCTTCCCGTAACTCTTCTATAGCCTGTCGTTCTTAAGGAGTGAAATTATGGCTTATAAAATTATCCCTTATACTCCCTGTCCAGTCTAATTTATTCACATCATCCTGGACTAAATCCAGGAAGAGCCCCAGCCATTTGTTTTTACTAAATTGTGGCATCTTATTTTCAAGTTGGCTTTCCTTTTCCAGGGGTTGTTCTTGTGTTTGGTCATTTAAGTCATCAATACCTTCTTCTAAGGACAAAATATCCATTGCTCCATGATCGTTTGACTTGACGGGCTAGTGCAGCGAGACCCCCTGAATAAAACGGCCTAAAATAGACCTTTCTTCAAAATAGACATCTTTATACGGGCGATACTCGAAAGGTTAGAATATTGTTCAAAAATGTAGTTATTTCACTAATGCAACTTAAATGGTGAAACTAATATATGAGAGAGACTAATTACATGCAAAGTAAGATAGCTCAAGCCGTGATTTGTCATAATTATCATGAATATGGCTTACAGCTCATGAAAACCCCAAATCCACAATCTCAGAAAATTAGATTACATGCCATAAATAAAACAAGGACTGTACATAGACCTCTGAAAAGTATAAGCATGCATATTTACTCAGTACTTGGTTTGGGCCCCTTTTGCATCAATTACTGCCTCAATGCAGCGTGGCATGGAAGCGATCAGCCTGTGGAACTGCCAAGGTGTTATGGAAGACCAGGATGCTTCAATAGTGGCTCATCTTTCTCTTGGCAATGCCCCATAGATTCTCTGTGGGGTGCAAGTCAGGCGAGTTTGCTGGCCAATCAAGCGCAGTAATCCCACGTTTATTGAACCAGGTTTTGGTGCTTTTGGCAGTGTGGGCAGGTGCCAAGTCCTGCTGGAAAATTAAGTCAGCATCCCCATAGAGCTCGTCTGTGGAAGGAAGCATGAAGTGCGCCAAAATCTCCTGGTAGACGGTTGTGGTGACCCTGGACTTAATGAAGCACAGTGGACCAACACCAGCAGATGGCATGGCTCCCCAAATCAACACAGACTGAGGAAACTTCACACTGGACTTCAAGCATCTTGCAGTGTGTGCCTCTCCATTCTTCCTCCATACTTTGGCTCCTTGGTTTCCAAATGAGATGCAAAATTTGCTCTCATCAGAAAAGAGGTCTTTGGACCACTGAGGAACAGACCAGGTGTGTTTTTCTTTAGCCCAGGTAAGACACTTCTGACGTTTGTTGTTAAGGAGTGACTTGACAAGAGGAACACAACATTTGAAGCCCATGTCCAGGATCCCTCTGTGTGTGGTGGCTCTTGATGCACCGAGTCCAGTCTGAGTCCACTCCTTGTGAAAGTCCAACACTTTTGAATGGCCTTTTCCTGACAATCCTCTCCAGGCTGTGGTCATCCCTGCTGCTTGTGCAGTTTTTTCTTCCACCACACTTTTCCCTCCCACATAACTTTCTATTAATGTGCTTTGATACAGCACTTGGAGAACATCCAACTTCTTTTGCAATTACCTGTTGAGGCTTTCCCTCCATATGGAGGGTGTCGAGCATGGTTTTCTGCACAATTGTCGGGTCAGCAGACTTTCCCACGATTGCAATTTCTACTGAACCAGACAGAGACCATTTAAAAGTCTCCAACGCCTGTGGTAAAGTGGGATATAAAAAGCCGCGCCACACAAAGGTTGAAAACACCAGTGTAAGTGATGGTAAAATTAATATAACACTAAAGTCCAATAACGTCCATAATGATTGAAATAATGATGAATCTCGGAAGCGATCCTCTGTGAAGCAGTGACGTCACCACGCTGAGGAGGAAGGGCTCCTACATGCCGGCCGGCAATACCTGTATTTGTTTTTAATGCTCGTTTACTTCATGTGCTGTGTAAGTACAATTTTACTTTTTATAATAAATTTTCGATACGGAATTATGCTATGTGCGCCTTCTTTTCTTCCGGAGTTTAAGAAGTGTCCCTCTCCTGGTCTACTCGAGTTGATCGTGGGAACCTCAAGGATCTAAAGGCCGTTGACTGGGTTATAGTCAGACGCTAGCATAGATCTGACCTCTGGTAAGCTGCTTATTCATGTGGTGGCGGGTGCACCTTCTGACCTGTGTGCGTTTGGTGACACTTCACAGAGGATCGCTTCCGAGATTCATCATTATTTCAATCATTATGGACGTTATTGGACTTTAGTGTTATATTAATTTTACCATCACTTACACTGGTGTTCTCAACCTTTGTGTGGCGCGGCTTTTTATATCCCATTGTTTACTGTTTATCACACGCTTGCTGCAGCCTGTAGTCCTTTTGGGGGGAGGGGGTTTCCTAGCGCGTTTTTTTTGTTTTATATAGGCTGTGGTAAAGTGCTCACAAAGTGCTTTAACTGGAAATACTCCCATTCACTATAGTGTTGATCCCCCTCTACTGTTTTTAAGTCTTGTCTTAACCTTATTTTACCTTGTGTGACAATATCCCATAACTTTGTAGCTCCCAATTGCTTTCCCATTCGTGTCTTAATGCCTGGTAGAAATTTGTGCCAGCTAACGGGATTAATGGGTTGTACTCCCATTTTTCCCTCCTGTGTAATGTGTCCCTAATTTTAAATACATTCTTCGTTATATTGTGCGTGTCTGTGCCCAATTTTCAAAATTTAGGTGGTATCCATACGCAATTATATAATTGTGTCGTGCTTAAGGTGTCTTCCATCTGTACCCACTTATTTTTAGTATGTAAATTTTTCCATTCTGCTAATCTTGCTACCATCACCGCATTATAGTATCTTTTTATATTTGGGAGTGCCACCCCCCGCCCTATTTCTTTTTTTTTTTAAAGTGAGAAGTATATAGTTTACTCTGGCCTTTTTACCCTGCCAAATATATTTCAAGATTACGGTTTTGATTATCTTAAAACAAAGTTTGTGGTATACTTATGGGGAGCAGTTGAAATGTATGAATTATTTTCGGTAGTATCATAATTTTAAATGCGTTGATCCTACCTATCCATGAGATGGGTTTCCTTGCTAAGTTTTTCATATCTTGTTTTATTTCATTGATTAAGGGGACATGGTTGGCCAGATAAAGTTTTTCTACTGTTAATGTGATGTTTATTTTTATGTATGTTAGCGTTTTTTTCTCCCAAGTAAATGGGAATTCTTTCTGTAGTTCTATTTATCTATGCCCAGATTTAAGATTACAGTTTTTATTAAATTTATTTTGAAATTGGAGAGTTCCCTATACCTTTTTATTTATTTTATTACGTTAGGCAGTGAAAGTCTGGGTTTTGTATAGGAGTATGTCATCTGCGTATGCCACCACTTTATGTTCCTCCACCCCCACTCTCACCCCCCCCCCCCCCCCCCATGTCCGGATTGTTTCGGATTTTAGCCAATAATGGTTCCAATGATATTACATATAGGAGGGGTGAGAGCGGCAAACCCTATCTGGTTCCATTCATCATTTCAAATACGGACAACACACTCCCATTGACCTTCACCCTGGCCGTCGGATGGTTGTACAGGTTTTTTACCCATTTCATGAATCTGGGTCCCAGGCCTATGCTCTGCAAGGTATCATAAACCCCCAGTCGACCCTGTCAAATGCTTTTTCCGCATCTATTGACCTGAGTACGGACTGGGGGTTTCTTCTTTTTGTCCTGCTGTAGTAACAATATGGTTCTTAAGCTATTCTCTCCCTTCTTCCTTTTACAAATCCTGCCTGGTCCACGTTTATCAAGTCGGGCATTAATATTTTTATCCTCGTTGCCAATATTTTTGCATATACTTTTATGTCGGCATTCAACAATGCTATTGGGCGGTAATTGGAGCACAATGTTCCGTCTTTTCTGGTTTTAGGTAGAATTGAAATATTGGCAAGGAGTGATTCTTCTCATTTCTTTTTCTTCTCATATTCTATTAAAATAATTGCATAGCTCTAGGACCAAACGTTCCTTGAATTCTTTGTAGTACTTAATCAGTAATCCGTCCGGGCCTGGGCTCTTAGCCCCTGACGTTTCCTGTAAGACTTTGTGGATGTCCTCCTGGGTAATTGGATCCTCTAAGAATTAAACATCCTCCTGAGATATTTTTGGTAAATTGACTATAAAAAGTCTGAAAGGCCTCTGCAATTTCAGAAGTTTTATATTTCATCTGCCCTGCATGATTTTAAATTTTTTCAATATAATTAGTTTTTTTCTTCTTTGGATACTCTGGCCAGATATTTCCCTGGTTTATTGCCCCACTTATATTTTTCTTTTACCACATTCTTAAATATATTTTTAGTTTCCTGTTCCATCAAATCTCTGAGCTGGGCCCTCATCACAATTTTTTGATGTATTTCACTTTTTCCTTGTTCTTTATGTTTTTGCTCAAGTTCATGTAGCTCCTTTGTTATATTTTTGATCATTAATCCTCATTTCATTGCAGGCATGGTGATTTTTTTTTTAAATGCAATATTTAGGGCTGTTACTGATTAAAATTTTTGTGTTCGATTAATCGATTTTTTTTTTAATCGACTAATTTCGATTAATTATAACGCACATACAGATCCAACTACTTTTAGCTTATCTCCTTGCAGGCTGATTCCCAGTGCAGCTACCAACCACTGGAAAAATGGATAGCAGGATACAAAAAACACACAAAGGCAGTGCTCGATGGGAATAGCATTAAAACTTTTATAGTCTTCAAGTAGATAAAATAAATATTGCATTGGAGATAAAATCGATGTAGCTACAAAAACTGTAAAAATGGTGCGAGTAATACCAAATGGTACCAAAAGCAGTCATAAAAACATGTAGCCAAGTATGATACTGGTATAAAAATGTGTACAAAGATGCCACTGCTGAATCCAGATGAGGAGAGGTTAACATCAGTCCGTCGGCATGTAGATGTCCCATGAAGGGAACTATCACAACTCCGAGTGGATGGCTGTAGAATCCCAGGTTGATAGAGGGAAGTGATAGAGGGAAGTGTAACAGCCCTTGCATGTGGCAGATAGTAAGGTCCCGCCGGCATGCAGATATGAAGGCACAGCAAAAGAGCCCTTCAGATGAACACGGCAAGCCCCGCCGGTGTCCGTGATGTCACTGGATCTCCGACGGAACTCCCTAAAGGCTGAGTACCAATCAAAAGAATTTTGATCGATCAACATTTTTTCGATTGATCAAAAAAATTAAAGATTAATCGATTAATAGTTCATTTTCACAGCCCTAGCAACATTATACATGGGCTATATGGGTTATTAATAATAACTGTATGCTTCAATACTGCAGTTTGGCAGCAGCACAGGTGTAGCGCAGTGTACCTGCGGTTTTCATGTGGTTTCTCAGACTTCTATTATGTCCCTCATTTTTGATGTACCAAAAATGTACTACATAATAGACGTTTATGAGAAACCACATGAAAACCGCAGGTACACTGCGCTACACCTGCACTGTGGCCAAACTGCAATATTGAAGTATACAGTTATTATCAATATTAACCACATAGCCCATGTATATTATATTAAACATTTTTTTAAAAGGCACAGTGAAAAAAAAAATAAGTTTAATAAGACAATATATTTTTAAGCACCCCCCCCCCCATCCCTACGCAGGTGGATACGCAAGTAACACACGCATTTGTAAACAGTATTCGCACCACACATATGAGGTATCACCACACATGTTAGAGCGAGTGCAATAATTCTAGTGCTTGACCTTCTCTTTAGCTCTAAACATGTAACCTGTAAAGGTTTTTTTAAAGTGTTGCTTATGGAGATTTTTACCATAGTTTGTCACCATTTAACGAGTGTGCGCAATTTTAAAGTATGACATGTTAGGTATTTATTTACCCGCCATAACATCTTTCACACTACAGGCAATCCCCGGGTTATAAACAAGACAGGGACTGTAGGTTGTGTGAATTGTCCCAGGCTCAAGTATCCCATTGATGTAACTAACCATTCAATTTTTTTTTTACACATTTTTGGTTTAGTGTGCCTTGAGATTGACAGATTTTAAAAGGTGCTTTGGTAAAAAATAAGGTTGAAAAACACTGAGCTAGGGTAACATTTCTCTTTTCTCTTTTTAACTTGCTTCCTTTCAAAATCCCTTTGTGGGGGGTTAGGATGAACCTAGACACTGACCAAGTTGGAAACCTATGTCACCTGGACCTACTTCTTCCTTTTCTAGGGGTAAGATCAAAAATTTCCCATTTAAATTTTGACCGTTTCGTTTTTAGATTTTTTTTGTACTTTGTCCATTTCTTTTTTTAAAGTGGTTGTATAGTAAAAATGTTGACTTTTACTTACAGGTAAGCCAATAAAAATCTTAAATCTTTACGGTTTAGGGATAGAGAGAGCAGGACGCTCTCAAAAAAGTCGGCTCTCTCCAGGGTCAGATCAGCCAGGCACGGTCCCTCCCAGCACTCGACTGCTGCGGACACAGAGCAAACAACCAGGATTCAGTACCACCTCCACCCTCGCCGCCGCCCCACCTCATGCAGGCATCCCTGTCCAGCAACCCCAAGGAAAGGCCCGTCTCCTCCCCTGATCATCAGCCTCCTTCGGAACAGTCCGTGGCCGTCCTTTTCAGGATAAGCCACGGCTGTGGCCCGACGGGCCTGCAAATCTGCAAACCCCGTCACTCTCTCCCTGCAACCCCCTGCTCCGCTCAACCACAATCCTCACTTGTTTCCCTACCGCTTCTCCAGCCATCCGCATCCACGGCAGCCGCAGCTAGGAAAGTCCCTCGAAAACCATCTGCCCCCGGCTCAGGCCTAGTCCCCGGTTCGGCGGCCATCTTCCTACACCTCCAACAGTGTCACCCTCCTCCAATAGTCCCTACTCACCCCCCCGGCCCCTATTGATGGGGTTTTTCTCCATCCACCTATGAAATTAGGGGTACAAAATACCCCAAGCCCCCCTCCGTTAACCAGTCAGCTCCAAAATCCAGGAACCCCCACTAGCTCATTACGTGATCCAGGCACTGCTTGATCACCCTTAAGGGATCAGAAAGAAATTTTTCCCTATTCACTGCAGATTGACATTAGCACGGATAGGGTTTTTTCGCCTTCCTCTGGATCAACGGGGAGGAAAGGTTTTTAGCGAGTAGAGACCCACTTGGCGAATCTTTTCCCCCATCAACTAGTCAAATACCCCTGATCAATATTCTTCCTTCCCTGCATTTCTGAGACTATGGCTAACTTGAGATATACCGCAGAAACCACCCGGGATTTAAAACCATTTGCCACAAGATTACCAGAGGTCACCATAAAAGCTCTAAAGAGTATCCAACTGTTACAAATCGATCGATGATAGACAGTCAAACATTAAATCCATTCATCCCAGACCAAGCGCATATCATGCGCGTTGGTCAACACAAGATCTGCAGTAAAACACCGACAAGAAATCCATGATTTCATCCTACGACTTAGACTGCCTCTTTATCACAGAAAGCTGGCTCACAGCGGACTGTAATCCCATTCTAAGAGAATTGGTGCCAGAAAATGATCGCATTCAAATGCAAAACAGAGTGGGGCAAAGAGGGGGGGGGGCTGGCAGTGATCCACAAGATTCACCTCTTGATCACCAAAACAGTCCTTCAAAACTCGCTTCCATTCATGGAAACCCTCACTCTGCAACTGCAAACCACCAAGACACGGTCCACACTCTTCTCTGCTATAGACCTCCCGGTCCAAAAACGCACCGTCTCACATCACTAACAGAATTCATCTCCACCTATACCCTAAACATCAAACACCTTTTGATGCTTGGGGACTTCAATCTCCGGACCCCGTCGCCGATTAAATTCACAATTACCAAAAACTCCCTCCCAAAAACTACAAAACCGGTGACAACTCACTGGACTAGATCTCAGAAGCTCCACTCGGAACTCTTTAAAACAACACTAGGGAACAAAATAAAAATAACCCAACAGCAAACTGCCACAGATACACTCAACGCCATCAAAAAGCTCTACTCCAGTCAGTGGACTTAGTAGCACCAAAACGCAAAACATGCATCCGGAAGAACGCCAGCTGGTTTAATAACCAACTATCGTTGCTAAAGCAAGAGAGTAGAAGAGCAGAAGCTGCTTGGAAAATAAGCTCTTTAGAGGAAAACCACACTACCTACTGGCCAAAAAAAAAATCACTTTTCCAACGCCATCGTAAACGCTCTAAACCGCCCCCACAAACTCTTCAAACTGGTCACTCAGACTATGAACCCTGTTCAGAGGCTCCCATTTCCAACTCAAAAGAATTTTGCAACGAATTATCAGATTATTTCATCAATAAAATTGAAAAAATCCATTCAAGTATTCAGCAAAACAGAACCGTCAGCAACCCCTCCCCAAAGCTCAAACCAAACACCCAAATAAAACCATCCCAATCAACAAATTTCACTCTAAAACCAATTTCCATCGAGGCCACTAAAACATCATCGGTACACTGCAAAATAGCACAGCGCCAAATGATATCATCCCCACCAAACTGCTTAAAGCGTGTGCCTACATATCGGCACTATCCATCACGCAGCTCTTAAACCAATAATTTAAGGAGGGCTGAAACAAGGGATAAAAAATCTTAAAAAAAAAAAAAACACCCTCGACCCAAAAGATCCAAACAAACGTCGAACCATAACAGGCCTAAATGTCTTCTCCAAGGTAATTGAGAAAGAATTGTACAACGGCTACAACTTCACCTAGACACCCATAAACTACTCAATCCGTTTCAATCAGGTTTCCGTCCTGGTCACGGAACAGAAACAGCGCTGCTCAAAATATGGGATGATGCCCTCGAGGCAGCAGACTAAGGAGAATCTTGTCTTCTGGTACTGTTGGACCTAAGCGCTGCTTTTGGCACGGTAGACCACAGATTACTACTGACTCGGCTAACGGAAGTAGCCAGAGTCACGGAAGGCGATTTAGCTTGGTTCTCTTCCTTCTTGGAAAACCGATCACGAACAGTGAAACTGGGGCCTTTCACTTCTGAAAAACAGACGGTATCATGTGGAGTCCCTCAAGGATCCCCATTGTCGCCTGTTCTGTTCAATATTTATCTCCGCCCTCTTTTTGAAATCATCAGCAATCATCATCATCTTATTCGGATGATACACAACTTTATTTTCGCATATGTAATAAAAAGGATCATTCTCTCGGACTTGAGAGAAAACTGGATGACAGAGTTATCTTAAACTCAACAGTTCAAAAATAGAACTTCTTTTGTTTCAATCCAGTCCATTGTTTGGACAATCCATTCCCTTTTCACATGAGCTTACTGAATCCCTAAACAAACGTACTCATTCTCGGTGGAAAGGCAGCTGGTGGAGAATCAGGCTTTGTTATGAGGCATATTTACTTCTAATTGTGGTGAGCATCCCCAAAGGGGAGTAGTTTCCACGGGGTGAATCGCTTGGTGAACGGTGATCCACTATAACTACACAAGACTGTATATTGAATTCCCACTCACTACCTTTCCTTTATGGACAGTATTTAATTGACACATTTTGCTATACAAATAAAAATTGACAAATACATTTTTTTTAGTTACAACATTTTGCAAATTTTTTTCATAAATATAGACCAAAATGTATTATGCTACATTTCTTTGATAAAAATAACCAAAATCATTGTATGTTTAGTTTGTGTGAACGTTACAGGGTGCAAACTAGGGTATACATTTAAAACTAGACAAATCTTGAAATTCTGACAGTCTAATTTCATGAGACCCTAAAATGCCAGGACAGTACAAATGTCCTTTTTTGGAAAGGATGCTGTCTGAGGTATTTACAACCTCACTTTGAAAATACAATTGGTTTGCTGTGTAAAATCTACACAAAAACAATGCAACAATTTTCAAATCTTATAAACCCATAGGTTATCTACAATAAAAAAATATAAAACATGTCAAATGTTAAAACTGAGGAAATGTACCATTTAAAAAAAAAAAAAAAAAAAAAAGGTAATTTTGAAATGGATGACAGCAACACAAATAAGTTGGGGACAGGGCAAAAAAAAGCTGGCAAAGTAAGTAATTCTAAAAAGGAAGAGCTGGAAGTTTGTTTTGCAACCAATTAGGTTATTTAACAGGTCAGCAACATGACTGGGTAAAAAAAGCAACTTCAAGAATCAGAGCTGCACGATTCTGAAAAAGATGACTCAATTTTTTTGCTTGGAATAAAGATCACGATTCACAACATCTTTCACATCTTTTTGAAAGATTCATTGAATTGTGTTTGAAAGACTGCTGCACAAATAGAGTGCAACATAAAATATTGCAACAAACGTTATTTAATTCCCTAGGGTCTCTGCTAGAAAAAAAAAAATATATATATATATAAAATGGTTGGGGGTCCCAAGTAATTTTCTAGCAGAAAATACAGATTTTAACGTGTATGCAACAAGTGTAAATAAAATAAAAGTCTAAGTGGTTAAACTGACCTTATTTGCAGACCAAAGTTCATCCCTTTGATCTAAAAACAAAATGTTTCCATCTCAGCACAGAGCAGTGTTCATAAACATTTGCCGGATGATTTTTTGTTTTTAACAGCTGTGAGAGCAGAGAATGGCTCTGCACTTGTTACATGAATGAAGCGTGGAAATGCCGAATTAAGATCGCAAGGGGGGTTGAATCAAGATCGCAATTTTTAAGTGATCGTGCAGATCTAGAATCTGTCTCCCAAAAGAAAAGTTGGACAGCAGTTCACCAATCTAAAGCTGCATCTCAGACAATTTCAGAATAATAAAGCCAGGAGATAAAGTCTGCAAGATAACACACAAAAAGTGATTGCTGTTAACACCTAATATGTGCCACATGTGACCAAATAAATATTGGTAAATGGTGATGCGCTACCACAATGTGACTACTAGGGTATTATTGCATGAACACAGCCTTCAACATTTTGACAATATACCAAGCATACAGATAAAATAAACATCTGCATTGTAATAGTATACCAATAGCAAGTTTTTTTTTTAGGTTTTAGTATGGGACTAGTTTATATTATGATATATTTGTACGATTTTACCACTTACAAGAAATGTATTGCCATGGTTAATTATGTATTTTCTTGATCCTGTGATATTTGGTTGGAGTTCAGGTTTCTTATACTCTTGTTATAATCAAAAGCTGCCAATATGTAGGTCGTTTTAAAAAAAAATAGCCACCATATAGCAGATTCCATCTTTGTAAAATGTGATGGCTACTGTTGGTTTTAAAGGACACCAATAAAATGGCCGCCGTACATATTTATTTGAAAGTCCCTTTGAACGTGGCCGCCGCACTATATTCATTACATTGGGTACAACAAAATGGCCGCAGCTACCCATTGTAAGCAATGGATTGTCCATATAAACACACCACTGTTGACTGGGCTCTTTCCCCCGCAAAGGGTAAAGCCTTGGGCGACGCAGACCATAAGTGACGTTGTCTGATATACTAGTATTTCGGTGTACTTCCTGAAATGTCTTTCAGTGTTTTTTTTTTTTTTTTTCATAATGCTTTATTTTTTACTTTCTGTATATTTCTTTACATCACTTACATGTAAACCAAACCTCCACCGGTGACAAAATACATAACATTTATAAATACATACAGAACAGATAAAAAAAAAAAAAAAAAAGGAAAAAAAAAGTGGGGGACAAAGGGAAAGGGATGGAGCAATGCTTCTTCCCTCTCCCTCCCCCTCCCCCCCATATAGATTATAACAAAATTACTCCTCATTAGGGTGTTCCTTTTATATTCTTGTGCACTTATCGTGTTTTTCGTGTTCCTATTTCAAAGCGTGGAAAAAAAAAATATATACATATATGTCTACATATACCGGCACATATACACGCATAAAATATATATATATATATGCATATACACACACGTACATATACACATACATGTAAATTAATTTTGGGCCCATTTCAGGTTTATTTTTATTTGTGCGGTCTATGTGTCTGTTTATTTTGTGTGTATAAGTATTGACCTGTGTCTCTAGTGTTTGTGAAGTTCTTTTAACTTTAACCTTCTTTATATTTCCCTTTGTGAATTATTTACATACACTTTAAAAACCTGTTCCCTTCCCCTTTCAATCACCATTTCTCCCCCTTCCCCTTTCAATCACCATTTCTCCCCCACCCCCTTCCTATGGAGAGAAAGGAGAGGGCGAGGAGGAGAGGAGTAAAAAAAAAAAAAAAAAGAAAGAAAAACAACATTCATCAAAAATTGTAGTTTGTCTTTCTTGCTGAGCATCAGTTTATATATATATATATATTATATATATATATATATATATATATATATATATATATATATATATATATATATATATATATATTTTTTTTTTTTTTCCTGAGAGAGGAGCGAGTATATGTGGCTCAAGAAAAAAAAAAAAAAAAAGAGAGAAGTAAACTCCCTCCATTACTCCCATTATCTGTGGGGAGTAATGTTCCCAATCTGCCCATATGTTGTTAAATCAATCCTGTTTATCTCTCATCTTATGCACCCATCTCTCTGCCTCCATTATTCAGTTAACTTTTTCCATTCCATAAGGGAGGGGCGTGTGTTCTGTTTACAATGCATTTTAGCAGCGTTTAATAGGTGTGGTATCACACTTTTCTTATAGCTGTTTATAGATCCACGTATCCCATGAAATAAAAAATATATAGGTGATAATCTATAGGTTGATTGGTCATCTTAACCCACAGTGACATTTCTTCCCAAAATGGTCTGATCTTTATGCAAAACCACCAAATATGGAGGAATGTTCCCTTTTCTTTGCATCCCCTCCACCAGCTTCCATCTGCTGTAGGGTATATTTGGGCTAATCGGGCTGGAGTCTGATACCATCTGACCATAAATTTATATGACATTTTTTGGATTTTAGAACTTATAGAGGTTGTATACGTTGATTCTATACATTTTTTAATTTGTACTGAAGTGAATGTATAATTTAGCTCTTTTTCCCATTCCCTAATAAAATAAGGAACTGTATTTTTCTGTTCACTAAGAACCAACTTATACATTTGTGATAACAGATGGTTAGGCTTCGACATTTTCACGCACATTCTCAAATGTTGCAAGCGATCCTACTGATCCAGTGCGAAACGCGTCGGCTGTTCCTTGTTTCCACTGCTGTGACCCTATTTTTGTACATGCTGTCTATTGAATAAAAGACCACCCATCAGGTTTTGGAGTGCGGCTATCCATTTTTCTTTGTCTTCATTTTGCTTAGTGCACCGCCAGCACCCTCGGTATCCTGCACCACCTGTAACCATTTAGTGATCCCACCTGGAGCGGTGACTCCTTTCTCTCTGTCCTTACTTTTGGTTTTAACTTATTGAAAAAATCCGCCATTTGGTAGTACCTCCATTTAGCCATCATATCCCCTTGAGATGATATTAATTCTGATAAGGGTATTAGAGTTCCTTGGGGTGCATATCTTGATCACATAGTGTTCCCATTAGATCCCCATAGGCCCATTGTCCCATTTTCCTCTCCTGGGGGGAACTATGGATATCCTCCCAATGGAGCCATTGGGGCTGTGGGTGGAGCATATTTCCCCTCTTTGTTTAATCTGTCCCATATTGCTAGGGTACTCCAAGTCAACGGGCATGTCCATTTAGAAAGCCCCCTCACTTTAGTCGATATCCATGGTGCTCCTTTTAAAATCTCTTCCTGCCATACTTTTTTCCAATTGAACCCATACTTTGGTTGGAGAGTCATGGCACCAATTTAAGATACGTACCAGAGACATTGCTCTGTAATACATAGATATATCTGGTAGTCCGATTCCCCCTTCCTGTTTGTTTCTACATAACATATCATAAGCTATTCTAGATTTTCCATCTTTCCATATGAAAGATATAAATGCTTTACATATTTGTTTAAGGAAAACTTGTGGAATTGATATTGGTACAGTATATAGAAGATAAATTCTAGCTATAATATTCATTTTGATTACGTCAACCCTCCCAAACCAGGTCAGGGAATGGCCTTTCCATCGCTGGAGATCCTTCAATATGTCTATTATGAAAGATCCATAATTACGCGCGCACAAAAGTTTTGTATTCGCTGTAATATGTACTCCTAGATAATATAGTGATGATTCTTCCCAGATGAACGGAAGGCTATTCTTCAGAGATGTGGCCATTGCAACTGGTACATGGCTTGGTAGTACCATGGATTTATCAAAATTTATTTTAAAGTGAGACAATTCTATATATTTCTGTACTTCCAGCATCAATGCAGATATGGACTCTTGGGGTTTGGAGAGATAAAAAAAACAAGAAGTCATCTGCATATGTACTCCTGAACCAATATCAACCCCAACTATTCCCTTATTTTCACTTACTTTACAAAGAAAGGGTTCTAAAACGATTGCAAATAATAATGGGGAGAGGGAACACCCCTGCCTAGTGCCGTTCCGTATGTCAAAATTATTTGAAAGGGTCCCGTTGACCTTGACCCTAGCTCTAGGATTAGCATATAATGCCAATATCTATTCCATCACCTGCTCCAAGGCCTATTCCTTTTAATACCTTTGTCATGAACCTTCAGTTTACTCTATCAAATGCCTTTTCGGCATCCATTGATAATACTACTCTTGGTTTCTTATCTGGTCCATTCTGTATCCAGTGAAGTATATGAAGGGCTCGAATATTATCTTTAGTTTCCCGGCACTTCATGAAGCCCGTCTGGTCGATATGAACTAATTGAGTCATGTGATCTTGTAATCTTGTAGCTAGGATTTTTGCTAGGAGTTTGGTATCTGAATTCAAAAGGGAAATACTGTAGGTCTATAGTTTGCGCAAAATTGTGTGTCTTTCCCTGGTTTTGGTATTACTGTCACAGGGCTTCTGGGGGCAGAGGGTTACCATCTGTTATTTTATTCAAATAATTACATAAAAGACATTACCAAGATTTTACTATACTTCTTAGAATATGCATCTGTTAGGCCGTCTGGTCCTGGACTTTTCCCATTTGGCAGATTTTCAATTACCTTACTTATTTCCTCCGTGGTTATTGGCCCTTCTAATTTTTTTTATAATCCTTGGGGAAAGGGTTAGTAATTTAGAGTCATTGATATATTTCTCTAACTCTTCCATCCCTCTCCTACCTTCCCCCCTCAGTGGGGTTGTTAGTATATTATATAATTTTGTGTAAAAAAAATGGAATTCTGCTGCTATTGCTTTAGTATCCTCTATTTTTTTTTTTTACCGTTTGTTTTTATTTTTTGCACATGAGTAGTTTCTTGTTTTTTTATTTGATTAGCTAATCTACTACATTTATTTCCTTGTTCATAAAATTGATGGGCAAGGAATCTTTTTCTTTATTTCTTCTATCCAAGCATTCCGAAAGTTCTATCCTTAATATATCTAGTTGCCTAGCTTCTTCTGGGTCTAAGTTAATTTTATGCTTGGTCTCTTGATCATGTATTTCCCCCCAACAGCTCCTCTATTTCCTTCCTCTTTTCCCTTTTCGCTCAAATACCATGTGCTATTAGTTCACCTCTGATGGCCTTATGTGCTTCCCAAACTATTTGGTCAAATATTTCCCCAGTTATATTATTCTTAAAGTATTCTACCAATTTGTATTGCATGTCCTTCGCTATCTTTCCATCATCCAGCAATAATTCATTTGGTGCCAGTGGGTTGCCAGGAGAGGACATGGCGCCTAAATGAAACACTACTACCACTGGGGTGTGGTCAGAAAGTGTTATCAGTTCTATAGTGGGAGATTCCACACAGTCTAAATAATATTGATCTACCAAAATCGGCTCTGTTTTTATATATTGAGTATAAACCCTTGCTGACCCCAGCTTTTTTGACGGATGCCATGGTGAAAGATTTTTCATAAGGCCTATTACTATTGGTCCTCTGGTAAGTTTGTACCCCGAAGGGGAGTGTGCCTCACGCGTGGTGAAAAAAATGGGACGAGGTGTTAACCCGCCGCTGGGGGGTGTGCAGTGCGTAAACACTATGCCGGCGCATCGCTGAGGAGCCAATGTGTGTGCCTGGCGACCGCAATGTCCGCCAGGTAGACGCGATCGGCGGTGACAGCAGGGACGTGGAGCTCTGTGTGTAAACACAGAGCTCCACGTCCTGTCAGGGAGAGAGGAGACCGATCTGTGTTCCTTGAACATAGGGACACAGCATCGGTCACCTCCCCCACAGCATCGGTCACCTCCCCCAGTCAGTCCCCTCCCCCCACACAGTTAGAACAAACCCAGGGAATAAATTGAACCCCTTCCTCACCCCCTAGTGTTAACCCATTCCCTGCCAGTCACATTTATACAGTAATTAAGTGCATTTTTATAGCACTGATCACTGACAAAAAAATAAAAATCGCAGATCGTCGCCATTACTAGTAAAAAATAAATCATAACTCTAGCCTCTATTTTGTAGGCGCTAGAACTTTTGCGCAAACCAATCAAATTTCCCCTTTTGCGATTTTTTTTTAACAAAAATATGTCGAATACGTATCGGACTAAACTGAGGAAAAAATATATTATATTATAACAAAAAGTAAAAAATATTGCGTTTGTTTTCAAATGTTCAAACGTCTTTTTTTATAGCGCAAAAAATAAAAATCTCAGAGATGATCAAATACCACCAAAGGAAAGCTCTATTTGTGGGAAAAAAATGATAAAAATGTCATTTGGGTACAGTGTTGTATGACCGCGCAAATGTCATTTAACCACTTAAGACCCGGACCAATACGCTGGTAAATGACCCAAGGTGTTTTTGCGATTCGGCACTGCGTCGCTTTAACAGACAATTGCGCGGTCGTGCGACGTGGCTCCCAAACAAAATTTGTGTCCTTTTCTTCCCACAAATAGAGCTTTCTTTTGGTGGTATTTGATCACCTCTGCGATTTTTATTTTTTGCGCTATATACAAAAATAGAGCGACATTTTTGAAAAAAAAACACTATTTTTTACTTTTTGTTAAAAAAAAAATCAAATAAACTAAATTTTAGTCAAACATTTAGGCCAAAATTTATTTAGCCACATGTCTTTAGTAAAAAAAAAAAAAAAATCGCAATAAAAAAAAAATAGCTACCTAGCGGGAACAGCGACACTAATACAGCGATCAGAAAAATGATCGCTTAGTGACGCTGGCAATAGGGAGTGAAAGGGTTAACTAGGGCAGTGATCAGGGGGTTAAAACTTTATTAGGGGGGGTGGGGGGGCTATCCTGAACCTAACACTTTTTTACACTGCCTGTCACACTGACACTAAATGCAGTGATTAGATCACTGCATTCAGTGACAGGGGGGTGGGGGGTCGATCACAAGGGGTTAATATGCCTATGTGAGTGTGTGTCAGTGTTGTGTTGGTGCACACTTACTTGTGATGTCTTCTCTCATCAGCAGCGCTGGGAAACAGCGCTGCGATGAGAGGTGACATCATTTCCTCCTTCCTGTGTAAACACAGGAGGAGGAACTGACAGGATGGGAGCGCGCTCCCATTGGCTGGGAGCGATCGCGGGGGGCGGGTAAGCGCCGACATCCGCCCGCTGATCCCGGATCGCTCCCGGAGCCAGGGGGACCCCGCACGCCGCGGAGGGGGTCCCGATGGAACCCCCGAACCGCACTTAGGCGGGGACGTAAATTTACGCCCTTGTGCCTGTACGTGCCATTCTGTGGCCGTATATGTGCGTGCGGGGGTCCTTAAGTGGTTAAAATGCATCAGCGCTGAAAGCTGAAAATTGGTCTGGGCACGAAGGGGGTTTAAGTGCCCAGTAATAAATTGGTTAAAGTCTCCTGCTAAAATTACAACCCAGTGTTTTAACACTGAGTGCATTTTTAAATAAAACTGTTTATTTTTGAATTAGTAAACTATTGGAGACTTTTTTCCCCCTACCAACATATCACTGATGAAGTGATAACACAGCTGTACTAGTATGCAATTACCTTAAAAGGGACCTACACCATATTTATATGGATGACCACACAAGCGGGAAATAAAGGAAACAGGAGGTTATGGCAAATCCATCTTGGTACCAAGGTCGATATGAGTAAAGACCTGGGTGGATATTTAATATGCAGTGCACTAGGGTTGTCCCGATACCACTTTTTTAGGACCAAGTACAAGTACTCGCCCATACCGAATACCGATACTTTTTTAAATGCAGCCATGTCCCCCCACATATGCAGCCATGTCCCCCCACTGAGTATTCGGCCAGGCATCGGGGGTACAAGTGCTCCCGCAAATACTCAATATCAGTCCCGATACCGGGACAACCCTAATATGCACTATATGACCTTTAGACAAATCAAAAAAAAATATTTTTTTTTATTTTTTTTTGCAACTATGGGTGCTGTGTCCTCCAAGACTAAAGAGGAGCGGAACCTTCTGGCTTGTTATCAGCAATCAGTTTAAAAGCCTGAATCTCTGAAGGAATAGGGATACATTTCTGTGTATGGAATGGGTAGCTTACACACCAGGAAAGGCACCATCAATGCTTTAAGATATATGCAGGTTTTAGCAGCATATGTTCCCATCCAGACAATTGGGTTATTTACGGAAGGCAAATCCACTTTGCACTACAAGTGCACTTGAAAGTGCAATGCAAGTGCACCGAAAGTGCAGTCGCTGTAAATCCGAGGGGGTCATGCAAGAAAAATAAACATTTTAGCTTGCACTTGATTGGATGATAAAATCAGGAGAGCTTCCCCCCAAATTCAGAGCTTCCCCTCAGATCTAAAGCGATCTACAGCGACTGTACTTACACGTGCACTTTCAAGTGCACTTGTAGCGCAAAGTGGATTTGCCTTTAGTAAATGACCCCCAATGTCTTTATAGGGAAGGCCCTACAAAATGAAATATTTGACAAAACACCCAGGGCTGTTGAGCAGATAAAATCCTATATCAGGTTAAAATAGGACAATATTCCTCTTCCAAAACTCCAGCAACTGGTTGCCTCAGTTCCCAGACATTTACAGTGTTAAACTGGGGATAGAATGCTACACTGTGGTATACATGGCCATGTACCATCCTTGAGATCGGTTTGCTGCCATCAAATTCAAAATGACCTTCTTTCTTAAATTGGTACACTATATAAGATTTTTATCTTACTTATTTTTATAGGAAACCTGTGAAATTACCATAAGAGATAAAAGTTTCAAATTATATTTGTTACGCAATTACGGATGTTATGCAATTATGGAGAGCACACACTTTTATTTACCAATTACTAACTAGGACTCCCAAATGCCAGGAAAGACTAATTTGAGTTATTTACTTCAATGTATGCAATGCGTGTACCACTCAAGCTTAAAGGGGTTGTAAAGGTAAAAAAAAAAATGTTTTCATAAATAGCTTCCTTTACCTTAGTGCAGTCCTCCTTCACTTACCTCATCCTTCCATTTTGCTTTTAAATGTCCTTATTTCTTCTGAGAAATCCTCACCTGTTCTTCTGCCTGTAACTACACACAGTAATGCAAGGCTTTTTCCCTTGAGGGGGCGAGCAGGAGAGTCAGGACACTCTCTACGTTGCAGATAGAGAAATGAGCCGTGTGTGTGTTTTTGACTCTCCTGCTCGCCCCCTTCCCCCCTCAAGGGAGGGGCGAGCACGACACTCCACACCAGGGAGAAAGCCTTGCATTACTTTGTGAAGTTACAGACAGAAGAACAGGAAGTGAGGATTTCTCAGAAGAAATAAGGACATTTAAAAACAAAATCGAAGGATGAGGTAAGTGGAGGAGGACTGCACTAGGGTAAAGGAAGCTATTTATGGAAACATTTTTTTTACCTTTACAACCCCTTTAAGCCACTATTTTAGCTTCATTTAGACAATTAGAGAATTATATACAGTGGGTACAGAAAGTAGTCAGACCCTCTTAAATTTGTCACTCTTTGTTATATTGCAGCCATTTGCTAAAATCATTTAAGCAATTTTTCCCCTCATTAATATACCCACAGCACCCCATATTGACAGAAAAACACAGAATTGTTTGAAATTTTTGCAGATTTATTAAAGAAAAACTGAAATATCACATGGTCCCAAGTATTCAGACCCTTTGCTGTGACATTCATATTTAACTCAAGTGCTGTCCATTTCTTTTGATCATCCTTGAGATGGTTTTACACCTTCATTTGAGTCCAGCTGTATTTTATTATACTGATTGGACTGGATTAGGAAAGCCCTAGTTATGAAGAAATGTAGAAAGGAGGAAAAAAAAAAAAGTACCACTTATGTGGGAGCCACATTGGGTGGGTGTGTGTGTGTGTGGGGGGGGGGGGTGGTAAGTGGTAAATGAAATACGAATGGGGGAGTGGTGAGGGTATGGGGTCCTCCCCCCAATTTTGGGGGGGGGGAGCGGTCCCAGTGGGGACCCACTTTCAGAGCTCAACCTCTGGGGGGGGTGAACCGTACGGCCAGATGGAGAAGGAGGGCCGTGGATCTTTGGGCCTTGGGAGGGCCGCAATCCCCCATTTTGAGAGGGAAAGGGTGGGTGGGGGAGGGATTTTAGGGGGTTGTGGGGCTGAAGGTGAGTTGGGGGTTGCATGAGGGAGGGATCAGTGAGGGGGGGGGGTTCGATTACGATTTGGGGTTCTCTCCTACTTATAAGAAATAGGATGCGGCAATGTACCAATGCCTATTGAAAACCTGCCGATATACTAAAAAGAACTACAGGAACCAATTAGGATTGAACAGTAAAACAGAAGGAGAGGGGAGGGTGATTACCCGGTAGATAAAATGGGTACCTTAAAAATTGTTTTGTATAATGTACGGGGGCTGAACACTCCCATCAAAAGGGGTAATATTCTGAGAGAACTAAAATATCTTAAAGCGGATGTAGTATTACTACAAGAGACATCTTGCAGGATTCAAATCTTAAAATCTGCTCACACGATTATCTGCTATGGTACTGTGGGGACTCTCCGACTAAGAGTGTTAAGGGTGTTGCCAAAGGTTTCACCAGGGAAGTAAGATTTGTCCCTGGGGAAAGAATAGTAGACCCAGAAGGGCGCCATCTGTTGCTCAGGGGCAAAATAAATGAAGCTGACTATTCCATAGCAAATATCTATGGACCAAACAACAACTCCATAAAATTCCTTAAGGGGGTAATCAAGAAGTTTATGGATATTAAGAAAATGGGGGTAATTATTGGCGGGGATTTAAATAAAGGGATTTTTAAATACAGCTTACCTGTAAAATCCTTTTCTTGGAGTACATCACGGGACACAGAGCGGCATATTCATTACTATATGGGTTATATGGAGTACCTTCAGGTGTGGACACTGGCAATCTCAAACAGGAAGTCCCCTCCCTATATAACCCCCTCCCCTAGAGGGAGTCCCTCAGTTTTGTAGCAAGCAGTATGCCTCCCAAAAAAGTTCCCCAAAAGAGGGGTGGGAGCTCTGTGTCCCGTGATGTACTCCAAGAAAAGGATTTTACAGGTAAGCTGTATTTAAAAATCCCTTTTTCTTTCTCGTACATCACGGGACACAGAGCGGCATATTCATTACTATATGGGATGTCCGAAAGCAATGCTTTAATGAGGGGAGGGAGACATCTTCTCAAAAAGGGATTTAATTTAGAGGTATACTCAAATAATAATAATAAATCCAACTTAGTCAAGAAATAATTTTTATTTTTTTATTTTTTATTTTTTTTACAACCAAGGGTGCCCCCGATCCCGAGGATCTTAAACCGCAGCCTGTAGTACTGCCTGCCCAAAGGCTGAATCCGCATTCCTTCTCACGTCTAGTTGATAAAACCTTGTAAACGTGTGGACTGATGACCACGTCGCCGCCTTGCATATCTGAGCCATAGAGATCTGATGGTGTGCTGCCCAGGAGGCGCCCATGGCCCTGGTAGAATGGGCTTTTACCGACAAAGGAGGAGGCAACCTCTTCAAACCGTAGGCCTGAATGATTAATTGTCTAATCCATCTCGAGATGGTGGATTTTGCAGCTGCTTGCCCCTTCTTGGGGCCATCTGGTAAAACCAACAACACCTCTGTTTTCCGGATCTTTTCTGTAGCTTTAAGATAGGCCTTCATGGCCCGGACAATATCTAAGGCATGCAGCAACCCCTCCTTTCTAGATGTGGGTTTCGGAAAGAAGGATGGAAGTACCAAATCCTGGTTCAAGTGAAAATTGGATATAACCTTTGGTAGAAAGGAAGGATGGGGCCGGAGAACTGCCCTGTCCTTATGTAGAATGAGATATGGTTCCTTACACGATAAGGCTGCCAACTCTGACACTCTCCTGGCCGAAACTATGGCGACCAAGAATACCAACTTTCTTGTCAGTAAAACTAAAGCAATCTCAGCCAACGGCTCAAAGGGTTGTTTCTGTAGAGTGGACAGGACAAGATTTAAGTCCCATGGACAAATTGGTGACTTGACAGGAGGATTAATACGCAAGACGCCCTGTATGAAGGTTTTTTTTCCCTATCAATGGTATATTTGCGGGAATTCCATCTTTTGGATTCACACCAGCCTACGTAGGTCCTCCACACCCTGTAATAAATCACCCTGGAGGCCGGCTTTCTAGCCCTAATCAGGGTAGGAATTACCTGCCTAGACAGATCTCTACCCCTGAGAATCAGGGATTCAGCCTCCAGGCCTTCAAATTTAGACGCTGTAATGTAGGGTGGAGGATCGGGCCTTGTGAGAGTAGGTCTGGTCGTAGAGAAAGAGTCCAAGGGTCTCCCACTGCCATCTTCAGGACTAGTGAGTACCATGTCCTCCGGGGCCAAGCTGGAGCTACTAGAATGACTGGCTTGTGCTCCACTCTGATCCTGCGCAACAGGCGAGGAAGTAACTGTAGCGGAGGGAATGCATATAGAAGTTTGAATTGATGCCAAGGGCAAACCAACGCATCGGTTCCGCAGGCCATAGGGTCCCTCGCTCGAGACACGAACCTGTCTAGTTTCTTGTTGAACCTGGATGCCATTATATCTATGTCTGGCATTCCCCACTTCTGGCAGATTGTCTGAAAGACCTGGGGATGCAGAGACCACTCCCCCGGCGACAGAATCTGGCGACTTAAGAAGTCTGCCTGCAGGTTGTCCACTCCGGGAATGAATATCGCCGAATTGCAGGGTACATAAACCTCTGCCCACTGAAAAATCAAGCTCACCTCCCTCTGAGCGGCCTGACTCCTGGTTCCCCCTTGGTGGTTTATGTATGCCACCGCTGTGGCATTGTCTGACTGGATTCTCACCGGGGACCCCTGTAATCTGGAAGTCCATGCCAGGAGGGCTAGGCGAGCAGCTCTGATCTCCAAGACATTGATGGGTAGCTGCCTCTCCGCTTCCGCCCAAGTTCCCTGGCGAGAGAACCCCTCCAAGACCGCCCCCCAGCCTGCCAGGCTGGCGTCTGTGGTAACTACCTTCTAGACAACGGGGCTGAAGGACCTTCCCTTTAGAAGATTCTGAGGGTTTAACCACCAGGCCAGGCTTTGTCGGACCTTTGATGATAGCGTCAAAGGGGACTCCAAGGCATGTGCTCTCTTGCCCCAGGCTGCTAAAATGGCTGCCTGTAGGACGCGAGTGTGGATCTGAGCGTATGGTACTGCCTCGAACGTGGCCACTAGCTTGCCTAGTAATCGCATACACAGGCGAATAGTTGGTTTTTTCTTGCTTAGAACCAACTGAACCAACCCCTTGATAGCCTCGACCTTTACACGGGGCCGGAACACCCTTTGCTGTTCTGTGTCTAACCTCATGCCGAGGTATTCCAACTGCTTTGTAGGATGGAACGCTGATTTTTCCCGGTTTAGGACCCAGCCGAACCTCTCGAGGTACTGAACCGTGAGGTTTACTGCCTGTTGCAGACACGGCCGTGAGTGATCTATGATTAAAAGGTTGTCCAAGTATGCTAGGACTGTGACCCCTTGGATCCTTAGATTGGCCAGAACTGGGGCTAGGATCTTCGTGAATACCCGGGGGGCCGTGGCCAGCCCGAAGGGGAGCGCCCTGAATTGGAAGTGTCGCTGCCCCACTGCGAAGCGTAAAAATCTTTGATGCGGCTGAAAGATTGGTACATGAAGGTAAGCATCCTTTATGTCTATGGAAGCCAGAAAGTCGTCCCTCTGGAGCGTGGCGACTGCTGACCGGACGGATTCCATCCGGAAGGAACGAACCCTTAGGTAAACGTTTAAACTCTTTAGGTCCAAGATTGGCCTGACATCGCCGTTGGGCTTTGGTATGACAAAGAGATTGGAATAGAAACCTAGCCCCTGCTCTTGGGCTGGTACCTCTATTATCACGCCCTGGCAAAGCAGGTGATCCAAAGCTGCCAGCATCGAGGCCTTCTTTGCTGGATCTTTTGGTAGCCTTGACTCTTGAAAATGAGGCGGAGGAAACTTTAGAAACTCCAGTCTGTAGCCTGTGGTTACAGACGCCCGGACCCATTTGTCGGGGATCTTGGCTTCCCAAACTTCTGAGAAGAAACGAAGCCTTCCCCCCACCCGCAAGAGTGGGGGCGCCCCTTCATAAGGCAGACTTAGGTGCTGGCTTTGTCGGCTTGCGATACCATGGTCTCTTACCCCCAGGGGCCTGTCCCTGCGATCTATTGTTAAAGTTTGATCGCGCAGGCGGCCGTCGATACTGCCTGGAATTTGAGGGCCCTGAGACAGGAGAGAGCTGCCTTTTAAATGTAGGACCCCGGAATGTCTTTTTGACTGGTAAAAGTGTACTTTTGCCACTTGAAATAGTCTGAATGTATTTATCCAGATCCTCTCCGAAGAGTCGTCCTCCATGGAAAGGAAACCCTGCCAGAAGCTTTTTGCATGGGGGCTCCGCCGCCCAGTTCTTCAACCATAAGAGCCTTCTCATGTGTACCAAGAATAGTGATAAACGAGAGGCCTGCTGGATGGAATCCTTTATAGCATCTACCGCAAAACACAGAGCTCTGGGAATGTCAGAAAACTCTTCTGCCTGTTGGGTAGGCATGTCTTTAAGCATTTGTTTTGTCTGGTCCTTTAACGCCTGACAAACTCCAATTGCAGCCACAGCTGGCTGTACCACTGCTCCTGCCGTAGCAAAGGATGCCTTTAAAAGTGTCTCTAACCCTTTATCAACCGGATCTTTAAACATTTGTATGTTTTCCACCGGGCAAGTTAGTGATTTATTCACACATGAGATGGCTGCATCCACCACTGGAAGCTTCCACCTCTTCGAGAATTTTTCCTCCATAGGGTAAATGACCGAAAATCTCTTCGGCGGCAGAAAAATCCTGTCCGGTCGTACCCAATCCTGAAAGATCAATTCCTCCAAGAGAGAATGGACTGGAAAAACCGCGTTGCTCAAAGGAGCTTTCAAAGAGCCCAGAGAGGATACCGCAGGAACCTGAGGCTCTGGCAATGGTAAATTAAATGCCGAGCGGACCATGTCCGTCAAAGACTGTACCCACAGTCTCTCTGTCTGGGAGTCTGAAAATGGTTCCTCAGAGGTAGATCCCTCAATCCCTGAACCCTCTTGGTTCCGGTCTAGTTGATCCTCCTGCGATTCCAATTCCTCCTGAGAGAGAATTTCAGCATCTGAGGATACACCTTTTGGCGATGGGGATCTAGCCCGTTTCTTGCCTCATCCAAGGCGACCTTCATGGGAATAAGCTGCGGGGAAAGTATCGGCATATCATCAGAATCAGAGGGGGAACTCCTCTGTTTTTTGGTCTTTTTTGTACCCTTTGATCCCGAACCTTTGGAAGCCATAATACAAAATCGAGGGACTCCGCCTACAACAACAGACTGTAGTGGCCAGGAGTACAAAAACTAGGGTTTAGGGGACAATAGATCACTAATGCCCAAAAACCGATGGGGCCCCGTATCTTTTTTTTTTTTTGTTATAATATATAACTTTTTTTTTTTTTTTTAAAACATACAGCGTCGCCCCCAAATTTAGTTTGCCAGCCTCCAACCTGTTGCCAAAGGGGATTTTTTGGCTTAACACAAAAGCATTGGAACAAAGTCCAGCATGTACTACCCCTCTTCAGCCACCGGGAGTCACCGCTCTGCGTCCTCTCCCTTCCAGATCAGCCTCAGACTGAGCAATGACTATAGCCTGCTGTTATAACAGCACATAAGGCGCGCCCCTGACGCTGCAGGCACGCCCCCCCCGCCCTCCCCTCCGAACGGCGCGAAAAACGTCTATAAGACGTGCGCGCGCACGCATGCCGGAGAAGGAAGCACATGGAGGAGCCGCGCTGCTGGAGACCCAGGACTGCAGTTTCAGGTGGCAGAATCAAACCCCCGGCCAGGTAGGACTCTACAAAAGGCCCCATAGGGATCCTTACTAGCCCTGGGAAGAAAGCAGCAGGTAGCTAGCAAACTCAACGTTTCTTAGACAGGGGGACCTAGTGATGGGGGAATGAGATCATCCTGTCTTCTCAGACATAGTGAGCAAGGCTGCCAATGCAGAGCATACTTAGGCTACCCCCCTTTAAGGTCTCCCTGGAGAGCCTGCTATCGTACCAAGTCCCGCAGGCTCCCCTCTTACCTGCTCCATGCTGCAGGACGTTTGCCTAGCAAAACGGTCCAATCTTCTCCCATCTCCGTGGGTAGCGTAGTAGACCTTCAGGCCCTGGGGTCCTGGAAGGTACCCACTGTCCTGGACCTATATAGCACCCTGGCAAACAGGAACTTATGGTCTTTACGAACTCCAAGTCCTGGGCCCAGGGTCCAGCCCTCCAAAGAGGAGCATTATAGGCAAAACCCCACGGTTTGGGGCCCGGGTACTGTCTACTTTGGCACTGAGGCTCCTTGGACAGATCCGGTTAGCCCATCCTTAATCCCAAGGATGTGGAGCAAAGCTATTCCGTGACCAACACCTAAGACACTGGCGAAAAAACTGAGGGACTCCCTCTAGGGGAGGGGGTTATATAGGGAGGGGACTTCCTGTTTGAGATTGCCAGTGTCCACACCTGAAGGTACTCCATATAACCCATATAGTAATGAATATGCCGCTCTGTGTCCCGTGATGTACGAGAAAGAAATTATTATTATTATTATTATTATAATAATACAGGATTTATATAGCACCAACAGTTTGCGCAGCGCTTTACAACAGGGAAGACAGTACAGTCACAATACAATTCAATACAGGAGGGATCAAAGGGCCTTGCTCGTTAGAGCTTACAATCTAGAAGGGAGGGTCAAGTGGAACAAAGGGTAGTGGCTTTGGTGGATGAACAGATGGACTCAAATGCAAATACAGTTGTTAGGTGTGGGAGGGGTAGGCTTCTCTGAATAGGAGGGTTTTCAGGGATCCTCTAAAAGCTAATAGAGAAGGAGATAGGCGGATAGATTGGGGTAAGGCGTTCCATAGGCTTGGAGAGGCTCTGGAAAAGTCCTGGAGGCGAGCATGGGAGAGAGCTAGAAAGTAGGAGGTCTTGAGAAGAACGAATAAAGTGATTAGGTTGGTATTTAGAGATTAGGTCAGTGATGTAGCTGGGGGCAGAGTTGTGGATGGCTTTGTAGGTAATTGTTAGTAGTTTGAATTTAATTACTTGTTTGGACCCAGAAGTCAATTGCACGTCACGTGTGCAGAACATGTGCAGCGGACTGGGAATGCATAATGAAAATCACTTAAAAATAAATGACACCAACATCAATTGATGGTCGTATGGAGAATACAACATCCCAAAATATGTGACTATACATTCCATTCCGCTGTACACGGGACGTACTCAAGAATCAACATATTTTTGGTGGATGATTGATCAATGGACGCAGTGACAAGTTCTGATATAGGAATTGTTACCTTATCAGATCATGCCCCTGTATCAAACTTAAAAATAGAGGATGTGCAAAAGAGAAATAATATCTGGAGACTTAAATGAAGATCTAATACAAGATGTAGAGGTCGCAGACAGGATTAAAGAGGAGTTAGAGCTGTATTTTAAAACAAACAGCTCAGAATGCATGTCAGAATCATTAGTATGGGAGGCTCACAAGGCCTATTAGGGGAATTCCGATTGCAATAGGAACAGCAAAAAAAAAAAGGAGCAGGAGGAAAGGTGATGAGTTACATAAAACTATTTTTGATCTTGAACAGCGTCACAAACAGGTGATCATAAAGTCGAACGCGCCGTTATTCAAAAAAAAAAAAAGGAAAAGATCTCATTGAACAGGAAAACATAATGGCCCTCTATAGACTTAAAGAAGAAGAGGTATCAATGGGGTGATCTGTCGGGAAAATACCTATCCAAACTTAAAAAAAAATATCTAGAATCAACTTTATTGAAAGCATACAAACGGATAATTATGGAAAATGTATACACAACCACCGAAATTGCAAGAGTATTTCAACATTATGGGAAGCTGTACTCGATAACCCAAAGAGACCCTACAGACAAAGTAAAAATGCGGTCAGATAATACTAAAGAGGATGGTTAGGAAAGCCACACACCTGTCTATATAAGACCTTACAGCTCACAGTGCATGTCAGAGCAAATGAGAATCATGAGGTCAAAGGAACTGTCTGAAGAGCGCAGTGGCAGAATTGTGGCAAGGCACAGATCTGGCCAAGGTTACAATAAAATTATGGTGCACTTAACGTTCCCAAGAGCACAGTGGCCTCCATAATTCTTAAATAGAAGACTTTTGGGACGACCAGAACTCTTCCTAGAGCTGGCCATCTGGCCAAACTGAGGTATCGGGGGAGAAGAGCCTTGGTGAGAGAGGTAAAGAAGAACCCAAAGATCACTGAGGCTGAGCTCCAGAGATGCAGTCAGGAGATGGGAGAAAGTTGTAGAAAGTCAACCATCACTGCAGCCCTCCACCAGTCAGGGCTTTATGGCAGAGTGGCCCGATGGCAGAGTGGCCCAATGTGTGCAAGACACATTGAGTTAGAAAAAATAAAATAAATAAAAACACCTGAAGGACTCCAAGATGGTGAGAAATAAGATTCTCTTGTCTGATGAGACCAAGATAGAACTTTTTGGTCTTAATTCTAAGCGGTATGTGTGATCACACAACTAAAAAAAAAAAAAAAAGAAGAAGAATGGCTTTACAACAACTCCGCGACTGTTTTTGAAGGGCCCAGTCAGAGCCATGACTTAAACCCAATTGCACATCTCTGGAGAGACCTAAAAAATGGCTGTCCATCCAATGTTTACCATCCAACCTGACAGAACTGGAGAGGATCTGCAAGGAGGAATGGCAGAGGATCCCCAAATCCAGGTGTGAAAAACTTGTTGCATCTTTCCCCAAAAGTCTCATGGCTGTATTAGATCAAAAGGGCAATTCTACTAAATAC
This sequence comes from Rana kukunoris, assembly GCA_029574335.1. NCBI lineage: Eukaryota > Metazoa > Chordata > Amphibia > Anura > Ranidae > Rana > Rana kukunoris. Next base: position 229,608,261 of record CM056052.1, read on the forward strand.
TGAGCAAAGGGTCTGAATACTTAGGACCATGTGATATTTCAGTTTTTCTTGAATAAATCTGAAAAAATGCTGCGTGTACATTGAGTAAAAAAAATGAACTTAAATGATTTTAGCAAAGGACTGCAATATAACAAAGAGTACAAAATTTAAGGGGGTCCGAATACTTTCTGTACCCACTGTGTATGTATATATAAAAAAAATAAAAAAAAAATAAAACACAACATAATAACCATTAATGTATACTAAGATGTTGATCAGTAAGAATCACTATTGTCCCTGTACATTAAAGTCTGGATCCTCCAGGTGCCTGGACTGATGCCTGTCTCGGCGAGCCACTGGGAGACAGACTGCCACTCCCCGCCCCTCCAAAGCTCAGCACTCCAGTGAGCGTGGAGGAGCAGAGGAGAGCTGCTGATCGACAGTTAGCAGCTCTCCTCTTGGGGGATCTGTGAAAACCGAGCCATTGGCGATGTTCAATGGCTCGGTTCTCAGTGTAGAGACAGCGGGGGACAGATGCAGCTTCGGTTTGCATCTAATTTCGACTTCCGATCACATTTTTGGAGGCCTTGGAGCACCAGGACAGTGGAAACACTCAACATGACCCCATTTTTAGATTACATAGACTGTTAAACTGATGCTGTGTGGTCTGAGGTTTGCAGTGCAGGGTACCTGTGGGTTTGGTGCGAGATAGGTGCACTTCCCATAGAGTTTTTTGTCCCTGTGATTTTAATGCGCAGCTAATTCGCAACAAACCCGAGGGCATGATTTGCTGATCCCGCAGTGCGGTCATTTGCACAGTATCATTAGGCATTTTAATTCCACAGTGCTAGTACAGGTAAAAGGTATAAGGGTACTTATGGATGAAGTGTGCAGTGCTACAGCCCCCACATAATTCATCAGGATTACTGGTGATTAGATTTAGGTTGCTGAAGCCTTGAGAAGATTTCAAACAAAGCTGGCATCACAGTAGTTGACGGTAACTGTAGGCTTTTATAAACAGATGGGAGGAACCCAACCATAAAAAAGCCCAACGCATTTCTGCCTAAAACAGAAGAAGGTGTTTTCACACTGCTCAGTTGAAAAATAAAAAAAATGCATGTTTCCAGTGCATTTTCTGGTTGGCATGCACGGCTCCTGTGGGGGCCCCTTTCTTGATGTGGGGCGGCAAGGTTCTCCCATGGGTGAGTGTCTGATCTCCCTCATTCACAGGTACAACAGGAACAACCATTCTTCCCTTTCTACCCACTTGAAGGCAGTGGTAATTGTCTAGCTGGATTGAGGTGGGTGGGCTACGTCCCCTTGGATGTGATGTGCGCTTAGCTGAGCGCCGCTTGGCTGTACTGTGCATGAACCGGCTGACACATACATAGACCAGGATCAGGTCCTGCGATGTCATTGACTGGCCATGGATGTGCGGCAATGACTTACTGGTTGGACTGGTTTCAGGTGGCTATATTTTGGGAGGTCATTTCTTCCCAATCTCTGCAGACGGATTGTAGTGATTTTTATTTTCTTAATGTGTCTTATACGCGATTGACTGTTTCTGCTTGGAGCATTCTTTCATCTACCTCACATCTTAAGTTAGTGTGTCTTTACACTGTCAGATTTTTGACCGACTCTCGAATCCTCACTATGGATGTATGAGCCACTTTGTTTTTCCCGTTTGAGATGTATTCCTGATGACTGGGCTCTATGGGCAATTTACTAGCTAATCAACTTCTGCAAGGTGAGGTTCCAGCACTCTGAAAAATGATCAAAGTATCCATTTTGCTAATATACAGTAGCTATACCCCTTCTACTTTGATAACTTAAACCTCTAGACTACCATTGGTAGTATCTCCTTTTTCAGTATCAAACTTCAGATTAAGCATTACCTGGCACAATCAGATACTGGCCATCTTGGTGGTTTGAAATGTATCCCAGGTGCATCTGTCTGAGTTTGTACAGTCACTGAATGAGGTCAATAACCCCCAAGTTTATTATTTTGATTCTGACTGTATATCTGTATGCCTCTAGATAAGGGGTTTAAAACTTTTTCATTGTGGGCCACATCAGCATTATGACTGCCCTCAAAAGGGCCAGTTGTATATGTAACATTAGATGTCCAGCACATCCCCTTTCCTTACATTAGATGTCAAGAGCCACCCCACCGTCAGAAGTTGAGTCCCCCCACACTCACTTACATCACAGTGCACCCCGCTTACCTTATTCTGCTGCTGGGAAGAAGATAAATGCATTGCTTAAAAGGAAACAGAAACTACAGGGTCTGAAGGAGGACCAGAGGAGGGCTGGAGCTCTCCTGCAGCTGCAGGAGAGGTGCGAGTGTCACATGAAATGGCCTGGAGGGCCGGATTCAGCCCACGGGCCTTGTATTTGACACCTGTGCTCTAAATCATCTGAGCAAACCATTGTTTAAGGGGCTTTTTTGTTTATTTAATCGCCTATGCCACCGCCCTTCAATATACTAGAACAAATATAGGTGTATATGTAATTTTATAAGTGGACTAGGCCTTGATCGCATCTACCCTTTACACCTCCACTTGATTCCTGCACTCACTCAGGAGATTGCAAATCTTGGCGTCATGCTGCTCTGGATTATTTGTGGGTTTTACGGTGATTACAGCTTACTGTTTCTTTGGGCGTCTAATGGGGAATAATTCTCACAGGCTCTGTATATTAATGTATATTCTGCCCTTGTGGCAGTTCATATATACTTTTGCACCTGTGTCTCATGGTGCTATCAACAATGTTTTAATTTTCTATGTATTATCTTTCCTGTAGGTTTTCTTCTACGGATAAATATACCTCTTGGATCAAACTCCTGACTGCAAATTTCAAGATTTTGTTGTATTGCTTTGCTTCTATAGTAATTTTGTTAAGTGTTAAATTCTAAGAACTGCAGTACAAGTTTTATTTAACCACTTGCCTACTGTGCACATACACCCTCTTCCTGCCCAGACAAAATTTTAGCTTTTGGCACTGCGCTGCTTTAACTGACAATTGCGCGAACGCGCGACGTGGCTCCCAAACAAAATTAACGTCTTTTTTCCCCCCAAAAATAGAGCTTTCTTTTGGTGGTATTTGATCGCCCGTGCGGTTTTTATTTGTTGGGCTATAAACAAGAAAAGAGCATACATTTTGAAAAAAAATATATATATATTTTTGCTTTTTGCTATAATAAATACCCCATTAAAAGAAAAAAAAAAATCTCAGTTTAGGCTGATACGTATTCTACATATTTTTGAAAAAAAAAAAAAAAAAAAAAAATCGCAATAACCGTATAGTGACTGGTTTACGCAAAAGTTATATTGCCTACAAAATAGGGGACGTAATTATGATTTTTATATATTTTTTTAATAGGAATGGCGGCGATTTGCGATTTTTTTCGGCACTGCGACATTATAGCAGACACATCGGACACTTGACACATTTTTGGGACCATTTACATTTATACAGTGCTATAAATATGCATTGATTACTGTATAAATGTGACTGGCAGTGAAGGGGTTAACCACTAGGGGGCGGGGAAGGGGTTAAATGTGTGTCCTATTGAGTGTTCTAACTGTAGGGGGAGGGGGGTGACTGGGGGAGGTGACAGATTGTGTCCTTAGGTACTAGGGACACAGATCGGTCTCCTCTCTCTCCCTGAAAGGACGTGGAGCTTTGTGTTTACACACAGAGCTCCACGTCCCTGCTCAGTTATTGGGCAATCACGCGCATTGAGTTCCCAGGAACGCGTCGAGTGCGCGTGCCCCCCCTATCGGCTTTGAATGACAGGACGTCATATGATGTCCTGTCAGGACAATAGGGGATTCAGCCTGCCGTCATTTGACGGCGTGCGGTTCCCAAGTGGTTAAATAATGTATGACGACTTATGGGTAATAAAAAAAAAAGAAAGAAAGAAAGGACGGATATTTAAATACAACCAATGCCAAAAAAGTTGCTACACTGTAAATTCTACATAAACAAGATGCAATGATTTGCCAATCTCAAACCCATATTTTAAATAAAATAGAAATCAAAATATCTAAACAAATTAGGCAATTTTGAAATTGATGGCAGCAACACATCTCAAAGTTGGGACAGGGCAACATTTTGCAGTGTAGCATCCCCTTTTAAAAAGGGGTTGTAAAGCCTCGCGTTTTTTCATTTTAATGCATCCTATGCATTAATGTGAAAACACATTGGATGCTTAAAAGCCCCAAAGCCCCCCCCTTAATTTACCTGAACCTCGAAAGTCCTGCATCGTGAACGCGCTGGCTTCTCTGCCTGGTCTTATCGGCTCTTCATTGGAGATTGAAAGCAGCGCAGCCATTGGCTTTCGCTGATGTCAATCTAGTAAATTACGTGGCAAACTGGGGGGTGGGACCGAGTGATGCACTTGGCGGCTATAGCTGCAATTGTATCACACGGGAGCAGGCCCGCAAGCTAACCCCCTTGGGAGAGTGCTTCCCAGAACAGGAGTTGGCTCTTGCGGGAGGAGCCGAGACAGCCACCGATGGACCCCAGAAGACCAGGATTGGGGCCGCTCTAGGCAAAACTAATTGCACAGTGGAGGCAAGTATGGTATGTTTGTTATTTAAAAAAAAAAAAAATAACAATTACAACCCCTTTAACACTCTGAACATCTGGGAATGGAGACCAGTTGCTGGAGTTTAGGGAGAGGAATGTTGTCCCATTCTTGCCTGATCAACAGTCCTGAATCATCCGACACATTTTTGCTTCAAAATACTTCCAATATTTTCAACAATTGCCAAACGGTCTGGACATCAGGCATGCCAGTTAACCACTTCAATACAGGACATTTACACCCCCTTTACGCCCAAGACAATTTTCAGCGTGGTCACACTATGAATGACAGTTGTGCGGTCATGCAACGCTGTACCCAAACTATATTTTTATTATGCAGTTTTCTTTTGGTGGTATTTAATCACCACTGAGTTTTAATTTTTTTGCAAAACAAATAAAAAACAAAGTTGTTTCACTGATGTGCACTGATGGGCCATCACTGATGAGAAGGCACTGGTGGGCCATCACTGATGAGGCGGCACTGAATCGACACATCAGGAAAGCCACTTATCGGCTTTCCTCTACTCGCATGTTCTCGAAGATGCTGTATGTAGTTTTGCATGGTCCTGCTGAAATATGCAAAGCCTAGCTTAAAAAATACATCTGGATAGAAGCATATGCTGCTTTAAAAACCTGGATGTATCCTTATGCAATGCTGGTGCCTTTCCAGATGGCCAAGTTTTCCATTCCATATACATTAATGCATCCCCATACCTTCAGAGATAAAGGCTTTAATTAAGCACCGATAAGTCGTAAGGTCCCTCTGATTAGTCCTGAGATCGCAGATCCCATGGTTGCCAAAAATAATGTCAGATTTAAATTTGTCTGATCACGGACCAGTTTTCCACTTTGCAACAGACCATTTTAAATGAACGTTGAGCCACTGAAGATGATGGCATTCCTGAGTCATGTGCAGATATGGCTTTCTTTGTACAATCGTGGTTTTTGGATGGCATGGTGAATAATGTTCAGACAGTAATTTTTGGAAGTATTCCTGAGCCCATGCAATGATGTCCATCACAAAATCATGCTCGTTTTATGTAGTGCCATGTGAGAGCCCAAACATCTTGGGTGTTCAATCTTGCGCTTTGGAATCTTTTGATAATATGTACTTGTGGCAAACCTAGCCACTTCTGGAACGCTGGACCTTACATGTCAAAAGGTTGTCTGTATTATAGGCTATGTATTCTGCTGGGTCTTATGTGCGCATAGTAATTGGTATGCTGGCAGCCGTAAGCCACTAGCATTCAAGTACTTTGTTTTATGTTGCCCAATCGGTGTTCGGCAGTTTTAAACCGAACTCCCACAACACATAACCCCAGACCCCAGCTGTCAACCGACTTTTCCCTCGTGCAGCAATGCCCGATGGGAGAATTATCCAAAATGTTAAGTTTCCCATCTGGTCCTCCCTGTATTACCCCTGTTAAATCTATTTGGCTGTTTGGAAACCCCTTGCATGGGGAATTCTATAAATATGGAAGCCTGTGAATAAAAAGTCAGTTGACTCTCAGAGCTGTGTTTCGTCCGATTACTGGGGGGGATTTGGGACATTGCCTTACTTTTCAACGCTGACTGTGGATTTACCCTGGTTACCAGCGGAGATCGTGGAGTTTAATATTGTACTCCGCTACAGTACTGTAGATTATATATTTAAAGTCTTAGCAAATTTAGGCTGAGAAACATTTGGAATTTGTTCAACAATTTTTAGATGCAGCTTTTCACAGATTGTTAAACCTCTGCCCATCTTTACTTTTTAAGATGCTCTTTTTATACTAAATCCAATTAGTTGCAAAATGTTCTTCCAGCTCTTCCTTCTTGTACCACATTATCTGCCAGTTTTTTGTTGCCCTGTCCTAACTTTGTGATGTGTTGCTGCCATCAATTTCAAAATGACCTTATGACCTGTGTGATATATTTTCTAATTTTCCACATGTGATATTTTATTTATAATAAAGAATGGAAATTAAAATCATTGCATTTTGTTTTTATGTAGGTTTTTACACAGCATGGCAACATTTTTGGAACTGGGTTGTACCCTGCAAGTACAGGAAAGGAGTGCATTTCTGGCAGATCAACTGGTATTTTTCTGAACTTCACAACACACAGCATTTTAGTGGACTGAGTGGTGTCGGCCCTTCCCAGTTTTTTTGCTAGACCACACAAGCTTCTCCACTCTTCATTTTTACAACACAGACACTACTTATTCTGTAGTCCAACGGAGAGGAATAATTTGACTTTTTGAGACACACATGAAGTGTGCACACTGGAAAGCTCTGGATTTGCGACATGATCAACAGTTTTTTTTTTTGTTGCACTAATTAAACAGATAAGAAAAAATATATAGAATATTAAAAAAAGACAAAAAGGTAGCGAATGAGATAAGCTTATGTGTATTTACATACACTTATTCGGATACCACATCCTTATATTTTGATATGGTTCTTGCAATTACAATTTAACGTGATACTAAACACAGGCTGTTTAACACTGTCCCCATTTCTGTATGTGGCAAGTATAGCAAGTACCTTTTTCCTAATCGATCTATACAGCTGTCACATAACCCAACTCTCTCTCAGCCTGTCTGCAGGAAAACCTAAGCAGGAGGAGCTTCTAGTCCACTGCTGCTGGTCACATGTTCAAAAAAATAAACAGCCTTTGGAATACAGAGTTCAAATAAATATCAATACTGTAAACCGTTTTAAATTTTCATACAAATATATATTTTAACTCAAATCTATTATTTTTTGCCAATAACATGGTGTGGGTGGACTTCTGCCAGTTTCCGGCTGTGTCAACCACTTCCATGCGTCTTAGAATAAGAGATAAGGCCTCCATCAATCTACAGTGGATATATAAAAAGTTTACACACCACTGTAAAATGTCAGGTTTCTGTGATGTAAAAAATAAATAAAAAATATGGGACAAAATATCTTTCCTGACATTTACTTAGTTGCGTCTTACAGCTAAAGAAATGATCCGCAGAGAGCTTCCAAAGCATCAGAGGGATTCTCATTGTCAAAGGGTATCAGTCAGTAGAAGGGTACAAAAGAATTTCCAAGGCATTAGATATACCATGGAACACAGTGAAGTCATTCATCATCAAGAGGAGAAAACATGGCACAACACTGACATTACCAAGAACTGGACACCCCTCCAAAATCAATGAACATACAAGAATAAAAACTGGCCAGGGAGGCTGGCAAAAGGCCTACAGAAACATTAAAGGAGCTGCAGGAATATCTGGCAAGTACTGGCTGTGTGGTACATGTGACAACGATCTCCCGTATACTTGATATGTCTAAGCTATGGGGTAGAGTGGCAAGACAATAGCCTTTTCTTACGAAGAAAATCACCCAAGCCTGGCTAAATGTTGCAAAAACACATCTGAAGCCTCCCAAAAGCATGAGGGAAAACGTGTTATGGTCTAATGAAACCAAGGTTGAACTTTTTGGTCATAATTCCAAAAGATATGTTTGATGCAAAAACACACTACATCACCAAATGAACACCATACCCAAAGTGAAGCATAGTGGTGGCAGCATCATGGTTTGGGGCTGCTTTTCTTCATCTGAACAGGAGCTTTAATCAAGGTAGAGGGAATTCTGAACAGTTCCAAACACCAGTCAACATGGTACAAAATCTTCAGGCTTCTGCTAGAAACTAAACATGGAAGGGGAACGTCATAAATCAGCATGACGACCCCCCAAAGCGTACATACAAATCAACAAGGGAATGGCTTAACCCGAAGAGAATTAAAGATTTGGTTTGGCCCAGCCAGAACCCAGACCTGAATCTGATTAAAAATCTGTGGGGTGATCTGGAGAAGGCTGTGCACAGGAGATGCCCTCGCAATCTAACAGATTTGGAGTGTCTTTGCAAATTAAAGTGGGAAAAGGTACAACCATATTTTAGTTTTTTATATTTTATCTTTCCTCCACCTGAAATAGGTCAGTTTGTTGTTCAACAGAGTTACAGTTTATAGGTCACAAAGGTGGATAAAGTTCTGAAATTATTCATCTTTGTCTAATTTTTTTAGATCACAGAAGCCACCTCTATTAAGTACAGAAATACACAGGCAGTAAGGGATCTGCCTTTTGTTACAAAGTCTTCATTTGTCCTAGTGACCACGGTTTCATGCACTGAAAGGAAGGGAAAATCCAAAAGGTCACAGAAATTGGACTAGAGGAGAACTCTTCCAATAAGCACACTTGCGTCAACTGTTGGAGGGCATTTACCTCGCTTTGGCCAGACTTCCCCTTGCTTCCGGATATTTCTACTGGACGAAATTGAAATTAAATCTCCCCAGGGGTACACAGAAACCTACTTGATCCAAAACTTAAATGTAGCCTTTAACTTAACTTTAAGTGCCGTTAACATTTTTTAGCTGCGTTTAGAAATATGTAATGTAGGGAGTGTCGAGGATTGACCATTAGAACTGACTGCAAGTATATCACAAAATAGGTAAAAAACGAAATTAGAAATTTCTCAGCATACATTGTGGTGTGTAGCAGTTAAACTGCTTTGTGTTAACTATGCATTACTTGCAACACATACAGTGCAGAAAATAAGTATTTGAACACCCTGCTATTTTGCAAGTTCTCCCACTTGGAAATCATGGAGGGGTCTGAAATTGTCATCGTAGGTGCATGTCCACTGTGAGAGACATAATCCAAAAAAAAAATTCCAGAAATCACAATTTATGATATTTTAACTATTTATTTGTATGATAAAGCTGCAAAGAAGTATTTGAACACCTGTCTATCAGCTAGAATTCTGACCCTCAAAGACCTGTTAGTCTGCCTTTAAAATGTCCACGTCCACTCCATTTATTATTCTAAATTAGATGCACCTGTTTGAGGTCATTAGCTGCATAAAGACACCTGCCCACCCCATACAATCAGTAAGAATCCAACTGCTAACATGGCCAAGACCAAAGAGCTGTCCAAAGACACTAGAGACAAAATTGTACACCTCCACAAGGCTGGAAAGGGCTACGGGGAAATTGCCAAGCAGCTTGGTGAAAAAAGGTCCACTGTTGGAGCAATCATTAGAAAATGGAAGAAGCTAAACATGACTGTCAATCTCCCTCGGACTGGGGCTCCATGCAAAATCTCACCTCGTGGGGTCTCAATGATCCTAAAAAAGGTGAGAAATCAGCCCAGGACTACACGGGAGGAGCTGGTCAATGACCTGAAAAGAGCTGGGACCACCGTTTCCAAGGTTACTGTTGGTAATACACTAAGACGTCATGGTTTGAAATCATGCATGGCACGGAAGGTTCCCCTGCTTAAACCAGCACATGTCAAGGCCCGTCTTAAGTTTGCCAATGACCATTTGGATGATCCAGAGGAGTCATGGGAGAAAGTCATGTGGTCAGATGAGACCAAAATAGAACTTTTTGGTCATAATTCCACTAACCGTGTTTGGAGGAAGAAGAATGATGAGTACCATCCCAAGAACACCATCCCTACTGTGAAGCATGGGGGTGGTAGCATCATGCTTTGGGGGTGTTTTTCTGCACATGGGACAGGGCAACTGCACTGTATTAAGGAGAGGATGACCGGGGCCATGTATTGCGAGATTTTGGGCAACAACCTCCTTCCCTCAGTTAGAGCTTTGAAGATGGGTCGAGGCTGGGTCTTCCAACATGACAATGACCCGAAGCACACAGCCAGGATAACCAAGGAGTGGCTCTGTAAGAAGCATATCAAGGTTCTGGCGTGGCCTAGCCAGTCTCCAGACCTAAACCCAATAGAGAATCTTTGGAGGGAGCTCAAACTCCGTGTTTCTCAGCGACAGCCCAGAAACCTGACTGATCTAGAGAAGATCTGTGTGGAGGAGTGGGCCAAAATCCCTCCTCCAGTGTGTGCAAACCTGGTGAAAAACTACAAGAAACGTTTGACCTCTGTAATTGCAAACAAAGGCTACTGTACCAAATATTAACATTGATTTTCTCAGGTGTTCAAATACTTATTTGCAGCTGTATCATACAAATAAATGGGTAAAAAAATCATACATTGTGATTTCTGGATTTTTTTTTTTTTTATTATGTCTCTCACAGTGGACATGCACCTACGATAACAATTTCAGACCCCTCCATGATTTCCAAGTGGGAGAACTTGCAAAATAGCAGGGTGTTCAAATACTTATTTTCTGCACTGTAGGTGAGTATAGGCCAGCAAGTCAAAAGTTGCAAAGTTTTTAATAGTTTACAATTACTTCCTTAAATGGAGTAAATGCAAGTAAATACAATTAAAGGAACACTAAAGCTTTGTTTTTTATCAGATCAATTGATTGCTGAAAGCTAGAGCATTTAAATATCACTTACCTTGTTTTTCCTTTTGACCTCCAAAATACAGTAATCCAGGTTTGAAAATGCCATTTCCTGTCTCTCCTCTTCTTGCTTTCCACCAGCATCTGAGCCAGTTTGCATGGTGGAAAGCAGAATGTGCTCACGCTCTCCCTATGACTACAGCCCTGCATGAAGATGCCCTCTTATCCTTGACAGGCATGGAGGCTAAGCCTAATGGGAACTGTAGTTCCCATTAGGCCGTGATGTAGCAAGAATGAATATGCACTGCAAACCAGGAAGTCAGTGAGAATAACTATTCAGGAGTGACGGAGGTGAATAAAACAGCTCGATTTCAACAGGTATCAAACTAGTTATAATGCAAAACATTACTTTTTACTTTATCAGCTACGGTCAGACTTTAATTTAAGAGGAAAATATTTTTGTCTTTACAACCCCTTTAACATACCTTTTGAACAAGATACACACTGGTTGCTCGCTCACTAGCAACTAAATCAAGAGCACTCCCTTCTCGGACAAAGTAACTCACATCTGCAATGTGAACTCCCACCTCAAAGTTACCTGCAAAGAGGGGAAAAAAAATGTTCAGGCCAACACTACAAGGAAACCAAAAACTTTCTACTGTACGTTTTACACCGATGACTGCATAGATTTGATAGTTTTGATCCCTATGGCGTTATTACACGGAAACATTCAGAATCAGCATTGTAAAGTGTTGTGCAAACTGTTGGCAATATATAAATTTTGTATAATAATGAGCAGGAAATCATGGGATCCAAAACCCATTGATATTTGCATAGGTCTGCCTATGTGCCGACACGGAAGCCTGAAAGAACCTTGCCCAGAAAAGTCAATTCAATCAGGACATTTTTACTAATAAAAACAGGGGAATTAATTACATAAACATGAGCATTTTTAGCCGATATTAGAGAAGATGCATCAGAAGTGTTCCATCTGTATTCTTTCCACCAACCCGATATTTATGTTCTGAACTTTTACAAAAATAAGATTTGCTTATTTTTGATTTGGAAAAAATGTGTCCTAATTGCAAATATTTAGCAAGTGCTATAGACCTGCAGTTCTGATCACATAAAAGTGATGTTTCATTTAACTCTGTGACTTTACTTAGATGAGCAACATATTTCAATGGCAGGCTTCTGTGGCCTCAAGCATTTTACCATCATCTTATAAACTCAAACTTTCAACAAGAATTTTGTGAACTACAAAACACATTATCTTCTGAAGCCTGAGTAGTTGACAGCCACAGAGGATGAGAAGACCAATGGTGCATGACAGTGAAAAACAGAAACATTTACACAAGACTGTCAAAATTACTCTTAAGAATAATAGTATTGCTTAGTTGTAAGCAGTTGGCATTTTAATATCCTAAAGTTTTCTAGGATGAGCAGTCAATCAACACAGGAAAAAAGCTATAACTCCAAAAAGCATTTACAAGAGTGCTTGTGTAACCTTTTCCTTGCTAAGAGGTACTCATCTCCCCACAGCCCTGAACTTGTTCGCCTGTGTCAGCATTACTCAGAATCCTAATTTAATAAGCCCGGCGTTATCCGCTTGAACTTTGAAAGCTAGGTTATACAACCGACAAACTGAGAACGATCTTATGACATGAGATAACAGGAGCAAGCAGCCAATCTAAACAAACTGTACGAAGGTTCAGGATATCCCCCACAGTGGGGAGCCTTTAGTAGACCCCCTGAGATCCCAGGGCCTTTAATGGAAGCCCCAAGTAAATATTTGGTTACATATATTTACATAATGTGAGCGGTTAGAACGCAGGTCGAGATGACTACGCCTGAAATTTAATTTAAAAAAAGAAAAAAAGCTATACTTTTTACAGCTTGATTGCTTTCAATTGTCTTAACACAGGCAAATACCATAGTAAAGAGAGGACTGGGAAATCCCGATATCCTGAACCTGCAGTAGGAAACCCATCACATGACCACAATTTTTTGTTTAAAGTATTAAAAGTATTAAAAATAAATGCATGTTTTTTTTACAGACCTATTCATTCACTTCAGGACTGACCACATCACAAGACTATATACCAGTAAGGCTAGTAAATATATTCAAAATGTTCACACGCAAACATTGAGGAGCCCTTCTGGCAAATACGTTTTATAAGAGTTGTCTAAACTGCAAAAAAAAAAAAAACTAAAAATAATGCAATGGCTGTTATCAGGACAAAAATATGGGGGCAGTCATTGCAGTTTTGTACTTTATGGTGCAAGGTACATGGCATCCTCATTCCTGCTTCATTACTTGCCAAGGCAATGGCCAGGACAAGCATGTGGGTAGAAGATGACCCATCAGTTGCAATACACCCGCTTGTTCCAGGTGAAACACACTAAATGGCAAAGGATGGATCAAGATTACAACCCTGAAATATATAAATTTATCAATGGTATCACCTATATTTTTTGTAAATCAAACTTCAGGAAAACTCTAGGTAGAGTTAGAATTTAAAATAAGTTAATACTGTTGCACTTTTAAATTCCTAACCACTTCAGCCCCGGAAGAATATACCCCCCCCCCCCCCCTTTTGACCAGAGCACTTTTTGCGATTCGCCCAGCTGAGGGAGCGGATTGTGATTAATTTGTTTAAGTTTCCGCTTTCACTAGTGTGACTTGTCATGCAACTTTACTTTGAACACACAGTCGCATGACAAGTCACAGCCCATTTATTCCTATCTATGTGTTTTTTGAAAATTAGCAACTGATGCAACTTTGAGCCAGAGTGTAAAGTTGGATCAAAGCTGCACTCAGACACACAGCTTTAGAGTCAAACAAGTGGAAGTGTGCAACTTTGAAGCGACTTTGATGGAGCTTTGATTTAACTTTACACTCTGGATGAATGTCGCTTCAAAAGTTGCATCAAAGTATTGAAGATACCATTTCAAAGTCGCATATATGGGAACGGGTGCCATTGAAATCAATGGGCTGTGACTTGTCATGCGACTGTGTCCAAAGTCGCATGACAATTCATACTAGTGGAAACTGAGCCTTAGTCTACGTTTCCACTATTGCGATCTCGTTTCAATGTCGCCGATTTTCAAAGTCGCATAGATGGGAACAAGCTCGATTCAAATCAATAGGCAGTGACTTATCATGCGACTGTGTGCAAAGTCGCATGACACGTCATGCTAGTGGAAACAGAGCCTTAATGTGGTTGCCTGTACTATGATTATGGTAGAGAACTTTCACCTACACTGACAGTCCCGTCCCCTGTGCACAGCTATACTATATATGTGCCCTGCACCTCCCATTCCCCCATGTCCTGTGTGGATGGGGATCATTTCTTAATTTTCTCATCAATTAAGACAGGAGTCCCAAACTGGCATCCCTCCAGCTTTTGCAAAACTACAAGTCCCATCATGCCTCTGCCTGTGGGAGTCATGCTTGTAACGGTCAGCCTCGCAATGCCTCATGGAACTATTAGTTTCCCAGCAGCTGGAGGCCCACCAGTTTTAGCCCCCGGAATTAGGATGTACAATGAGAGAACACTGGGCAGGAACCTATGATCAGCTTCTCCCATGCTGTATACACCCACTGGCTACACATGAACAGTGTTCCCTGCCTGGAAGGGATGTCACTAGCTTTCAGTAACCACACCCACTGGCTGATTTTTGTCTCAGAAGGAAGCAGAATTTACGTCATGTGACAGCACTAAATACTGCAAAATAAAGATAGAAAAACTGGTATTTTTTCATTTTGAGACATAAGGCTGAACTTAGTTCACCGTAATGATTGAAGGCGAGACCAAGTGTTAGGGTGGACTTATTGCTTTAAAATATGCAACAATGCTCTATTAGTTTGGCGATTCAGACACCTATACTACCCTGAACATCCAGGCATATCTCAGTTTCATGTTCCTGGACACCTTCCTGCTCAACGGATAGAACTGTAGATGTTGATTTTTCAGCACTATTGTTCTTTGACTGACAATTATTGCAACACTGTACCCAGGCTGGCATGGGCAAAAATATATATATATATTTTTTTGAGCCGAGACAGAGCACTGGTATTTAAAAACTGGGAGACAGGCTCATACTTTTAAGTGACTGGACACCAATATAGCTTTAGAGCGTTTCTCCCCTATAGCACTAACCCACTCAGATTCCTCCATTCCTAAGCAAACAATACAGAGTGACCAAAGAATGGAAAGAAGGGTGGACTGTGTCCTGTATGCAAAATATGCAAGTAACAAATAAGCCAAAATTCTTCTTCTCTTAATCATATAGTACAAAAATCACAAGCAAAGTGTTCACAGGCCCTGGGATGTCCCGAAGCAATACATGAGTGGGGTGGGCAACAACTAGGCAAACAGAACTGTGCCAACAGGCCTAACAAGGGTCAAAAGACCCAACTTTAGAGTGCCACTGCAAGAATCTTGTGGCTGTCAGGCCGCGTACACACGTCCGAGAACCTCGTCGGGCTAAACCCATCGTTCCGCCCGACGAGGTTCTCGGCCGGCCGTCGAGCCATTAGTCCCGATGGCCCATCGAGCAAATAGAGAACCTGCTCTCTATTTTGGCTCGACGAGCTTCCCGACGGGACGCTCGACGAAAGTGTACACACGATCGAGCTTCTCGGCAGAATATGGATCCCAGCGAGCTTCTCACTAGATTCTGCCGAGAAGCTCAGTCGTGTGTACGCGGCCTAAAGCTACGTCTACAGAAGACTGGACATCTACATGGTAAAACTTTGTTGCAGTCTTTCAAAGCAGGGCAACAGAGGTCTTGTGCAGGAAAGTGCAGGAAAGTCCAGGAAATGCCCACCAATCTGGTGAAGTTGTCATAAGTACAGGAATAGATTTGTCCTTGAGCAAGTGTAAACTCTTGCGATCAGATTTCTTATACCATGGTGGACTTGGAAGCACGGTGTCCCTTATTAGGCCCTGAGGATGGAACAAATAGGTAAATGTCTACCTGATCCAAGCTGTTGCTTCGAGGTAGATTAATGGCTCGGACTACATTCAGGCAATATTTTTTTTTTTATAGAGCAGGGCATAAGGATGGTAGGACTGTTCTCTTTTGAGGCGAAGGACTAATAAGACCTTAGGCAGAAAGGGTGGTCTTGAGCGCAAGACTACCTCGTCAATGTGTGAAGGTATGATAACCAAAAGGCCATTTTGCAGGAGAGGTCATCTAAGGTAATAACCCTGATGTGTTTAAAGGATAGTTTTAGCAGATCAGAGAAAAAACAAGTTGAGATTACAAGCAAGCTCAGGTACACCTTCAAAAAGTGTTTTCACAAGGAAGAAGGTCTTTGAAAAACAATAGACAAAGCCGAAACATTAACTTTTAGGTGCAAAACCTGGTAAAGACTGGATTGTGGGAAGGCATGAATGAGTCCCAGAGTAATCAAGTAAAAAAAGGATCAGGTATGATATTCGCCATTTCTGAAAGTAGGTTTTCTTGCTTTTAGCAAGGTAGGAATAACACTCAGAGATCCCATCTCTTGAGACCTGTGATTCAACAGCCATTCCATTAAAATAAAAGATTGAGACGTGGAATGAAATAGCGGGCCCCAAGGCAGCAAATGTGGCCTACTGGGAAGAGCCCAGGGGTCATCCAAAAGAATTCTTCAGAGCATGTCTGCCTACCAGGTTCTTCAGGGCCAGTTTGGTCTAATGAATTTTCTGCCTCTCTCGCTCTAGCTTTTCTAGCAAGCAATGCAGAGTTTACATGGGGAAAAAAAGCATAAATGAGCTTGAACTGAGACCAAAGAATTATCAGAAGCCCAGCCACAAACAGATGTTTTATTGAATCTGGAGGCTAGGATATCTATACCTGAAGATCCTCAAGTCTGACAATCAGATCAAAGAGGTGTGGGTTAAGGGCACATTTGCTTTGATCCAGGTGGCGACAGCAGATATAGCATTGTTCCAGATGTCTACTCCTGGAGAAAAAACATCAATAAAAAAAATCAATAGACTGAGCTTCTCTCCATGATATTATCTGGGTTGCTACCTTTAAGGTTCCTTGACTCGTACTACCCCTTGATAGTTGATGTAGGTCACAGCCGTGATACTGTCTGAATGCAAACTTACTGGGTGCCTTTGGGGTTACAGTGTTTCAGAGCCATTTGTATTTCCCCAAGCTCCAGATGTTGGGGAGTTTTGCTTCCAGAGGTGATCATGTTCCCCGGACTGATCAACACTTTCCACAGCCTGAAAAACAGACATCACTTTACAAATATTTCTTTAACATTAAAGGGGTTGATAAAGATATTTTTTGCACAGTGGCCCTGATCCACATCTTCTGGGGTCCCTCGGCGGCTGTCTTGGCTCCTCTCCGCAAGAGCTAACCCCCTTCTAGGTAGAGCTCTCCCAATGGGGTAAGCTTGCGAGCGTGCTCCTGTGTAATCAAGTGATGGGCATAGCCGCCAAGTGTATCACAATGGCTGTGCTGCTATCAATCTCCAATGAAGAGCCGCCTCAAGCTGTGGGAAACCATTGCGGGATCGGGATCAGGAGTTTTCCCTTAACAAAAAAAAAATCCTGCTTTTCAGAGCCCACAGTTGAAATTTGAGATCAGATAATGAGATTTTTCATGACCATTAGGCCTCATGGTAGCCTTTTTTTGAGGCTGTACTACTGGTCCAAATTCATCCAAGACTTCAACACATCGTGTTGCTCTGGAATAAGCATGCTTATTTTCTCGACCTACCCAGCCTCCTGTTCAGCTAAGCAAGGAATTCTCTCTGCTTGGTTGTTCTCAAACCCAGCATTAAAGGGGTTGTAAATCTTCGTGTTTTTTACCTTCATGCATCCTATGCGTCAAGGTGAAAAAACAGCTAGGCATTTTCGAGGTCAACGGATAAGATATATTTCCTCTGGACTCAGAAATTTACCAACCTTGCAAATTCCATGCAAAGTTTTGTAATTTGAAGGCATTTATTGTCCAGATTAGGATGAAATGGGGATACTAGCACAATTGCTCCATGAGACAAGAGATGGTTCAGGGCATTCTGCAAGTCTGACAGTCCTCTGGAAGCTTTTGGTTTAATTGAAAGAAAGCAATGAGAGTAGAGCTTTAAAATCTATTGTGTACCCCTTAATGCCTGGGTGCGGTCAGGTGCTCCGCATTTTGGTGGTGAAGGCTCCTGAGGAGGGAGTTTTGAATGAATCTTTAAGGGGCATGCAATTGAGATTCTTTAGTGCAGACATCTTCAGCTGACCAGGCTTTGAGCCAGCAATAAGATTATGTGCACATAAATAGAGATTAGAACGGGGGCGTGTCCAAGATGGCCACCGGAGCAGACGTGCAGTGAAGGAGCTCCCGCTTGTTCTCCGGCCACTAACCCTCTTTCCCTGCAGAGAAACGATCCTGCTTCGCCTGTGGCGGTGAGGTGTTCGGCGGAGAGCGGTATGACCAAGGGGAGAGGCTCCCTGTCCTCCCGAAAGACCCCGAAGGCTATCTCTGCTACTGCTGCGCCGGGCTCCCGCTCGGCAACCAACATGGCGTTGCAGACCGAGGACGCTGACCCTGGGGATCTGGGCAAGGAACAATCCAACTTTGAGGCCTTGATGCAGGCTATCAGCGACTGCCAGACGGCTCTCACCGGCAAGATTGAACATGTCCAGATGGACATTGGTCTCATCCGCAGGGACATGGATTCCTTCCGTTCCCGCCTGACTGAAACGGAGTGCCGTGTGGGGGATGCTGAAGACACGGTCCGGGACCATGCGGCCTCACTACGTACATTACACACCAGGGTTAAGGCCCTGGAGTCCCGCGCGGAGGACGCCGAAAACAGAAACAGGCGCAATAACCTTTGCATAGTCGGTCTGCCTGAGGGAGAGGAGGGGGCTGATCCCACGACCTTTACAGAGCGCCTGCTACGCACTCTTCTCCCCTCTGCAGCCTTCTCACAGTTCTTTGTGGTGGAGAGGGCCCATAGGATGCCAGCTGCCCGAGGTCCCCCGGGAGCCCCTCCACGCACTTTCATCCTGAAATTGTTGAACTTCAGGGACCGGGACCTAGTACTGCGGGAGACCCGGAAACTTGACCAACTGCGCTATGAAGGGGCAAAACTGATGGTGTTTCCTGACTACTCGATGGACACCCAGAGGCAGCGCCGATCATTTGATCAAGTGAAGCTGAACCTCCGGAACCGCAAGATCAAATACAGCATGCTGTTCCCGGCTCGCCTGCGCGTCCAAGATGGAGAGTCAGTCCGTTTTTTTACTTCCCCTGAGGATGCATCGCGTTGGCTGGAAACTTTGCCCAGGCACTGACTGTCCCTCTGCCTATGTTGGTATGTTTACTGTTTATTCCCCTCTTTTGCTGACGATGGGCTTATTTTCTTGATCTATACGGCTGTCAGACTCCCCTGGCCTGCTCTTGCTGTTTTACCCTCTCCTGACTCTTCCCCCGGGTTGGCATATGGGGGCTAGGCATTAACTCATGTCCTGATGGGAGGGTCTCGCAGGTATGATCTTGTGGGACCTTCCTGACTCCTTGAACTGTGTGCAGCCAGGCGAGGGGAGCAGCCCCCCTCTTCATTTTGTTCCCTGTTCTGCCGGGCCGAGGTCCCGATTGACAACAACTTTAAGCTACTGTGCCCCCGGAGCTGGATGCACCTCCGGGAGATTGAATCTTTGTTCTCCTCTGCAGGGAGCGTCTATCCTCATTCTACAATGGAGAACGTTTTGCATGTACTGTGACACTCAGGTGTCCTTTTGTTCATATCCCCCGTTGGCGATAGCCATGGTTATTTTCGGGAAGGAAGCACACCAAAGTTTGGGGGGTGGTGCAGGGTGGGGGGATGGGATAATTTGTTGGAGTATCTGTTTTTACTCCCTATTGATTATATACTGCAGCTATACTGATGTCACACTGAATCTTTGTGGTTCTTCGGTTAGACATGTACGTACATATGCATTGCTATCACTACATGCTGTACCGGGTCCCTCTGAGGGGGAGCTCTCATGGGTCCCTATCATATTGTTACTATCTGTTAAACAAATGTGTTCTGTGGGGGCTGGGATACATCCTTGCCCTGCTATACTTTGTGCACTGGCCCTATGGCTCCGTTAACTATTCTCTCTTGGAATGTTAGAGGCCTAAATTCCAAGATTAAAAGGTCCCTGGTTTTCAACTACTTGAAGAAATATAGTCCCCGTATTTGTATACTTCAGGAGACTCATCTATTGGGGGGCAGGACGCTGGCTCTCCGGAAGCCATGGGTTGGGGCATGCTATCATTCCACCTACTCTACCTATTCTAGGGGGGTCAGCGTCTTGGTCCACAAATCACTTGAGTTTACCCTCCTAGATCTCCATCTTGATCCAGAGGGGAGGTATGTGGCGGTTCATGCAATGTGTGATGGCCTTGAACTCTTGGTTGTAGGGATCTATGTACCTCCCACGGCTACGGTGGCAGTGCTCGGGAAGCTCACTCCGATCCTAGCGTTGTACCCGTCAGCCGGGGTGGTACTTGCTGGAGATTTTAATATGACCCCCAACCCGCTCATGGACAGGCTTGGTGCGGGGACGGCCGGGGATTCCCCTCTCTCCCACTGGGCAGGAAACTATGGGTTCACGGATGTATGGAGGATGAGGCACCCAGACAGGAGGCAATTTACCTGCCACTCGGTCACGCATGCCTCCTTCTCCAGGATTGACTTGATATACGCCACTGACTCCCTGCTCTCACGAGTTCGGGAGTTGGAGATTCTGTCGCGTGGAATATCGGATCATGCTCCACTCCTCCTTACCTTGGGGACTGATACTCCGGCGGGGTCCACGCTCTGGCGGCTCTCTGGTTTTTGGGTCGCGGATGAGTGGGTGATCCCCCTGGTGGAGGGGGAATTGGGAGAGTACCGACGCATAATGAGGGCACTGCTTCACCCCCGGTGATTTGGGACGCCTTTAAGGCCTATGCTAGGGGACAATACAAAACTGCGATTGGGAGGGTCAGGAAGGATTCCACGCTTGCACTTGTAGATGCGGAGGAGAGGGCTGCCAGGCTGGAGGAGAGCTATGTGACAGATCAGAATGCCCTGACTTATGACACGCTGAGATCCCTTCACAGAGAGATATCCCTATTGCGAGTTGCATCCACTAGGAAACAACTGCTCTCCCAGTCACAGAGGATCTTTGAGCAGGGAGAAAAGACGGGTCGGTTGCTGGCCTGGCTGGCCCGGGAACGCTCTTCTGTGTCGCATATCGCTCAGATTAGAGATGACAGGGGGGAGTGCCACTGTGACCCTTTGGGTATCAACGCGCAATTTGCACAGTACTATGAGCGCCTTTATACCTCTAGGGCGGCCTTCACCTCGGACAGCTTGGGACATTTCCTAGATCAGGTTGACCTCCCGCAGCTATCTGCCAATGCCCGTACTATGCTAGATGCCCCTATCACTCAAGGAGGTACAGGTAGCGATGGCCGCGCTCCAATCGGCTAAGACCCCAGGTCCTGATGGCCTCCCGGCCGAATTTTATAAGGCAAATGCAGAACTCCTTGCCCCTAAGTTCCATAGAATGCTTCTATCCATGCTGGGGGAACGCTGTCTACCTCCTTCTATGGCGGAGGCGATAATAGTAGTCATCCCTAAGCCCAATAAAGATCCCACGTCCTGTGCTTCGTACCGTCCTATTTCACTCTTAAATGTGGATGCCAAGCTTACTACTAAAATTCTCTCAAATAGATTAAACTCGATAATTCTATCCCTAATCCATGGCGACCAGACTGGCTTCATGCCTGGCAAGGGCACGGATATCAACCTCTGTCGCCTCTTTACTAACATATCCTGGGTGGGAGGAGGGGACTCTCCGGGTGTAGTGGCCTCACTCGACGCCGAGAAGGCCGTCGACTCGGTAGAGTGGGACTTCTTGTGGCAGGTTCTCGAGCGCTTTAATTTTGGCCCTAAATTTGTCTCGTGGATCAAGCTACTCTATAGAAACCCCACTGCTAGAGTCCGCACAAACGGCTTACTTTCCCCCCCCTTTGCCTTAAGTAGGGGCACCAGGCAGGGGTGTCCGCTATCCCCGGGGCTGTTCGCCCTGGCGATGGAGCCCCTGGCTGTTCTCCTTCGGTCGTCTTCGGCGGTGGGCGAGATCCAGGTGGGTCCGGTACTTGAGAAACTCTCCTTGTATGCGGACGATGCACTGCTCTACCTCCCAGATGCATCTGTTTCCCTGGCGGCGGCTTTAGAGATTATTGATCAGTTCGGCTCCTTCTCCGGAATTCGAATCAATTGGGCTAAATCAACTTTATTCTCTCTATCCCAGACCGTGCCCCCCCTGGGCCCGCGGACCCCGCTGACTCTGGTCCCTAGATTCAGGTATCTTGGGATCGAGGTCCAGAGGGACTCATCCCAGTACCTGACCGATAATGTGTATCCGATCTACCAGCAACTGACTGCCAAATTTCAGGCCTGGAGATCTCTCCCCTTGTCACCTGTCGGGAGGATCAACCTCCTTAAGATGACGCTCCTCCCTAAATTCCTTTATGTATTCCGCAATACCCCGGTTCCCATCCCTAATTCCTTCTTTCGGAAATTGGACCAGGCAGTGACCACGTTTGTGTGGGGCGGGCGGGCCCCTAGGGTCGCCCGCTCCACTCTACAGCTTCCCCTGTCATTAGGGGGCCTGGCACTCCCCTGCTTCAGATTATACTACTGGGCGGCAGTGGCTGTGACAGTGCGCTGGTGGTTCTCCCAGCCCCGGTCCAACCCTGCGGTCAGCCTAGAGGCTGCTGTGTTGGGCTCTTTCTCGGCGCTGAGCGAGTTAGTGTTTAGGGGACCTAAAGCACATCCCGAGATGACGACTCCCATGCGTACAACTACTAGAGTTTGGAATCAGATTACGACCAAACTTGGTGGGCCAGGTACCATTTCCCCGCACACACCGCTGTGGGGTAACCCCCGACTGCCCCATCTGCAGACCGTTCCAGACCCGACACTGAGGGTGCGCTGTGGTATCAAAACTTTGCATCAGGTTGTGTCCGGGGGTCAGATCCTACCATACGACACGTTGGACATCCCCCTAGGATGTTCTTTCGCTATCTACAACTAAGACACGCAGTGCAGGCTCAGTTCCCTGGGGGGATTGAACTGCGGTCACATAGCGTGAAGACGGTTTTGTTCTCCAGGGGAGTAGACCACATTCTCTCCTCTCTATATCTTAGACTGACTTGTGGGGAGACGGACGGTGGGTCTAGGCTATACGATAAGTGGAGGGAAGACTTGCCAGCCCTGGCTGCTGACGACTGGGAGGAAGGACTTCAACAGTATATTCCCCTATTGATCTCAGCAAGGGACAGATATATCCAACTTAAATTTCTCCATAGGGCATATTATACACCGGTGAGACTCTCACGAATTTACCCATCCCAATCTGATAGGTGCCCTAAGTGTACTACAGATCTGGGCACATTTCTGCATGTTGTATGGGCCTGTCCTGCCATTCAGAAATTTTGGTCTGAGGTGCTGGGGGTGATCAATGCAGTGAGCAATCTACATCTTGACCTGAACCCAATTGCGTTGCTCCTCGGTATATGTGATAATATCATACCCAACACGCACAAACGGCTGTTTGTATTCTACACCTCCTTTTATGCTAGAAAGGCAATTCTGCTGAAGTGGAAGCAGCCGGATCCCCCTACGGTCTCCCAGTGGAGAGCTCTCATAGACGCTACTTTGCCTCTGTATAAACTCACATACATGAATCGTAAGTGCCCACAGAAGTTTGAAAAGATATGGGGCGCCTGGGCCAAGGAGTGATCCCAATCCCCCCTTCTTCCTCTCTCATCCCTGTTCTGCCCTCCACATCCTCCTGTTCCCCCTCTCCTTTTGCTCCGCCTACCCACCTTCCCCCACTCACTCACTCTTTCTTTCTTTCCCCTCAGCCCTCCCTTTTGGGCCTTCTGCCTTTGCTCCCGGTCCTGTTTTTTTTTTTTTTCCGGTAACTGTGTAGGTGCTGTTGATAAGAATGTACATGTGTTGATCAGTTCCTCAACCACTATAATGTTTCTGATTCCATTTCTGTGTGATGTAGTTTGCTATGTATAGCTGCAACGTGTTAATTTCGATGTTTGTTGTATGTCTTTTTGTTTCTCCTTTTGGAGACAAATAAAAACTTTTCTGTTAAAAATAGAGATTAGAACAATTCTGAAAATAGATTGTAGAAAAGAGATTGTTCTAGGGCATCCACACAAACAAGCAAAGCTAAAGAAAATTGCTGTAATTGCTCCACAGGATCCTTTTGATTGTTCATTGCCAAAGTCCAGTTAGCAGCAAGAGCTGGTTGTAGGGCTGGTCCTGCAGGAGTAAAGGGCTATCAGAAGATTCTCAAACTTTTTATATGCAGAGTATTTGAATGATGGAATATCTTCAATTGGTACAGTAAAATGTTGAGAACCGAGACTGCAGGATCAACTAATGCAGGGATATGCAATTAGCGGACCTCCAGCTGTTACAGAACTACAAATCCCATGAGGCATAGCAAGACTGACAGCCACAAGCAGGACACCCAGAGGCATGATGGGACTTGTAGTTTTGCAACAGCTGGAGGTCCACTAATTGCATATCCCCGCACTAAAGTAATAGACCACATTTTAGCAAACGCTTTCCAGTTGATAGAGTGCAGTGTGAGAAATTGTGACATAGGTGCAAAAATCAGAGTTAGTCTTACCGGAAACTCTGTTTCCAGGAGTATTCCAGGACAGCCCTTGAGAGATGGAGCTCCTCCCTGGACAGGAAACACATCACCTCCAGCTCTTTAAAAGGCGGTCCCTCAGGCATCTGGTCAGTTTTTAATCCAAGAACCGAAGGACAGAGCTGAAATACAGTTAATGACATGCATACATATTATCCATGCATATATACACATACACATATATACCTACCTCCAAGCATAGGGTGGGAACGTGCTGTCCTGGAAGACTCCTGGAAACAGATTTTCCGGTAAGACTAACTCTGATTTTCCCAAGGCGTCTTCCAGGACAGCCCTTGAGAGGATGAGCAAGCACTCACCAGATTGAGGTGGGACTACTTGCTTGCAGGACTTTCCTCCCAAAGGCCTGATCTTGACTACTTAGGACGTCCAGTCGGTAATGTCGAATGAACGTAGACATGCTTGACCACGTAGCGGCCTTACATATCTGCTCCGGGGTAGCGCCGGCTCTTTCTGCCCAGGAAGTGGCTAACGCCCTTGTAGAGTGTGCCTTCAAACCCTGCGGAGGATCCAAGTGTAGAGCTTTATACCCTTCCAAGATGGCCAATTTAATCCACCTGGCTAATGTCCCTCTTGAAGCCTGTTTTCCTTTTCGACTCCCGGAAAAAAGAACAAACAGTGCATCTGATTCTCTAAAGCTTTTAGTTGCTTCCAGATAAACTAAAAGGCATCTCCTGACATCTAGCCGATGTAATTGTTCTTCTTTGTTATTTCTTGGTTTATTGCAAAAAGAAGGAAGTATAATGTCCTGACTCTTGTGGAAAGTAGAGGTGACTTTTGGCACAAAGGACTGATCTGTCTTTAGAATAACTTTATCCTCCAAAATTTGCATATAAGGATCTCTAATTGAGAGAGCCTGAAGCTCGCTGATTCTGCGGGCAGAAGTCATAGCGACCAAAAAAATTGTCTTCAAAGTAACCAGTTTTAAGGATGCCTCCGATATTGGCTCAAAAGGCTCTTTAATGATCGCTTTCAACATAAGAGATAGGTCCCACGTCGGAACCTTACAGCATGGGGCCGGGCGTTGTTTGGCAATTGCTTTGCAAAACCTACTGATAAGCGGGTCCTCTTGTAGGGAGCGCTGAACATAAACTGAAAGGGCAGCAATTTGAACCTTAATCGTGCTTAAGGCCAGCTTCTTGTCGATGCCCTCCTGTAGGAATTCCAGTATCGTTGGGGAATCATGTTCCCTCTTTCCATTCTCTTTTTGCCAGAGATTGAATTTTTTCCAGTGTTTCAGATAAATCGCTCTGGTAACTGGTTTGCGACTCTGTATCAGAGTTTTGATTACTCTATCTGATAGACCCTTAGACTTCAGGATGTCTATTTCAGAAACCAGGCCACTAGATTCAGAAAGGCCGGATTGGGGTGCCGTACTGGACCTTGAGTCAACAGATCTTGACTGCATGGCAACATCCACGGTGGATGATCTGCTAATGCTAGCAGAAGCGAAAACCACGCCCTTTTTGGCCAAAAGGGGGCTATCAGGATAAGGGAAGTCTTCTCCATCCTGAATTTGGAAAGGACTCTCGGTAAGAGATGCAGAGGTGGGAAAGCATATGTCAGGGAGAATGACCATGCGTTTTGAAGGGCATCGACTGCCACCGGTTGATTCCTGGGGTTCAGTGAGAAAAATTCTGGAAGCTTGGTATTTCTCCTGTTGGCGAACAAGTCGATCTCCGGAAGACCCCATTTGGATACTATCTTGGCAAAGACCGTCGGATCCAGAGACCACTCTTCTTGAGAGACTAATTATCTGCTCAAGAAATCGGCTAGACTGTTATGCGTACCCTTGAGATGGACTGCTGAAAGTGACTCGAGATTCTCTTCTGCCCATACAAAAATGTCCATCAGGGTGGGATTCCTGGTCCCCCCTTGTTTGTTCAAATACGCTACAGAAGTTGTATTGTCCGACCTGATCTGTAGATGTTGATGCCTGAGCCGATTCTGGAAAGCTGCGATCCCTTTGGCTACGGCTTTTAACTCCCTGTAATTTGAAGAGCGTTTTTTCTCTAGATGACTCCAAGCGCCTTGTGCCCACTGACCTTCTAGGTGGGCTCCCCAACCTTGGTTGCTGGCGTCCGTAGTCAAGATGCGTGTCACAGGTGGGTTCCACAGCAGACCTTTGTTCAGGTGGTTTTGGTTTCTCCACCACCAGAGAGCCTGTTTTGTTCTTTCTGGCAGGTATACCTTTTCCTCCAAGTCCTTTCCTGACAGATTTTGAAGGAGAAAAGACTGAAGTGGCCTTTGGTGGAACCTGGCCCATCTGACTGCTGGGATGGAGGCTGTCATGAGGCCTAGGACTGACATGATCTCTCTTACCGTGACAGGGAGATTCGTCTGCAACTGAGCTACTCGCTGACCTAGATGATCTGTTTTCTCTTGTGGGAGAAAGGTTTTTTGCTCTGTCAAACTTACTATGTAGCCCAAGAACAGGATTTCCTGTGTGGGAATGAGGATCGACTTTTCCCTGTTGACTATCCAGCCTGAGTCAACCACTGCTGGGCGACCACTAGATCCTCGAGTAGCTTTTGTTTTGTCGGTGCCAGGAACAACAAGTCGTCCAAGTATGGGACAACTGTTACTCCTTGGAGCCTTAGAGGGGCCAACGTTTCCGCAAGGATCTTGGTAAAGATCCTCGGGGACGAGGAGAGGCCAAAGGGGAGGGCTTGGCTCTGATAGTGGAAAATCTTTCCCCGTATCCGGACAGCAATGCGGAGGAACCTTTGGGAGCTTACTCTGATAGGAATGTGGAGGTAGGCATCCTTCAGGTATATTTTTGCCATGAAGCAATCTTTTTGAAGCAAATTCTTGACAGAATAAATGGATTCCATCCGGAATTTCTTGTAACGGATGGCTGCATTCAATGGTTTTAGGTTGAGGATCAGGCGATATTTCCCTGATGGCTTTCGAACCAGAAAGACGTGCGAGTAAAAACCCCGTCCCTCTTCCTGTTTGGGAACTGGTATTAGGACTTTTTGATCTACAAATTCTCCAATGAGATGCTGTAATGCCTGTGCTTTTACTGGGTCTTTTGCCAGCTGTGTAACCAAGAATCTTGTTGGTGGAAACTGGCTGAACTCCAGGGCATAGCCCCTTTCTATGACTCCCCTGACAAACTTGTTGGAGGTCAACTTTATCCATTGTGGAAGGAAGTCCCCCAGTCTTCCTCCCACCTGGACCCTGACATCACTGTGACTTGGGATTTTTGTCAGGAGGGTTAAAGAGCACCTTCGCTTTTTGCTTTCCTCCTTGTGATGTCCAGGGTCTGTTATGTTTCCCTTTTTCCTGCGTTTTCTTTTGCCCTTTGAAGGGGCGAAAAAACTCTGTTAAACGGCTTTTTCTTTTCAGGGAAAGTCTTCCTCTTATCCGCAGTGCGTTCTAACGCTTCATCTAGCGGAGTGCCAAACAGGAATTTGCCTGAAAAAGGAACGCTACAAAGGCGCAACTTAGAGGCGGTATCTCCCGGCCAGGTTTTTAGCCACAGAGTTCTCCTAGCTGCTACTGACAGTGAAGCCGCCCTGGCTGAAAGTTTTACCGATTCTGCCGAGGCATCTGCGATAAAACCTACCGCCTTAAAAAGCATGGGGAAGGATTTTAGTAACTCTGCTCTAGGGGTACCTGCCGTTAGGTGTTCCTGCAACTGTTTAAGCCAAAATTCAAAATTACGGGCTACACACGTAGTTGCTAGATCTGGCTTAAGATTAGCCATAGCCGTATCCCAGGATCGTTTGAGGATAACATCCCCTCTTTTATCCATGGGATCCGCTAAGTGACCCATGTCCTCAAAGACCAGGTCTGAATGTTTTGACACCTTCGCTAGGGGGGCATCTAATTTTGGACACTGGTTCCAAACGGCATTAGGGTCTTCATCAAATGGAAACCTTCTTTTTAGACCACCTGAAAAGAAAGGTCTCTTATCAGGTTCTTCCCATTCCCTGAGCACCAAATCTGACATCAGTTGGTGTACTGGGAATACTTTCTGTTTTTTCTTACTTAACCCTTGGTACATTTTATCATGTCGTGAGAGCAAAGTTTTTTCTTCCTTCAACTCTAACGTTTCATGAATGGCCCCTACCAATTCATCTACTTCCTCTTGGGAGAGTTTGAAACAGGTGGGGGTGCGGGAGTCCTCCTGATCTTTTTCCTGCCCCGAATCTGACTGGGAGGAATCAGAATCAGAATTTCTAAGGGAAACCTCCTCATTCTCCACAGGTTCACCTGATCCTGATGCCACCGGAGTGGGAGAGGTGGGCACCTCTTGCTGCCTGGCAGTTAAGCCTGCAATTTGGGTATCCTCAATAAGCTTTCTAAAGGACTTAAAAGTAGATTGCATCTCCTCTTTGAAGGATCCAAGGAACTTTGTAAGTGGGGAATCTTCCTCATTATTCAACACTGTTGTGATACAGGGGCCACATACATTTCTTGTATAGCCAGATGGAAGCCTTGCATTGCAGGTGGGGCACTTCCTCTTGTCTTTTGGCAGTCCCTTTGTACTATGCTCTTTGGGATCCTTCTGAGAAGGGACAAAAGAAGGGAGAGAGAAAGAGAGGGGGACCTGTTACATTACTGCCAAACCACTGTGTCCCCCCCCCCCCCCCCCCCCAAGAGGTGCCCACTGGGCTCTGAGAGGATTAACCACCCTTTCTAGCCCCCCTTGAAAAATAGGTGAAAAGCGCAGGAAAAAAGCTTCTGGCACAGCCAGCCTACCTGCGATGAGCTGGCGCCGGACTCCCCTGGAACGTGGGATGCCTCCATGATGCTCCGTTAGGCGGTATATAGCACGTGCTAAACGCCTTTATAGGCGCCGACTCGGCCTTCCTTCTTTCCCTGCGCCGGAAACCGGAACCAAAGTTTCCGGCGCGCAGTGATGACGCGCATCCTGGCCGGAGGTTACGCTCGGCGACTTCCGGGTCACGACGCCCACCACGAGGAGAATGTAGTTCTCCCGTCGCAGACGCCGCCGCCATGCAGGCCATCACTGCCCACTCCCTCGCCGGGCACCGGAGGGAGGAAGGAACGGGGAACTCCAAACCCAAGCGGAGGGAACCCGTGGCCAACAGGAGAGATTTTCACTGAAGGTGAGGTGAACCAGCCCAAGCTGTCTTCCTCCAGCCCTTGGGATGGATACTCTCCCGGATCCATCCCCCTTTAAAAAAGACGGTTCCACAAGGCAACATGTCTCCTCCGATTGAGGAAACACATAAAAACTGACCAGATGCCTGAGGGACCGCCTTTTAAAGAGCTGGAGGTGATGTGTTTCCTGTCCAGGGAGGAGCTCCATCTCTCAAGGGCTGTCCTGGAAGACGCCTTGGGAAAATATATATAAAAAAAAAAGAACAGCTTTAGTCAGGTAGACCTGCTTGTTGTGAGCCTGCGACAAAGCTGGAATCAGATGGAGACTGGTAGTAGAATCAGTTCCTGCTTCAGTGCAAATGAAGCAGCATCACCCTGACGTTGTGTTGT
The DNA here is from genome assembly GCA_029574335.1 of Rana kukunoris. Lineage (NCBI taxonomy): Eukaryota > Metazoa > Chordata > Amphibia > Anura > Ranidae > Rana > Rana kukunoris. Next base: position 229,638,308 of record CM056052.1, read on the forward strand.
GCAGCCCTTCAGCAGAGCAAGTTCATTTGAGGTTTGGCTGTTGCGCCCTTTACAATATAACTACAGGCAAGGGCATTGCCCAGTGGAGGACTCGCAGAGTATGTTGCAGAACATATGATAAACATGTCCAGGAAGAGTATGCAGCAACCTAGGTGTAAACCATCCTACAGCAAATCTTCACGGGGAATGGGCAAGGAGGAAACACGAGTAACATTTAAGGGCTCTAGGAGGAAATGCCAGGAAACTGTGCAACCAATGTGATGCACCCGAGACCAAGATCTGAGTGACTGAAAGTTTGGAACATATTCACTTTAAAGTGTACACTTTTCAAACAGTTTCACAGTAATGTCAGAGTAATATCTGTGAACCTCTCTTACTTGTCCATGACACTGGATTGTAAACACAGTCTAGGCTTTGCTCGTCATAGTGGGCTTCCCCCCCAAAGGGGTCTTGAGGGTCTGGGTTCCATAGCAATGGACCATGGTCCTGAAGCCATTTAGCACCCTGCAGCTGACTACATGTTGCAGTAAGTGCCAAGGTGAGTGCCTGTGCCTAAAGCAACATTACCCGCTGTTCCCACATCATTGGGTCAGAGTAGGGCCCGCAAAGCGTTACTGGGGTCATGCATATCTGGATGCACTCCTATTTTTTTTGATTAGGCTGTAAAGGAGTTTAAAAACTCAAAGACAAATAACTAGTTAAACCAAGTGACTGCAAAGAGGTCCATAACCTTAAAGTTATATTTAAAGGATATTAAAATAAGAAAATTATACTTGCCTGTGCACCAATATTTCACAGCGCAATCCACTCTCTTTGAAGTCCTCTGCCGACACTGTCCATTTCTTTGTGCCCTGGGTGCCTTCTTAGCAAGTAATGCACTATGGGGGCACCCATGCGGGCAATGGCCCGAGCTTGGCTGTGTCCAGATACAGCACTGGCAAGCCATGCCCCTTCCTCACAGGAGTTTGACTGACAGCAGTGACATCACTGGACCGGAGAGAGAAGAAAGATGTTTAGGCCCCTTTCACACGGGGCAGGGGAGGTGCGGTGGCAGTATATACCGTTGTATTTACCGCAAAGCGCATTGCCGGCGGTATCACCGCGGTTTCCCATTGATTTTAAAGGTACGAGTGGTATAGGAGCAGTAAACACCACGCTCATATACCGCTTCAAAGATGTGGCTAGCAGGACTTTTGGAGCGGTCATGCTAGCACAAAAGCCCAAAGGCTTTCACACTGAAAAACTGCAGGACACCATATTTTTCAGGCAGAATAGCAGTGCTATTTTTAGCGCTAAACCCCCTGAAAAACATGTCAGTGTGAAAGAGGCCTTAGGGACAGGGTTTTTGACCTTAATGCAGGGAATGCAAAAAAAAATTGGACTTTATAGCCAAAATTTTAAAAACTTTTGCAAAAGTATGAAAAAGGAAATACTGAAATATTACATTGGCGAAAGTATTCAGACTCGTTATAATAACACTTGAAATTTAGCTCTGGTGTCTTCTTTCACTTTGATTGCTGCTGAGAAATTTCTACATATTGGAGTGCACTTGTGGTTAGGGCCTGTGCCAGCATAAGGCAGCCACCTTAGAGTGCGGTAACCGGTCTTGGACAGGATTGAGCAGCTTTCTACAGTGCAGTGCTTTAATAAGGTGTAAAGGGGCACCATCACCCACCAGAACAAGCTAACAGGAAAGAAAAGACAGCACCTGCATAGTAATCACCGTCAGAGTCCAGCAGTCACAGTAGGCGGGCAATGGCATCATGCTAATTGAGAAAAGTGGTCCTGGGGAAGGCAGGGCTTTCCCAGGGATGAGGGCGGGGCCAGGCACAGTGGAGCAGTGGATCAGTTTCCTTAATATCTGCATAGTAAATCAGGCTTGCCCTTCAAGTAGGCTGTGCCAGGAGGTTTGAGTCTCGTCTGTGCCGTTTGGTTTATTTTAAGTGGGATACTTTGTGTCATTTGCGTAGTAATGGTTTTCTTCTGGCGACACGACCATGCAGCACATCTTTCTTTTAAGTGCCTCCTTATTGAGCATCTTGAAACAGCCACAACATGTTTCCAGAGAGTCCTGTATTTCACCTAAAGTTATTTGTGGGTTTTTCTTTGCATCTCAGATTTTTTTCCTGCCAATTGTGGCTGAAATTTTAGTTGGTCTACTTGACCGTGGTTTGGTTTTAACAGAACCCCTCATTTTCCACTTCTTGATTAGAGTTTGAACACTGCTGATTTGCATTTTCAATTCCTTGGATATCTTTTTATATCCCTTTCCGGTTTTATACAGTTCAACTACCTTTTCCCGCAGATCTTTTGACAATTTTTCCCCATAACTCAGAATCCAGAAAAGTCAGTGCAGCACTGGATGAAAAATGCAAAGGTCTGTCAGGAGTGCAGAAACTTATTGACCTTTTATACACACACCAATTACAAGCAAACAGATCACAGGTGAGGATGGTTACCTTTAATAGCCATTCAAACCCCTTTCTGTCAACTTGCGTGCATGTCGTCAGGCCAAAGTCACAAAGGTATGTAAACTTTTGATCAGGGTCATTTGGGTAGTTTCTGTTGCCATTATGATTTAAAAAGAGTAAACATATGTGATTAATAAATGGCTTCACCCAGACAATCATGAGTGAAAAATGTTTTAGTGTTAATCATATTCTCTGAAAAATGAGAAAGAAATCAAATTCTGCCAGAGAATGTAAACTTATGAGCACAAATTATATTATATATCACAAACCCCCCCCCCCCCCCCCCCAAGCACCCGGTCCCCACGCACGCCCCGCTGGGCCCGAAGATCCCCTGGATCCCCACCGCTCCCCCCCGGCTCGGGCCTAGTCCCAGTTGGCGGCCATCTTGCTTCACCCAAAGCAATACTCTACCATTACTGGGCACCCCCTCCTCCCCCTCAGCAGCCCAGTGTCAAGCAGAAAATTGCTTATTCAATATTGATCCAGGGCTTTTGCCGATCGCCCAAGAGGGGTCAGGAAGGATTTTTTTTCCCCGGTCAGTGCATATTGGCCCGCACGCCTAGGTTTTTTTTCCGCCTTCCTCTGGACCAATCGGGAAGGGAAGACCGAAGAGTGGTGACCCACTGGAAAATCTTCCCTCCCATCATCAATAGACCCCCAACCAACTTCACTTCCCTGCATTCTTCTGCGATCATGAGGAATCTCCGATACTCTGCAGAAACTGGGAACTAAAACCATTCGCTATAATAAGTGAGCAACTGCTAAGAATTGATCGTCGATCGACAGTTAAAAATTACAAGCATGCACCTCAACCCAAGCGCATATTATGCGCTTTGGTTAACACAAGATCGGCAGTAAAACACCGACAAGAAATCCACGTTTTAATCCTACAATGCGATTTAGACTGCCTCTTTATCACAGAAAGCTGGCTCACAGCCGACTAACACCATTCTAGGAGAACTGGTGCCAGAAAATTATCGCATTATAACAGAAAACAGAGTGGGGCAAAGAGGAGGAGGCCTGCCTGTGATCCACAAGACTCACCTCGCGATCTCTAAACCAATCCTTCAAAACCCACTTCCATTCATGGAGACCCTCACTCTGCAACTGCAAACAAATCCCCAAGAGACTGTCTATATCCTACTCTGCTATCGACCACAGGGTCCAAAATCACAGCTTCTCTCACCTTTGACAGAGTTCACTTTCACTTCCACCCTAAACAGCAAACACATTTTGCTGCTTAGGGATTTCAACCTTTGGGCCAACATTGACCACTTGGAAGGTCTAGGTCTGCAGCAACTAGTATGTGGGCACACACATACTTCAGGTCACACGCTCAATCTTATTTTCAGACAAGATCTGGAAATAAACATTCTGAAAAATGAACCATTGCCATGGACAGACCACCATGCTAAAAATTCACAATTACCATAAATGCCCCCTCAACAAAAACACTAAAACCAGAGACATTGCACTGGACCAGATCGCAGAAGAATCTCCATTCGGAGCTCTTTAAAACCACTTTAGGGAACATAAAATAAATAAAAAATATCCAACTATAGCAAATGGCCACAGAAACACTGCACTACTACAGTCAGCCGTCTTAGTAGGGCCCAAACGCAAAACCTGCATCCGAAAAAACAACTCCAGCTGGTTTAACGACCAGCTATTGTTGCTAAAGCAAGCACGAAGAAGAGTGGAAGCAGCCTGGAAAAGAAGCTCTTCAGAAGTAAACCACACAATCTATAAGGAAATAACAAAAAAATACCACAAAGAAATCTTTAAAGCCAAAAAATAATAATTTCGCCAATATCATTACTAATGCCCTCAACCGCCCCCGCAAACTTGTTAATTTAGTCACTCAGACCATGAATCCAGTCTGTCTTGAAGCTCCCAATTCTGACACCCAAGAATTTTGCAGTGATGGAGTGATGGAGAAAGTAGTGGTACAACAGCTACAACATCACTTAGACACCCATAATTTGTTAGATCCTCTTCAATTAGGTTTCCGTCCCGGACACGGGAACAGCATTACTCAAAATATGGGATGACACTCTCAAGGCCGCAGACGAAGGAGAATCTTGTCTTATAGTACCGTTGGACCTAAGCGCAGCTTTCGCCACGGTAGACCACAAACTATTACTGACTCGGCTAGCGGAAGTAGCCAGAGTCGCAGAAGGTGATCTACCGTGGTTCTCCTCTTTTCTGGAAAATCGATCACAAATAGTGAAACTAGGACGTTTCACTTCTGAAAAACGCACAGTGTCATGCAGAGTCCCTCAAGGATCCCTCCTGTCGCCGGTGCTGTTCAACATCTACCTCCGCCCTCTCTTTGAAATCATCAGTAGCCAAAAACTACTTTACCACTCATATGCAGATGACACGCAACTGTATTTTCGCATCTGCAACATAAAGGATCATCATCATCTGTCTAGAGCAGGGGTCTCCAAACGTTCTAAGCAAAGGGCCAGTTTACGGTCTTTCAGAGTTTACGAGGGCCGGATATTTGTCAATAGGAGTCTAAATCAGTTCCGACATCAGTGGGAAAAATGAATGCTCTATTGCTTCAGCATGAGTAATTGTGCCCCGTCATTGGGTCCCATTGTTGGTGTCATTGAGGAAAAACTGTGCCCCATTGTTGGTGTCATTGAGAAAAACGGTGCCCCATTGTTGGTGTCATTGTGAGGAGTTGTCCCCCATCCTTGGTGTCATTGTGAGTTGTCCCCCATTGTTGGTGTCATTGGGCCCCTTTGTTGGTGTCAGTAGGAGAAACTATGTCCCATTGTTGGTATCAGTGGATGAAATGGTGCCCCAAGGGCCGGATAAAAGAAAGCAACGGGCCACATCTGGCCCCCGGATCGCACCATCTGCTGCACCTACTACGCAGACTTACTCCTTTTGTTCCTAAAGAAGACATAGCAGTCGTGGTGGGAACACTTGTGAACTCCAGACTTGACTATGCCAAAGCCCTTTATCTTGGACTCCCAAAGTACCAAATCGCTCGTCTGCAAGTTGTACAAAATACGGCCGCCAGACTGGTGACCGGGATAAAACCCTGGAAATCAATTTCAGCTTCGCTGAGATCCCTTCATTGGTTACCAGTAAAAGACAATTGCTTTTAAAGTACTCTGTCTGGCGCATAAGTGCATTCATGGAGAGGCCCCACAATATCCATGTGAAAAATTAAAAGCCAACAACCCCAATCACGTTCTGCGATCCACCAACCAAAACCTGCTCCAGATACCCAAGGCCAGATACAAATCCAAAGGAGAAAGAAGATTTGCGGTCCAAGGCCCCAGACTATGGAACGCATTACCAGCCAGCATTCGGATGGAGGAGAACCACTTGGCCTTTAGAAGAAAGATCAAAACTCATCTCTTTTGATGACAAAGGAAAAAGGAACAACAAGAGCTTAGAGGCGATTTAGTTTGCATGTGATACGCTATACAAGTTCTTCACTCACTCACTTACCAAGACATGGCCATCCACCTAAAAACGGACAGGCCAGGCAAGGAGAGCATTAACCAGAGAAGCAGCCAAGACGCCCATGGTAACTCTGGAGGAGCTGCAGAGATCAACAGCTCAGGTGGAAGAATCTGTCCACAGGTCAACGATTAGTCAATAACTCCACAAATCTGGCCTTTATGGATAAGTGGCAAGAAAGCCATCGTTGAAAGGAAGCCATTATAAGTGCAGTTTGTGAAAAAAAAAACATATGGGGGACACAGCATACATGTGGAAGGTGCTCTGGTCAGGGGAGACCAAAATGTTACTTGTTGGCCCAAAACCAAAACGCTATGTGGCGGAAAACAAACACTGCACATCACCCTGAACACACCATCTCCACCGTGAAACATAGTGGTGGCAGCATCATGTTGCAGGGATGCTTTTACTCAGCAGGGACAGGTTAGCTGGTTAGAGTTGAAGGGAGCATGGATGGAGCCAAATACAGGGCAATCTTAGAAGAAAATCTGTTAGTCTGCAAAAGGACTTGAGACTGGGGCGGAGGTTTACCCTCGCGCACGACAACGACCCTTAGCATACAGCCAAACATGGCTTAGATCAAAGCATATTCAAGTGTTTGAATGGTTTAAAGTCCAGACCCAAGTCCATTGATAATCTGTGGCAAGATTTGAAAATTGCTGTTCAAACACCATCTCCATCCAATCTGACAGATTCTTCAATGGTAGCTGGTAGAGACATACCCAAAAAGACTTGCAGCTGTAATTGCAGTGAAAGGTGGTTTTACAAAGTATTCACTCAGGATCTGAATACAAATGCATGCCATACTTGGCATATATTTGTAAACAAATTTGAAAACCATTTATAATTTTCTTTCCACTTCACAATGTGCCACTTTGTGTTGGTCAATCACATAAAATCCCAATACAATACATTTGATTAGGGGGTGTGTCCAAGATGGCGCTGGGAGCGGACATGTAGTGGCCGAGCTCCCGCTCTGAACCCCCTTCCTACCTTCATCCTCGTGTGGAAGTCCGGGCCTAAATCTCCTGCCTCGATCTGCCACATGGCGGCTCAGACGGACTCCCAGCCAGATGACGTGATCCAAGCAGGGTCCACGGCGTTTGAAGCACTTACGGCCGCGATCACGACCTGCCAGCCTACCCTCATGGTAAAAATTGACCATGTGCAGGCAGAAACGACCCTCATCCGCCGGGACCTGGACACGTTTAGAAACTGCGTGTCTTGAGGCAGAGAGACAGGTCTCGGACTTGGAGGACACCCCCAGAGGTAACACCACTCAGACCTCCAGTCCCTGAAGGCCAGGGTCGAGGTTCTCGAGCACAAGGGAGAGGACATCGAGAACCGGAAACGCTGCAACAACTTGCGGGTGCTGGGACTCCCAGAGGGGGCGGAAGGTACAGATCCGGTTGCCTTTATGGAGCAGAATGCTTCCCATCCTGTGACCCGGGGCCCGGTTCTCCCCCCATTTCTCCATCAAGAGGGCCCACTGTATCCCGACGACCAGGGGCCCAATGGGGGCGCCGCTGCGCATTTTCATTTTTAAGGTTCTCCACTACCGTGACAGGGACACGGTTCTTTGATTTTGACTTTCCGTTGAGAGGTTCCGACACTGTTCTTTAAGCATTGCGCCCCCAGGGCTCCGGGTGATCCACACAACTTATCCTACTATGGATACTCAGGTTTTGCTGACTAATTTGTTATACAAGGGCTGGTAGCCGCTTGTTCATTGCCCTCATGTCCGGCCTGAGGGCTGGGGTTTGTTTCGGGAAGCAAGCCCTCCTCCGTGTTTGGGGGGTGGCGGGGGATTTGGGTGACCCTGTTGGCGCCCTGTTACAATTGTATGTTACGTGTTACAGAACAGTACTGCTTATGATTTTTTGGATTGCATTGATAGTGGGCTATGGCTCTTCCTCTGGCCGTGTTTCGGTTATGGGGAACGGTTCGTGGCTCCGGCACCTTATTACTCCTTATGGTATTTCCCTCACAGGTTTACATGGCTACTCTTGCTGTCCTCTCCTGGAACACACAAGGCTTAAATTACCCAATTAAGAGATCCTTAGTGTTTCAGTTCATCAAAAAATTCAGCCCTCACGTATGTGTGTTGTAGGAGACGCATCTGGTGGGAAGCAAGACCCTCAGCCTTAAGCGGCCATGGGTGGGTCACCATTACCACTCCACAAATTCTAGCTATGCTAGGGGGGTCAGTGTTCTAGTACTTAAGTCACTCCCTTTCAAACTCCTTGACTTAGTTCTTGACCCTGATGGTACATGCTTTGATCTACAACCTCCCGTGGGTACTAGTGGGCTTATATCTTTCGCCGCCTGCCTTTCTAAGGGTTCTGGGCACACTCTCGGCCAAGCTGGCGCAGTTTCCTTGTGACAATGTGGTCCTGTTGAGTGACTTCAACCTGGTCCTGGACAATGGTATGGACAGGTGCACCTCATCGAACAGCACCCTATGGAGACTGTCCAGGTTCTGGGTCTCGGACCCGGAGGTGGAGCCCAGGTTTCACGACACTACGGTCCTACTGGATGGACAATCCGTGAACGACTGTGGAGACCACAGTGTGGGATGCCTTCAAGGCCTCCTCCCGGGGGCACTACCAGTCGATAATAGCGGAGGTGAGGAGGGAGCGCAAGGCCGAGCTCACTGGTGTGGAGGGGGAGGCGGTCAGGCAGGATGCTCTGTATATTAGAACCCGTGACCCTCAGCACTACTCCTGCCTCCAATCCTTGACACAGCAGGCTGTCCTTTTGCAGACGGCCTTGACGCAGAAGAAGCTGCTTCATCAATCCCAGCGCATTTTTGAGCAGGGGGAGTGAACGAGGAGACTCCTTGCTTGGTTGTCTAGGGAACAATTGGGCATGGCCGCCATTGCACAGATCAGGGACCAGGATGGGGCCCTTCACTCGACTCCGCTGGAGATCAACCAATGTTTTGCTACTTACTATCAACTATATAGCTCCAAGGTGGTTTAGGAGTCGGCAGCCTTGGTGACTTACCTTGAGGAGGTGGACATCCCTGTCCTCACACCCTCCTCTGTGCGCAAGTTAGATGCCCCTATTAGAGTGGGAGACTCAGGCTGCCCTGAAAATGATGGGGGGCAAGACTCCAGGACCGGACAGTATACCAGTTGAGTTTTATAAAACATTTGTAGAGGAACTGGGCCCTAGGTTACAGTCGCTCTTCTCTCAAGCTTCGGAGTCCGGGGCTCTCTCAGACTCGATGTGCGAGGCAGTTATTGTGGCAATTCCCAAGCCCGATAAGGATCCCACCCTTTGCTCAGCATACCGCCCCATATCCCTCCTCAAGGTTGATATGAAAAGTATTTGCGAAGGTCCTCGCTAACAGACTGAATACGGTTATCACAGCCTTGGTCCACCCGGGGATTTATGCCGGGTAGCGGTACGGACATCAACCTTCGATTGCATACCCATCTAGCTGTTGCCGATCCCGACAATCCCAGTGTGGTGGCCTCACTAGACGCCGGGAAGGCTTTCGACTCGGTCGAGTGGGGTTACCTGTGATCGGTTATGTCCTGGTTCGGCTTCGGTCCTCGTTCTCTGTCCTGATACGAATGCTATATGCTTGCCCCAGGGCATGTATCCGCACCAACGGGACCCTGTCGGCCACCTTCTCCCTTGAGAGGGGGACCAGAAAGGGTTGTCCGCTGTCACCGACACTGTTTGCCCTGGCACTGGAACCGTTGGCTGCACATATTCGGCGTGATTCTGGGTCCGGGCCGTGAGGGTGGGTCATCTGGAAGAAAAATTATACGCGCACGACACCCTGTTGTACTTGGCAGCTGCCTCTGCCTCCTTTTGCAATGCATTGGCACACTGAGACGTTCGGCCGGTTTTCGGGTATACGTATAAATTGGGATAAGTCGGTGCTGTTCCCACTCCATCAGTCGTTGACCCGGACTCTCATACCCCCCTGTGTTGGGTAGATGAATTGACCTACCTGGGGGTGAGGGTTGGTCTAGAGCTGGGGAACTACATGGGAAGGAATGTCCTGCCAGTGCTGGACCAGCTGACCAAGCGCTGTGCGACGTGGCGTAACCTACCCCTCTCACCTGTGGGACGTGGGAATCTTATCAAGTATTCCTCCCCAAGTTGCTATATTTTTTTTGCCAGACCCCTGTCCCTATATCAAGGTCCTTTTTTGCGGAAGCTTGATAGCATAGTGACGGCCTTCATATGGGCGGGAAGTCCGCCCCGAGTGGCTAGGCGCATCCTTTACCTTCCCCTGTCGGGGGTTGGCCCTCCCGAACTTTCTGGTTTAATACTGGGCGGCGTCCTTGTGATGGTTCGGTGGTGGTTTTCTCAACCGCGACAGAATTCGGCGGTTAGGCTGGAGGCTGTTGTCCTAGGCTCTTACGCTGCCCTGTCCAACTTGGTATTTCTGGGGTGCAGGTCGGGTTCTTCCGTTACAGGGCCCATGACAACTGTTATTCAGGTGTGGACGGCCTCAAGGGCGGGACTTGTCAAGCCTAAAACCGTCTCCCCGCATACCCCACTCTGGGGGAACCGTCTTCTTCCCCACCTAAACACAATCCCTGACCCGGTGCTGTGGGCTCGGCGGGGCATCCTTACCCTCCGGCATGTAATGCCGGGGGGTGTGGTAATGTCCTTTCAGGATCCGAGTTGCACCTATCATGTCCCGTCCGCCCTCCGTTTCAGATATATGCAGATGCGGCATGCCCTTATGGCCTAGTTTCCGAATCCGGTGACGCTCAAGTCGGATTCGGTCGAGCGCCTCCTGATTTCAGGTGTTATGGGGAAACCCCTCTCGTCCCTTTACCTACGACTCACGTTGGCATGCGACACCGACACTGCGGGGGTCCTGTCTAAATGAAGCACTGATATCCCGGACTAGGACTTTATGTGCATTATCTGTATATGATGTGTATTCACATATACAGCTTGATTCAAGACAGTGGTGGTGAGGTAAATGTGTCTCAGATAAGTGCACCTATCTCAAAAGTTCCTCATTTAACCCCTCCGGTGACATGCTATTAAGGGTAAATATCCAGTAGGATTCACAGATACATAAACAAGCAAATCGTTCACAATCCGGAAAGGACATAGGTACAGTCTCTATCCCAAAGAGTTCCAGACCATTAGTAATACCCCCATGTTTGTATTTAAAGTGTCGTGGCACACTATGCTTCTCAACCATCTTCTCTATGAACCTACGGCGTTCGCCGAAGCGCGTCCACATTGCACCGTCCTACCTAGAGGTACCCGCATGGGCACTCGAGTCCATAGATTACAAACTGAGTATTGCAGCATATGAACGGTTTGATGTTGAACATACAACCATCTTTACTGTGAAATTACTTTAGCCCATGAATAATAAATCTACATGCTTTACATTTACATCTATGGCACCCTATGAGTTTAAAGAATTGAGGAATTTTATGCATCCTCAGGTTTTTCTTTAAGGCGGTTAGAGGCAATTATACTTTTAACATTAGTTGCATGTCTAAAGACTACTCTGGGTTTATTAGGGAGAACTTTCCAGAGAGCTTTTTCCTGCCCCAAAATTGACCAATGTTTTTGGACCGCCTTCTTAATGGCCCAGTGTTGGTCATTTAATGTTATAAAGAGTGCCTCATGTTGGTCTTTACCAGATGTGGACATGTACTTATCCTGGATACCATCTCTATAAATCACTAGCCTTTTGGATATGTTGAAGTTCATATCGTTTTTTTAGGAATTTTGTGGACAATATAACTGCCTGGTCATCATAGTCCCTGGTACTGGTACAATTTCTACGTAACTGGCATAATTGGCTATAATGTATGTTCTCTTTCCATTTAGGATTGTGGCAGCTCTTTTCATGTAGATAGGAGCTGCCAGCTGTTTCCTTGAAATGGGTTTTTGAGGAGATGTTACCATCTCCATCATTGCCCAGTTCTTGGTCCAAAAAGACCAGGGTGTTGGCATTCACTACATGAGTAAAATGGATGCCAAACTTATTGCAATAGGAAACAAATTTATCAACGGTGTCAAGTGGCCCATCCCAAATAAGGACATTATCAATATACCGCCTGTAGTATACTAGATGTTTGGCAAAAGGGTTTTGATACCAAATCTGACATTTTTCCCAATACCCCATAAACAGGTTGGCATAGCACGGTGAAAATGTGCACCCATAGCCGTGCCGATTACCTGTTTATAGGACTTACTCTGGAAGAAAAAATAGTTCCTCTGCAGGGAATATCGGGTGCACTGACAAATGAATTCCGATTGAGATTCATATGGTCTGCTTCTGATAGGAAGTGCTCAACTGCACGTAGTCCCCCCTCTTGGGGAATTGATGTGTAAAGTGAGCCAAGGATAACCATGAGTATCCTAATTCCCATTTATATTTTTATAAGGTGTCTAGGACATGTGCAGAATCCTTGATGTAGGCAGGGAGGGAAATAAGAAGTTGGAGGAACGCATCCACAAGTGATACTGGACTGGTGATGCCATCTATACTTGCCACTATTGGTCTGCCTGGTGGATATAGCGGGTCCTTATGGACCTTCGGGGTGTGGTAAAAGTAGGGTGTCTTAAAATAATAAATAAATAAATGTTTCTCAGATTTTTGAATAAGACCTTGGGTGAAAGCTTGTATCATTAGTTCCGTTAATTCCAATTTATACACTGGTAGAGGATTATTTTGCAGTATTTCATAGGTGGAGTCATCAGAAAGGAGCCTATAAGCTTTTTAGGTATTCCATGCTGTCCTGAATAACTATACCTCCTCCGTCTGCTACGCGGATTACTAAATCATGATTCTCTTTAAATGCAAATAAAGCTTATTCTTCTTGTTTAGAGAGATTGTGCATATCGACTTTCCCATGTGGTGACTCACAAAGTTTTCTGAAGTCAGCATACACAATTGCGTAAAAGGTTTTGATTAGGGCTGTTACTGATCAAAATTTTTGTGTTCGATTAATCTTTTTTTTTTAATCGATTAATCGACTAATTTCGATTAATTATAACGCACATACAGATCCAACTACTTTTAGCTGCTCTCCTTGCAGGCTGATTCCCAGTGCAACTACTTGAAAAATAGATAGCAGGATACAAAAAACAGTGCAGCGCTCGATAGGAATAGAGTGATGGGTGAAACTCCTGCGCTGGAATGGGTGGCCTGGGGAAAGGAACAGGGGAAAATACACTGCAGCAAACAAAGGATAAGTCTATCCAAATGGACAAAAAAGGGTATATAAACACAAGTGATATTGTTTGCGCTGTGGTGATACCTGAAAGGTAATGGGCAATGAAGTGAAAGGGGGGGAAGGGGGGGGTTGGTGTTCCCCAAGGTGGGTGAAGTGATGAAAACAGGTGGGTCTGGTGGTGACAGAAAATTATATAAATATAAATATATATCAAAGGCAATGTGAACAATTTTGACAATGAATATCCGTGACAGTGTCAAAATAATTCAAACCATGGTGATTGGTGATTAACATAAAAACAGCATGGCAATCACAGTCCTGCAGACAAAACAACCGTGTAAAAGTCCAAATGTGACATGCAACTGAATGCAAAAAAACGGAAGCTGATGTGAAATCAAAAGATAAAGAGTTCCAGCCGTCAGGTGGGTGAAGGTACAGTGAAGAAATCCAAATCGTGCAGCCCGCACCTCTGGTTGTCCTATCAGCTTACCTCAGGGCTATCACATATAGCCAAGCAGAAGGGACAGCAATCTCCTAACGGATGGATGCCTTCCTACAGGGTGAGGTGGAGAACCTGGTAGGTCTCAGATCCAGTCGTACATATGAGGGGCAGATACAAAAAAAAAAAAAAAAAAAAAACAACAATATAGAGTAGTCCCGTTACCACTGGGGAGTCTCTGCTTGCAATCAAGGGTGTGCACTTACACCGAATGGTAGAGAGGGGGTGCCTATCTCCACGAGCAGCGAGCTCGTCAGAAACCTGGTGCTGCTCTTCACCCACCTTGGGGAACACCAACCCCCCCTTCCCCCCCTTTCACTTCATTGCCCATTACCTTTCAGGTATCACCACAGCGCAAACAATATCACTTGTGCTCGATAGGAATAGCATTAAAACTTTTATAGTCTTCAAGTAGGTAACCAAATAAATATTGCACTGGAGATAAAATCGATGTAGCCACATAAACTGTAAAAATGGTGCGAGTAATACCAAACGGTACCAGAAGCAGTCATAAAAACATGTAGCCAAGTATGATACTGGTATAAAAATGTGTACAACGATGCCACTGCTGAATCCAAATGAGGAGAGGTTAACATCAGTCCGTCGGCATGTAGATGTCCCATGAAGGGAACTATCATAACTCCCAGTGGATGGTTGTAGAATCCCAGGTTGATGGAGGGAAGTGATAGAGGGAAGTGTAACAGCCCTTGTGTGTGGCAGATAGTAAGGTCCCGCCGGCATGCAGATATGAAGGCACAGCAAAGGAGCCCTTCAGATGGACACAGCAAACCCCGCCGGTGTCTGTGACGTCACCGGATCTCCAACCGAACTCCCTGAAGGTCCAGAAGCCGGCGGAGAGGCGAGTACCAATCAAAAGAATTTTAATCGATCAAAAAGATTTTGATCGATCAAAAAAATTTAAGATTAATCGATTAATTAAAAGTTAACTTGCACAGCCCTAGTTTTGATGAATTTATTTTTAATATGGTGTGGGTAGAAGGTGGACTTTGGACGAAACGTGGAATGTATAATCCTATTATGTTGATATGGGGACTTCCATCTCCGATCCCCCCTCCAGGTATAGTTCTTTTAAGATGTTAATTGCCTCTTCATCAATATTATTCATACTGGAATCATTTTCTTCTGGTGGAGGTACATGTTCTTTCTGGATGGCATTTACTAGTGTGACATTTGTATTCTCACCAGCTTTTAGGCTATAGTAACGTTTCACTGTGATGTCACGGATGTACTTATGTAGGTCTTTAAATAGTTAAAATAGATTGGCATTACTGCATTTAAGCCTTTCTGCAAAAGTCTAACCTCTCTCTACCAATGGGTGAGACGATAAATTGAAGATCTTGTTTTTTTCTCCCCTCAACCCCTCCTCTGGTTCCTCCTCTTCTATTTTTCTTTCTTCGGGAAGCGGATAGTTCAATATGTTAATGTTCTTATAGCAATTTTTATTGTTAATGATAGCTATAAATGTAAGCTATACCTTATGAGCAATATTTTATATTTGTACATTTCGTAGAGCACATAGATATTTTATATATATATTTTTAAAGTAGTATATGATAAGATTATTCTTTTCATAACTTCTATATAGAATTGCAATTAATGTTTAGTGAGGTTAGGACGCTGTTGCTTTAAAAAAAAAAAGCACTCTGTGCTCCTGGTCTATGGTAAATCCCATTGGCTGTTTAGGAGGAGGGACTTGGAGTGTTAAGTATATAGGACTAGCAGAGATGAGGGCGTTACCTGAAGGAGGCCACGCTTCCGAAACATGTTGCCCTAGCAACTGTGTGTAGGTGTGTTAGAAAAGACAGCACATCCACCACGACTCCCCCTCAAGGCCAAGAGTGAGGTCACGCTGAGCCGGCTTGTCCTTACAGGCACTGAACAGCACACGAGATGAGAAAGCAGACTCCTAGCTTATACACGAACATCTTCATACAACACTGCTGCCTTGTGAGCCAATTGATCTATATAGACCAGGAGAGGAGGCTTGAATCAAGCTGTATATGTGAATACACATACGCCAGTGCAATCCTTGTATTTTAAATTGCTAATCTACAATAAAAACAGTGTTACGCGGGGGCGCATGCACTAGGCTCTTGATGGAGGACGTGTCCTGTTAGAGCTCCGCACAGCCAGCTACTACATCGGGACTTAACTCTCTGAACCACTCTGCAACCCTGCTTCTTCGAGCAATCCCCTCCGGAACAGACTCTGCCTCACTCGGGATGGTTTTAACAGGCCACCGCGGCAAAACGAAGCCTAAACCGATCAAGGAAGCTCTGGCCCGCGCCTCTTCCAAGATGGTGGCGAAGGCTTTAGCTAAACAACAGGCCGCCTCCCCGGACAGATCTACTCTGGCAGAAAGTGAGGAAGATGATGATACAGACTATCACGCTGGTTCCCCTTCCCTCCCGCCATCAGGTATGTCGCAGACCGACTTTCTTAAACACATGGAATCCATGCTCCATAAGGCCCTTAAGACCACTTCTGACCAGATAACCAATAGACTGTCCTGTGAGATCAGAGAACTCGGTCAGCGTACAGCGGACCTGGAGACCAGGGTGGATGATATGGAGCGCTTACCCTGCAGGAACAGGCCCAAGAACAGGCGGCTCTCCGTGAGGAGAACGCCGCCCTGCTTGCACGTTTGGAGGACGCGGAGAACCGTTCCCGTAGGTCTAACTTGCGCATACCTGAATCTATCCATGACCTGCAATCTTTTTCCATGGCCCAGTTTCAGGAACTTTCA
This sequence comes from Rana kukunoris, assembly GCA_029574335.1. Taxonomy (NCBI): domain Eukaryota; kingdom Metazoa; phylum Chordata; class Amphibia; order Anura; family Ranidae; genus Rana; species Rana kukunoris. The sequence continues at coordinate 229,654,709 of CM056052.1, forward strand.
GAGTCTTCCATTCCGATCGAGCAGCTGGAATTCGATCGAATCCACAGGGCCCTAACCCGTCGGCAGCAAGATGGCCCCCTCAGGGACATCATTGTCAAGTTGCATTATTTCCGAACAAAGGAACAACTGCTTGCTGCCGCTCGTAATAAGGACGCCCTATGAAACCGCAATTGCAGGTGCTTATACAACATCAGCTGAAGAACACATGGCGTTTTCCCTTTGCCCTGCAATTTTCTTATCAAAACCAGCAGCATTCCTGTACATCACCGGAATCCCTCCAGCGCCTTTTGGAATCCCTCCACCTTACCTCTCCTGCACAAGTGTCAGAGACTGCCTTACCTTGTACCCCGGCCCGCAACGCCACTCACCCGTACGCGGCTACCCCAAAGGGGTCCCAGCCGGGTCCACCTTCTATCCGCAAGGGAACCCCTGCTCGCACTTCCAGGGATGGACTGTCCGACCGCCAACTGTACTCACCCTGCTGAGTTTGACTGACTAACCTTCTCTTTGCAGGTTTCTTGTCTCCTTTTTCCCCTAGTGCCGTGAAGATGATCTTCTGAGTCGACCCAACCGTCTGGATCCCTTACTGCCATCTGATCCACCTGTCGATGATTACCCGACCAGGCACTTGGAGACTGCTTACCTCTGCCCTTTTCCTCCACCCGGAGGTGGTTGCTACACTTATCTGTCGCTCCTGGGGGTTGCCCAGGTTCAGTACTGCATTTTCTTGACTTACTGCTGCTGTTCTGGTTATGCATTTGTGGCGGGGAGTGGTCACTGCTCCTCCTTACTGTGGTCCACCCATCCACGGGCTGGCTGGCTCGCGGATCGGTGTACTAATTGGTCGGGCGATAGAGTTTGGCTCTTTCCCCTCCATATGTTCTTTAGTTTGCCTTACATGGTTACTCTTCTCTTCTTTCTCTCTGCTTTCTCCAACTTTCTTTCTCCCCCTCCTTCTCTTATGTCGGCTGGGTTACATGACTCTCCAGGTGTCAACTAATTCCTCCTTACCCGCTCCCAGATGGCCCCCTTGAACATACTCTCACTGAATGTTAGGGTCAAGGCCTTCCATACGTTTGCATCCTTGAAGGCGGGTATATTCGCCCTTCAAGAGACGCACTTTTCAGCTCGCACCACCCCTAAATTTTTTAGCTCCCAATACCCTCAGGTATATACCGCTTCGGCCTCCACGAAACACTGTGGAGTCCTCATTGCCCTACATCGAACCCTCCCCTTTACAGTAACCTCGGAGATCAAAGACCCTGAAGGTCGCTTCATAATTCTGGTAGGTTTACTACAGGATGTGGAGACTACTCATCTCCTACTATGCCCCAAATACTAACCCGAACCCCTTTTTTTTACACCTGCTTCAGGTCATACGCTCCCACTGTAAAGGCACATTATTTTTATGCGCTGACTCTAACCTGGTGCTACAACCACACATGGACAGGTCACCATATGCTCCTGACCAGTACCCCCTCTCATTACGCTTCCGGAAACTTTTGCAACAAGCCTCCTTGCTTGACACCTGGCGGGAGTGCAACCCGACGAAGAAGAATTACACATTTTACTCATATCCACATAAATCCTATACTACTTAATTCCATTATCCAGCCTATCTCTTGGTCTGACCACTGCGCAGTACTTACCACCGTTTCTTCCTTAGTTCCTATGTCCAGGGATCGAACCTGGTGCATAAATGAAGCACACCTCACTAACCAGTCCTACTGCCTTGATATTCAAATCGCTCTGGCTGACTATCTAGCGCTCAACTCTACCCCTGACATCTCCCCTGTCCTGTGGGAGGCGCATAAACCTGTTATCAGAGATACGTGCATCTCAGTATCTACCCATCTTAATGGGGACAGAAAGGCCAGGCTTGCTGGTCTGGAACGTGATTTCCATCAATGTTTCCTTCAGTTTCAGTCCTCCCCCACTGAGTCACGCAGAGTGCAGATGGAAAAAGTAAAGACGAAACAAGATCTGGCACTGGCTGAATTAGCCGATAAAGCTATCCGTAGATCCAACCACACTATTTATACAAAGGCTAATAAACCGGATACCTTTCTAGCCCTCCGCCTATGTCGCCCAGAGCGGAATCATGTTCCTTTTAGGCTGCGCATAAGCAAAAACACTTATACTAGTAATCATGTAAAAGTCCTATCCGAATTCAGGAAAAGATTACAAATGCTTTACAAAGCTCAGTCTTCCTTTACTTCTTCCGCTGCAGATGAACTCTTTCGCGATCTTCCTCTACCCACTCTATCAGATTCCAATCGTGAGTCCCTCGAGAGACCCATCACGGCTGAAGAGGTCCTAGCGGCTATCAAGTCCCTTAAAACTAACAAAAGGCCATGTCCTGATGGGCTCTCAGGTACTTATTACAAGAAATTTGCCGGTACTCTTGCCCCTCTCCTCACTAAATTTTTTAATGCCCCTCTTCAACACCACTCCTTCGACCGGGACACATTGACAGCTATAATAGCCATGATCCCTAAGCCTGGAGTAGATAACTCCCTCTGGTCCAATTTTAGACCTATTTCCTTACTCAATCTCGATAAACTCCTAGCCAAAGTAATGGCCTTACACCTTAACCCTATCATCGGTAGACTAATCCATAAAGACCAGGTAGGCTTTATACCTCGTCGTCAGGCTAGCGATAACACCCGTAGAGTTGTCCTCTTACAACATCTAGCCAGGACCCGTATGATCCTCATGCACCTGTTATCTCTGGATATTAGAAAAGCCTTCGATACGGTTTCCTGGCCCTATCTAAACTACATCCTCACTCGCTGGGGTTTTGGTCCACACGTTATGCAGTGGGTAAATTCTCTTTATAATCGACCCCAGGCCTATATTAAATACTCAGGGTTTCGTTCTGATAGTTTTCCAATAGAAAGAGGCACTAGACAAGGTTGCCCCCTATCCCCTCTAATATTCGCACTGGCGATTGAACCCTTGACAGCCCTAACAAGAACTAGCCCTGATGTCTGATGGCTTGGAGGTAGCCTCTATCTCGCATAAACTCTGCTTATTTGCAGATGACGCGCTCCTGTTTGTTACTTATCCCTGTACCACCCTTCCAAACCTTATTCAAATTTTAGAACAATTTGCACATATCTCTGGCTTAGAAGTGAAGTCTAAATCTAGGGCGCTCAATGTATCGCTCCCTCCAGCGGAGGTTGCTCATTTGCAAGTACATTTTCCTTTCACCTGGTTCACCACGTTCCTACTAGATTTAGGTATAAAACTGACAACTGATCCAGTCTCCCTTTACAGAATTAACTACCTTCCTATGCTATCACATCTATCCTCCTTGTTAGATGCCTGGAAGCCGCTCTGTGTCTCCTGGTTGGGTCGTGTGGCAGCAGTTAAGATGTCCCTGCTTCCAAAACTTTTATATTTATATAGAGTCCTCTCAATCCCAGTCCCTTCCTATTTTCATCGGATTGTTCAGTCCCGGGTTTTTAAATACATATGGGGGCCCCATAAAGCCTAGAGTTTCCAGATCCATTCTCCTCCATAATAAGCTTAGTAGAGGGCTGGGAATTCCTAATTTCGCTCGCTACTACCAGGCCCCAACACAGCAACATATGGACCCCATGGGTGGAACACTTTCTCCCCTCTGGATTCGATATGGCCCTATTGACATCATAAATAGTGCGGAAACCACATACTAAGGTATTACGCTCCCTGGGGGTTGTGTGACCCTGCCGACATTCCTTCCACTTTCCCCTCTCCCATCCCGATCTACCTCTCCTCTCACTCTTCTCTCCCTGCATTTTTCTTTCCTTCTCTCTGTTTTCTACTTTACCTGAAATACCTTAGATGAACCCGTTCAGGCGACACCACTTGTTCTCGCCTGGAATTGACTTACGGTTTATCTTTTGATGATTATACAGAGTGCTCTTCTAAGATGTACGTTGTTATAGGCCTGGGACTCACTCCTTTGATATTCATCTTGTAGGACCTTTGTTGGTAGTCCCACGGCCCACCTACCTCGATACATTGTCTCCGTTACTTTTTTCTTTCCCTAAGACATTTGTTGTCAACTTCTTGAATGCTGTGTTTTTGTTTAAGTATTCGTGCTTGAATCCTTTGGATTGTACCTTAACATACTCTTGTGTGTAAGAATTCAAAAAAGCCTGTCAATGTACTCTGTGTTCTTTTATTCAATAAAATACTTGAACAGAAAAATAGTGTTACACTAGGGTAGCCTTTGCACGCGCTCTCTCTTTGTATTGTTTTGGAGGAATAGCAGCATAGGTTTAGGGGTGTAATTCTAAGTATGGGGACATTGTATATGTGAGACTTTTGCAGTCTAGCTGTATAATTGGGTCCACAATGAAAGGAGCACATTCAAGCTTAAAAGGGTCATAAAATTAGGAATCACGTTTCCCGACTACATATCACGCGTTTGACTGTCCAAGAGTGCCAGGGCAACAAACACCCACAAAAGGACCACATTTTGAACAGCAAATATCCCAAGGTATTTAAAAGGCATGATGAGGCTTTTAAAGACCTCATTTTATTGCCACAAGCTGTGTAGCAATAAAAGCTGGAAAATTCCAAAATAAATATATTTTTCTTGATAATACATCACGGGACACAGAGCCTTAGTTATTTAAATGTTATGTAGTCACCACAGGTGACCTAGGAGCTATAAACAGATCCATTCCCTGGGCCGATATCAAAAGCCTAAGATGTTTGGTACCAGAGCCTTGTGTAAGAAGAAACAAGATTTGCCTGTAATCTCTCTGTGGATGTCTGGGCTCCGAGATCCAGACTTTGGCGTACAAATACATCTGTGGCACGAAAAGTTTCTGGCAGAATCCTCTACAGGTCCAGGTATGAGGTTTTCTCCAACAAAACCCTCGGTAAACCTTAAGGTTGGCACAACTTGCCCCCTGTGATGGGTGAAAGCTGGAACTACTTTTAGTATCTTTCCTGTGGCGTGGATCAGGGAAGAAGAGGATCATTTAATTTACGTATTATCTTCTTTGGAGTAGGATGTCTTGTCTTACTGGTTCTTACCACTGGAGGGAGTAAGTGCAAGCCTGGTGTTTTCTTACATAGCCTTCCAGGATACATGCTCAGTGAAGTTGGTCAAAAAAATAACACCACTCGCCTCCTTCCGCTGCAGGCTCTGCCACAATGTGCAATACAGGGGTCCACAATGATGCCCCCCAGTAAACTCTCCCCCCTCTTCCACATCTCCTGGGCACCGCCATGACAGCGGCCCAGGAGCACGCTTTACTGTCTAAATAGAGACATTGACAGGGGGTGGGCCAAAGTGGTTGCTAGTGATCCGTGGGCAACGCAGGACACCTGTGTGCATGTACCAAGAGGCTGGTTAAAAATCCCAGCACACCAGAGACTTCTGTAAAGTGACATGGACACAGCTGTGGGCTGTAAGCATCCCTGTGGATTGAACCAGGCAAACCTAAAACTCCTACTCGGCATCAGGTTATTTAGTAAGCTGATATGTGTATTGTAAGACTATAGCACGACAGTGATTGCATTTGTATTTGTGCATAGTACCTTTGCTTTCCAAAAAAAGGGTCTCTAGGGCGAAAAAAAGGCACCAGAAAATTCCTGTGTACGGCTAAGGATTCTGAGCTTGCCTGCAGTTTACCATTCCCCTCTGTCAGCCTAATAGCAGCCTCACCGGATGAGCCCGTCAGGTTTTGCAGCTTCTCCTATGGCAGCTCCTGCATAGGTCACTGAGGATGCTTTAAAAGTTGCTTTGGATGGCTTAGAAGGAAGGATTGCCAATGCCTCCGAGAGATAGCAGAAAACAAAGGTAGATCCCCTTCATCTGCTCTGGCTCTTTTCAGGTGAGCCTTCTGAGGGTGAAAAATTCCTCTCTGGAGAGAAGGATCGTGTGCAGTTTGAGTACTCAGGATGAGAGGATTCCTGCGACTTGCCAGTCGCTTAAGATGCAGGTGCAATATTATGCAGAGATGGTGCGTGCCACTTACAAATTGCCTTATGTTGAAGCTTCTAGGCCCTCGGTTTCCTCTTTGGGATCCCAGAAATCCCTGCAGGCTGCATGCGCCTTTCCAGTTCATCCTTTGCTGGATAAACTGATGTATTATGACTGGGTTCACCCAGATAAACAGTTTTCTGCTCCTAAGAAGTTTTCACTCCTTTATCCTATGGAGGAAGGTTTCACAAAGAAATGGGGGGTACCTGCTATTGATGCCGCTATTTCTTGTGCCAACAAAAACCTGACTTGTCCTTTAGGCACAGAGTTTTAAGGATCCAACTTATAAAAAGCTGGAGTCCCTATTAAAAGCCTCCTCTGCCATGCCTGGGGCTGTAGTACAACCTGCAGTTACAGCAATTGGTGTATGCAAGTTCATCAAGGAACAAATGAAGCAGATCATTAACCTCCTCCCTACAGGAGATCAAGGTTTATGAGGACCTTTTTAAGGCCTTGTGCTTTGCCATTGATGCGATTATGGACTCTGTTCAACAAGCATCTCGCTTGAATCTCCTGCAGGTACACATGCGCAGGTCCCTTTGGTTAAAACATTGGGAGGCCGAGGATTTCTGCAAGAAATACTTGGCAGCATTCTTCTTTGGGGGAGAACGCCTGTTTGGGGGATGATCTGGATAAATACATCCAAAAGATTACCGGAGGCAAGTCTACTCTATTGCCAGTTAAGAAGAGGAGTAAGCGTCCCTCATTTAAACCCACTCTTTGTCCAGCACCTGGAAACTCAGTCTCCAGGCAGTGGAGACGGCCGCCCCAGTCAAACACTAGGGGAAAAGCCCAGAGAAAAGCCCAAGGGCAGAAAAGAACATGGTGTTCAAAGTCTAAACAGACCCACACAACTTCCCTTCGGCCGAGTGGGGGGTAGGCTGCTGAATTTTGCAAATGCCTGGTGGAACACGGTTCAGGACAAGTGGGTCATCACCACAGTGTCCTTAGGCAACAAGCTAGAATTCAGTGAACTTCCCCCACCCAGTTTTCGGAGATCAAGAATTGCCAAAGATCCAGAAAAAAGAAGGCCTTTACTGTTGGCCTTGGAACAGCTGTTGCCCCAAGGGGTAATCTTAGATTTAGCCCCAGAGGATCAGGAGTCAGAATTCTATTCAAACCTGTTTACAGTTCCAAAACCAAACAGGGATGTCAGACCTATCCTAGATCTGAAAAGTCTGAATCAGTTTCTGAACCTTCGTTCCTTCCGCATGGAGTCTGTCCGTTCAGTTTTTTCCACCCATTAGGGAGGAAAATTCCTGCCATCAATAGAAAGATGCATATCTACATTTGCGGTGGATCAGCGCCACATTCAGTTTGTGGCCAGGCAGCTTTAAAACCCACTATTGCAAGGTGGCTTCAGGCCTATTTAGAAAAGATTCCCTCCTTTTTAGGTGAAAGCACACTCAACTATAGCAGTTGCTGCTTCATGGGCAGTGCATCACCAGGCCTCCATGGCTCAGATCTGTAAGGCTGTTACTTGGTCTTCGGTCCATACATTTACTAAAAAATTCTACCAGGTAGATGTGAGAGCTTACGAGGATGCCTCCTTCGGGCATAATGTGCTGCAGGCAGCAGTATAGATCCTCTGGCTCGATGACTGTCTTATTGTGATCTGTCTCTCCCTCCCCTCAAATTTTAGCATTGCTATGGGACATCCCATTAAGTAACCAAGGCTCTGTGTCCAGAGATGCATGATCAAGAAAATAGGATTTTTAATACAGCTTACCTGTAAAATCCTTTACTTGGGAATACATCATGGGACATACAGCTCCACCCCTCTTCAGAGTTAACGTGGAACACTTATTGCTTTGCTAGAAAACTGAGGTACTCTTTATTTGGGAGGGGTTATATAGGGGAGGAACTCAAGTTTAATTGGGTTTGCCAGTGTCCAATCACATGTGGTGACTACATAACCCTTTAAGGCTCTGTGTCCCGTGATGTATTCCCAAGAAAAGGATTTTAAAGGTAAGCTGTATTAAAAATCCTATTTTTTAGCACAAAGTTGTCAATTTAATAAAAAATGAAACACACGGCGTGGGAATTACTAAAGCCTCAAACACACGATCGGACTTCCATCGTACAAATCCGTGGATTTTTGTCCGAATGGCGTTGTCCGCGAACTTTGTTTGCATACAGACAAAACATGTCAGTCAACATACACAATACTAAGTGTTTTTTCAGCAATTTACTGTCACTCTTTGGGTAACTTCTGCTATTGTTGTCTAGCATTGGTTCGAAGCATGCGTGTTTGTACTTTGGATTTTAGTCCGACGGATTTGTGTACACACCATCAGACAATTAGACGAAACACATTTGTTGTCAGACAATTTGAGAGCATGCATTGCCAACATTTGTTGTCGGAAATTCCAACAATTGTCCGATGGAGCATACAGATGGTTGGATTATCCGACAAAAGACATCCATCGGACACTTGTTGTTGGAATGTCTGATCATGTGTACGGGCCTTTAGAATTACACCCCACAACAATCATTGACACTGACTGGCAGAACAAGCTCTGGTTACACTAACTAGTGTCGCTAATGATCAAGGACACTGACTGGCTACATTGGCCTAGTGACAATGTAACTTTGTTGGCAAGAAGTCAAACGGTGGCTAGTTCAGCTGCACTGCAAAAAATGTTACTGCCAATCACTGAAAACAATTTGTTTCCTGGGAAAAAAAAAAAAAACGGTGCTCGAACGAGTCACCAATTGCTGTGTGCAAGAGATACAGCAATCAGAGCATGCTAGCGATGGAGGCAGTATTGCATGAGCACCAGGAAGGGTGGATGTGTGTTAAAACTGCCTCCAACCCTCAGAAAGCAGTCATCCAACTGTACAAACCTACAAATTGTCCCACAGTGCCAGATGTTAAAAACCACAGTGTTTGAGCAGACTTAAAACATTTTTTTACATAAGGGGCATAAATCCCATATGGCAATGCTCCAAATCACGCGTCAGACAACGTAGCTGTCATGTGATGCAATAGCACTGGAATTCTTGTGTATTGAAGGCAGACATCTGGGGTGCAGAATACTAAGCCATGACATCACTGCTAAACTAACTACACAAGGCACTGAAAGCAGATGAATCGTGAAGGTAAAAAAAAAAATACAAATTAATTTGCTGACTTTGCTTTTTAACTTGAACTGCTAGACTGGCAGGTTATCCAGCTAAAGCGGCATACATTTCAAGCTTCCTCACAAAATTCCTTCAGTACAGCTGTCCGAGCCTGGTGAAATCTCAAAGCTGCATAAACTAAAATGTTCCTAAAATTAGAGACAAAAAAAAAAGATAAGAGACAAAAAAAGCGGCGCCCTCTAAGCGTAGCATGAAATTTATTTAAAATAAATCAACAATACAATTCTTATGAGATGGGTACTCACAAGACTGCAGGGGGTCAAAGCGCATCAATATACAATGTCATCCGTGAGAAACATCCTCAGTTCGTGAGGTCCGCTGGAGCAATGAAGTGGTGACAGCTCTCTTTGCTGGAACATGCACGGCCTGCAGTTCCCACACCCCGTAGAGGTTTCAACCGCTGTGTGGGTCCCTGGATGAAAATTCGGTGCTGGTTCACCGGGGAGGAAGCAGGGGAGCCGTGTTATTTCCTTGTCCGGTCTGTGGAACGCAGCCTTGGAGCGCAAAACAGCGCAACGTCACTTCCGGGATGAATCACGGGGCGGTGCACGCGTTCGAGGCATGCGTGCCTCTTCGTCAGGCTCTATGGGGGCCATATTGGATAAGGGACATAAATACAGCTGGAGCGGAGCTGATTGGCTGGGCCAGACAAATTACACACGGAGATCGGGAAAACATTGCATAGAAAAGAAAGATTTTCAGCTCATTAAATACAAAAACATCCTACCTGCACAGAATTAAAAAACGAAGTATGGGACTAAATATAATACTTAGAACAGAACTGGGGGAATATATAAGGGAATATATATAGGAGAAAATATATAGAGAGAGAATAATTACTACTTGGAAGTGCATAAAAGACTTGCTTAAAATCAATTAAAAGATGGATGGGCTGGACTTGGATATGTAATCATATAGTCATATTGTCATGTAATCACATATGCTATAATCGAAGGTTGGTACCCTATTGTGGATGTACTATGTGTGCTGAGAAATAGACTTAAAAAGGGGATATTTAAAAAGCACACGCGGGACATACCTGCATATAGAAGAAATTCCATTATATTGTTTTATTGTTTTACTGGGGTAGAGTATTAGAGTAAGATGTTGATCCCCAAGCCCTCATTTAACCCTCGAGGCGACAAGCAATCTAAGGTGAAAATCCAATAGTTTTCCCTTTCACACAATTTTTTATATCTTTCTGCTTGAGGGAGAGACCTGGGGATAGCTTCTATAACCCAAACCCGAAGCTCGGAGGAAGATTCCTGGTGAAACTCTTTAAAATGTCTGGCGACACTGTACTCAAGACCTTTCTCTCCTTACTCCTTGCCCTTGCACGTGAAACTCTTTTGGCGATGCGTTACGTGAGGACAAGTAACGCAACACACTTTCCTACACTGATACATCCCTTTAATGTAGAAGAATGTTAAGGAGGGGGAGGCATCAGTGATTTTGGTTTTGTTGTTGGTTTTACTCGGCGCTATGCTAGCCTTCAGATTTTTGGCTCTTCTATAGCTTATTGTCGGGCGTAGGAAAGCGCGTTGCCTTACTTGTCCTCACGTAACGCATCGCCAAAAGAGTTTCACGTGCAAGGAGTATATTCTACCAGACTTTTTCACATGTTCCTCCGAATATGTGGTATACTGTCTCACCTGCCCTTGCGGCCTCTTCTATGTGGGCCGTACGATTCGGACCCTACGGAAGAGATTTGGCGAGCACCGTAACTTTGTAGAGAAAGGTCTTGATAAGTACAGTGTCGCCAGACATTTTAAAGAGTTTCACCAGGAATCTTCCTCCGAGCTTCGGGTTTGGGTTATAGAAGCTATCCCCAGGTCTCTCCCTCAAGCAGAAAGATATAAAAAAAAAAAAAAAATTGTGTGAAAGGGAAAACTCTTGGATTTTCACCTTAGATTGCTTGTCGCCTCGAGGGTTAAATGAGGGCTTGGAGATCAACATCTTACTCTAATACTCTACCCCAGTAAAACAATAAAACAATATAATGGAATTTCTTATGCAGGTATGTCCCGCGTGTGCTTTTTAAATATCCCCTTTTTAAGTCTATTTCTCAGCACACATAGTACATCCACAATAGGGTACCAACCTTCGATTATAGCATATGTGATTACATGACAATATGACTATATGATTACATATCCAAGTCCAGCCCATCCATCTTTTAATTGATTTTAAGCAAGTCTTTTATGCACTTCCAAGTAGTAATTATTCTCTCTCTCTATATATTTTCTCCTATATATATTCCCTTATATATTCCCCCAGTTCTGTTCTAAGTATTATATTTAGTCCCATACTTCGTTTTTTAATTCTGTTCAGGTAGGATGTTTTTGTATTTAATGAGCTGAAAATCTTTCTTTTCTATGCAATGTTTTCCCGATCTCCGTGTGTAATTTGTCTGGCCCAGCCAATCAGCTCCGCTCCAGCTGTATTTATGTCCCTTATCCAATATGGCCCCCATAGAGCCTGACGAAGAGGCACGCATGCCTCGAACGCGTGCACCGCCCCGTGATTCATCCCGGAAGTGACGTTGCGCTGTTTTGCGCTCCAAGGCTGCGTTCCACAGACCGGACAAGGAAATAACACAGCTCCCCTGCTTCCTCCCCGGTGAACCAGCACCGAATTTTCATCCAGGGACCCACACAGCGGTTGAAACCTCTACGGGGTGTGGGAACTGCAGGCCGTGCATGTTCCAGCAAAGAGAGCTGTCACCACTTCATTGCTCCAGCGGACCTCACGAACTGAAGATGTTTCTCACGGATGACATTGTATATTGATGCGCTTTGACCCCCTGCAGTCTTGTGAGTACCCATCTCATAAGAATTGTATTGTTGATTTATTTTAAATAAATTTCATGCTACGCTTAGAGGGCGCCACTTTTTTTGTCTCTTGTATATTTTCAGAATTGCTTCTTCTCGACAAGCTGGCAGCCCCCTCAGCAACAGTTTATTCATTTTTTAGTACCATATAAACGTGATCCATTTGGACTGAACTACTTTATATAATTTTCCATTTTATATCAACTGTTTCCACTATTCCCTGAATATGCCATTTCCCCTTGCCCTCATATTTGGTGTCATTTTCTTTTTTATTCCCCTTTTCTCGTATATAAGTGTGTATCCACTTATATGATTTTTTATCTACCTAATAATTTTACCTCTTCTGAACAGCGCTTGATTCAATTGTTTGTTAAAAAAAAAAGATAAGCTACCCTTCCCTTCTCATTAATTTACCAAGCTACCCTTCCCTTCTCATTAATTTACCAATAAGTTTGCTGCTCTGATCTTGATGCACTCGTACAACTTGCAGTAGAAAAGCAAAATAGAACACGACAGCTTTTCTTGTTTTAAGAAAATTTACAATTGTATAGTTCTAAAATATTTACACAAAAACATGAAGAGGTTCTGCCACAGTCCTGCACATTTTACATCACTCTCCACTTCAGACTGCTACTTTTAGAGGTTCCCTTTTCAGTTGTATGCAGCAGCGTCAGCCTTATGGCCAGTTTCACAGAGGCCTCAGCTTGTATGAGAGCAGCGTGAACTTCAAGCTTTTATGACATTTTTACAAAACTTTTATCAAGTTTGAAGCAGCTTTATTGAAGCCTTTGAAGCACCCTTCAGCTCATATTTGGAAATTTTACATATCCCAATGGGACCAACGAATTTTACGTAAAACAAAATCTGCTAGCAGATTTTCACAAGCTTTTAGTGTTGAACAGGGATAGCAGCTTGTTTAAATTTGCAATCAACAAGTGACATTTTCAAACTGGAGCTGAATGATGCTATAAAAGCTTTGAAAAAGCCAGGCTGAAAGCTCTGCAAATGCTTGGTTAAAGCTTGTTATTCACACTTGTATATAAGCTGAAGCCTGTGTGAAAAAGGCCTGGGGAAAATCTGAAGACAGCAACTTGATAGATTGAACTGCATCCTATCAAAGACGCCATAGTGGAAAGTGATTAGGCTAGCTTCTCAGGTACAACGGCTCCGCCCAACCTGGTATTCAAAAAACAGAGGAAAAAAGCTGTTAAAGTAAGCCTTCTTAAACAATTACATAAAGCTGAACACCACTTGCACCTCCCAACAGTGGCAAAAGTCTGCAAGGTAACTGGACACAGAAACCAGGTTAAAGCTGTGTACTCAAACATTAAGCACCTTTTTGGTCCAGGTAAAACGTTTTCTAATAAACCTTATAGAATGTTGGCAACTATATTGAGTAAGAATACCGACTCAGTTTCCGCCTTGCTTTCTTCTTTAACGGGAAATCCAGCTCTTCTTACTGCTGCCAGGGCTCTGCTTAATCTAGGATTGCAAATGTATCTCCCTAGCCACAGGGTGGTGGTTGCACATGTGTTATTTGCTGCAAGACTTACAATTACTAATTTACCAGATCTTTTTTGTGGCACCTAATCTAACTACTAAGGGCGACTAAAGACTCAACAGCAATATAAACAGATGCTAGCCTAAAAAGAACTTAGAGCAGATACATTTTTTAAAAACTTTGGCAGATATGGTTATCCCATCCTAAAGCTTCCAACTTTAAACTCTGCAATAATGTTGAGTGCTTTACTTTTACTTAACGGAGAGGGAACGGCACTACCCCTCGCACCTCGGGGAACAAAAAAAAAAAAACGAACGGGGAAATCGGCAGTTATTTCCTCACGAAGGGGCCGGACGCCAGGACCATGCCAGCTTCCAAGATGGCAGCGACCCGCTCGGTGGCTGCACAGACATCCACTAAGGTACAGGCCGTGCATCCCTCCCGCTCCACTCCGATCTTCAGACCCGGGGAACCTACTCACCCCAGGAGTCCCTTCTCCTCCATCCCAGAGTCCTAAAGAAAGCTGGGATATGGGGCCTATATTAAGGCCCTCCCCACCAAACAGGACATCCTACATTGGCAGGCTGGAAATATCTTATAGGAGGGAGATCAGTGACCACCGCAAGGACATAGGCCTTCGTATAGAGGACATTGAACATAAAGTGGAGGATTCTGTAACCAGAATCTCAGAGCATGAGAATATCCTACAAGAAAATACAAATCAAACAACTGTCCTATGGTTTGGATGACCAGGAGAACAGAAGCCGTTGCAACAATATTCGCATACGCAGATTGCCAGGACATGTAGAGAATAAACATTTAGCAATGGAGGCCACCTCCATATTTAACCAACTGCTGAACAGGCCCAAGAAGACACCAATCACAGAATCCACTGATCACTGGGGGCCCACAATCCAAACCCCGCTTATCCCAGGGATGTCATATGCAGAATTCAATTTTTCTATGTGAAAACTGACATCATGTAAGCTGCTCGCACTCAGGAAACCATCTTGTTCAGAGATACCCCTGTCGTGCTACTGACAGATATGTCTAGACAGACTCTACTCATGCGGAAAGCCCTAAAGCCAGTTACGCATGCTCTCAAGCAAAACAGATCAAATACAGATGCGGCTGCCTGTTCCAACGCTCTGCATCCTACAACAGTGTAATGGTCACCACCGTTTACGACCTTCCATCCACCTACGACAAGCTTATCCGACACACCACAATCCTGCATACACGATCCATATCATTTCCCAGAAAATGAGACTGACTGCTCTATCTTCTGGTTTCCAAATATATGAACACTTTAATGTTTTTTTCTCAGCTTCTTATACAGTTTACAAGCATGTGGCAGTAATCACAGCACAATACAATCTCCACCCCCCTTCACACCATGGGGGGGGGGGGGTCAATCACATTCTACAAGGCATTCAGGTAAGCTAATTATGTAGACATGTCGGCACCGCATCATCAATAGACTTAACTCAGAGACCCTCTGTTCTGTTGCCAGCTCTTCCGCTGGGTTGCTGTAAGTGGGGACCACAGTCCCATCCACTACCACAGGGTCCCCCTCTTCCGTTAGTGGAGAGCAGAGGTCCGTGACCCTCTTCTGTTGCCAGCTCTTCCGCTGGGTTGCTGTGAGTGGAGACCACAGTCCCATCCACTACCACAGGGTCCCCCTCTTCTGTTAGTTGGGAGCAGAGGCCTGCTCTGTTGCCAGTGATTCATCTGGGGGTAAAAGCTTTACCACCTCAGCTTGTTGTTGGAGAGCGGGGCCAACCGCCCCGGCTCTCTGGAACTCCACACCATCCAGTTCGGCGTTGGGGATGGCAATCTCCATTTTTTCCACTGCCGATTCATCAGCCAGGATTTCACAGTTATCTAACCTTTCTTCATAGTCCCAGGCAATGGGAGCCCCACCCTGCTGCTGAGCCGAGTCTAGCAGCTGTCTGTAGGCGACCTCCAGCTCCCATTCTTGAATGTCCAGAAATTCTAAATCTTCCTGTCACCAGTGGCCTACCGAGATATTCAATTTTTCCTCTCTGTGCTCCATTATGTCCTCCAAGCGCCACTCCCGATCATTCCCGAAGTCTGGATCACTGGACATCCTCCAATACAACAATCCCAGGCCATCATAGTCATAGCCTTCTGTGGGGCTGTCACCTGCTGGCCACAGGCACTCTTGGGCTACATACCACTGGAGGGCTCTGTAGCTCTCATCCAG